>CM070500.1:7772784-8972784 GCA_036346375.1 Guadua angustifolia | reverse complement strand
ATATACACGGTCTCAAGAACAAAAAACACGAATCTCGTAGAGAATCAAAGTAACGGCGATGAAACAATCACTATAGGAGAAAAAAATTGACAAAGCCTACCGTAAATTCTTTAAACACAGTCTCAAAAAAGTATAATAGATTATTGCTGTCTCACAACCTCTCAAAATTTTAGAACTATTGGATCCTTGCTATATACAAGGATCTAATACTAAAAAATAATCTAGTATCCAATCCTCTCGTATGTCTCTTGATTTAGATGAGTTGATTAGTGGCTTCTTGTTGTTTAAGGTCTCTATAACTACCCTATAAATTTATATAGCTCTTTTCGTTCTCTTCAAAGAAAAGTAAAAATACTACTTAAAAAAAGTAAGATCCTAATCCTAAGAGGATTAACATGCGACTCTTGATAATCCTAAAAGATCAAACATGACCAGGGTTTCAAATTTCGTCAAAAACCGCTTGGATTTCGTGAATTTTGTTTGTATCGCACTGGTTCGGAAAAGCATAGCGTTCGGTTTACCGCTCAAATTCAAAAAATTCAGAAATTTTTTAAAAACTATCCAAAAGCTCTCTAAAATTAGTATTAATAGTTTTATGACCTCCGGTGTGAATGTTTTTGAAAAATGAAGTTTGAAGAAAAGTTTCCTAAAAGATTTTTTAAATTTTTTCAATTTTTCAACCTGTCGCCGATTTTTTTAAAAACCACACGAACTTCACCACATTTTGAGCGGTTTTTGATCTTTTTGTTCGAATTTCACTCTGTTATTTGATCGGATTTTAAATTTATTTAAATTTTAAAAATATTTAGTTTTTCACAAATTACAGTACCGTTGATTCATTGAAAACCAAAGTCACAACAGTATTGTTAACTGTGGACATGATTTACTGTACTCAACACAAACCAAATGCGATCTGTGTCAGTCGCTTGCATGCCTTGACAGGACGGAAGCAAGAGTTATTGCCTACAAGAACTAACAAGGACAGGAGGTCAAAATTAAACAGCACTGACAGTACAGAACCGCACGCAGAATTTTGAACCCTTGTGCTCTGCCGATTGTTTTTTGTTTAGAAAAACAAAGCTGCCCATTGTAATGATAAAGCAGAGAGTAAAAAAAAAATACAGACACCGGTCCTATCAGGGATTCATCAGATGGAAAAGTAACCCTCTGAAACATCAGTTAAACATCCAAACAACAAATCTAAGGGCAAACATCGACTAGGGACGCCATAACACCGACGTGCTCTCCACGCAAAAACACACAACGCAACAAAGGGAGGTACAACAACATTTCCCGCACGTTGAAGCTTAGAACTGGTTATCAAGTTAGACGTGCAATTATGCGAAGGATCACCATTGCATAATGTTTGAGAGAGAAGAATAGAAGCACAGACACGCATGAAAAATCACAGTTCCACGGTAGCCATAGAACCACGTCTACTCTAAAGGCTTAAATTACGTTACAACTCACCAAGACACTCGCCACGGTAACAGTTCCACCACTGCCGGCAGTTGAGGCGCCTAAACCTTACAATAAGCATTAATTGCTGATCCTAAAAATTGCCATATAGGTAGAAAAACAGACGTGGAGGGGAGAGATGGGAAGGACATAGAAACAGCGTTGTTTCATGAAACAACGACTCTTAGCGCGAGATCAAAAAACAACGACGCTAGAGTCGTCTGTTGGAGAGCCAGCCGGCCCTAACATCTCCTACTGTAAAAGAGGCGCATGCAGGAAATTAATTATTAGGCATTTAACGAAGAGACAGCTTTAGAGACAGCCCTTTGTATACGAATTGACTCTTGCTAACGTGGACTGTCTAAGAGATTGAGTCGGATTCAACTTTTGTACATGTCCTTAGGAGCCAGATTGGTGGGGAGTGAAGAGGCCAACTGGCCAAGACACCACATGCAGAAGCGAAGCCTCTGGGATTTTTAGCTTTCTGAGAGGAAGTTACACCGCACGTCCGCACGCTGTTTTCTTTAGAGCTCCTCTGTAAAGAGGACATTTCAAGCTCTGCTTAGTTCCTAGTGCTGCGCATCGATGATCTCACGAACAGTTTGTGGCAGAATTGTGTACCATTCGAACCGCAGATACGATGGCTAAATCAGATAATTGTTGAGCTGATAGCCTGCATGATTTGGAAGCAGCTGATATGAAGATCAAATCAGATAATTAGTGTGTATGTTTCTGTAGAATAAGAACTACAATTCTTGCACAACACACACAGATTAAAGCACCAGAATTACCAAAACCTATCAGGCTACTACGAAAATGCAGGAAGCTAGCGTAGACAGACTAGTCTGAAGCACAAAGCGCGCATCCTATCCCTGGCCCACGGCACTGGTGCTCATTTCTCGTTCGTATTATGCTCCCTGTTCTTGGACCTCGTGCTTTTATCGCCTCCTAATGATTTCTTGCCTTGCATTACTTCGTGAGAGAATACTCGGTACGTCTACCTTCCTTCTAAAGCTACACACGCCGTCGTGAGACTACCTTATTTTTTGTCAGACGACGTTGCGAGAATCTGTTCTCCTCTCAAGTAGTCTGTACTGTAGTCCACTACCATGAAACATACTCGCCACTCGTCATGAGGGTCGGACGGAAGAGTCATCCTGAGGCAACAATTCTATGGTGCAGTGCGCAATCTCCATGAAATCATTATTTGGAAGCGGCATTGCTATCTACTGGAAATTCGGAAATCTGGTCAATTTCGTTTTAGCACGTACGACCCCTGCTATGAAGTTTCTTCAGTGCTAGTTTTCTTTGTTCAATCATTCAAGTCAACTATGAACTTCATCATGTATGCTACAGATCGGCGTGTTTAATTTGGACTTTTGGACAAGCAAGCTAGGTTGCCAGTTCATCTTATCCGGCCAACTACTACAGTAGTCGTACCTAAGCCCAGCGATGGCATGATATGAAAGAACACCGACATGGAAGTATGTAACATCTTACAGCTCGGGCCGGCCTGAACTCTGAACTCATACCGTAACATTACACCGTCGTGCTCCCGGCGTCACGCACAATAACCGAAACCACAAGACGAGCCAGCACGACCTGGCAATTTCCTTCTACCAATGATGGGTCGCGGACTGGAACTTAGCTCGCGCGTCCATTTCTAAGAGTACAATTTCAACATAGCATCATGATTAAATCTGTCTTAAGGCTACGGAAAGATTTCATTCGACAACGAACATCTACCTAAAATGTGTTTGGCGGTAGCTGTCAGTTGCATCAAGTTTTAATTGACGTTAATTAACTGGCTCGTGTTGCTTGTAGACCTGGGTGCATAGTGTAGACGTGTGGTAGTACCAACTGTGGCAACGCCAATCAGAAACTACTTGGGGGAGATAAGCATGGGCGACTGCAATGCAACCCTGTACACGGCGAACTTGAGAGCCGAAAATAGACTGTGTCCAAAACCGGCATCATTCACGAACTACAAGGCAAGATCGTCCGGTTCGATCCATCGATCCGACATACGAATATAGAAACGAGCAGTGCCACGCGGAACGAACGTACAGCCAGCTAGTTTGCGGCGCGGCACGGCACCGACGAGGCGACGGCACGCTCGCCAAGGAAGTAGCACGCGGCTCGAGCTGTCATGGCGGCAAAAACCGTCGCGGCTAAGCATCTCGGCGGTGGCTCGTGCCGGGCCCGTCATGTGCAGGAGAATCCCCGCAAAAAAAGCCGCGTTCCCACTTCCCACCGCGAGCGTCGGGACCCCACCCATCCGATTCCGAGATCCCCCGCGCCCCCGCGTTCAGACCGCCGCCCGCACGGGGGCCCACGGCGCCCACCCACTCGTAACCATCCAGCTCGGCGTCCACGTAGGACTTCATCTCCACCCCAGCGTAAACGTTTGGTGCAGCGTGCAGGGGACGGTCGTCGCCACCTGTTTCCCTCAAACTATAAAACCGCGTCTCCCATCCGGATTGGTCACACAGAGAATTCCTAATCCGAAAGCAGAATCAGCAGCAGCAGCAGCAACAACAAACACACAAGGGAGAGGAAGAACAAGAAGAATCTATACGTGCACACACGTATACATGGGGAACTGCGCCGTGACGCAGCACGCCGTGTCGTGGGCCGACGACGGCGAGTGGGAGCTGCCGTCCGCGGCGGAGGAGGAAGGGAACGCGGGGAGGAAGGAGCACATGACCGAGGTGACCATCAGGATCACCAAGAGGCAGCTGCAGGAGCTGATGGACAAGAGGGCCGACGACCACAGCGTCATCCGGCAGAGCCGGCGGTCGACGGCGAAGCTTCTGGCCGACATCATGAACTCCGGGGAGGTCTACCACCACCTCCAGCACTGCAGGGTGGCGCACTGGAAGCCCGCTCTGCAGAGCATCCCGGAGGCGGCGGAGTCATGAGACCTACAGCTACGTGGGGCTGCATGCATGCCGAGCTCCCCTTCTTTTTCTCGGTTGCCTTCTTTGTTTCGTTTGATAGATCACAGCTTTTTTGTGACCTAGAGTATTATTCTTTTAGTTCGGATGATACGAACGATGTAAATTTAGTAGGGAAACTGCAGTGGTGATAGACACAATTAGTGGGGCAAACTGTAAAGCAGATGTTCTGTCCATACCAAATTAAGCATGGAAATTGGGAATGGAAGTATGCAATTCCTTGTGCCTTGCCAAGCAGAATATCGTTTGGACCTTAATGGCCAACATTATGCAACATGATCGGGTCGCGCTCTCTTTGCTAAAAGTCGTGGTACCCATGCAGACTGTAGACCCTGGATCAAGCAGACATGTAATTCCTTCCTCTTCGTTCAAATGGCCATTAAAAAAGGGGTCATGCTGCGTGCTTGCTTCACTTTCTTGCTGCGATAGGCAAGAACAACCTGATTTTCTATTATTTCAGGAAATGATGTTTTAAGAAACAGTACTGTGTAGCTAACCCTCTTCATTAGTTTTGCTAGACAACTTTCGTGCGGTGTTCAGTACGTTCAGGAACCTACCAGCAGTTAGCTAATCATGCTTTTAAAAAGCAAAATTTGAGGCAAGATAAAGGGGAAATCCCTGAAATGAGTATACTGGGAAACTATGAAAAACATTTTTCCTTGGTGAGACGTGACCCGAACAACCATAGGGAAATAGCTCATCCGATCATGAAGTCTGAAGGGCACCTTCACTACAAAATTGATCCAACATTTTGCGGCTGACCGTCCTTTCGAGTAAAAGAAAATGGAGATGGACATCGCTACTGGGTTTACAAAATCGATTTCAGTTCAAAAATCGCTACTAGCTCAGTACCGAAAATCATCAAAAATCACTAGAAATCACATATATGCCGTATAGTCAAACGCTCTGAACTCGGTGGCCAAAAAAAAATTCAAAAATCAATTGATTTCATCAATAATCGAGCGATTTTCCGAAAATCGCTCAAGAAATTGAAATTTTCTAGTGATCGATTTTTGAACGATTTTCCACCGATTTACGTCGTATAAAATTTCTTGATTTTTTTGAATTTTTATTTAAATTGAACTGATTTACCGATCGGTTTTAATATCATACTGCGTCGATAGAGCAAAAATTGAGCGAATTTCAACGATTTTTGAAACCTAATCTCTATATTAGTAGGTGCTCACCGACACGTTGATAAGACAAAGTGTATATCAAGGTTGCTTGATGTACCAATCAATCGATTAGTAGTAATTTCGAAGCGGTGGCCATGGAGTTGCTGTCGTGTTGACAGCACATGTTGCTCTCTGGGTCCCAACCCATCTGAGCAAAGCTGTGGAAGTGGCATTTTCCAGCTAAGTGTCACAATTCCGTATGCACTGGCCACTATTGGCGTACATATTTGGGTGTACTGAAGCTTCAATTCTGGTAGTAGTTAACGGATACTACAGTTATTACGTCAAAACAAATTGGTGGAATTAGCCATGCGAATTATAGTTTCATGGAAAACAAAAACCGAAGACAAACTAGGATGACGATGAAATGACATAATAACAGTCCCCTTTAGGCCTTGAGTATTTCTGCATTTGAAACCTTTCTTGTGGGCAATTGGAAGTCTGTATGTGTACCTACACGACACAAATTCCCCTTGATGTACTACATAGTTATATGGCTATATATTAACTAGACAAGCGATCCTGTCGCCCAAAAAAACGTGATGCTAACAGAATGTAGGAACGACTAACTAGTAAGTATGATGTAAGAGTTGTGCAGCGAGTGAAGCATTTGGCATAATAAAACGGTTGCGATTGCATAAGCTGAAGAGCGTATTATAAAGAGCGCTCATGTTCCAATTTTCCATGCAGATGCAGGACTGCAGGAGCTCATGGCAAATCCAAGTAAACAAAACCTGTAGACAGGACCTAATCTCTAGCGACTGTCCTTGTAAGCTTGGACAGGCCTACCTAGGGCACGTAAGCACAGTTTGTATGCTAGCCCTTGGCATTAACTATGGAGTACTACTAGCTAGCGTTATTAAACTCAGTTGTTTGGTTTGGACTAATGCTTCTTGCGCTGTTAGGTTAAATCAATCTTGGTCCTATTTTGTCTTGCTTCGACCAGCAATCTCGAATCTCGATTATTCACAGCAATTTATACTTGTACCGTCCATGCATTCGCAGATGATCAATTTTGACAGGTTGCTCGAGCAACCTAAAAAAGGTAAACGAACCAATGTTGCCTAATTGCATTACAAAATCAGAATGACCCTAGTGATCCACACAAGTAAAAACTTAAACTAATATAGTGTTTACAGTTAATAATTATGAATAATCTAGTCATTTTCAATATAAAAGAAAATACGACCATAAGCTTAACGAAGCAGTAGCACGCAGGGTTAAACTTTTCGTTTTGAAGGAAATTTCGGACCCCTCCGAAATCCGAAATTTCGGACAAAATTCCGAAATTTCGGCCGGAGTACATTCAAAATTCAAAAAGAAAAATTCAAATCCGGTTTGTTTGGTACCGAAATTTCCGAAATTTTGCCAAAATTACCCGAAATTTCGCCCAAATTGCACTGACTGAAAATTAGTTCAAACGATGTCAAAAAATTTTGAAATTTGTTTTGTATGTTTTTGACACATTAGAGATGTTCTTATAAAAATTTCAGGTGATTATCAGGTCTGTGGAATTTTTAAAAATTCAAACATTGATACTATATAGATGAAACGTTGCTCGGCAAGTTTGAACCGGATGAAAAATAGTACAAACGACGTTAGAAAATTTTGAAATTTTTTTTGGAGATTCCTGACATATTTATGATATTTATGTAAAAATTTCAGATGATGATAAAATGTGAGTAATTTTTAAAACTTCAAACATTGGTACTGTCTTGGTAAAGCGCTGAGCGGCAAGTTTCATCCGGATGAAAATTAGAACAAACGAGGTTATAAAATGTTGAAAATTTTTCTGGATGGTTCTAACACATCCATAATATTTTCATAAAATTTTCATATGATGATCAGGTGTCATGAATTGTTAAAAATTCCAACAGTGCTACTATCCTGTTAAAAGGCCGATGATAAATAATAGATTTACTTTAGCAATAAGAAAGGTTTAAATTTTTTAAAAATTTGACATAAGGGTGAGAAGGAAATTCTTAACATCTCATAAAAATTTTGAATCATGATCACGCTCAAGTGAATTTATAAAATTCGTAGAAGGCACAGTGCTATTTATGTTCTTTCTCTGTTTGATTTTTGAAATATAATACAGCAAATTAAGTTTAGTGCTTACTGCATTGATAGATTTTATTGAGCAAACCAAGAAAGTTTAAATTTTTTGAAACTTTTATAGAATGGTACTGAGGAAATTCTTAATCTTTCATAAAAATTTTAGATGATGATCATACTTGAGAAAATTTAGAAAAATCTAACAAGTTTACTGTCCCAATTATGTCCATTCAGTTTTCTATTTTTTAAAGGTAACAAATGATATTAAATTATTTTGAATTTTTTTATATGATCCTAAACTACTAAGTATGGTATCATATATTTTTCAGATCATTATCAAGCTTGTAAATTTTTTTAAAATCTGACAGTGTTTCTACCCAAATTTTAAAAAATCTTAAAAAATAAGTTTTTCATCAAATTTTTATAGAAGATCACTTTCTAATAGGTTATTGGACCAAATCCGGTGCTCAAATTTCAAAATTGAACTCAAAACCCAAAATTTCCGAAATTACTGTAGTATTTTCAAAAAAAAATGAATTTTGAATTTACCCGACTTTTGTAATCTTGGGAGGGTCCGAAATCCAAAATTTCACCGAATTTCGGCGAGAATTTGATCCCTGATAGCAGGTGCTTCGCCACCGGGAGGAAGATCCCCCGGAAAAGCCGCGTTCACACCCGCAGGCTTCCGAGCGCTAGCTTCGCGTGGAAAAGCGCCCAAAATTCCCTCGCCCCCACCAGTCTACAGACACGATGGATCGCTGCGGCCGTCCACGTGGCCAGATGGAAAGCCAAGCCGCCCCTGTGAAGACTAGGTCCAAGTTGGCACGTCGCCCCACTTAGCCACCCTATTTTTACGACCTCTTCGAGCTCCACCTATAAATAATTAAGCTCTACACCAATCCAGCAATCCTCCCTCCTCTGACAAAGAGAGGCAACAAGCAACCAGCGCAAGAACTCCAGCAAAAGCTTACAAAGAGAACTTCAAGGCTTCAGAAATATATATAGTATACATCGATCGATTGGCAGATGGGGAACTGTATCAGGTTGCAGCGCGCCGCCCCGTCGTGGGTGGACGACGACGACGACGAGTGGGAGGAGGCGGGGAAGGGGGTGGCAACCGTCGAGAAGATGGAGCGGGTCAACGTGAAGATCAGGGTGACGAGGAGGCAGCTCCAGGAGCTGCTGGAGAAGGTCGGCAAGGGGCGGCAGGTCGAGAAGGCGCTGGCGGAGTTGATGAGCTCCGGCAAGGTGTGCTACCAGCAGGAGATGAGGGGGCACTGGAGGCCGTCGCTGCAAAGCATACCGGAAGCTGACGAGTCATCATGACAAGTCGTAGTGTTCGGATCTTGTAATACTAAGGTAGTAAGATTGTTCGATCTTTTTGATGGATTTTCTGTATGTGCATAAGTAGTTGCGCAGTGCTCTAGGAAGATTAGGTTTTAGATATTCTTTCGGAGATGTACAGGCTACAAAATGCTGATGGAGAGAAACTACATGAATTTTTTTACTTTCGATTCTCCGGTGTAAGAAACGGACTCGATGCCTGACAAAGTAAAAGAAATATTTATTTTTCACTACCTAGCGCCGGTCATTGCTGGCGCCATATGCTCACCTAGAAATTCCGTCCCTCAACAATCGCGGTCAAACTGAAACTGTTACGAAATGGACAGTTACTACTACATTACTATCAAGTGCTAGAGCGACGACTATGTATTCCACACTGAATCGGTCCATTCTATAGCTACTATCGATGGTTTATTCCAAGAACGATGTTTCTCCAGATCCATATCCTGAAAGAGACACATTGTCTGAGCGCTGCATCGGTCTTAGCCACTGAATTGCGCCACAACAGTGTGGCTGCTGAAGAAGAATCCATCGTGAATCGGGTAAGGTCATTTCAGGAACTCGGAAGCCAATAAAACGGCCAGACTTAGTTCGTGTCCGTGGTTAAAAGATATAGAAGCTCGTATGGACTTATATGATGCCAGAAGCTTTTGTTATAAAATGTACGATATATATATATATATATATATATATATATATATATATATATATATATATATATATATATATATATACATATCATGTCTTGCCTTCCTTCCTTCAGTATATCACCGCACACACCAACTAACAAAAGTCATGAAAAATTCTGAAAAAAATTGTAGATGTACTTCATAGATTACTCTACCTATGTATAAAATTATAGGTTCAAATTCATTATATATCAAGAGTTACAAAAAAGAGAAAATTCTGACAAGTTGAAATTTCATACATAGGTAGAGCAATCTATGAAGTACATCTACAATTTTTTTCAGAATTTTTCGTGACTTTTGTTAGTTGGTGTGCACGGTGTGTACACGGGAAGTCCTGTGTGCACAGGATATGTTGCCTATATATATATATAAGAAGATACAAATTTAATATAAAAAATTCTTACGAGAAAAAACTACAGACAAACGAAAATGAAATAACTATACGAGAAGAAATACATATATACATGGGAAATTTCGACGTATCTAAATCGTGTGACTACAGGGGTACATATATAATATAGGGAACAAAGTCCTGAACGGAGGATACTGAATCGGAGTCGGTTACGCTGGCCGATACTACGTCTTACATGACTTGGCAAATGCGTCTAGTTTGGACACGGATCCGAATTCAGATCACTTTAACAATCTCCACTTTGAGACGAATTCGCTCTTGCAGTCGAAATATAAAATTCTCCTCAAAATAAGTATTCTTCAATTGAGCTTATGACTCAAAAATCCATAGAACTAATCTCAATAAGAATTATTAGAGCAGTCTTATTCAAACGCTTTTCATAAAGCAAAATTGAGCAAACCACTAACAAGTTTGTACACAGCATATCAACAAAACAGTCGAACAAATGAGTCTTCAACAATTCATAATCTTAGTAATGTCTGAGTTTAAAGCTGACCTACTGGTCCAACTGCTCAATCATCAAATGACATAAGCCAAGGCATCACCTCTGTAACGCCCCCATTATGTTTGACTATGTCAGACATAACGGAGATCATCACATAATAGAGTAGTGCTAGGATTAACTAAGAAAACATCAACGTGCATAGGTAGAAATTTCCACCATTCAGTACATGATTTTTTATTCTTAGAGCACTTATAGTGCTTTTTTTTAGGTTTGGCTATGATAATTTCTACACTCCTCACCTATTTATTGCAAAAGTTTTCCAGAGCCTCCATCCTGAGGGCCTTCTATTCTGTAAGGTCTTGGTCACCATTTCTCTCGTAATCATAACCCTCTACGGCAACATCAACATCACAATAATAGTTCATAGCATCATAAGTGTCGATCTCTACTTCATCTGAGTCAGTAGGCATCACAAAGTCTAAAAATTAACAAGGCAAACTTGAGTACATGAGTACTCAGCAAGGCGCGAAAAAGTGATACATGTATTAACAAATACTATTCCAGCCACAAAGCCGTCTTTCAAAAGTAATTTAATGTTTGTAAATAATGATACCATTACTTATTTGTCGAAAAAGACCAGATTTTAGGTCTAGAAATCTAATGACGAAACGACATGGGATCTTACAACCTGTTTTAGAGGAAAACCCATACGATACACTTCCAAACCCAAAAGCTAGGAGTGATCACATTTTACTCTGATCAGAGGTGTACTGCTTTACCCTTGACATCACTTGGCTTTACTGTCACTAGTGCTTTGCGCTTCCTTTGGCGCACGATTAAGCAAAGCAACTAGAACTTTTGGCCAACCTATACTATATCCTTTGCCTATTACCACCTCGCCTTATCAAATGCACGTGGGTCGAGACACCTACATGGCAGTTTCGCTCCAGGGTGATTGCCCTACCTGGTACAATCACCTTCTCACCCATGGCAGAGAAATTACTGGTTGATTAGTTAGTTCAGCCCATTCCATTCTGGGTCTATGGTCAATATGGGTTGCGTCGCTTTTGAAGTAAGAGCCATTTTGATTATGTCGTTAAGTATTTCCCTATGTAAAGCAGTCCTGACTTCCACAACACAATCCTACTTGGGTTGTTTTTAGGGGTGAAAACAGATTGGATACTGATGGATAATAGCTCTATCATATTTGTTTTCATATTTTTTTCTCGGATGTGGATACGGATACGGATAGTCCGAATATGGATAATGTCGAATACAGATATAGATCGAATCTGAATCGAATCAGATACAGTTTCAAATATTTATCATAACATGATAACTCCTTAGATTGTACATAAAAAATCAACAAAAACATATAACTAGTTGATTTGATCAAAACATTATTGAAAATTGAACAAATATAAGCATTTTCATTCACTTAGACAATAGTTAGATACTATGTTACAAACAAAATTATATAAGACTTAATTTATCACACACATACGATTAGTTTATCATACATGTAGATCAAAATATAAAATGAAGGTAATCTTTGCTCAGAGATACAAATGGAAGCAAACACATAGCACACTAAAAGTTTGATAATACTTAGATATCATATCTCTAGAAAAGTATATAACACTTATATGTAATGACCCAAGATTTATATTCTTTGTTGAATTATGTTCAAAATAATAAATCGTTCAACTGTGCTGAAGCTGCCCCCATTGCAACACCACGCTCATTGGAGCATGGTGGCTGACCCGCATCAACCATCATGTCCTCAACCGCAGTTACGGATCATTGTTCCCCAAGACCCACAAGCTAAGTAGTATCCCACTCTTCTCCTTCCTTTCTATTGGTGACTTTTACCCATAATTAAGCCACCGAAAATCAATCATTCATTTATCTTAACTTGCTGTGATGTTCATGTGATGCCGGCCCTATGTATGAAATCCTAGAATGTGGTTGTTAGTAGAGAGTATTAAATAACATCTTTGTCTAGATTTGTGCTTGTGCATGCTTAAATCGACGATCTGTTCAATTTGTGGAATAGATCCGAGCTGAATGTTTAGATTGTGCATGATTTCTTTTTTTTTTAGAGCATAATAGTTGCTTACTGCCATGGTAAATACTTGGCAAATATTAATGTGCTGGATATGCCATGGGTATCATGTTGTTAAGACCATGTTGTTATTGCAACTTGCTATTTCCTTAAGTATTATGTTATGCTTATGTCCCCTGCATTATCCATTTTAATGTTTGAACAGGACTATGCACAGCAATTTAAATGCATTGTAGCTATATGTTGCTATCATGTATTGTTGTTGCATATTTAAAAGAAAACAAAGCAGTCGAATTTTAATAATTAGCACATTTTGACTGCAATGATGATGAAGAGAATAATGGCAAGAGAAGGAGAGAGACATATGGTTGTCTCTTTACTTCTTCCCCTTTTTGCCGGCCTCTCTGTCTTCTAGCAGAGAAGTTGGGGCAAAGCATCAAGAAGGTCGATGAGTTCAGCAAAAGCAGTGAGGTTGGTGAAGTTGTAGGATCGGTAAAAAGAATATTATGCACTACCTATGATGTATATTTATACTGTAATGGAAAACCACTTGGGAAGGTAAAATTAGGGGCTTTATGACGGTAACTGTGGGTGGCTGGATAGGAGAGGGGGTGGGCAGGGTGAGGGCCTGCACGTTGGCTTTCTTCTCCACTTGTCAGTGGCAAAAATGGATGCTGAGTTGGTCTCCACCAGCTGGCTAGGACTTTTTTCTATAATTAAGCATGAAGTTAAGGGTTTTATTTGGATTTTAGTTTGGGATTCGTGCGAAGTTTGAGAACCAAATTCGGATCGTACTTAAAGTTTTGGAAACATTCAGGAAGTATGCGTATAAGATGGAAGAATTTGTTGTCCGGCCCCAAAGTCCAAAGACCGAAGTTATCCTGTAGGATTCAAGGTGGATTGAGCGCACGGCACGTTGAACTGATCCAGATCAAGAATCTTGGATTCCCGTAGTGAGCCGTTCATACACAGAGGACCACGGCCACCGTCATGTCAATGGAAAATTCTATTTCTTATGTACGCTAGAGATTACGTGGAGCACCGAGTTCATACAAAACCTCACACGTGGACCGCTTCGCGTATGTTATTCAGGAAAAATGACCATAACACGTGGACTGCACGAATTCTTTCCTTCATCGCATAATGGACGCATGTGATGGGAAGAAGATACACTCGTCGGGGAAGTTTGCACGTGTATAGAATGGGCATCAATGGCGAAGGTTTGTGCATGGCTGCATGCGCAATCAGCACGGGGAGAGTTGGAGGCCCCGGATGCATACTGTACTAGTAGTTCAGGAGAAAATGGCAAATGACGGTTTTTGCAAAATTTGGATGTCTGAAGTCGTAGAGTTGGTTGATAATCACAAATTGTCAAATTCGTGGAAGTCTTAAGATTAGGCCGAGTTCATCTTTACACGATTTGAGCTAGGTCTCTCTAATAAACCATTTTAAATCCGATGATTCAAGTATAACATCGTTTTCTGCCAACGCATTCATTTATAAATCTTTGTAAGTAAAAATAACAAATGTAAAAGTGAAAGTTTGTCAATCAACTCTAAGAGCATCTCAAATGCGTATCGTAATAATATACCTGCACAACACATGACTACACATGGTAAATATCCAAGCAGGGTTTCTTATCCATTTCAGCCAGTACCACCGGAAACGGTACACGCGGCAAAAAAAAAAAAAAACTTACTTAATCCGTGGATTAAGCACAGTAATCCCAGCTCAAGTCTCCACGGGAATATATCTTCCTACAAGAAAGCGCGAACGAGTAGGCCCTTCAAGCCGCTCAAGATTCCCTCCAGAGCCCATCCACACCACACCGGCCCGTAACCAGCTAAAAGTGTTCAAAGAAATACTCTATCTGTTCTAGAGTATATAGGCAAATTCTGAAACGGTCAATGAGAAGACTAGGCTATATATAGCACCCTATTGTACTAGATCAACCAATAAAGGAATAAAGAAGATAGTATAATTCCCAACATGCTGTGTTCATTTTATGATTGTTCTTTTTGAGTGAATCCTGAAGCTGTCACCGATAGGATTATGCTATAAATATAGCACCTTATTATATCAGATAAATCAATCAATAAAGGAATAAAGAAGAGAGTACAATTCTCAATATATTGTGTTCATCTTTATGATTATTCTTCGGATATTACTTCTTCTGTCCAAAAATATAAGGCATTTTTGACTTAGCACAAGGATTAAGGTTTCATTGAAATTGAGAAAAGTATGAGAGAAAATGACTTAGATGTTCTCACTTAATTGTCTTGAAAAATAAGAGATAATACTTTGCGTAGGTGGTAATGAATAAATGCATATAGTTAAAAGAGAATAAATAAGGTTATAAAAGAAAAGGCATCATTAAATCTACATGTAAGTCTTATATTTATAAATAAGATAATTTTTAAATTTTTTTATAAATTTGGACGAAAAGAGTATCAGAATGGATTATTAGTATTGGGATTAATCCGGGAGATTGACTATATTATTTTTTACACAAACAACCTGCTGCAAGAGTAGGCTAGTCACGTGCGGCGTGCCGCGTGCGCCTTGTATTTCCAGGAGGCCGGGCCTGCCAGCACCCGGCAGACGATTAGCGCCTTTGACCTAGATCACGATGGGCACGCCACGTCGGAAATCCGGAATTCGCCTCCGTGGGTGACATCACGGGCGAGACGAATAGTAGCACTGCGTGCGCGCCTCTGCAGAATCATCATCGCTGACCGGCGCGCGCTGTGGCTCTTCGCCTCTTCCTGCCCATCGCCCGGTCACCCACCTACAGCTATAAATAGACATCACATTACATATCCATCGATCTCGAGTTCTCGACGCAGCGTGTGTCGAGAGATCAGACGGAAGGAGCTAGCAAGTAGCAAGCGCAAACAAGGAGGAGGACACTTAGGACAGCAGTCAGTCACAAATTGATGGGGAACTGCGCGGCGTCGCAGCACTCTAGGGAGTCATGGGCCGACGGCGGAGAGTGGGAGGAGGAGGCGTCGACCTCGTCGGAGGAGGACCACCACGAGAGGAGGGAGCACGTGGCGGAGGTGACGATCAGGATCACCAAGAGGCAGCTGCACGAGCTGATGGAGAGGAATGCCAGCGGCAGAGGGAAGAGCCGGCGGTCCGCGCAGCAGCTGCTGGCGGATATCATGGACTCCGGCGAGGTGCACCACCATGAACAGCACAGGGAGGCGCATTGGAAGCCCGCTCTGCAGAGCATTCCTGAGGCCGTCGAGTCATGAGTTCCATGCACCTCGCGTGACTACAACTTGGTGGTTAAAGTCGCCGCTTGATTATTTGCGAAAAAAGTTGCCACTTTCCTCCTTGTGATCTTTTTTCTTTCGTTTCCTCTATGTGTTCATCTCGTGGAATGGTTATCCACGTACATAGAATGTGTTTGGATTATTCGTTCAGACTGTCGGACAGATGTACATAAATGTAGGGGAATTTGTGAACTCGAATCTCAGAAAATTGTGAATCATCATGTTCTGATATTTCGTTTCATACTGTGAACTGAAGTTAGTGGTTTTTCGTTGATGGAGTATGAGCCCACTGCCCACACACGCAACAGAATTACTCAATGCCGTCCAGGACGTACTAGGAGCGTACGACGAGCAATGAAAGTTGTCACTTACATGATCTTTTTTTTTTCAGCTTGTCACTTACACGATCTAGGTAGCAGCAGAAATTAGTTGGTCTGTGTTTGTTCGTGCAAAACAAACTTGTAGCTGTAAGCTTTAAGTAACTGATGTGGATCATCTTCACGAGAAGAACACGTACAATGCGTCTTTACCCCTGACTTACCAGCAGGCCCGAGACACGTAGTGGGAACCGAAATCGAGCTAAATCAATCTACGAACAAAAACCGCAGACAACACAAACTGAAATTGCCATTGAAGCGTACCCTTCTTTCTTAGCTTTGCCCCCACTGGTCCTGTCATCCTGTGATGCGCACATGATCTCGTTGCCTATCTAGGCTCCTGGTCAGCTGATCCGACGTGCCGTGCAGGCTTGGATTGGAGGTGCATGGAGGTGGAGCCATCGACGGTGCATCTCGTGATCAGCGCCCGTGCCGTTGCTGTACGTACGTACATGCGCCGCGCGGGTAGCGGACGGACGTCTCCATATTTTTGAGCCGGCGTGCACGCGAGGGCTGGAGCATTTGGGCCCGTGCGCGGCCGAGCGTTTGCGCTGCACCGCTGGATACGCGGCTCGCCTGCGCATGCGGCGCTGCTCTGGCCAGAATAGCGTGCATGTGTCATGTGTGCACCCGAGCGTGTGGAGACGGCGGCTGCAGCTGAGCGGTAGTAGGTCGGCGGTGCGGCCGTGCGTGTGCGGTTATTAGAGTCCCGTGTACTTGGCCCAGGGGTTTGGGACCGCGTCTAGGCTGTATAGATGGGTCATGGGTGCGACTGAGCTGCGTCAGGCGCGACGTTTGGGTCGATGAGCGGAATTTGATGTCCAGTATCGTGGCAGGGCCTTCTCCTTTCTCCCACATGGTTCTACCATGGTGAAACACACTCCACTATATAAACTAGTGTTCACCACTTTAGGCTAGCAATGTGGGACTATTCATAGTGCACATGCCTCCTCATGAGTGGGCTTTGAGATTTTCTAGAATTATTTGTCTCAATTAGGTGGGCCAAGCCCAAATAATCCAACAATCCACCACCGGATCTCAAAGTCCATTTAGAGATTTGCCAATACTCACTCTTGTATGATATACGGCGTTTCAGAGAGATTAAGTTGAACTTCGCCTAGAGCTCTAAGCTACACCCATCCACAACTTGAACAATGGACTATGCCTTGAATTGCAAGTTTTGTGTGAACAGTTTCACTCAAAGTCATAATCGATACTGGCGCCAAGAGCCTTCTCATGGTGAAGCATATAAGTCGTACTCCATGGTCTCTTCATGAGCTTACTAGAGATCACCCGAGTCTCATAGATGCGACTTTAGACAGTCGGGCTCATATAGGTGTGTTCTTTCAAGAATGCTCAGAGAACAAAGATCTTCGCTAGTTATAGCCAATAGAAACACATTAAGGCATATTGCCATCCCGCCTTCAAAGATTTTGAGAGCATTGCATCTTCACATAGAGAGGGTAACAGACATTTCCTCGGTTAGCCAATAGCTTGTTTTACCCAGACCCAATTCACGGATCTCCGATCACAAAGGTCAAGTTACCACTATTGCAACTTATATGGGTCTCATACCCATCTCCTCGATGCACCTTCTATCACATTTCGTGATAGTCCCTTCGTAAAGGATCTCGCCAGTTTTTGTCTGTTTGAATATAAGTCACACTTATTACTCCGGAGTTTCTCAATTTCCTGACAGACTTTAGTCGTCTTTTAACGTGTCTTGATGACTTCGCATTATCCTTAGCATCGTTTCACTTTAGCAATCACAGCATTGATTATCACAGTTCATAAGGATAGCCGGTATCGATTTTTCAACCACCGCAAGTCCATCAAGAGCTCACGCACCAATCTGCCTCTCAATGGGTCAGATCCAGCGATGAGCTCCGCCTCCATGGTTGACCTTGTCAAGATGGTGCATTTTTGGACCTCCATGACATCGCCACCACCAATGGTAAACACATATCCACCGGTGGCATAGAGCTCATCTACATCGTAAATCCAGTTAAGTCATCAGTATCCTCAAGCAATCGCAGGTGCCCTGAATAGTGAATCGCATAACTCATAGTACCTTTCAAATAGCGCATTACCCTTTCAAGTGCATGCCAATGATCTCAACCGGGTTTGACATGAACCTACTCAATTTGCTCACAACAAATGATATATCGAGTCTCGTTGCACCAACAAGATACATGAGCGAACCGACAATCGAGAATATCTCAATTGGTTTAAGCCAATTCTCTTATTCTTTCTCGGTGTCACCGGGATCATAAGGAGTGGGAGAGGGCTTCTCGTCCATAAAGCCAAACCTGCTCAAGACCTTCTCCACATAGTGGGATTGCGAAAGAGTAATCCCACTCTCATCCTAATAAGTTTGATGTTGAATTACATCGGTTTCTCCCGGATCTTTCATATCAAATTTCTTTGTGAAAAAGACTTGACCTCATTGATCACATCAATATTTGTGCCAAAGATCAAGATATCGTCGACATAAAGGCACAATATAACTCCTTCACCCCACCATAGCGATAGTATACACATCTATCACCTCATTAATGACAAAGTTCGCAGGTCAAAGTGGTGTCGAACTTCTCATGCCATTGCTTAGGTGCTTGTTTCAGCCATACAAAGATTTGAATAATTTACACACCTTGCTCTCTTGACCCTTTACTACATACCCATCAGGCTGCTCCATGTAGATTTCCTCATCTAACTCTCCATTAAGGAAAGCTGTCTTCACGTCCATCGATGAACGAGAAGACCATATGAGGCGACCAAGGAAAGTAATACTCGAATGGTAGTCATTCTAGCAATGTGAATAAGTATCAAAGAAATCTTCGCCTTCTTTTGGGTGTAACCCTTAGCCACAAGCCGAGCCTTGTACTTCTCAATAGTACCATCGTGCCTAAGCTTCTTCTTGAACACCCACTTACAACTCACAGGTTTACACCCATAGGGTCGTTCGATTACCTCTCAAGTCCCATTGGCGAGAATCCAGTCCATCTCATTCGGGATACTTCTTTCCAATTATCTCATCTCGGAGATGCATATGCCTCTGCAATGGACGGGAGTATCATCCACAAGGTACACAATGAAATCATTGCCAAAGGATTTTCAATCCTCTGTCTCTTGCTCTTTCTAGGAGCTTCATTGTCATCCTCCTCTAGGATTTTCTCGAGTGGTTGCTCGTAAGACTCAACAGTGTAATAGTCTCGTGAATTATCTCGGAAGAAAAACTAGAAGTGCTATGCATATGTTTCATCGGAAATATATTCTCAAAAACGTAGCATCACGAGACTCCATAATAGTATCAACATACATATCGGGCACATCAGATTTAACTACTAAAATCTATAGCGATGCTCACGAAAGCATATCCCGAAAGACACAATCCATCGTCTTAGGCTCGAGCTTACGCTTTTTGTTAATCGGTACATTGACTTTCGCCAAGCATCCCCATGTGCGTAAGTAAGAAAGTGATGGTTTTCTTCCAACCCACTTCTCGTAAGGGGTCTTCTCCATGTTTCATTGGGAACTCTATTCGGGACATGACATGAAGTCAACACGACCTCCCCACCATGCCTTAGATAAACCAAAGAAGGTTCAACATGGCATTCACCAAGTCGGTCGGTGGCGGTTTTCCTCTCGGCAATCCCGTTTGATTCGGACGAGTAGGGAGGTGTCCTCTCATGAATAATACCATGTTCCGCATAGAAATCATCAAAGATTTTGGGAAAAAATTCGCCACCACGATCCGACCTAAGACGTTTGATCTTTCTCTCTAGTTGATTTTCAACTTCAGTTTTATAGATTTTAAAGTAGTCTAGCGTCTCGTCCTTAGTTTTCAACAAGTAAACATAGCAAAATCTAGTCGCATCATCAATCAATGTCATGAAATATCTCTTTCCACCCTTTGTCAACACACCATTCATCTCGCACAGATCAAAATGTATGAGTTCTAGAGGTGCCAAGTTCCTCTCTCACCGCCTTGTGAGGCTTTCGAGGTTGCTTCGATTGCACACAACTATGGCACTTAGAACCTTTGGCAATAGTGAAATTCGAATTAAACTCATGCCGGAAAGCGATTCATAAGACCAAAATTAATGTGGCATAAACGAGAGTGCCAAGTACTCGATCATCATTAACACTACCACATATATGGTTCACAGACTTATTATTGAAATCTGAAAGGAAAAGCGGAACAAGCCTCCGTGACTCATAGCCTTTACCAATAAATAGTCCATGCTTGGACACAACTACTTTATTGGACTCTAACACTACCTTAAACCCATCTCTCGCATAGAAGGAGCCACTAACGAGATTCTTGTTGATAGAAGGACATGCCGTTCCGCTCTCACCGACGATCTTTCCCAAGTGAACTTCAGATCCACTGTGCGATGCCATGAATGAAGCATGTGACCCATTCCCCATCGGGACTAAGAATCCCGAATGACTGATAAGAAGAGAACATATTGATGTCGAACACACATGAACGTTAGCACCGTATCAATCCACCAACCGGAAGATCAAATATCGAGAATACAAAAGGTAAATTACCATACCTGCGTCTCGGCATTGCTAGCGGTCATTTGTGTTGATGACCTTGGACGCTCATCCTTTGTTGGCCTTTTCCCTCGACGGTGCCGCGACGATCGGGGCATTCCTTGGAAAAGTGTCCGACCTCACCACATGTGAAGCGGGAACAAATTCAAATTTTGTTCATCTTCTTCTTCTTGAAGTTGGTAGTCTTGTTAGGCTTATTTTTCCTTTGTTCTTGCCGTAGTTCTTCAACCATGTTGGCGCTGGATCGCCCTCGGCTCCTTTACCATTGAAATCCTTAGCAGAGCCTTCTCTTCAACATCAAGGGGCGCCATCGGGTTTTCGATCGATATCTTTGTCCTCTTATGTTTTAGAGTTGTGCCAAACTCCTCCACGAGGGAGGCGGTTTGCAATGATGCAACCGCCACAAAAGGATCGGGTAAGACACATTCCAGAGTTCGAGTTCCTTGACAATGCATCAGATCTCATGGGCTTGCTCTACAACAGAGCGATTATCGACCATCTTATAGTCATGAAAGTTCTCCATGACATACGCTTCATCGCTCAGATCCGATGCAATCAACTTGGCATTCATGTATCCCACAAAGACCTTCAAGTCTCGTTATGTGCATGTACACATCACATGCATTTGGTCGGCAAGAACGCTAAGAATGCATCCCACGAAGAGAGTATTGGCATCCGTGAAACTCTTCTGCCGCTTTCGGCGAAAGATCACTTCGAGTTTGCCTTTACTAACCCGTATACATTCATAGTCAGAAGCGAGCGTGACCTTGACTTGCCACCTCTTAAAGTGCACACCAGAGAATTTCTCCTACCTCGGTCGTCGGCAAATCCAGCCATTGTTAATCCAAAGAAATGTCTACAATAAAGTTTTTGGATTGTTGAGAAATTAGACATTTTCAGTTAAATCTCGAATATAAATTATGAACAAAGATCACGAAACTAGCATGTATATCTCTAGCATACTAGATAGCACGAACATCATTATCATCTTGATAAACATGATTAGCCACGAGATTAAGACAGATCGAATGTACTGATCAGAAGAGGATGATGGCGCGTTGCGTTGTGGTTGCGGTGTTGACGTAGTAGATGCGGATGCACGATGTTGACGAGGTCGACGTTGGTGACGGCGCAGCGTCGCGAGCCGCCACGCTTTGACGCGTCAAAGAAAGGAACAGAAGACGAGCCGTGGTGACGATCTTGAGCAAGTCGCGCGAGCGCTTCCCAAAACCTTATTCGCCTCTCCCGGTCACGGGATCTCAAGACGAAGGGTTCCGGAGACCCCGATGCAGATGCACGCTTCGGCGCTCGGATGGAGAAGATTACGACGGCGGCGGCGGCGGCGAGAGGTGGCAAAAACCCTAACGATGTGTGATGTCTGTCTTCCTCTACACGGTGCACGACGCAAAGATTTATAGGGTTACTCGTAACCGTCATGCAAGGCCTGGACCGGATTTCTCGGACCATTCACGCAGTGCCAGACGCCGCGCTCCGCCCCGCCTTGGAGCCCCATGAGGCGAGGCGAGGCGAGGCGAGCGCGCAGCAGGGCCTTCTCCTTTCTCCCACATGGTTCTACCATGGTGAAACACACTCCACTATATAAACTAGTGTTCACCACTTTAGGCTAGCAATGTGGGACTATTCATAGTGCACATGCCTCCTCATGAGTGGGCTTTTGAGATTTTTTAGAAATTATTTGTCTCAATTAGGTGGGCCAAGCCCAAATAATCCAACACAGTATCTTGTGGAACTTGCTAGGCATCAGCCATATATGCGCACACATGGGCTTTGTGTTTTGAACTAGGGATTTGAATTTCGAATCAGGATGGGGGATAAATTGAAGTTATCGTAACGTGCCAGCCGACCAACTTGTGTGAATTTCAATGCGTTGCAGCATGCATCAGCACGAGATGCGGTAAGCAAAAGCTAGCCAGGTTCAACGAATCATTCGGCTCCAGAGACCAGACTGAAACTATTCCAGAATCAGTTTTGACGGAGAACTCACGGTCAACTGCGGCCTACTTAATATATTTCATACTAGGTAGCCCGCAGTTGGGCTGCCCTGTTTTGGGCTTGTTTGTTGGAATATTTGGGCCCAAAACCAAGCATGTTGAGTCCATCACAGCTCGAACAGCACAAAGTTTTTAGTGGTTTTACGTAACAGCTTTACAAATACTGAAGACTACTGAAAAATCTTTTAAGGCACAGTTTACACTAGTTACATCAGAAATTCGATTATTTTATCCCGACTGATTCCATATATTCTTTACCTTGCGGGAATCCGCAAGTCTGCATTACGCTTTGGTCCTGTAGATCACAGTAAGAAGAGCAATTTCAGAGTTCTGTAAAAAAACTCTAAACCTTTACTGGGGTAGCAAAAAATCAGGGCCAACCCAAATAGACGATCGTCCCACATGTGTGTTTGCGATTGCATTGGCAGTTTGGCACTCTATCTGCATAATTAGTGCGACCGAGTTATAAATTCGTGAAAACCCCTTCTGGGCTCAAGACCACACATTTCAACAAGCACATTTGCGTTGTTGCGTACCAAACACTGCTGCTGTCTGTCTTCACCGTGCTCCCCATTTTTGACACGGAACCAACACAAGGTTCCAGATAAAATACGCGAATCCCCCCAATCCGCGGACCACCATGGCAAATCCCAAACTCATCACCGTCTCTCTGCTGCTCGTGGCAGCCTCGCTTGCCACCGTACTGTTCTACTCCACCGGCCCGGGCGATGACGACGACGGACGCGGCGGCGTGCCGTGGGGCGCCAGCAGCATCACCGCCCTGCCGTTCAGCCCCGTGGACGTCCTGCCCCTCCTGCCGCGGCACGTCGCCATGGCGGCGCTCCGGGCGCTCCGCGGCGTGTCGGACATCTTCCCGGTGTTCGTCGGGGCGGCGTCGGCTGGGTCGGGGGAGGCGGGCATCGCGCGGACGGAGTGGAAGGGGGCCTGCTTCTACGAGAACGAAGCGTGGCTGGTCTTCCACAACAACTCCGGCTCCAAGTACGGCGGCGGCACGCTCCATATCAAGGTACGGTGCTCGGTGCCTGTGCTTTCCAAAGTCGCAATTTTGGCTCCCCAGAGGGGAAAGATAGCCTCGTGCTGCTACAGAATGGTCTATTGCTACCCTGTTCTTTCGAAGTAGCATTCGTCAAAAGATCATGGATTAGAGGATGAGATAGAACTTCGGAATGCTTCTGAATTCTTCACTGGCATTGTGCGAGACGAGCTATTTCTTCTCTCTTCTTGTGATTGCGCTGAATACGCGCATCGGCGCACGAGGTAACTGTTTCCTCATCTGCCGACGCTTCCGTGTCTAATTCAGTGACTTCTGGGCCACGTGTTCATATCTTACTAGAGCTGCACGTTACGCTGTGCCAGTTGATTTTTTGGTAGATCGCTTTAGATGACAAAAATAAGACAGTATAAAATCAAAAATGCGAGTGATATTTTACGATTAGTGCTATGTTTGGAAGTGTGAAGTGGATATGCATCATTAACAAGGATAGCTTCTATAAAAATGCAACTATTCCATGAGAATCCACCTAGATTTGTTTAATTGTCATTGAAATTCAAGGAACAGTAGCATAAAGCTTTGCTGAGATAAGCAATCAGCAAGATAAAGCAGATCAAATGAATCGTATCGATCCAACAAACAAAAGGCGTTGGCTATTGTACCACGGCTTGATGAAGTGTCAAAAGGGTAGAATAAAAAGTAAAGCAACACAACCGGATAGAAGGAAAGGAAGACGGTCTTTACCTTAATAGATATGTTGCTCTTATGTTTCTTTGAAATTTCAGTGCACTCTAATCCAATAATCTCTATAACTGAGCAGAGAGGATGCTCAGGCGTTCCCACTTTACCTTCTTTCTTTGAAAGCTCATAGGCTGTCATAGTAAAGACAATTCCTCCGTTAACACAATGTTGCTATAGAGAAATAGGTTTGGTTCACAGAAGGAAAAAAAATTTAACAATGGGATAATGAAATATAGCATAGCAGCCATAGCTTACAGAAAGCAATCATGGACTTTCCATATCCTTTTCTTTGGTATGGAGGAAGAGTGAGAATGCAAGACAAATTATAAGATTCCTCAGAGTGCTTCTCCTGTAAAGAGGTGAAGAAAGAGAAATTATAAGAGCGCCAAAGTCTAAGAGAAAAAAAGCCCAGCGGTTTCATGATAGCATTTATTTATTTTTTCATAAGGAAAACTACTATTGATGTCTAGCGAATGATATTATTTTATGAAAGAACTGACAATAGACCAAAGCATCTACTCTGTTATAGTATTACCTTCGTATGTTCTGTTTTCTTCTTTTTCTTGGTCTGTGCTCCATCATCTTGATAAGCTGCACCTTTCTGAGAGATCCAATATGAAGGCAGATACAGCTCAATGAACCTTGCAAGTAGTATTAACAAACTACAAATACTTTACAAACACCATAAGTCAATCTTCAGAATACTTGCCTTATTTTTCCATTTTATTTTGATTCCCTTCGCAGCTGCCTAGAGCACAATTTTGTGCCAAGGTGAGGTGAAGGGCAGCCACTGAGCGCCTAGATGCTGCTTTTTTGCGCCTTTTTGAACACCACTTAAAACCTCCTCCTCAAATAGGCCTTAGTCTCAGGGGTGAAAACAAGTCGGATATTTCTCGTCCAATCCGGAACCGGATTTGACTTTCCGGTTGGATCTGAGACCTGATCTGAATACTTGAATCTAGATTTGGAGCATCTAATATCCGGTAAATACGGGGTGGGATCTGGATATTCGGATTTTTCCTATTCAGATATTAGCAAGGTCTAGCCTATTTTCATCACATTTTTTCCACGGTGGCCCATTTATAGTAACAATTAGTTGGTTCTATTGATCCTCGAGTAGCATATTCTTTTTACGACGTCTATTAGGACTCGATAGATATATAACTTGTTACTATGATCATGTACTCGTATGGTTTTAATTCAAATATATTAATCTATACATGCATGTATTATCCGTACATCTTTATCCATTTTCGACATGAATCTGTCACATATTCGTTCCATATCTGTATCCCAATAACTCGGATTCGTATTCGTATCCAACTAACCTCTATCTTGTTCCGAATCTGAAAAAAAAATATGGGTTAAGATATGAGAAGAGCAATATCCACCCCGTATCAGACCCATTTTCACCCTTAGTCTTATAGTCTCAATAGTATCTACTTCAATATATTTCTCTATTAAGGGTATCGGTATAATTATTTTTTTGCTCATTATCTCTACTTAAATCTCGATAGTATCTATTCAATATATTTATAATTATTACAATTTTTTCGCTCACTATCTCTTTTTAAATGCTTTGGAAAAGATTACATAATTATATTCTGTCATTTAATAAAGATATCTATGATTATTTTTTATTAAATATTTCGTAAATTTAGTGTTTACTATGCGTATAATGGGTCATAAGCAAATATAGCAAAAGAGTATGGTACTATTTTTTAACGAGTATCTTTCTTTCTAAGCCTAGTGCTGACTTGCAAAAATGTTAGCCTACCAATGTTTCATGGTTAAGTTACTAGTGCTTATTTTATTTTACATAACACACTACTAGTGTCCTGCCATGCTAAATGCAAAATTGGATAACTTACTATCATATTTTTCTTACTATCATATTTTTTTTACTTTACTTTTCAGTTATTATTATGGACACCCAGCTGAACGACAAACCAAATTATGGTCAAACAAACGTGGCACATCTACCTTCTTAGGTAACTACTTTAAACCAGATATGCCCTAGAATATGCCTAAAATATATGCAAAAACAGTTTTGATTGATCTCGCCAACGTGGAGTACGATGTATTACAAACAGTAATACTACCCCCGTTAACAATAAACCCCTTGTAGCAATCGCTATTTGTATTGTCTCCATTCAGGCGCAGTCAACAGGCCAATTCGTGCGGAATTAGAAATTTGGAAGCAACAACGAAGAAATTGACTACGTTTTTAGCCGCTTCCCCTCTCTCTGTTTTTTTTTCATCTCTCTCGCCCGCTAACGTGCTTACTGGCTTTCGCGTTCTTTGGGTGCAACAGGTGTGTCTTTTATGGTCGAAAAGAAGGCTTAATCTACCGATACATTTTAAAAAAGGTTAGTTTGCAAAAAAAAAGGTGCTAGAAAAGTGACCAATTGCAGAGGAAGTTGTAGAAGCAAGCAACAGGGTTCTAAATTTTGTTTTCGTTTATATCTTGCTTCCCACCAAAATCTAAAATTTCGGTGAAATCTCGTTATTTCGGATAAAATCCGGATGAAATTCAAAAAGCAAAATTTAAATCTAGATTTTTTTAACCGAATTTTGGGCGAAATTGTCGAAATTTGGCAAATTTTAACTGAACAAAAAATAGTTCAAATGATGTTGAAAATTTTGAATTTTTTTATGAAGGTTTCTGACACATCAATTATGTTCCCATAAAAATTTTAGATGATTATCATGTCTGAGAATTTTTAAAAATTCAAACATTGCTGCTGTCATAATAAAATGCTGACGGGCAAATTTGAGCCGAATAAAAAATGGTTCAAACTACTTTAGAAACTTTTGAAATTTTTTTTGCATGGTTAAGACGCATCACTAATATTTTCATAAAATTTTCAGATAATGATCAAGCTTGATGAATTTTTTAAAATTTGAACAGTACTATTACCCTATTAAAAGGCTTACCAACAAACTTAAACAAAATAAAAAATAGTATAAAACGTGTTAGAAAATTTTAAATATTTTTGTGGATGGTCCTGGTGTAATGTTAATATTTCTATAAAATTTTTAGATAATGATCATGCTTAACGAATTTTTAAAAATTCTGATAATGCTACGTCCTGATAAAAGCCTAATGATCAATATATAGATTTACTTTAGCAAAAAAAAAGGTTTAAAATTTTTCCAAATTTTACAAAAGGGTGATAAGGAAATGTTTAAGATCTCATAAAAATTTTGAATTATGATCATACTGCAGTGAATTTAGAAAATTCTTATAAAGAACAATAGCATTTATGTTCTTTCTCTTTTGATTTTTGAAATATAATATAAAAATGAAGTTCAATACTTGCATAGATTTGATTGACAAAAAAAGTTCAAATTTTTAAAAATTTTATAGAATAGTCTTGAGTCAATTATTAATCTCTTATAAAAATTTTAGATCATGATCACCTTCGAGAAAATTTATAAAAATCTAACAAAGTTATTCTCCTAATTATGTTTATTCTGTTTTTGATTTTTTTAAAGGTAACAAATAAAGTTCAATTATTTTGAAATTTTTTTGTATGATCCTACACTACTAAAGACAGTAAAATAAAATTTCAAATCATTATCAAGCTTGTATAATTTTATAAAAATTTAATAGTATTTCTGTCAAAATTTTAAAATATCTCAAAAATTCAGTTTTTCAACAAATTTTCATAGAAGATGATTTTCTTAAGGGTTATTGGACTAAGTTTGGTCAAATTCGGCTATAAAACATCAAAATCTGATTTTAAATTCCGAAATTTCGGTCGGTTTAAAACGAAAATACTGTAGTGATTTAAATTTTTTCAATTTAGCTGGTAATTTAGATTTCGTGGTGGCCTAAAATCCAAAATCTCGGTGAAATTTCCCCGGTTTTTGACGAAATTTGAACCCTGGCAAGCACCCTTGCAAACTTCCAAATATTTCCTCCTCGCCTCCTCGGAGTGTCCTCTCCGAACTCCATCCGATCGCGGAGGAGCGAGGGAGCCCAACGGCCGGCACTGACCGCCTAACCCTAGCCCGCCTGCAATGAGGGCCTGCAAGCTCAAGCTCCTAGCCTTACCTCTCCTCCTCCCGGCCCTCCTCTTCGCCGCCCCGCCTCTTCCGGAGGCTCCTCCTGGAGGCGCCGCTCCGGGCCCCCGTCCTCCCGGGCGACCTCCTCCCACTCCTGCCACGGCCGGTGGCCCAGCCGCTGCTCTGCCGCCTCGCGCTGCGCGGCCCCCCCGACCTCCTCGCGGCCTTCGTCGGCGCCACGCGCGCGTCGGGGGACGACGATGCCCGCGCCGCTGAGTGGAAGGGCGCCTGTTTCTACGAGAACCGGGCGTGGATGGAATTCCTCAACGGCACCGACGGGGGCCTCGGAGGCAGCATGCTCCATCTCGAGGTGAGGCGCCGGTGCGCGACCCACCTCCCGTTGCTTGTTCTGTTACTTTTTGGTTTGATCGAGTGGGCGGTAGAACTGCCTTTTTGTAGTGATGAGGTAATGGGAGAACTGGTCAGTTGTAGTTAGTTGGTTTTGAGCTCTGGGGTACCATCAAAATTTAGAGCTTATCGCGTGAATTGTATTGATTTCAGTGAAACGTTTGTTTTTTTTTATCGTGTAACTTGGTGTAAATCAGATGTTGAATTGTTTAAGGATAATGCCGAAGTTGTCAATTTTTTTTATTGAATCGAGTGAAGAAAAAAAAAATGTAATTGTTTGCAGAAGTTCATGGTAGGTTGAATTTGTTGTCCCATGTTTGCAGGAAGAATCGGAACATGATTTTGAGATTTCCCATACGTAAAACTGTAGTTTTGAGCCGCAGGTTTGGCCAAGGGTTTATTTTTTCATTATTAGAATACTGGAGGTGGATTACGTGGCGTTGAGGTGCTGATTTCAGCATGGTTTCTTAATTGTGGCCCTTGTGTGTGATCAAAGTTTGATTATTGTTAGCTTATAATGGCAGGGAACATAAATAGTCCTTCCCTGGATTGGATCAAAAGCTTTATTGTCTTAAGTAGTCAATGCAAACTACAGGCACTGCTTCTTCTATCATGATTTGTGGCTCTTAGCCACACCTCATGATCTATATAGGAAAGCTATAATTATAATGCGGGGAATGGTGAACATATTGAACTCAAACGCTTAGCAATGAAAGGACTCTATCTAAGCGGCTATGAATGAATTGGATTTGTAATTCCTTATGCCCAAATGGAAGTTTAAGGTTGACATTTTTCAAAATAGATTATTAATCTAAGTTGTTTGTTGTTATAACCATGTTCCACTAGAAGAGTGGTTTGATCTTTTTCTCCTGATTAATGAGAGGATTTCTGGTATTATTTGTTAAGGTAGGAGCTTCTAGAGAGTCCATAATGTGTATATATATAAAATAATAGATAGATGAATGAACTGGGATATGCCACCCTAGCTAGCGTTCCAAAAGTAAAATCTTTTCATGATAATTTCACGATACATTTTGCATCTGACCTCTGGCTCAAACGTGAGATGTTTTTCGTGCAACTACTATCTCGAATACTGATCCTATTGATGTAATGATCACAGTTTGAATTCTTAAGACATGGACTCCATAAGGTCAAAATCTGTAATTTTTTTCCGGCTTCCTTATGATGTTAAGGCTTATTTGTGTCATGTGCTTTTATGAATTGGGTTCATTAAGGTGGATGGAGAATACAACTTGCATCTTGAGACTTTGAATAGAATCATTGATCCTTGTGTGCGCGTGCATCTCACCAACAAGAGATTGTCTCCCATGTGGTTTATATTGTTTTTTTTGTTAAATTCTGTATGCAGTCTTTGATTGCTCAATAAAAGTCAATTGCTTGATTGTTTACAATTTTTAGATGAAAACAACTAAATACTACCAATATTACAATTTATACTGCCTTTCTAGTTGGTTCCCCACTAAAGTGTCTCACTTTCCTCCTCCATGCAAACAACTTGTCTTATTACTGATCCTGAAATTGACCTTTTTGTTTGTGTAGACGAGCAAACCACATAGCTGGACTTGCATAGATCTTTATGTGTTTGCGACTCCGTACCGTGTTACATGGGATTACTACTTTCTGGGGCGAGAGCACACCCTTGAATTCAAAGAATGGGAAAGCGAGACCGAATATGAATATGTAAGTAGTCACTGCTGTTTGTTTTGTTTGTACCTGACATTTGTCATCATTGATTCAAATTTGCTTGTTTGTTACCTTAAAATAGGTGAAACATAATGGAGTGTCCATCTTCCTCATGCCATCAGGAACAATTGGAACACTCAGAGCACTTTGGGATGTTTTCCCTCTCTTCACAAATACTGAATGGGGTGAGAATGCGAATCTAGCATTCCTCAAGAAGCATATGGGCGCAACATTTGAGGAACGGCCAAAACCTTGGGTTTCGGAATTAAATGTTGATGACATCCACTCAGGAGATTTTTTGGTTTTGTCAAAAATTCGTGGGCGCTGGGGTGGTTTCGAAACCCTAGAGAAGTGGGTTACTGGAGCTTATGCAGGCCATACTGCAGTTTGCCTCAGGGATTCTGAAGGAAAGCTTTGGGTTGGGGAATCTGGTCATGAAAATGAACAGGTACCGTTCCTTAACAGTTGCATCTATTTATTTTTTACTCATTTTAATATGAATGTATAAGAGCATGAACATAGAAGAACTGAGGAAATAATAGAGCGCCAGCATTTTAACTATTTATGTAATAAGAATGATAAAGTACCACTTATAGGTAAATGGTGTTTGTTACTTTATATGCATTCTGTAGCATTTTTCATGTTTAAACAGAAAATTATGTTCTCGTTGCTGTCATCGGCAATAGGCATAGTTCTGTGAAAATGACCTTTGATCATTTCTTTTATCCAATAATGTTTCCTTTGAATGTACCATGAATGAATACATGTAAAATACTAAAAACAAAAAGAAGAGGGTGTTGCTGCCAAGTGCTTAACCATATGCATATTCTGTTCTGTTTGGATTACAAGCTATATACTGTGGGAATCAAATTTAATGTGGGATGTTCCTTGAAATGTGGTATATCAGTTTCAGTGTCACAAATTGAGCTAACAAATAGTGTTGTGCAGGGAGAAGATATTATTGCTATCTTGCCATGGGAGGAATGGTGGGACTTCGAAGTGACAAAGGATGATTCAAATCCTCAGATTGCATTGCTTCCTTTGCGTCCAGATTTGCGAGCAAAATTTAATGTGACAGCAGCTTGGAATTATGCAAAAAGCATGGATGGGAAGCCTTACGGGTATCACAACATGATTTTTAGTTGGATTGATACCATAAGCGATAACTATCCACCGCCATTAGATGCTCATGCGGTATGCTTCTATTTGTACTGTTTCCAACAGCATTTTGCTAAGGGTTACCTTATTAAGTGATACATATTGACATATTGTCAGACTTATGTTTTCGTAGGCTCATTGTTTAGGTGGTGGGTATAGATTATATGGTGCAGATTCAAAAGATTAATTTCCTACCTCACAACAAATACGACTCTAATTCTAGATATGAATATTTTAATGCATATAAATAGAGTATCAAATTTTATTACAGTTTATCATTGTTAACGCAGTTGGACTATGCACTTTTGCAGGATTTATTTGCTAGCTGTAGTAACTTAAATTTTATGATTGACCTAGGTTGCGTCTGTCATGACTGTGTGGACCAAGCTTCAACCAGATTATGCTGCTAATTTGTGGAAAGAAGCCCTTAACAAACGGCTTGGAACCAAGGTTTGTACGTTTAAATTTGCCTTTGACTTCCAATAGCTGTAATTTGTTTTTATTTTATTTCTTTATTTTTCTGTTTGGTTATTTGATGATTGTTCATCAGTGCCCACTGAAGATTCTTTTTGGGTCTAAATTGTTCGTGCCCCCATATTTTAGTAGTTAAATTCATCTAGCTCCTTTACCATTTTGTGGCAATAAAAGATGGTATAACCACAACCAAGGTTTGAAATTTTGTCCTCGATTCACATCTCGGAGTTGGGCGAAATCCAAAATTTCTGCGAAATCTTGGAATTTCAGACGAAATCTGATCAAAATTAAAAAGCAAATTTGAAATCCGGAATTTTTTAACCAAAATTCGGTCGAAATTATTGAAATTTCAGCCGAAATCTTGGTGAAATTCAACCGAGTGAAAAATGGTCGAAACAATGTTAAAAATTTTTGTGGATGGTCCTAACATATCACTAATGTTTCCATGAAAATTTCAGATGATGATTAGGCCTGACGAATTTTTAAAAATTCTGACAGTGCTATTGTCCTGATAAAAGGCTAACCGTAAAATTTCAACTGACTGAAAAATGGTGCAAACCACGTTAGAAAATTTTGAAAATTTTTTGTGGATGGTCTTGACACATCAATAATGTTCCCATAAAATTTTCAGATAATGATTAAGCCTGAGGAATTTTCAAAAATTAGAACAATGCTCCTGAAGGCTGACCGACATATTTCAACTGAATAAAAATTGGTTCAAACCACGTTAGAAAATTTTGAAAATTTTTGTGGATGGTCTAGATGCATTAGCAATGTTTCAATAAAATTTTCAAATGATGATCAAGCATAAGGAATTTACTGTCCTGATAAAAGCCTGATGATCAATACATAGATTTACTTGAGCAACAAAAAAAGGTTTAGAATTTTTGAAACTTTTATAGAAGAGTGCTAAGGCAATGCTTAAGCTCTCATAAAAATTTTGGATCATAATCACACTTTAGTGAATTTATAAAATTCTTACAAAGGTATTGTACAATTTATGTTCCTTCTATTTTTTCATTTTTGAAAGATAACAAATGAAGTTCAATGCTTCCATACATTTGATTTAGCAAACAAAAAAGTTTAAAAATTTTGAAAATTTTAGAGAAGGGTTCTGAGGCAATTCTTAAGCTCTCATAAAAATTTTGGATCATGATCACACTAGAGCAATTTATAAAATTCTAACACGGTTACTATTTCAGTTATGTTCATTCTGTTTTTGGTTTTTAAAGATAGCAAATGAAGTTCAATTCTTTTGAAATTTTTTAAATATGATCCTAGACTGCTAAAGATGGTATAAGAAATTTTTCAGAGCATGATCAATTTAGTACAATTTTATAAAAATCTAACAGTGTTTTTTGCCGAATTGTAAAATGTCTCAAAAATTCTATTTTTCAAGAAATTTTCTGGAAGATGACATTCTTAAGGGTTATTGGGCCAAATCCGGTTAAAAACTCTGAACCGAAAATTTTGAAAATACTGTAGCAATTTGATTTTTTTTAAAAAAAAACCCAGCTGGGATTTTGCATCTCTTCCCTGGCCGAATGCGAGATCTCAGCAAGAAATTCCAAAATTTTGCCAGGATTTCTAACAGCAACCACAACCCAGCTGGACTATGAACGCTGTAGTAACCTTGGATTCTGCAGCATTTGAACTGGACCCTTAATTTTTATTATCAGATGCTGTTGAGAGAGGAAAGGCATGGTAGTATTCACCACTGCTGTCCTATTGAAGCCAAAATTGGATATATGCTATACTCTAAAACATGCCACTTTGAGATATGCCACCCAGTTTCATGAAATTGGGTATGTGACACTCCAGTTTCTTGTTTCTTTGGTATATGCCATTTTCTCTACTTTCCCTATTTCCCATTATTTTCTCCTCTTTCTCCATTTTTCTTTAATTAAATTTCCTTAAATGACCTTACCCTTTCTCTGATTGGATCAAATCAAACTAGAACCAAGCCATTCGAGACGTCCGAAGTAACCGACCTCCTTGCCATGGCCACAGCCGCCCCACTGTCAACTGATCGGAACCGCTGGCCCGTTTCTGAGCTCCTTGCCATGGCCGCTGCCCCGCCCCCAAACTACTAGGCATGGATGCCACCTGCCTCGCTCCTGAGCTCCTAGCTGTGGATGCCGCCCTGCCCACGAGCCAATGTTCCCCTAGGCAGCCACCTAGCTAGGGGAACACTTCCACAAGCTCCTCGCCATGGCCTCTGCTCCCTAGCTAGCTCGCTTTGAGCTCACAATACAAGTGAATGCAAAGGAGCGTGTTCCCCTAGCTAGGTGGCTGCCTAGGGGAACATTGGCTCGTGGGCAGGTGAATGCAAAGATACAAGTGAATGCAAAGATAACTTGTTAACTTGATTAGCCATATGAAATTGATTGTTTTTTGCCAAAAAAAAACTGTGCAATGCTTGGTCTGGTAGACTAGTAGTCTGGTTCAAGACTCGAGGGTATGTGATCCTGGTGTGGTTTGGATCAATCCATTCAAGGCAGGGGCAAAATGGGAAATTCAGCTTAGGGAAATGGGAAATAGTGGTAAACTAGAGAGAATGGAATGTATCAGATGAACTAGAAACTGGAGTGGCATATATCCAATTTCATGAAACTGGGTGGCATATCTCAAAATGACATGTTTTAGATTGGCATATATCCAATTTCGCCCCTTTTGGAAGTCAGAGGAAACCAGTCTACAGGGTGGGTTCTCGTGGGGTTCTGAGATCCCTGCTGAAAAATGAATGCAGATTGCCAGATTGAGTTGCCTTCTGTTGTTTTTAGGAACTTTGCTTGTACTAGAGTTTCTCATTTAGTCAACTGTACAATTGTACCCTATTGTTTGAACAAAAGTGGTATAGGTAAAAATACTGTGCACTAAATGGGTCTGTCACTTAAGGGATATATTCTGTGAAGGTATACTGAGCAGTGAGCACCAGCATCTAGTGATATTGCAACTTGTAAACTGGTTTTGTTGTTGCCTATTCAATTCGAAGAGCTGAGGGTGCTTACTCAATATCTTTTGAGATAACTGTACTAGTTTCACCTTTTAGGTCCTTTTTACCTTTAATTCTTGTGCTTGATGTTATGCATTCTCCTGGATAATCTCATAATGGATCCTTTCTTTCAGGGTCTTGATCTACCCGAAATCATAGTCGAATCGGAGAAACGGGGGATGACATTTGACAAGTTGCTAACAGTTCCTGAGCAAGATAATTGGGTCTATAATGATGGTCAGTCAGCATCTTGTGTGGCCTACGTCCTTATGATGTACAAGGAGGCTGGACTCTTTGACCCAATTTCCAGCTCTGTAGAAGTTACTGAATTCACAGTGAGTACTCCTGAATTCTTATGCTTAAATTCAGTATAGGTACTGATGTTAGGGCAACTGGTCCGATAGGACATCACCTTTGCTAATTTATGTTGTCAGTAACTGACTCATAGTGTAAGGCTGGTCGGTAGGGCCTATGTTGTCCATTCTGACACAGACAAATAATTTGTATTGTTTTATGATCTTTTTCTTGAACATAGCGTATATCTGCTTCTGGTATGAAATGTGACCCGTGAATTGCACGCAGATAAAAGATGCTTATACCCTCAACTTTTACGAGGACAACACAACACGACTTCCAGAGTGGTGCAACAAAGATGACAGTGTTAAACTTCCCTTTTGCCAAATCAAGGGCAGGTATCGGATGGAGCTGCCCGGATACAACACCATGCAACCCTACCCTCACATGAATGAGAGATGCCCATCTCTGCCTCCAGATTACCTCAGGTCAAAGAACTGCTGAACAGTTATTAACCATACGCCATGCGATTCGATTTCTGTTGCCTTTAGTCAGTATTTTAGCCGTACATATTACAGTAGGTATGCAGTGTTTTTCTTTGAAATGTATAGCTTGCTACAAGCTAGGTAAACCAACTTCCTCGAATAAGGAAGACCATGGATGTCAGTGTGGGAGATACACAGCTGTAGGGCTCAACCTTTCAAGTCTATTAATTTAGATTTACAAAAATGTATGTACATTGTTGTATCGGAAGCTGATCATAAATGGTTGAAAGCTTGATGCTATCTGATTTGAGGCATGCACCAAGATATTCCGAGGCTGCATAAACACTGTATGGTTACAAATTTTGTCATGAGCGGGGGAGTAGCATGGCTGCGTATTGCATGTTCATTGCTGTTCCATCATAATGGATTAGTAAAACTACGTCGATGAACAAGGAACGGGGTGTAATTGAGTTTGAGGCCTGAGGCCTGATCTAGTCATCCAACACGTAAGGGGTAGGACGAGCCTGGTTTCAACCAAGTGCTCTCTCTGCAGCAGCAGTCTACTGGGGGAAAACAGTTGTACTGACGATCAGGTAACCTTAGCTCAATCCTCGGACTTCAGAGTCCATCTATGGTCTACCTCGGTTTGCACTTCAGTGTGACAAACTTCTCGCATGGTCGAGTCAGGTGCCAGGCGCGTGGTACAGTCAGAAACACAGAAGCACGGTTGTTCTGCAGGTTCTGTGCAGTCCCTTAGGGATTTCAATTTAAGCAGTCACGTGCACATCGTTGGATTGAAAAGCGATAGTTCGAATCAATTTAGAACTGTAGCTATTTTGTAATTACGGTTACTATAGCAAACGCTTAACACATGGCTTAAATGGCATGTGAAACAGTCCAACAACAGAATATCCAGCCATCAACATTCTTCATTTAGAAATTCCAAATTAAGCAATGTAATTGTTCTAACAAATTGCATTTTTTTCCTTTGCACTGAAGTAGGAAAATAATACCTGTGAGGTCGTCCATCTGTTATTCTATCGCGGCAATGCCTCCTGTACCTCCTTCCACCCTTCAGCCTTATCGGGGAACTTCTCCTTCATCTTCTCAATGATGCATTTTGCTTCATCGACCCTCGAGCTCCCAGCAAGCCCATTCACAAGCATCTTCATAGTCGAGAAGCATGGCACCCAATTCCTAGCTGCTGTCTTGTTGTACACCCCAAGGGCAGTATCAAAATCACCACCCTTACAAAGGTGATAAATAAGAGTAAAATAGAAGCTGCTATCCCCAACAAGCCCCTTCTTCCCCATCTCCTTGTATAGCCGCTTCACTTCCTCCAAATCCCCCTCCTTACAGAATCCATAAATCCATAAGTCACCCAGCTTGGCTTCGTCCCTCTCTTAACCATCTCATTCAGTAACGCCTTCGCCTCGCCACTCCGGCCAACTTTGCACAGCCCCTGCACCCTTGCATTGTACACTGGCAGTGACTCACCGCAACCGTGCTTCTTCATGAGTTCAATCACCTTCCCTACATGGCTACATCATCGTACCGCTCCTCCTTGAAAAACCCAGCAATCGCTGTAGTAAATGTGGTGGTGTTGGGCTTTACACCCTTCTTGCACATTTCATCGAACACCGAGTAGAAGGACCTTGTGGTGCCGGACTCGGCGAAGGATTTGATAATGGCGTCGAAGGTCTCGATGTTGGGATTAACGGAGTGAGCTTCGGGTAAGGTCTGGAAGATGTGGGCGGCCTCAGCGTGGTTGCCGGCGACGAGGCAGGCGAAGATGAGGGCGTTGAGGGAGCGGGTGGAGGGGGCTGACTGGAACGTGGAGATGGCGTCGGGGAGGAGGCTGGCCTGGCCGAAGAGCGCGATGACGTGAGGCGCGTGGCGGGGGATGAGGAGGGAGGACGCGAGGTCCCGGAGGGAGTCCAGGGCGGAGGAGAGCTTCGAGGCGGCGAGGGAGAGGGCGACGCGGTCGAGGTGGGTGTTCGGGGTGAGCGCGGCCGCGCGGCAGATGGAGAGGATCTGGTCGGGGGGCGGCGGTGGGGTGGACTTGAGGAGGGAGATTGCGAGGCGGGCTTTCTGCCGCGAGGTGGGCGGGGTTGTCGCGGAGGACGCGTTCAGGATGGACGCCGGGGTTAATACATGTTAATGCTACGGTGTATATGGATATGTGATGCTCCTGTAATACTCTTTTCAATCCTCTATGCAAACTTGATTTACTATATCAAATGCAATAAACCATGAGTTTACTCCCATGAACAGAAATTCATCACTTTTGCGGTGATTGTTCTGGCATGCTTTTAGGCAGAAAATACCACTAAAATAAGTCGTTAGCATGAGAAGATTTCACATGATTTAATGTCAATGGATAGATGATCAATAGAAGGTTGAATAAGCTGGAATTATGGAACGAGATATAATGGGGATGTGAAATGATGCTATGGGAGAGATTTGTCTGTTAAAGGCTCCCGTGAACCGCTACACCACGTGTCGGGCAAGCTGGTCGGTACTGCACATCCTTTGCAAGAGCATCGCGTACATGCAAAGGCGTGGCATCAATGCACACAAGGGAACCACATGTGCTTGCAGCCATTCATGCACACCCATGAGAGCACAGGCATGCATATGCTTGTGCAGAGCGACGAGGTCGACGGCCAGAATGAGCTGCCGCAAGGAGAGCAGGCTAGCAGAAGCTTTCAGTGGAGGGCAACCATCTGCAGTGGCGCACGGCTGCACCGGCAGCCGATGCACGAGAGCGACAACGTTGCGAGCACTGGCCCAGGCAGCGGCGTCCACGCCCTGGACAACGGCAGCGCACGCCGGCTAGGTGTCATGTTCTTATCAGAACATTCATACCATGAACGAGGAACCACAAATCAACAAGGAAATTAATAGAAGAAGAGGAAGAATCTGGGATGAAGAGTATTTCTGTAAGAGGAGAATTGTATGGGGAAACAGCCAAAAATGTCTTACGTTCTCTCCACGCTTTCCAGCCTTATATACTCGGCCAGGATACAACTCAAACGCACGTCACGCCTCATGGGCTCAGCCCAGCCCAAATCACCAATACACCCGAATATACCCTGTAGCAAGTAAATACCAACATAGACTATAACACTCCCCCTCCCTTAGAACCGGCTTGTCCCCAAGCCGCCACGTTAGGAAAGCGACGACGAAGATCCGCAGCTGATTCCCATGTAGACAGGCCAGCAGGAAGACCATTCCACTGAACCAATTCACGAGCTTGAACTCCTCCGCCATGCGGTACCAACATACGATCCAGCACAGCAACAGGACACAGTGAAAGGGAAGACAAACTGGCAAGAGAATCCAATTCAGAGCTAACAGACAGCGTTGCTGGAATGTGTTTCTTGAGTTGAGAAACATGCACCACTGGATGAATTTTGCAAGTGGAAGGAAGATCCAATTTGTACGCCACTTCCCCAATACGCTGAAGCACTTTGTAGGGTCCAAAGAAGCGAAACGCAAGTTTCTGACTGTGACGATGGGCAACAGAAGTCTGGACATACGGCTGCAACTTAAGATACACCAAGTCGCCCACTTCAAAAGAGCGCTCAGAGCGTTTCTTATCGGCCTGCCACTTCATACGTTGCTGGGCTCGTAAGAGTTGTTGCTGGAGCAACTGAGTGAGTAACTATCTATCCTTTAACCACTCTGCAAATCCGGCAAGGTGCAAGCATCCAAATGGGAGACACCAAAATGACGAGGATGGTGACCATAGAGTACCTCAAATGGAGTTTTGCCCAAAACAGAGTGATAATTTGTGTTGTACCAGTATTCAGCAAGTGGTAGCCATTTGGCCCAATGTGCAGGCTTGGAATGCACTGAGCAACGGAGATAACCCTCAAGGCACTGATTCAGACGCTCGGTCTGGCCGTCAGACTGAGGGTGATAAGCCGAGCTCATGTGTAACTTAGTGTCAGTCAGACGAAATAATTCTTGCCAAATGTGACTAGTGAACACTTTATCCCGATCTGAAATGAGAACTTGAGGCATTCCGTGTAGCTTGTACACATGCTGGAGATAGACTTGGGCAATCTGGAAAGCAGTAAAAGGATGTGCTACCGGAATAAAATGGCCATATTTAGTGAGTTTATCAATCACTACTAAGATAGCATTGAACTTGTTAGATGGAGGAAGACCCTCAATAAAATCAAGACTGACGACTGTCCAGGCTTGAGACGGAATGGGAAGAGGTTGCAACAAACCGGGTAGCTTGACATGCTCTGCTTTCGCCTGCTGGCACACTTCACAACTTTGAACAAATTCAGTAATGCTTTTCTTCATGTTGGGCCAAGCAAACAGTCCCTTGATTCGAGCATAAGTTGCTTGGATGCCAGAGTGCCCTCCAATGCCACTATGATGCAACGCCTGCATAATGTGATTTTGTGCCAATTCATTCTTACCAAGCCAAATGCGACCCTTATACCGGATAACACCTTCATGCAGTTGAAAGTTTTTATGTTGAGCACCAGGCAAAGTCAACTCCACCAAGAGTTGCTTAGTGTCAGGATCATCCTCATAACCCGCAGTCAAGTTCTCCAACCAGAGAGGTATACTACTGGAAATAGCATTGAATTCACAGTCTTCTTGCCGACGAGATAAGGCATCAGCAGCTGCGTTCGAACTGCCTTTCTTGTACTGAATCTCATACTGTAAGCCCAACAACTTCACAAAAGCCTTATGTTGAATGCCAGTCTGAAGGCGTTGGTCGCCCAAATGTAGCAAACTCTTATGATCTGTACGAATGATAAAAGGGCGATGCTGCAAATAACTGCGCCATTTATCAACAGCCATAAGAAGAGCCAAACACTCCTTTTCGTATGTGGAGAACGCCTGTGTTCTGATGCTCAACCCCTTGCTGAGAAAAGCCACTGGATGATGATCTTGCATCAACACTGCTCCCACACCATTTTTGCAGGCATCGGTCTCAATAATGAAGGGTTTCTGAAAATCAGGAAGAACCAACACAGGCGCCTCTGTCAGTGCTTGTTTGAGTGTTTGAAAGGCTTGATGCACTTCCGGATGCCAGGAAAAACATACTCCCTTCTTGAGCAAATCAGTAAGTGGCTTGCTAATGGCTCCATAGTGCTTAATAAATTTACGGTAATACCCGGTGAGTCCCAAAAACCCTCTCAATTCCTTCACTGACTTTGGGGGTGGCCAGTCCTTCACCACTTGGATCTTAGTAGCATCAGTTGACACACCCTGACTGCTAACCACATGCCCCAAGTATTCAAGCTGTCTCTGTGCGAAAGAGCATTTAGACAACTTCACCACTAAATGATTGTGCTGTAACAAGCTAAACACATTTCTCAATAGCTGAAGATGGTCTGCCAATGTAGTAGTATATACCAGAATATCATCCATAAAAACCAATACACCCTTCCTCAAATAAGGTTCAAACACTTGATTCATGATACTCTGAAACGTCGCCGGAGCATTGGTTAAGCCGAATGGCATAACCAAGAACTCATATAACCCCTGATGAGTTCGAAAGGCAGTTTTGTACTCATCTCCCGTGGCTATGCGAATTTGATGGTACCCCGACCTCAAATCCAATTTAGTGAACCATTGAGCACCTGCAAGTTCATCTAGAAGCTCGTCGATGATGGGCAACGGATGCTTGTTTTTGACAGTAATCGAGTTTAGCTGTCGATAATCTACGCAAAGGCGCCAAGTACCATCCCTTTTTTTTACCAGAATTACAGGAGAGGCAAAGGGGCTGCTGCTATTGCGGATAATACCTGAGTTTATCATTTCCCGAACTTGTTGTTCTATTTCGTCTTTCTGTTGAGGAGAGTAACGATAAGGTCTTGCAGACACAGGTGTTACTCCAGGCACTAACGGAATCGTGTGATCATTAAGTCTCACTGGAGGCAAGCCGTGAGGATCCTGGAACAAATGTGCATACTCGTCAATCAATGGACGCACTTCTGCTGGGACATCCTTCAAAGATAACTCCTCAACCACCAAAACTTCAGAACTTGCTGCTGAACAGGAGGGACTCACAGTGACGATGTGAGATACAGCTTGTCGTTTCATTAAGCCCGACAACTTGTTGGAGCGAACCTGCTTACACTGAACTCCCATACTCTGCACTCCTTGAAGAGTGATCTTCTTCCCTTTATACCAGAATTTAATCAACTTGTGTCGCCAGTCCACCCACATCGGGCCATGATCTTCTAACCAATCAACTCCCAAAATGACATCATAGCTGCCTAATGGCACTACTTTGACCTCCTGTGCAAATGTGTGTCCTTGGACAAACCATTCCAGAGCTTTCACCACACTGTGGCAACTAATTGATCCCCCATTAGCCACTGTATATAACACTTCCCCAATGGGTTGCACAGGAAGATGCAACTACTGAACCAATTGTTCATTAATGAATGAGTTAACTGCCCCAGAATCCACCAATATCAGCACTTGGCGTTTGCCTATCATCCCAACCAATCGTAATGTATGCCTCCTCTGTGGTTGTTCTGCCGGCGTGGATGAGACCAACATCAATGCTCCTTCAGGTAATTCCTCTGCATCACCGACAAACTCATCAACTTGAGACTCAAGTTGCAAGGCCTCCAGCAGTTCCTCAATGACATGCAGCGAAACTCGCTCAGGACAGGTATGTCCCGCCTTACTCCATTTTTCTCCGCATGTAAAACATAACCCATTCTCCTTTCTATAGGCCTTAAGAGCACTTAACTTATGATCGGTCCTGCCACTTTCCCATCTCTTATGGTTCTCGGGTTTTTTGCCATCCTCCACTTTATCTCCCACCTTCACTCTGTCCTGATTGGTACTGAACTTCAAATATTGTTTCTGCGTTTCAGATCGTCCCACTCCCTTTTTACTCCCCAGCTCAAATTCATCCTCCTGCAGCAATGCCAGGGCACTAGCTGTGTCCACATCAGGAGGACGGTGGAGCCATATGGCAGAGCGTATCTGACTTTGAAGTCCTTCTAGATATTCATGTACAAAAAAAAGTTTCATCCAATGTTGGGTTATACAACCACAAATGGTGCCTTAACTGCTCAAATTTATCGGTATACTCAGATACCGTTCCCGTCTGCTTAAGGACCCGCAATTGTCTCCTATAGCACTGATACTTGTCTTTAGCGAACTTCTCATTAACAAGATAACACAGCTCCTTCCAGTCCTCGACTCTTCCCTTGGATTCTACCTTCTGAAACCATAATGCAGCAGTACCAGTGAAATTGAGCGCCGCGAAGCGCGTCTTCAGACACTCCTGAACCCCAAAAACCTCGAAATACATTTCACACCTCTCCTGCCAAAGCCTAGGATTGTCCCCATCAAATTTCGGAAATTCCATCTTCGGCGTGGGACACTGCACATTTCGGCTATTCAGCATTCCCATTTGCCTGCCCTCAGAGCGCTTTTCATCGAACACCTGATGAGCATGATTAACAAAAGGTGGTGTGCCTAATATAGAACCATGCTGGGAATGCCTCGGAATCCCCTCATCATTAGCGAACTGAGGACCCTCCTCTTTACGTCCAAAACCCCCATGCACATGACTTCCCGTTACTAGAGAGGACGACAATCCAGAATTCACCTGAGGAGATCCTGCTTGCACTGGGTTCGGCGCATGCATCGCTTGGCCTGGGGGTCCAACCACCAGCGTCTTCGTTTCCAGAATCTCCATGCGTGTTTCGAATTTCTTTTGATTCTCCATGATCTCACTCAACGAATCCTTCACTCCCTTGAACTGATCGCAGAGCTCTTTGAGCAGGGCCGTGCTCGCTTCACCTTGCTCCTCCACCGTCGCCATTGCTTTGGTCATTTTCTCCTCAAACGGATTCGGCTTCTTCCTCGGCGCTAGCGTGGATCAGAGGGACACGAATCAAACAGCCAAATTAACCAGACTTGGTAACCAAAGGTTTATGCGGAGATCCTCAGGATCAAATGTTCAATCCTGATGACCTCCAACCCTCGCCTGGGATTTTACAACTCGGCCGGAATGATCGCAACGGGCTTTGATACCAATTTGTTATGTTCTTATCAGAACATTCATACCATGAACGAGGAACCACAAATCAACAAGGAAATTAATAGAAGAAGAGGAAGAATCGGGATGAAGAGTATTTCAGAAGAGGAGAATTGTATGGGGAAACGACCAAAAATGTCTTACGTTCTCTCCACGCTTTCAACCTTTTATATACTCGGCCAGGATACAACTCAAACGCACGTCACGCCTCATGGGCTCAGCCCAGCCCAAATCACCAATACACCCGAATATACCCTGTAGCAAGTAAATACCAACATAGACTATAACACTAGGCGACTCAAGCGACGGCGGAGAACATCGGGAACGCAACACCCAAGCCCGGCCGAGGTGGAGGGACTCGGCGGCAACGGCGAGCGGCATGGCAGCGCGCTAGGCATGGCGACGCGGCAGCCACAAGGGCAAGGCGGCGGCGGCGGCTCTCCTGATGATGGAACCCTCACGTGCCTTTCCTTCATGCCACAGTAACGGGCTGAAAGGGCTACGTTGGGCCAGGCCAAGACAGCGGAACAAAAGAGCTCCTCCTTTACTTTCCTATTTCTTAATTTTTTATTCGGAATTTGTCTGATGTTTGGAGAATAGCAGAATTAGGAAAGGAATTTAGGAAGGAACATTGCCATTGCTTAATATTGCAATTTCAGGGTGTTACACTTAGTAGTTAGTATGTGCATCTGTATGTTTAATTATTTGAATTTTCCTACGATTTTGGTGAAGGGAGGCAAAGAATTATTGCATGGACTGCGCAACACAGCGATGCTTCTCATTTCATCAAGACCGGGAATTATTTGATGGAATTTTCCTATGATTTTGGTCTTTTATCTAACCTAAGATTACTAAATGTATTGTTATCCATGCAACTAATATTTTGCATCAATAGTGGCTCAACTTTGCACTGCATATCCCTTTTGCTGCTGAAAATCTTGCTCTTGACTGATAAATCAGTATCAGTCAAGATGACTTTGACTGATAAATCAGTATCAGTCAAGATGACTTCTTCTTGTTACATCCTGCCTATGTGGTGTACATTACACAAGAAATTTAACAGACCAGATAGCTCCTGAACTCCTCCCTTTCCGTTATTCCCCTATGGTCATCTCTGCTTGATCTCATCATCCGCCTTTATCTCAGAAACCATGTCTGTCCTCGGAGGATCGCTACCATCTTTGTCTCTGTTCTTTGCCTGCGATTTACACTCTCCCGTAGCCTTCTGATCAGCTTCCGTGTCAACTGGAGGATAATATTTTGGATCGGCGAGAAACGAAAGCGCCGCGACGACGTCGCTGATCAACGGTCTGCTGCTGGCGTCCTCCTGCAAGCACATCGAGGCGATCGCAAGTGCTTGGTATAGCCCCTTAACCGGGAACTTCTTGTACAGCAACGGATCAGCCAACCTCACGAACCTTTTCTTATCTTTGAAGAGAGGTGCCGCCTATATACGTACATTTGAAAAAAAAATGCAACTCTCAGTTAATTGCAAGTGTGTTTGCAAGCAATTAAAAGTTGGCACATTTTGTTGGGTTCGTTTTTCGCAGAACGACTCACCCACTGAACAAGGATCTGCTCTTGCGTCGGTTTGGTGGTGTCGATCGCTCGCCTCCCGGTGATTAGCTCCAGCAGCACGACGCCGAAGCTGTATATGTCGGACATCTTGGTCAGCTTGCCGGTCATGGCGTACTCGGGAGCGCAGTAGCCGTACGTGCCCATCACCCTCGTGCTGACGTGGCTGTTGTCGCCGACCGGGCCGAGCTTGGCGAGCCCGAAGTCGGACAGCTTCGCGTCGAAGTCCTTGTCCAGAAGGATGTTGGACGCCTTCAGATCCCGGTAGATCACCGGCGGGTTGGCCACCTCGTGCAGGTACTCGATGCCCTTCGCCGCGCCGACCGCGATCTTCATCCGCGTGTGCCAGGGGAGCGGCTTGGCATTTGGAGGGACATCTGCACGTACGATTAATTGATCACGGGATGAGAAGGCGAATCCATCGTTTTCGTGAACGTTGCCGGAGACCTGTGGGTGATGAGTCGTAGTATATCGTCTACCTAGGAGATGATCCTCCAACGAGCCGTTCTGCATGTATTCGTAGACTAGGATTCTCTGGTCGCAGTCGGTGCTGTACCCGATCAGTTTGACGAGGTTCGGGTGGTGCAGGAGGCTGAACATCAGCACCTCGACGAGGAACTCGCGGTTCCCCTGGAACCCGTTCTTGTCGAGCTGCTTCACGGCGATAGCCTATGTACATGCAGATCATTTGGCAACACAAACGCGTTACTGCTACGGTGCTACGTGCATTACCACACGTAGTTTAATTGGATCATGAAGCTGGATCAAATTCCAAGGGTTGTACAGTTGGCAGGCTCATCGACCGCTACTTCTATAATTTTTACTATCTTTGAAAGGTACCATTGGTATCATTAAATTACCCTTAAACTTTTGTACTTTTTTCTGATATATATACCATTTAGGTTTTGTTTGTGAGGTACGTTCATTCTCAGTCAGGATCTATGTGAATAGGCTAGATTTTTAGACTAGCCTGTCCATATGGATCCTGGTCGAAAATTGGTCTCCCAAGCACGACCTTAAAATTTTTGATATCTCTTGCATTAGTTTAATGTATATTTTGATATCTCCAAAGGATGGTAAAAAAAACTCTTAGTACTCTTACTTCTTTGGTATCTTGGAGTTGGCCTTGGTACACCCTTCCAAAACCGCCTTCCCCGAGCAGGTTGTTTTGGCTGAACGAGTTGGTTGCGTCGGACAACTGAGCGAACGTGAGCACCCTGCTGGGAATGTTTTGGCTGGTGATCCGTAGAATCTCCTCGGCCGCATACACGTGCTTGGTAACGTCTGCAACTCGCACGTACGCATGTCACGGTTAATTTCAACATTATTAGCTTAACAAGGACATGTTCATATATCTACGACGGCACGACGCCACCTGCGTGCGATCGAATCACCCTAGTTACCTGACTTCGACGAAATGTTGTTCACGAGGTCTGCTATGGCGACGCTCTCGCGGCGCTTCGCGAGCTCGCCGTCGGCGTCGCTGTGCTCCTTCTTGGCCTTATTCTTCTTCCTCCAGAACCTCCTCTTCCTCCACCTCTTCTTCTTGTCCGGCGCGGAACTCGCCGCCGCCGCCGCCGTCGTTCTAGGCCCGGACGTCGACGCTTCTTCCTTGCCACGGACACCACACGAAGAAGAGCAGCAGCAAGCGCACGTGCCTCTGAGGAGCGTCTTGCCGTTGCATTTCTTCACGGCCGACGTCAACAGGCCCATCGCGCGTGGGATCGACGCGAGAGTGGCCGGGCGGGCACCCTCGAGCCGATCCGCGAGGGGAGGCAGGGCGAATTTGTTGGCGATACTTCAACGACGACGCGGGGCAGAATTTGTGGACGGGAATTAACGGTGCAGCTCATTAATTCTTTCCTGGAGGTGAGTCGGACGTTTTAGGAGCCATATTTGGCAAACTGCTCTGCTTCCTTGTCTGCTGTTCGTTGCGACGGCCTCAACTTTAGCATTAGGAATAGCGAGCTTGTGCATGCTGAGCTGGTGATACAGTTTTGAACATTCGAATTTCCTACGATTCCATAGGATTTATATTCTTACGAAATTTACGTGAATTAGCCGATTGGTCAGCGCGGTCCAATCCAGTTTACCTCGTTACATAGAGCTAAAAAAACCAACTATATATTGTCATACGCGCCTATGGCAACATTGACTCCATGCTCTCTTCCGATTCGGTGCACTACAATTTTGCAACCTTTTCCCTGTTGAGGACACTTCCATTTTGTTGCTTTCACATACATCACAAAGTTTACTACAACTAAATTACTCCGTTTGTTTTAGTTTATAGAACATATCTTTTAATAGACTTTTTCAAATATAGGATGTACTTTATACTCAAATGCAATATCTAGATTTACTAGATATTATCTATATGCGTATATTAAATATAGTGTTTAGAGATAGTGTAGTTATTTTTAATATTTCTAGCTTATATATTATAAAAAAATATATCTTATAAACTTAGGCTGAAAGAATAATTTTTTTTCTGCCCCGCCTTACTGAATTCACAGAATGAGTCCGCTATTTGCTTAGCTCCGCCTCCCAACAGGGGCGGACCTACGTGAGCTCGTTGGGGTCGGCCAACCCCGATGACTCCGTGGGAACCTCTTATACCTGCGATTTTCGGCCACAGGAGACCTGGGCAAAAAAAATACCTGACCCCGGCGCCCGACAGCCTAAGTGCCCATTGCCCAACCGGCCACAGCCCACGCACCCTGACACCAGGCAAGCCCACTAAATGTGGCACGCAACAGCCCAGAAGCCACCAGAAGACCAAAGGTTTCCTGTGAAAAAATCTATTCGTTCCCAGTTCCCATCCAGTGCTCAAACAAGGAGCCTTTTTTCTGTTCTTCATTCTAGCAAGGCACAAGGAGACCAAGGCAGAAGACCAAGCGGTTTCCCCGGCCGGCCTTCGTCGACTCGATGACTCGTCGTTCTCGTTGCAAGGCGCCAAGGCAGCACTCAGGCACTGACGGCCACGCGCCCTCGCGCCGCGCATCCTGGCGCTTGGCGGCGTCTCCGTCTGGCAATGGCGCCACAGCGGCAAGGACGCAAGGAGGCGTCGTGGAGAGCCAGGAGAGGTTTCTCCGGTCTGGAACTGGAAGTCTGGAACTTGGATGAGGTAATGCCAAATCCCTATTTTGGGATTGATAGATAAAATTTCAACGCCAAATCCCCAACTTTGTGATTGACAAATAAAATTCCAATTTCTTGATTATCATCTTGACTAACTCCTTGAGGCATCAATTTTTATTTTTTTCAGTTGTATCATATAATCAGAAGCAAACAGGACATTGCGCTTACATTTTAACAAGGAGCCTTTTTTCTATTCTTCATTCTAGCAAAATACCGGGTATGGAAAACAGTGATATTTATTCATATGGGTGGTTGCTTGAATATTCAGTATCTACTTTGATGTTTAATTTTGTTGAATAATTTGATAGGCAATCAAAGAACTTTGAAGCAATTCTTGAAAAGGAAATTGCCCCCAGCCGGCGATAATGAAAATCATGATGAAAGCACATCAAGAAGAGATGGCAGACTTGGCAGTGCATCGGTCACTAATCGCATTACTCATCTTTCTTCGCGGATCTCACGACTGGAGGTAGATTTTGATGAGTTTCCTTATGATCCAGCAGATAGAAGGAGAATATCAGATTACATAGGTCAGAAACTACAAGATGATATAAGATGGAAATATTTGATTAGAGGCCCTTTTAGACCACCGCCTGGTTTTAAGTATTCACAAAAGATTATAGCAGGTCATCCACGTCGGTTTCAACCTGAATGGTTCACAAAATATGACTGGCTAGAGTACAGGTGAGAAGGTGGATAAATGTTTTTGTTTATACTGCTATTTATTTAGGGATTCTAATGAGGGCCAAGGTGGGAATGATGCATTTGCAAAAGATGGTTGGGATGGCTTTAACAAATCAGATAGGCTTCAAGATCATGTAGGCACCCGACCCAATAGTTTTCATAACACAGCAGTGAAAAGATGTAACAATTTGATGAAGCCTGACCAATCCATTGCTACTGCTCTAAAGAAGCAAAGAGATGTCACTAAGGAGGAGTATCTCATTAGATTGAATACTTCTATTGATGCTGTTCGATATTTGTTACATCAAGGTTTAGCTTTCCGTGGTCATGATGAATCAGAAGAGTAAAAATAAGGGAAATTTTCGAGAGTTGGTGAAGATTTTGGCAAAGCAAAATGAGAAAATAAATAAGGTTATTCTAAGGAATGCTCAAATGGTGGCTCCAAACATCCAGAAGGACATTGCGAATTGTTTTGCTGCGGTAAGAAAAAATGTTTTATTACATTGGTTTGCACATAATGTTATTTATCATAGACTATATATTATTAATGGTGTTTATATTTTTCTTTCAGATAATAGTGAAATCTATCATTGGAGAAATTGGTGGTGACGTGTTTTGTTTATTGGTAGATGAGTCATCTGATGTTTCTAGCAAGGAGCAGATGGCAATGGTTTTGAAATATGTTGACAAGCTTGGATTAATAAAAGAGAGACTTATTGGTGTAGTTCATGTGAAAGAGACCTCAGCTTCATGTCTCAAATCTAACATTGATGGTCTATTTGCTAAGTATGGATTGAGCATAAAACAAATTAAAGGCCAAGGTTATGATGGAGCCAGTAACATGAGAGGTGAGTTCAATGGTTTGAGAGCCTTAATAATGAGAGAGAATAGCTCCGCATATTATATCCACTGTTTTGCTCACCAACTGCAGTTAGTGATTGTTGCAGTAGCTAAAAAGAATGATGATATTAGTGATTTTTTTGACATGGTATCCCTATTGATCAATGTTGCTGAAGCCTCTTGCAAAAGGAAGGATATGATCCGTGAAAGTCAACAAGAAAGAGTTAGCAAAGCCATAAATAGTGGACAACTTAGTAGTGGAACAGGATTAAATCAAGAACAATCACTTCAGAGAGCTGGTGACACTCGTTGGTCCTCTCATTATAAAACCTTTAAGAGGCTAAGTAGTCTATTCCCTGATGTCATTGAAGTGCTCCAATATGTTGAGAAAGAAGGTCCAAGTGATGCAAAGAGACGTCAAGCCTGTGGCCTTATGGACTATTTCAAGGATTTTGACTTTGTTTTTCACTTGTAGATAATGTTGCTTATTTTAGGACATGCAAATTCTTTGTCACTATTATTACAGAGGAAAGATAAAGACATTTTAGAGGCCATGATTGAGGTAAAGTTAACAAAGGAGAAATTTCAGCAAGTTAGGGATGATGGCTGGGATTCTCTATTAGGGACTGTAGTGTCCTTTTGCGAAGAACATAGCATCCCGAACTTGGACATGGAACAAGAGTACATTGATCGGCACAAACCAAGGAAAAAGACCAATCGCACCAACTATCAACACTATAGATATGATTGTTTGAACCCAGTTATTGACTTGCAGCTTACAGAATTTAGTGACCGTTTCAATGAGGTAAATTCTGGATTGCTTACCCACATTGCTGCTTTTAGTCCTAAGAATTCATTCGATGCTTTCAAATTTGAGAGTTTGATGGAACTAGCTAAGGCATACCCTGATGATTTTGATCCAAGGGAACTGAAAGATCTTAGTCATGAGCTTCATATTTACATTGATAATGTGCGGGCTGATGCAAGATTTGCCCAATTGGGTACTATTTCTGAGCTTGGTAGATTGATGGTGGATACAAAGAAACATCTTTCTTTTCCTTTGATCTATCGGCTTCTCAAACTTGTGCTAGTTCTTCCTATCGCCACTGCATTAGTGGAGAGGTGTTTTTCAGCAATGAAAATTGTGAAGACGGTTCTACGAAATCGTATCGGCGATGAATTTATGAATGATCGTGTCATTAGCTTCAGAGACAAGAATTTCTTGATGCAATTTCAAATGATGATGTGATAGTTCGCTTTCAAAAGATGGATGATCGCAGCCGTAGGGTGCAATTATAAGAGGTAACCATTATTGTAAAGAGTTTATTTTGGCACATTATGCTATTGCTAATTTGTTTACTTCGATATGCATGCTTGATTTTTGGCAATATGTTATTATTATTAATTTTATCTTTATGTTGTGTATAGTATTAGATCATTATAAGCTATAAGTTAGTGTTATGAGTATTTGTCGACCCCGGCGATAATTTATCCTAGATTCGCCCCTGCCTCCTAATCTCTAGTCGAGGTGTTACTTGTAGTTGTAGATCATTCGTCCGTGGCCGACTGTCTTCCTTTCCTAGACACGTATAGGGCAATTTACCAGGTGTGTCAGGCCTCTTCATTGATGACTATACGTGTCCCAACATTTATTAAGTGCCGCTAAGAATAAAGCCACTACTTCTACCATCTATCATCTATGTTATCTAGAGTAAGTAATAAATTTAGCTTATACAATAACTAACTCTAAATGTTGTCTCTAGAGAAACACTAAAACATTTAGAGTATTCAACACTAACTTTAACACTAACAGTCACTCACGCCGGCTTTAAAATAGGCTTTTGGCTAGCTATAGCATATTGTTTTCCGTGCAATGCTGACTGCTAAATAAGAGTTTGCTCTCTTCTCTCTCATCTTTTCTTACTCGTCCATACCCGACAAAGGTAATGTATACATATACTAATAGTAAGTTGAGTTGGCTTTATTGTACCTGCTCTAAGTAGACAAGAATTTACAACTTAGGGACTATTTGGTTTGATAGCAAATTTGCTCCATCATAACTTATTAAAATTTGGTCACCAAATTAGTTACCAATTGGCAAGAAAATAAACCAGAGAGCAAAGAGAGGAGAAAATCTTACCAAAGTTTGATAATAATCCAAATGCTTGCAAAATTTGATCAACACCATCAAAATTTTGTAAGATAGATATTGGCAACTATTAGAAACAAACCAAATAGACCACATATCATCCAAATATTTTGCATAGAAAACTAATGTTGGTTAACTGGACAAGAATTTATGCAACTTTACCCATGAGAGTTCCCCTGCAAAAAGAGAGCAATTCAATTCAAAGGAGTCCATAGTCAACATCGTGGTAAGCTTGTTCCTTTGCAACCTTGTATGTACCCCCATGGCAGAGGCGGATCTAGCTAAGGTGCTAGGTGTATAACGGCACTCATAAAATTTGTAAAATCTATCGGAGAGTAGCTATTCCATTGGACTAAAATTGGAGAAAGTAACTAAGATTAGCGGTTTTGTTGACGCACATAGCGATGAGTTACGGGAAGGGAACCACACAAATCATATCCATCTTTTCTCCCTCTCTTCTAATGATTTATGATCTAATAGTGGAATACAGCTGAAATACTAAATCAGTACACGGAGCGTATTTTATTTTATTTTATTTTTTACATTTAGATATTATGCAAGTTATTTTTCAAATTGATTACTACAGTGATGACATGTGAAAAATATACCGATGGACTAGTATACAATGCTTCTCATGATAAAAATATTTTCAAATGATAAATTTTATAAATAAAAGTATGAAAACCGCTGGACAATAAAAGTTTAAACTATTTGTCCGAGACGTTACTTCGCGTGTGCAGATGGGAGCTGAATTCCTAGCTCCGACATTGTCCTGTGGAGACGAAGACACGCGGCCCCCACCTGCCAGCCATCGATCGCTCTGCCTCAAAAACCTTAACCCCCGGCGCAACAAGCTCCCGTCTCTCCTTCCCGACAGACGGTCGGACCCCTTCAATGCTCCGCAGCCCACGGTCATGGCCTTCCTCAAAACCCTTAACCCCCTCCTCCGCAGGAACCCCACCCCGATCCAGAACCCCAGGCCCCTCCTCTCTCTCCACACCTTCCTCCCCTCCTCCCCCACCGCGCCCTTCGCCGCCGCCGCCGCGCACCCCCACTTCCCCATCCGCTCCGGCGGCCCGCTGTTCCTCTCCTCTCCCCCATGGATGCTCTCGCAGTCCGCCACGCCGCTAACCGCCGCGGCCGCCGCTCTCCGCGCCAAGCTCCGCAGGGCCCGCGCCATCGCCGGCGGCGGCGCGCAGGCCGTCGCGGACGCGGTACGGTGGGAGCCCAGGTGGATCTCCGGACGTGAGGGGGCGGAGGCAGTGGCTGGTGGAGGTGAGAGATTCCTGAATCTGCCCAATTTGGTGTCGATCGGACGCATGGTGTCGGGGCCGGTCATTGGGTGGTGAGTGCTTTTCTTCAGTCATCTGTGTCACTGTGTGCTATGGAACCGGATGGATTAAGATGCTTAAATTCCCCTACTTGATGGTTGGACTGTGTCCAGCAAATGTGGTTTTTAATTGGGGTTTAGTTTGTACTGCATTCGAGTATAACTGTATTCATCGTGTTAATAGTTGGTTTAGAGGTATCGTATTTGGATCGAATCCAAAGAGTGTGCAAACTTGAAGCCATTAATTACCATGATTTGATGTTTTTCATAGATGCTTCCGTGCTTATGCATAAGTACTTTCATGGAAAATATTTGTTTCATGCATGCTCGTTGGATTAACAAAGTAATAAAAAAATTGTCATTTCTGCACAATGGCTTTTGCAAATGAAATGACACAAGCCATTTAGGGTGTGTTTGCCATTTAGGGTGTGTTTGGTAGAGCTCCAGCTCCACCAGATCCGGGTATTCCTAGCTCTACCAGATCCGTGGAGCTGGAGCTATGAATACATTAAGAGTGTTTAGATGGATCATCTTGTTTACATTTTAGACCAAAAATATAAACTTAATTCACTTTATTTTAGTCTACAAGTTTCAGATCTCAGGTGAAGCTAGGATCTGCAGCTCTACCAAACATGCCCTTAATTGTGTTCGTGGTGTGCCTCATGATGTAGGTCTGGTAATCTAAAAAGGAAATGAATATATGATGCTATGTACTGTTGAGGCTTTACGAACATTTTATAGTTGATTGGATTTCAACTGTAAGTTTCTCAACGTGTATGATGAAGTTACTTTTGAATTCAAAAGAATAATGAACCGATAACTTGAAATATTTATGATTAAAGAGAGGGTGAGAAGCAGCCAAACGACAAATTGAGTCAGGGTATTAACTAGGATATTGGAAGTTGTCACCAAGGTTGTGGGGGGTTTGGAGTCGAAATATGTTAAGTTGTTAAACCATAGTGAACCTTCTTGATGTTCTCTTTGGTCATGTAAATACACGTTTTCCCAGTCAACTTTGCACCATATCAGAAAAGGAGACTGAAATGAATAGTTCGTGTGAGTTGTTCATGAGTAAACGTATTATTCTCTCTGTCCAAGTTTATTAGGCTTATTTTTTGAATGGCCTTGAGTCCATAAATATAGGATGTATTTCATATTTCAATGCAAAATTAGTGTGATGCTCCCTCTATACCCCTAATAAATATTCATCTTTACTTTATATTCTCTACATGCATGCATTGAGTATAGTGCTTAGTGTTATAGTGATAATAATTAGGGGTGATCTATTTATTCTCAATGTCTTCTTGATTTTTGTGCCAAGAAGAAATGTGCCTTATAAACTTGGACGGAGGGTGTATTATTCTTCACATTAGAATCAGTTGCATTGCTTATGACTCCATCAGTGTCAAATTATGAATATATTGCTAAAACTTAGGCTCTTCATTCTTAACTGTAACACTGCAGTATTGTACCATCCTCTTGTTGGCTTTTGCATTGTATTGTTTCATCTACTGGAAGTCCGGAATTTTGTCAAAAATCAAATTAGTTAATTTTGGATGTTTTAACAATGAATGATTTTTTAATTACTCACCCTTGGGTCTTGTACGATATCAGCACATGGTATTACTGTCAAATACAGGATCTGCTTGATTAATTTGCGTTTATGTATATTTTGTCTTGCATGTTATGTTTTAGACTTAGTTTTACTTCTTCTTTTTTGGGTATTGTTTTGGCTCTAATGAACGACATATGCACTTTAGGATGATTGTGAATGAATGGTATTTTCCTGCTTTTGGCACATTGGCATTGTCTGGTGCAAGTGATTGGGTAAGGATTACACCCTTTTAGTATTTCAAGAATACTAATATCTTATGTTAAAAACTCATCATTTGTTCTTCCATAGTTAGATGGTTTTTTAGCAAGAAAGATGGGCATCAGTTCTGTGGTTGGATCTTATCTGGACCCGTTGGCTGACAAGGTTCAAATCGATACTTATTAGCTTTATGTGTCTTCATTAAATTGTATCTGTGCTGCTAATCTGATATGCAATGTCTATGGTGTTGCTTAGGTGTTGATAGGCTGTGTTGCCATAGCAATGGTTGAAAAGGATCTCTTACATCGTGAGTAGATCAACATGTACTTGTGTCATTTTTTTTATCTTTACAGCGTAGAGGTATTGCTATGCAGTTTGCTTGCGTCTATGTCTATAATACTGCTCTCAACTAGAAATATTGAGTGATACTCCAAAAAAGTTGATTATATCACCATTCACCAGCTTTGTGTAAGTAAAACACAACGATAGTGATTGCTGATATCTCATTTCTGTTTATTCTGCTATATCTGCCCTTAACTGAATAATTTGAACAATTAATCAAATTGTATTTTGATTCTTTTGCTTGAAGCTGGGCTCGTTGGCCTGGTGGTTTTAAGAGACTTGCTCCTGGTGGGGGGTGCTGTCTACAAACGAGCTTCCAGCCTGGGATGGAAGGTACTATTTACAATAACTTAAGGTATATTTCGGAAGGTTTTAAAAGAAATTCAGTGTCATTTATAATCCTTGCACCAGTGGAACAGTTGGTTAGACTTCGTTAACTTAGATGCAATTAACCGTGAGAAAGTGGAACCTCTTTTTATCAGCAAGGTATGGCCCTATGTTCTCACAGCATTTGATCCTGTAGACTTGTGACATATGTCAAAGCGTGATAATAATTTTTTGAGTGCAGGTGAACACAGTATTCCAATTGATGTTGGTTGCTGCTGCTCTCCTTCAGCCAGAATTTGGCACAGAAGAGACACAGAATTACATTACTTACTTGAGGTAAAAAAAATTCAAATTTTGTTTGCCCTAGTCTCTATATTCCTTTTGTTTGTTTATGGAGTTATACTTATATATTAAACCAATCAAACTATTGATTTATCCGGCATAACTCAGAAACATTCCTGACATGAACATTTCTTAAGTAAATATGATAGTTTTACACGAAGGCAGATTGCCTTGCACAAAATACTTAATCAGAAGAACGGTTGATATGAATACCAATAGGTCATGATTGTTACAAGGATGCAGCTAGAGAAATTTTGTTAACAAAATGATGTTTGTTCCTATCTTGCAGTGTTCAATGCTAAATATTTTTTTAACTGCAGTTGGCTAGTAGCTTCTACAACGCTGGGATCAACAGTAGGTTATGGTGTCAAATACTACCAGATTAGACCAAGGACATGATGCCTTTTGCTGCATGCACTTTTTTTTTCATGGCTGATTGTGCTGCTGTTGCTGAGAACATCACCACTTCGGCGACATACATGTCTTGTTTCTTGGAGTTGCCTGAAGCATTGGTCTTCCTATTTACAACTGCATGTTAAAGACCTGCCAGATTGCAACTCAGGTATTCAGCATGTACTGAGCCTCCTTGTTTCCATGACCTGTCCGATTGGATACTAAGCATTTGAAGCAAGACTTTAAAGGAAGGGCAGTCTTTTGAACGAAATGAGCAGATGATTCGTATAAAAGGATATATCCCCTGTAGCCGTTTAGTCTATATCCTTTTACTTGTAGCTGCTAGTTAGATTTAAACAATTTTGTAGCATTTGCATTTTTGCTTAAGAGTGCATGTCAAATTACTGGAGGGCAAACCAGCTCCTGCTTTGCTCCTTGCTTTGTCCAAAGACACCACTTGTATTGCCGGTGTACATATATATTGTTAGAGCTTCTATACTACGGATGGATGTTGAGTAGAGGTTCTCCAGATGTCTGCACAAGTTGGTGAAAGGCATCTGCAAATTTTCTTGTATTTTCAGGCAGTTGTTTACTTGAGTTGTTTCTAAACAGTGAAATGTATACTCAGATCCCTATATTCTACTGCAATGATTAAATGTAGTGGAGATTGAGACATAATGAATGTATTGAAGGGGTACTGTGTACTTACGGGATACTCGACTTCCTAATTTTCAGTTGAGCCAGTTGATTACCGATCAAAATCGAGTGGACCGCGTAGTTCTGTGTTTCTTAAGCTCTGGTTTTCAGAATCAGATTTGGGTAGATGAATTTGGTGTTGATCATTGAGGCGAACATGTTCTCTAAGCACAAAATGGTACCTGGCAAGAAGCACGACTCCTCTTTATTATTGTTTTTTGGCTGTCAGTTTGACTGCTGCATCTTTGTTGGTCTTCGAGATAACAACCAGCGGAGAAAGGAGTCCAGAATTAGAGTTCAGAAGAGAATTAAAAGGTTCAATTAGTGGACCTTTCAGATTTTTGGAACCAAGACAATTCCAAGCAAGAACTTACCATTAGTTGATGCTGAGGGAAACATACTGTCTGAACCTGTTAGTATTTTAGAGAGGAGGGCTATACCAAGAAACAATGAGCCGGTTGTTCAATGGAAAGTGTAGTGGGTAAATTTATCTCCAGAGACTGCTACTTGGGAAGATGCCAATTTCATCTCTAGGATTTTCCCAAACTTTGATACTTGAGGACAGGGATCTCAAGGAGGGGGCACTGTCAGATCCTTGAATTCTAGAATTAGAGTTCAGAAAAGAATTAAAAGGTTGCATGGTCCAGATTTTTGGATACTCTTTGGCTTAGGCTTAGTTTAATCCTGGGGCAAGAGATCACCAAGGAGAGTTATGAAGATCTGATGGTCTAATTGGATGATGAAGTTCAAGTCAGATCGAATGGTTGATATTATCTGCAATAATTACCGTCGTTCTTTTTAACCGTTTCATAGTCACTGTTTACCATCTTAAGTGTCTTACCGCTGTAACTCGGCTAGGAGCCTAGGACAGAGTATATATATGCTCCAGCTCTTGTCTCGTGAATCTTCATGAAAAACCCTAATACAACACTATGCTTTTACTTTCCCCTTTTCCTCTAGCATCTGTTATTGTTCCATTTTTGCAATTTCCTTTTGAATCCAAACATGTTTACTATTGTTGATTTGGGGTCCTGTCACATGCCAGGGCCAAAATCCGAACTCCAAATTCGAAAGCAGCTTTTAAATCCTAGGAAAGCCCTCAGGTGGCGTTAGCTTCCGTCCCTAAGATCGTCGTGCACTTTTCTTGTATATACATATGATGGTAGATCCAACGAACCACGCTTCTCTTACCTTTTATATTAACACCACTCCACACACCTCCTACCGTTGCCTCTCAACCATCAACCATATCCCCACGCCACTGAGGTGCTGTCGCCCCATCACCTCCGACGCTCACTAGAACATTCTATGCCTCCTCTCTTGGCGGTTCCATTGCCCGCTTTCTCATCTTCCACAGTCGCTATTGTTCGCCACCTCCTCTTCCACTGTTGTCATCACCGATCTCTATCTTCTCTAACCCACCCTTCTTCCCCGGCTCTAGCGGCTACCGCTGTCGAGTCCACCACCACCCCCTCTACCTCCTAATGTTATCTAGATCTTGTCATCCCCACCGACCTCCCCACGCCAGTGGCTCCTCACCGCCCACTGCCGGCAGTGTCCCTACCGACCTCCACCCCCTCCCCACACACATAGGTCCTTGCCGCCCACCATCGATGGTGTCCCCGTCGCCACCATCACCCACTGTCGGCCCTTCCATTGCCTTGGCCTCACTCTAAATGTGGGTCCTAGTGAATCTTAAACCCTAACCCAGGTGAACCCGACCCTAAAGAATCTTGTTGGAGCCTCGATGGAGATGGAGGTGGACAGGTGTATCAATCATGGTGTAAATTGAAAAGTTAGAAATTCAAATGACATCCCAAAAAAGATCATTCAATAGATTTATAGCAATTCCAAACTTTTTAACAGTTGGTTTACTTAAAACTTGCAAATTATCTGTCAGTCGTGGCACTAAAACTTTATATTGCTACGGTTTCATGATATGTTATTATCATGTTTTGTGATGTCCTGGTTTTAGATTTATCCTAGTCATGACTCTTTATTTCTCTACTCGAAATACAAGGTTATGTTGGAAAAGGAACTGACAACATGCTCAGTGTTCCAGAGTCTTGTAACTTGAAATTGGTGACTAGTGTTTTGAGTGAAGACTTCTACGTTGAGTTTCGCTTCCTCCACCTTTCACCGAGACTAGAAAAACTTACCTTAATGCATGACAAGGTAAGCTGCATGCACATGCAAAATCAGTTCCTTATTCTGGGAAATTTTCGCTAAGATGTATCTTTTTCCTTTATTTCCTCTAATATCTCTTTCTTTAGAGAGAGAGGCAAAGGGAGCACAAACAGATGCTATGCTCATTGATGGAATGAAGTTCCAATGTCCACTCCTTCAAACAGTCGAAATACAATGTTCAAAGGATGATGATGGATTTGATAACATGGTGAGGATTCTGGTAGCGAAAGGGGTCGTCTTGGAGAAGATAAATGTTGATTTCGATGAAGATATCGCGGAGAGGTTCCGAATGGAGGTGGTACATATAGTTAACAAAAGTGTGGTTGGTTTGAGTCACAGTACAAGATTCGAGTTCACGGTTCGTCACTTTTTCTTTCAATTTCTATCATGAACATGATCTCCATATCCTAAACCAATTCAAGTTTGACGAATCCGATTTATGATTTGCGAGAGTTACAGCGAATCCAGCAACTATAATGATACATGTCAGAGAGGAAAACAAGAGAAGGAGCTGATCGTTTTCAAGGATGGTAAACGAAAATCAAGATTGGGTAGAGGAGGAGAGTGACTCTGACGATGAATTCACTGATAATTTTGCCACTGTGGAGAGTGACTACAATGATTTGAGGATTTCTAGAGCCCTGCAGGACGTGCTACTGTTTCCCCATCCTGTATCCACCCTTTGGCACCGCATGAACTCTTCATCTTGTATCTTTCCTTGTACTATCACTATGTTGTGAGACTTGTCGGTGACTTAGAATTACAAGTAGTCGATTAGTGTGCTCGTGACTGCTGGATTTATGGAGCAACAAGTATATATCCGCAACAAGTATATATCTATCTGTATGCTATAATCATTTGGTGATTTTGTCCATGCTGTTTTGCTGATATATCTTGACCTGTTGTCTATGTAAACTTCTTGTTTTTCACTTGTCGGAAATTGTAATTTTAAGCATCTTATTGGTTTGAGCATTTGTAATTGCTCCGCAAATTGGTCTAATGTCAATTGATGTAGGATTTTTTAAATAATTTTACAAAAATAATACCTCAAAAAAATATAAAAATATATTTCTATCACCAATTCATTTGGTTGATATTTAGTGACAGAAGCCCCAGCCTTATCAACCAAATAAATCGATGACAAAATAATCTATCGAGAAATTCAATCTTGATAAAACAAGAATCTGTCACCAATTCAATTGGCGACGGAAGCTTTGTCATCAAATGAAAGAACGATTAATGACGGATCTTTTGCCGTCAATTGAAATAGCATCAGAGATATATTTTTGAAAAAAAATCAGGTATTATTTTTGTAAAATTATTTTTAAAAAAATCATTCATGCAGAAAATGATAATGCAAAACGGCTGACATCTTAATTGTTCTGAAGCAGCCCATTACATTATTGGGCTTGTCTGCACTAGCTTTTGCTCGGCCCAATAGCCTGAGGCCTATAAACATCTTCACTTGTTCAATCACGTGATCTCCTCCCCGATCCCCAAACCCTAGCGCACCGGCCCCCTCGAGGGCCAAGACCCTCCCAGCCCCCGCCGCAGCCAGAGGATGGAGGCGGACTGGACCACGAAGGCCATGGCGGAGAGTCATCCTCCGGCGCGATGGCGGTGGACCCTGCGGGCGGCGTGGAGAAGCCGCGGTTCGACGCGCTGATGCCGAGCGAGATAAGCGGTGGGAAGCCCCAGTTCCGCAAGGTGCAGGTGCCGCAGCACCGCTTTGCGCCGCTGAAGAAAGCGTGGATGGATATCTACACCCCTATCTACGAGCACATGAAGGTCGATATCCGCATGAACCTTAAGGTAGGAAGTAACTCAGGATCAAATTCCTCTCAGCTGTACATTTCTGATTCTATATGAATTTGGAGTAGCTCAAAAGCATCATGGATTCATGGGTATCCATACTTGTCTAGTTTCTGGTTGCGAACCCTGAAAAGTAAGACATGTCTTGCCGATTAGACAACCGTTCGTGTTTATCATGCAGCATGACAGGCATTATAAAAGGTAGGCAACCCTGAATAGTAAGGCAGAACCTGGCAAAGCTCTGATCGGTTTGGCATAATTTTATGAATATGTCTTGAAGAAGCGAGCTATGAAAGGATCTAGTTTAGCATCATTTATTGATGCGAGTTATACTAACTGATTATTTTTATAAATATTTCAAATTTTCAATCCCTTATGTTAAAGCAAGTGATGTGCATTGGTTTTAATAATTGAACACTTCAACTAGTTCTGTAAAGTTCATAATTGTGACATCAGCAAAAACATAATTATTTGATGTGATGAAAGCTCTCGACTCCCAATTGCCACCTAAGCAATCACAAGAATAGCGTAGTTTTGTGTATACAAACACAGCCGTCATTTGATTTTTCATAGATATGCTGGACTCGATTGGTTCGTCCTTTGTCTTGTGAGTTGTGATTGTTAGATGATAAGCTCAAATGTATATTTGTATTCTCTCCCATGGTTTTAGGTTAGGCAAGAAGTATTATCAATGCTTGTGAGGTTCTGCTTCTGAAAATATTTTGTCATATTCATGTCTCTTAAATGTTGAATACTTAAGCTGCCTCCTATTGAGCAAACCCATCAAACTGTTTCCTCCATTTCAGGCAAGAAGGGTGGAGCTGAAAACAAGACAAGACACACCAGATGTGAGCAACCTTCAGAAATGTGCGGACTTTGTGCATGCTTTTATGCTTGGATTTGACATCGCAGATGCTGTTGCATTGCTTCGTCTGGATGACCTATATGTGGATTCCTTTGAGATCAAGGATGTGAAGACACTCCGAGGGGAGCATCTGTCACGTGCTATTGGCCGCCTATCAGGGAAAGGAGGCAAGACCAAATATGCCATCGAGAACTCTACCAGGACCCGCATAGTTATCGCTGATACGAAGATCCACATACTTGGATCCTTTGTTAACATCAAGGTTGCTCGGGATTCACTTTGTAGTCTTATCTTAGGTTCTCCTGCCGGCAAAGTCTATTCTAAGCTAAGGGCTGTATCTGCTAGGTTGGCAGAAAGGTATTAAATGAGTTTTGATCACATCATATACTCCCTCCGTTCAGAAATATAAGGTCTATAGTTTGAATGATCTTATTCAGAAATATAAAGTTTGTATGTAGATTTAATGAGGTTTTTCCTACTATTCCTCTATTTATTCTCTCTTCACTACATGCATTTATTCATCACCACTACACAGAAACTATTATTTCTCATCTTCCAAGACAATTAAGTGGTGTATCTAAATCATTTTCACTCATACCTTTCTCGATTTCACTATAACCTTAATTTTTTGTGCAAAGTTAAAATACACCTTATATTTTTGAACTGAGGATTAGTTGCAGCCTTTGTCTCATAATTGTATTGGCTGATTTGTGTGCCTGGGCTATTAATTGTATCGTTCTGAAAACAAACTTCAAGATGCTGAGAGCTTTGTAACATATGCCTTGCGCTTCGATGTGTTTAGTTCTCCGCATGATTGAGAAACAGCCGTGTTACCGCATGTTAAATGTTTTCTTCTAATTGTGTTACCGCATGTTAAATGTTTTCTTCTAATTGTGCTCCTGCGTGCTTCAGATAAAAGACCGCCTTGGCGGTCTTCGTTTAGCGCCTGTTGATAGATGGTTACCCTGAAAACCATACAGGAATTATCAGATCTGTTTGACTCCACTATAAATGTTTCGCGATAATGCTGTTTGAATTCTGTTCACAACAATAATAGTCATTTTAGGTATGACATTTCTGTTTGCCATTAATCTGATATTTGTTTTTGGTTCAGAATCTTCTGCTAGTTTTGGCTTGCACTCCTTTTGCATCACAAGGTTGTGTTGGGAACTGGCAAAATGCTCCGCGCTCCAGAACCTTTCAACTCTGAGATCGGTGAATGTAGTTTAGCTGATCACTGCTGTGTTTAGCTTATGTTTGTTTCATTTACTGTTTTTAGCCTGACGGAGGAAGAACAAGGTCAAACAGATGACATGCCAATTGAAAGAATGAGCTTCGATTGTCCACGCTTTTCAATGCTCGCAGAGTCGCAGTCCAATGTTTGAAAGAGGAGGATGATGAAATCGATTAGCTGGTGAGCAACAATGGTTGCACGTGGGATTAACTTGAAGAAGATAAAGGGATTGCCTTAAAGCTCTTGTGATCAGTGGCATCACCTTTTTCCTTTCTTTACTTTATTTCTCTCTCAAAGGTTATCTCTTTATGACAACTGGTATCATCTTTTTCATCTCTCTTTTCTCCATTCTTTCCCCCTCAAACTCATAGTGGTTTTTATATTTTAAATTTTTCTCTCAAGTTTTTGAAAACATGTATTTTTTAACAATTTTTGAAAGTTTTTCGAACCGAAAGTTTGTTGAATAGAAACTTTTCAAATTGAATGTTCGTTGAACTAAATGTTTTTGGAGCTGAAATTTTTTGATTTATTTTTTTGCGTTGAAACTTTCTAATTCGAAATTTTTTGATTTAATTTTTTCGAGTTGAAACTTTCTGATTTGAAATTTTTTGAATGGAAATCTTTCAAGTTGAATTTTGAATAGAAACTTTTCGAACTGAAACCTTTTGAGTTGTAAGTTTTTTCAATTGAAACCTTTTGATTTGATACATTTCGATTTGTAACTTTTCAAGTTGAAACTTAGTAATTTAAAACTTTTCAATTTAAATTTTGAGTTGAAACTTCTCATTTAAAATTTTCAAAGTTTAAATATTCTAATTTAAAATTTCTGTGTTATAGAGGGAAGAAGGGGGTGGGAAAAATGAGTAGGAAAAAAAGGAAGGGGATGTGAATGGAGAATATGACATGTAACATCCTAAGAAGATGTCTTTAAATTTGTTAGTTTGAGGTTATTCTTCAAATAGTCAAAATATTACTTTTGAAGAAGATATCTAAAAATAGTCAAAATATTACTTTTGAAGAAGATATCTAAAAGTTTGTGGAAACGGGGAGGCACCGCATCGAAGATAATGAGAACCAAAGGATATGATGCTACTGGATGAGTCCTTCCCGTCGATGGCGTCCTACGTCGACATCCTTGCCATCCCGCTCTGTGAAGCCTATGCATTCTCGCCGCTGCCATTGCATCTCCTTCCCTTGCCTCATCATTTCGACGGGGAAGGGAGGGGGAAGACAGGAAAAAGGAGAATTACTCCAGTCGTAGACAGACGTCATTTTAGGATACCCGCAATCAAAATTTTGGAACTTTAATTGTTGGCATTTTTAAAAAAGTTTATATTGGATAATTAAAATCTTATGTATAGATCTATCTCAAAAAATATTTTAATGTCATTATTTTTTATCGAGTTTTATAAATATGTTATAATATAAATTAGTAATTAAAGTTGTGTTTTGGAGATCATATCAGTGTTGAAAATTATAAGTACTTGTGATCGAAGGGAGTAGTTACTTTTTAAGAAAGAAATCCACATAACACTCCGAACTTTAGTCAAAAGTCTGTCCGGTACCCTGACTTATGTACTAGACATTTGATCCCCAAACTTTGTAATTTGGTTCAAATAACACATTAACCCATTTTCGTATAGTGATATTGTCTATATGACACAACGAGTGAGCAGTTTTGTCACGTAGGATGAAATAACATCTCAGTTAAGTCAGTAACACACGTAGGGTCCATAACTCCATATGAGTTTCTTCTTAGTCAAGCTCTCAATCATGCTTCTATGGCTATAGGCCATTAACTCCCTCTCTATTTCAATTTAGAAGAGAGAAGTCCATCTGAGCTTCACATAAACTTGCCTGGCGTGCTATCCTACATAGCAAAACACACTCATCACGTTATGTAGGGGCAATACTACTATGCGTTTGGGTAAGAGTTTTATTTGAATCGAATTGCAAAATTTGAATCGTTAAATATTTAGTTTCATAGTTTAGGGTACAAAAGGACTTTCGAGCAAAGTTGTATTATATGGATTTTTTTTCCATTTTTTAACGCACACGACACACTTGCCAGCCATCTCTCTGTTTTGCTCTGATCTGTATCGTGCATCTCTGATCGGACGGTTCAAGTAAAACCAAACTAATTCAGGGGCTGCGTCTGCAAAACTGCCTACAACAGATGTCTTTTCGTAAAATTCCCTAGATCACCCTTTCTGGACCTCGATCTGAGCCGCCTAGATGCAATCGGACGGCTTCTGGTGAAGGATCGCACATTATATTTCTTAACCAGGTAGGGGTGCTTTCGGAGAAAAACTGACTTGAAAGGGGGGTTTCCTGTAAAATTCCCTGGTACCCATCCCACGCGAACTGCGACTTCCCTCGCATCCTGCGGAAACGCTCGAACACCTTACCGGCAAAACACTCCGCCGATGCGTGCTCTCCTCCGCCGATGCCTCCGGCGTCGGCTGCCTCTGCCCCTAAACGAGAGTACCTTCTCCTCCTCGTCTTCCTCATCCGGACCCCACGAGATCCCCACTGTCTACTCCTTCCTCCAGCCTTCCATCTTCGCGCCGCGCCCCAAGCCCCAACCGCGGCCGCCGCCTCCTCCAGCCCTGGACCCCGCCCCCAAGGCACTACCTGTCGCCGACTCCGCCACGCTCGAGGAAGACATAGTAGCTGCCGTTGCCGAGGACCGCTCGGATGACGCGTGGCTCGCGTTCAAATCCCTGGCGGCTGCCTCCCTTTCGCCCTCGCCTCCCGCCGCGGCGGCGCTCGTCTCCCACCTCGCCGCGGCGAACCACCGCCTCGGCCTCAAGCGTGCCTTCGCTGCCGCCGTCTTCCTGCTGGAGAAGAGCCCTCACGCCTCCCCCCTCCCGGAGGCCGCGCTCGAGGCCCTCTTCTCTTCCCTCGCCGCAGCGGGCTCCGCTGCCCCGGCGCTGGCCCTCGTGCGCGCTCTGCTCCACTGCGGGCGCCGCCTACCGGCTTTCTCCGCCTGGGGCCCTCCGCTGATTGAGATCGCCCGCACTGATACAGGTGCCTTCTCAGCCTTCTTGAAGGTGTTCGACGAAGCTTGCAAGCTCGTGGCGGCGGAGAAGTCCCCGTCTGTGGTAACGGTGATGCGTCCTGACCGTGCCGCCTGCAATTCTGTTCTTGATGGATGCTGCCGCCTGCTCGGCTCAGTCACTGATGCTGAGAAGGTCTTGGAGATTATGTCAGCTGTTGGGGTATCGCCAGACGTGGAGAGCTTTGGATGTCTTGCGTTCTTGTATGCTTGGAGGGGCGTTCCAAGCCGTATTGATGAGCTCGATAAGTTGCTGGATGCTTGGCAAGAAGGTATTTTTCATGAATTTGGTCAGTGGGTATTTGAAATGCTGTAGCTTCGAGTCAGTTTCATCAGTCATTCTTCGTGCGGTTGGGGAGAGAAGAGTTGGGGATGGAAAAACATTTGATGAGGAAAGCTATATTGAGGTTGTGCAGTGCTTTGTTGATCATGGAAAGATCAGGGAATTAGCTCAATTGATCATCCAAGCACAGGAGATTGAATTGACGCAGCCATCAATGGTAGTTGATGATTCTGTTGGGTTTGGGATTGTCAATGCTTGTGTTGAGCTTGGCCTATTGAACAAGGCTCATATCATACTAGATGAAATGACCGCTCAAGGAGCTTCTGTGGGCCTTGGTGTGTACTCCTCAATCTTGAAAGCATACTGCAAGGAGCAAAGGACTGCAGAGGCTGCACAGCTTGTGGCAGAGATTAGTGCAGCAGGGCTGCAGCTTGATGCTGGCAGCTATGATGCTCTTATTGATGCTTCCATGACAGCCCATGATTTCCAGTCTGCATTTGCTCTTTTCAAGGAGATGAGGGAAGCGAGGCTACCAGACCTTAGGACAAGCTATCTTACTATAATGACAGGCTTGACAGAGAACAACCGGCCTGAGCTCATGGCATCATTCTTGGACTCAGTGGTTGATGACCCGAGAATAGAGATTGCTACACACGATTGGAACTCAATTTTGCATGCCTTTTGCAAGGTTGGGAGATTAGAGGATGCTCGAAGGACATACCGAAGGATGGTATTCCTGAGATTTGAACCAAATAATCAGACATACCTTTCACTTATCAATGGGTATCTCTCGGCCGAGAAGTACTTCAGTGTGCTAATACTATGGACAGAAGTGAGAAGGAAGGGGGTTGATTTCAACCATGAGTTGATTGATGCCTTTCTGTATGCTTTGGTCAAGGGTGGATTTTTTGATATGGCAATGCAGGTGATTGAGAAGGCACAAGAGTTGAAAATATTTGTGGATAAGTGGAGGCATAAACAAGCATTCATGGAAACCCATAAGAAACTGAAAGTAGCAAAGCTGAGAAAGCGTAACTTTAGGAAAATGGAAGCTCTGATTGCATTCAAGAACTGGGCTGGTCTTAATGCATGACATTGCAACCTGTCATGGCTGAATTTAATGGCACATGTTTCTCTGAGATGACATTCCAAAATCCTTTTTGAAGCTGTAGCAAGCAACAAACCTTCAGAAATGAACACTGTAGGAGATGTGTGATCGTGATATGTTACGTAACAAGGTTAGGAAAATTGGTGCACTTTTGTTCTCTTATTTTATTTCTAGGAATAGGTGTTCTACTTTGTAGGCTGACTTGTCTTTGTACTGGTTTTTTTGAACTGGCCTATTCTAACCTCCAAACCCTTGTAAGATTCTTAAATGAGTTAAATAACAAGTTTCTCCTGAAATATTTCTCATGGAATGCATAGTCTGGTCGTCTGGTGTGGTAATAAAAACTATTTGATCTCCTGACAGATTTATGTTCATTTGGTCCATTTAGCTATTTGTGTAATCCTTTCAATTCCCGCTTAGGGTGTGTTTGGTGGGGCTCCAGCTCCACCAGATCTGTGAAGCTGGATCTGTGAGTACATTAAGAGTGTTTGGATGAATCATCTTGTTTACATTTTAGACAAAAATATAAATTTAATTCACTTTATTTTAGTCTATAAATTTTAGATCTCAGGTGAAGTTAGGATCTAGAGCTCTACCAAACAAGCCCTTACTGTTACATGGAAATGGGCTTTTGTTATCGAGCCTCCTGCCTAAAATATTTCATATGGACAATAAGTGCGACTGTAGTAAGCAACTCACAAGTCACAAGTGAGTGCTCCCTTGTAGTGTGGAAAAATGAAAGCAGGAATGACCACCAGAATTGGTACAGCACCGTGACATTAGACCTGGAGCTGATTCTAAAATTGAAATCACCAGATTGATAAAACACCATGACATTAAAACTGGAGCTGATTCTAAAATTAAAGTCGAGGTGATCCCAAGATATGCGAAGCGTATCCAGGCTCATAGTAGGATTTGTTCCCTTCAAACTTTCAGTGACTGGGACTGGTCTATAGGTCATCTAGCAGAGGAGTGGTATGCTAACTTTGTGTAGTAAAGGTTTTCAAACCCTAAGATAGCATTCGTGCAATGCCAAATCAAACATGCATAATGAGGTTCTAAAATAGCACCCACACAGTACCAAATAAAAAGGTAAATTTAGGTTCTAAAATGGCATCCATAGAATACAAAACCGGCAAGCAACCTGCAATCATGGTTACATGGCATTCGACAAGCATACGCAGCGACGACATGATATATATTTTTGGTTCTTAAACCATTATTACAGGTCCTTGCCATAAGCTGAAAGTTGCAAATAGTATAAGGAAGCGATAACTAATTATTACGGTAATGCCGGGAGAAATGCAGGTGATCTGAGCTGCTGAATTTTCCTCACGGTACTTGACTTAACCGCCATATATAAGCGTTGCACCTCCCGTTTCTCCCTGCACAAAACAAACAAGATGTCAGGTCATCACCAAATTAACTAACATCATGAACCAGGTGAAAAATTAGGTCGGAGGTCAATAGGCCACTTATCAACAAAGAATACCTTGGATACAATCTAGATGGCATACTTGTTCTTCTTTTGGAAGACGGGGTGGCTATTGGTCAGCGTCTCTTTGATGGTGTCTATGTTGTCAGACATGAGATTGATCGCCGAGGACACTGACCGAGGGAACAGGCCGGTCCCACGAGCGAGCTTCAGCAGAATCTGGAACCCCACGGTCATGAGAGTCCCTCCATCCTCGCCAAGGGCAGCGCCACCCTGCGCCGCACCGACGGGAACAAGGGAGAAGCCGGTGGGGTAGAGGGACGTCTTGCTCTCCGTCGACGTGTCACCGGGGCTCAGGATCGTGCTCATCAGGTTGTTGTCGATAGGGGAGTAGACCATGAACGAGCCTGACACGTCGTAGGAGCTGTTCTGGAGGATCATCATCCTGACCCTATTTTCCTCGCCGTGCTGATCAATCGCGTATAGTGGAGTGAGGTGCGGAGTTGCCAGTGGAATGATGAGCCTGAGAGAGGCTGAAATTAGAAGTGTTTGGCACCTTGACGTGCAGAATGGAGACAGCGTCGTCGCCTCCTACGCCATTAGAAACGCGGACTTCCTCTTTCACGACACCGCCGTTCACCAGCACATCCCACTGCATGCCATCACCCACCATGTGTGTGTGTGAGCAAGATACGCAATGACTTGAGAGAATTACACCCGCGGAGAGGCGGCCTATTTCGTTTACTTACCTTTGAGCGCAGCAGGTTGTTCCTGAGCAGATCGTACGTTTTCCTAAGTGTCAGCGGCAGCCGGAACGACGCGCTCGCGGACACGATCGCGGTGTTGGTATCGCCTTCGTTCCTCTTGTACGCGATCTTGATGTCTTCCTCTGTGCCGGCGCCGCGCAGAACGGTCCATGACTCTTCAGGGGTGGCGGCGATGCTGCCGGTGTAGCTCATGAGCAGGTCGTCCGCCAGCTTCATGAGGGTCTTCCTCCCCTTTGAACTGACTGAAACAAAGAAAGGAGGATGGTTTGCTCCTGTAAGGAAATGTCTCTTCTCAATGATGTTCAGAGTTTCAGGTATCAAAGATCTGTAGGTTGCCATTACAGCGCAAAGAGCTGCTGGTAACATGGAATACGTCTCTCATGCGCGCGCACTGCCGCGCCATGCTCGTCACCCAGCGCCTAGCTCCGAAGAAGAGTCCACTCAGACATGGCTGGTAGAGCTCATGAACACCGGTATCATCTACTCGAACGTGCTCTATGGCAGTGACCTATCAGAAAGATTTCGGTGCAAATCTTACATGGGGTTAAGGTACCATAAATAATAAAACTTCATTCTTGTTCAGTCTTTCGTATGTGTCGTACCTTGCAGCTGTTGGACCTTATGGACTGAATTAGTACTCCTGATGGCAATTTGCGGCATTTGAAGAAGGTGCCATTCCCGTCGTCTAAAGACACGTCGACGACGACCATGGTTCCTTCTTGCAGCTTCCTGCAATACCTCACGAATGTGCATTTCCTAGCCGGTACCAGGGGCGATGGGAACACCGTCTCAATAGTCATCTGTTGTTTTCAAGGCGAAAAAGGAAGGCAAACAGTGAATAACAAGACAACAATTTCACATTAGGGCAGTGCTCGTTTTGCTCTGTGTGCTAAAGTCGTAAAGAAACGAGTCATACATACCAATTGCATAGCCCCATCATAGCCTGCATCAGTAGGCCACTTGTAAACCTTGGTGGTTTTTGCACTGGACAAAAGTCCAGGACAGAAAGTTCCATAGCACTCCTGCGGAGTCATTTAACATTGAGATCAATTTCAGCTTGAAATATCATCATTGACATGAATTTAAATTACTTAGCTTTTATAAAAAATCTATATACCACTTACAGGATCCATGAGAAAATCCACAATATTTTTGGGGTCCAGCATGACAACAGCATCTGCGCGAGTAGCCTCTGTCTTGAATCCTATGACATTTGCACTGTTTTTTCCAGCAAATTTTTGGGCATAAACCCTCTTGTTCAATATTTCAAGTGAACCACCAGGGATAGGTAACCATAAAGGGCCATGGGACTCGGCCAAAATTACAAACTCATGCATTGCGTTCTGGGCTAGCTCAGTAATAATTTGTGCGTCATTCTGTCTTGCCAACACATTTTCAGCTGACGAGTCAAGTTGGAAAGCAATGATTGGACTCGGAGGTGTTTCAGTATGAAACCGTGAAAGCTGTCAACAAAAGAATACATCATAAATAGAACTCGAGACACAATAATCTCAAAAGGAAAAAAAAGACCTCAAGATAAATCTTTATAAGACTGTAACTCGTGTTATAATTCTGCAGAAACTACTAAGAAGTTTTTTCTTTCACAAGAGTTACATTCTATAGGATGCAAATTGATAAATCACAAGGTAGGTCATGTCGGAAAAAAAGAGTCTTCTTGAGAAAATAGTTAACATGTATTAGGTCTAGCATTGCCTCCCAAGTTACTGAAATTGAAACATAATCTGCCAAATGTTTCTAAAAGTATTGAAGTTCAATTGAAGGGACTTATTTATATGCTGTACCTCTTGCTCCATCCACTCATTTTGCTCTTGTAACCTTTCCATCTCAGCGGCAAGCTGATTTTGTGCTTCTGAATCAATGCAACTGGGGCAAAACTTAGTGCTATGAGCCTGCTTAAGCCTCCTGTTTTCATTCCTCAGCATTTCATTCTCCACTTTCAGCCTATAGTTCTCTTCCTTTCCACTTAGATGCTACAATTTGTATCATGGAGCAGTTAGTAATTCCAAGGGAGAATTTTCTACCAGTTCCTGCGTTGCTACATAGACTAAAAATTATAAGATATATACATTTATAACCGAAGAAATGGAGATGACAGGGTAGTAATAACAGTCTTGAATAGTGAGATAACTCAAGTATCTTGTTATACAGAAGCTTGTCAGGGTAACTCCTAAAGGATAGGAAGGTGTAAGGTAGTACTGTTATGTCGAGAAGTAGACAGGTTTCTTTCAATGGCAGAAGTAAGAAGTTCTCTTGTTGACAAAATTCGGCAATCCAGTAAACCAAAAGAATGCTAGTTAAAACTAATGGAATGCATACTTCTTAATTAGCTAGATGACGAGCAACTGTATCATTGAGATTATAAGTTTATCAATGTTTTAGACCAGACCTTCACTTGCGTTCTCTTGTTCTGAAACCAAAACTTCACTTGTTGGACCGCAAGACCTGTTTTCTCACTCAGCAGCTTCCTTTGGCTGTCATCAGGGTGCGCACAAATGCTGAAATACCTGTTCATTCAAGAACAATAATTAAAGACACGCCAAATGATAAGATCTTCCTCATTGAAGCCGAATGATAATAAGAACTACGACTGTTGTTCAATTTGAAACGAAGTCAAGGAATGTGCAGTTTTGAACTATTTATTGGGTTAGAAATCCATATTTTAAAAACGATTTGCTGTTTTTTAAATGATTATTAACTTTCAATCAATGATGTTATTCTTTAGGAACCATACCCCTCAAGTAGCTGTGCCTGGTTGCTAGTAAGCCTTTGCAGACGCTTTTTCTTTGTTGGTGGGCCTAAAATGCCGTCTTGATCATCGTTGGGGATCCCTCCACGAGTGTTCTTGTTGCTGGGTGACATGCTTGAGTCAACCTCATTGATTAGCAAGGTATCAACACCATCATCATTTGTTGCATGTAATTCTCTGGAGTGATTACTGAAGCTTTGTTCCTTGTCATGTGCTTGACGATTCTGTGACATGTCATTCTGATTAAAGAAACGGTACTTTTGTTGTTAGAATTACACTCCATCATAACAGTTCCAAAAATAAAAAATATACCCAGCAGGTTGAATTGTAAGTATAGCGCAAATAAAAGTAAAGCTGTGAAAACTTAAAAGGCATCACGATTAAAGTAATTCTCACCGTTTTACTTATTTGTACACATGCTTATCTTGATCCCCACACTTTCAGTATCTACAATTGGGTTGATTCGTGTTTTTCCAAACATCTGTGTCTAGACCCTCCTAACTGTAAGCTCCTATTGTTTAACTATCAGTTAATTTCTATCAATTCAGAAAAACAAACATATCGATGTGGCGCGTGAATAAGCCACCTGTGTTGATTTGGATGTTAACAGGGCAAACGTGGTTGACAGGAATGTGCACAAGGCATCTCACAACGTGCTGAAAATCACAAAAATTCACAGTTTTATTTTGTTTTACTTTGAAACTCCTTTGCTTTTCTACTCCCTCCACTATGATTTACGTAAGTTTTTAGGCACATGGCACGGAACAAGAAAGAAACTAATGCCTTATTGTTATTTTTCACATGTGCCCTATTAGTGTGTATAGAACACCTATTCCTTGTACTACTACCAATAAACATTTAATAAAGGCATTGGGTGGGGATAGAGCCTAGAAAACATCCAAATGCCCAGTGTATTCATACCAAAACAAACTTGCTAGGAGGACTCTACTTTGGCTTGGAGTTATAATTCTTTTGGTTCTTTTTTTTTTTTTTTGATATGTTTATGTGTTTATCATGATGTGAAACTATGACTTATTTCTTTTTGGAGGACGCCACGCAACTATTCTTATCTGCTGCTTCTTTTCGATGCATATAGATTGCTGAAACAGCTACGTTGCTATGGAAATTAATTACTTGGATCCAATAAAATTTACTTATGCAAACAAAGGAGCTTAATGAAATAGTTGCGAGTCTGGGGACCCCAATAAAGATGCAATAAAATGTGGTACTCGTATAGTCTTCCAAGTTCTTATTTACGTTTATGTCCTAAAAGAAAATCAGTGTACACAATGCGGATTTAGCCATAAAAAAATATGAAGATTCTAATGAGATTATCAAATGTAAACAAGTAACTATTTAGAGGTTTGGGAGGACAACAATTTGTGCAAACGTCGACTAAAACAAGAGATCCTTACTACAAGGGAGTCCATTCAATCTTTGTTTATGTGAGAAAAAGCAAACAACACATTAAAATATTCAACACAACACTTCTGCAAAACTAGACAAAGGGTTTCAACACGAACCCCAAACAAAACAAACAAACGAATAGAATCTGCAAGATATGCTTCAATATCTCCTGAGTAAGATATTGAACCATAAAGATGTGACGCTCATGTTTTTGCTAAAATCTTTCTTCTAAGAACGGAAGAAGAACAACTCTTTGAAGCAAGCAAGAAAGCAGTCAAGAAGAATTTTAACTAGCTATTGCTAGAGAGACTACCGATTGTCTTGAAAGCCCAGCACCAGCGATCATTGCCATCAAAGATGCGTTGCCCTCAGAAGTTTGATCCATTATTCCAAGCTCAAGATTCAAACCTACGGGTTGCAAGCTCTTCTGTTTGCATTTGCCCTTGCCCTTGCCCCTATTTATAGCTGTTACCCTTGAAAACAAATATTGGTGTAATATGTCGTCCTTACCTTGGTGTCCTGGCCTCGTGCTGTATATATGCACATTTTTTGTTGGCTTCACAAACTTGTAACGCTTGCTAAAGAGGAGAGAGAAATTGATAATGCATGGCTCCTAAACAAGGTAAAGATGCAGGGGATCTCTGGCTGATTTTTGTTTATTCTTAATTTTCACACTATAAATGAACGCTTATAAGGAGTCTCTTCATGAAAGATAGAACAATAAATTGTGGTTCAATGCGCACATGCGTCATGCAAATGTGCGAATGTACTGAGCGAGATACGTGAAGAGTAAGCAAATTTTACTGAATCTTACGAGCAATAATGAAGTAGTGACTAATCAAGTGGCTCCGTGTTCACTTATTTTAGCGATTACATCAATCAGATGAAAATGTTTTATGGGAACCACTTGTGTTAGGGGTGACTCACATGGCGTGTGCATGTGTACTTCTACGTACGTAGTAAATTAAAAATGAAATGTTTTATGGCTACTTCATCTTTTCCTCGAACCAACACAAATTAATTAACAATATTTGTATTGCATTCTTTTGGAAAGGAAAATAAAAGAAAGAATTATTCGAGATGAATAACCGGTTTCATATAATCGCATCAAGACAAAGTAGAGTTGGAGAATTAATTGGAGTACGAAACCTGTGTAGAATTTCATCAAATAAACCTAGATCCTAAGATTTCCCGAACAAGCACGCAATGCCAAATCTAATACAAAACAATATTTTCGAGTAAATTGCACAAAACTATATGTTTTTTCTACATACTATCAAAAAACTATATATTTTAATTTCTATTTCACAAAATGACATATTTTAAGAGAACTTGTGTCACAAAACTATATGTTTTAAAATTGATCATTCCTTGTACCAAGTCCGGCAGTGTGAGCCCGCATAGCAGCCTCATATGACAGCTTTGTGATACAAGTTCTCATAAAATCTGTAATTTTATGAAATAAAAGCTAGAACATGTAGTTTTCTAATAGTTTGTAAAAAAATCTATAGCTTGTGAAATTTACTCATATTTTCATCATGCGGTATAATTTAACTTGCATTATAGGATGGGCTAGACGAGTGGTTGTTTGGTTGGGCCGCTAGGGGCTAACAAAGGCAAGGTGCTGTTCTAGTTGGGCCATGCGGCTAAAGTAACCGTCGAAACCATATACCGTTTCGTAGATTTTCTCTCTTTTATATTGGACCATGCTATATTTGCTTGTGCTTGGGCGAGCCGTTAGGATGAAAACCTATCGTACTAGTTGGGCCGCACCGCTAAAGCAACCGTACTGATGATCATTTCATCTTTGTTTTTATCGGGTCATATTGCATCACATTGATCAATGCATGGCAGCAACAAAAATAACCATCTCAATTGTATATTATCTCATTGGTCAATAGTTTTTACGAAAATAGTATCAATCAACAATAACATCAGATTGTTCAACAGTAACAGTCCAGCAATACTTTCATTATTATTATACGACACATTAAGAACAAACCCAATCAAACCAATCCGTACATAATTTCGGTAATGAAAGCTGTGTTATCCTCGATCCACCGCTCGTATGGACGATCGTTTCGACAAAACATATCAGACAAGTGCGTAGAACAAAGTTCCGATGGCGAGCGCGGCCGTGGCGGCAATGCCTGCCGCCTTCGGGGCCGCGGCACTCGGCGGCGGGGGGCCCGTGGGCGAGATCTCGATGCCGAAGGGAGGCGGCGGGGATGGCGGCGAGAACGGGCTGTAATTAGGAGACGGCGCCAGCCCCGTGGGCGCCGTGCCGTTGGCTTCGCGCTGCGCCATGACGACGACGACCAGCTTCTCGTTGCGGTTGCAGTTGTCCTTGTTGCCGCTGATGAAGTAGAACGGCCCGGACCGGGTTAAGGTGAACACCGTGTTGCCGTCGGCGAACGTGTCGATCGGCGAGCTCGTGTCGCAGGCGTCGTACGACTTCTTGTCGACGACCAGCACCGAGTCGTTGCCAGGTTGGTAAGAGAACGCTGCATGCATGCATGCAAAATCAATCAGAAGTTGACCCAAAATCAGCGAGGCTAATCGAAATCGCAAAACTAGCGTTTTACTTTCCACCATCGGAGTAAATTGAACAGTGCGACGGTATCATTAGTTAGTGACAGATATCAGTATATCACTAGTGCTAAACCAACCCAGTTTGACATGGACGAAATGGGCATGGTAAAACGCAGCAGGTGTATACGTTCGCATGGACGCATTTAAAGAAAGCACCCAAAAGGAAATTAACGTCATTCTATCTTGCATTTGTCGTGTCTCTTAGTGGAAGCATGGAATTTATTTTGGTTCATCAATACTGGGGAGATAGAGATCGAAGGACGTAAGCTAGCGCAGATATCTGGAACTTATACATAGTATATCTAGCGTCAAAGATGACAATTATTATGGGACGTTCGTGCATGCGTCGTATAGCTAGAAGTCATGGAGCCACTGCAGGCACGACAAAGAGCCAACTCGCATGCGCACAAACCTGTACAAAAGTATTGGTGTGCACAATTAATAAGAGTGCGTGGACACGGCCGGCCTGCATGTCCTTGCAGCCCAGCGCCGATGAATGCAGCGTGTATCTATCCGACTCTGAAATTAAGTAGAAAGAAGCCGAAAAGGAAATCAAAGCACGATATAGCACATTAAAATGTGCGGTTCTTCCGTGCATATCCCAGCTAGGCAGCCTCGCTAAGGGTGTTTTTGTTTGGTAGGATAAAGTTGAATGAAATAGGATGATCCTGTATTATTTGGTTCAATTGTTTTGGGTAGATGGAATGGTTCAATATCTATAGAGAATATTTCTTAAATTTGTATCCCAACATTCAGACCGAGATGATTCTATTCAAGCAACCAAACACATGAATGGCTTTTTTTCTTGAATCATCTCATACATGCATCATTTGGTGCAAGCAACTAAACACACTGTAAGTGACAACCGGCTGCATGAATGCGCGTGACGTGTGTTCTTGGCTCCCTGCTTTCTCCCTTTGTTCTCAAATGCATGGCATTCTAGCTTCAAAATTTATTCTTAAAACATGTTATTCTACAATTTTGAGATGAATTTTTACCATTTTTTCCCCTTATGTACCCCTCTTCTTTAGCTATCTCTAATGTCATTTAATACTATATGTTATTCTACAATTAATTTAATGTGGGTCTAGGGCCCACATGTAATTGAGATAGCGAATGGTATTTTCTGAAGTACCAATATATAGAGTGGTATAGTATGAATTATCCCTATCAAGATATAATAAAGAGGAGTAATACAATTCTTTATAAATATGTCTCGTTTGAAGTATAAAAAACTAAAATGACATCTATCGAGCAACAGATGATGTTGTTGACAGTACTATGCTTTGACCATGCACATGAACACAAACTCATTAATGCGGTACTACAAATGTTCCGCGCGCGAATCCCAGCTCATCAATAGTACGTAGGTCATCGGCAGGCGAAATTAGTCATACCTATGGCGTCACCGACGCGAAACCGGGTGTGCTCCGCCCACCGGTTGTACGAGCTGCCGTTGCCGCCGTCGTTGGACTCGCTCGGCACGCGCCACTCTCCCGTGTTGCCGGCCTTGAACACAAACGCGGACGCGGCGGAAACCGACACCACCAGGCACGCCAAAACCAGGCAACATTTCCCCTGTGCCATCGCGCCGCGGCCCGTGCTGCGCTGGGTTTTTGGGTTGTTAGGTAGCGCTACCGATGGACGATCGACGGATCGAGGTGCGGTCTGGGCTTCGACCGGTCGAGATGGTTAAATACGTGTACAAAGTGCCCGTGAGAGCGCTTCTTTTCGTAGAGGTCAGGGAACGTGACCACCGAGAAGAGGTACATTTGCGCGCTTTATGCTCTGGACGTGTCATGCTGCATGATTTTTTGATGCGGTTTTAGTCGGGTTTTTTTTTCCTTTCGCCTTTTGGAATCTGCCTGGCACGCATGGGAGCTTTTGGAAGCTATACTTTGCTTCCTACATGTCGAGGAATATGCATGCCTTGCGAGCAACTTCTCTGCTTTACATGAAGTGGGTCTCGTATCGGCCGGAGTAGCGATATAGCCCAGCGCATCGGTTCGAGTGACCGGCCTCAAGCATTTCGTGGGCCATTTTATGGCCTGCTACTGTCAGGCTCTTTATCTTGCCGCATCTTGACCGTCCAAATTTTTATCAATCGTTTCGATCGACCAGACTCACTTGTATTATGTATCACAGAGTTCGGTTGCGCCGGACAGGATACAGGACTGGCCTTTCTTCAACTCCATCGGCCCATTATTTCGGCCACGTTGTACTTAGCAGCAGGGTAAGCACTCAGGCACTCACAAGTGACCAGAGGGATGAAGCCCAAAGTCCAAAATAGACGGATCCTTCCGTGTAGGTTTATTGAGCAGCCAGCTGTTGCATTTCGTTGTGCCAGCGCTTCAGTTGATCACCCTTCCAGTTCCAGACAAGGATCTGAGCTGGCCCATCTGTCAATGGGAAGCAGGTTCTCTGCCTTGACACGTTAAAGGCAGAGACACAATACTATATTTTTTAAAAGATAATATATTTTTAAAAATAATTTTGCAAAAATAATACTTCAAAAAATTTACAAAAATATACACAGATGTCTATTTTACCCTGATTGAATTGAACGACGGATTGTATTATCACGAATTCATTTGGTCAACGGTCTATCGCTAATTCATTTTGCGATATAGGTATATAAAAAAATTGAGGTGTTTTTTTGCAAATTCTTAAAATATATATTATTTTAAAAAAATTCCACTGTTTTGTCTTCATTTGGAGTCATCCGAATAAGAAATAAATGGATACGATCTACTGCCACAATATATACAGGTACAGCACATGGACAGTACGGAACAGCGGAATCAACGTGACTTTGCACATGAATTCGTGCCTTCAACGGACTAAGGAGTAAGGACTGTTTAGTACTCAAACTTGGCAACATATTCTGTGTACACAGATCTTTTCATGTATACATCGTGCACATCAACTAACAAAAGTCACGAAAAATTCTAAAAAAAATTATAGATGTACTTCATAGATTTGCTCTACCTATGTATAAAATTGTAGGTTCAAATTCATTATATATCAAGAGTTATTCAAACTTGTCAAATTTTCTCTTTTTTGTAACTCTCGATATATAATGAACTTGATCTTGAAATTTCATACATAGGTAGGGCAATCTATGAAGTATATCTAAAATTTTTTCAGAATTTTTCGTGACTTTTATTAATGCCAGACACTGTGATGCATGTCTTAAGAAGACACTTGTACATGTAATACGCTGCCCTCAAACTTTGGCATTTTATTGAGAAAAAAGGACAACAGGCGGACTGTAATCGCACACTCACATCTACACATGTATGTACAAGCCTGCACCACGCTTTGTGAGTGTCCACGTCGAGTGACGCTAGAACTCGAACAGGCTAGACACACACCACGCCTCAACAAAAAAAACACAAGAATTATGATGGAAAAAACACTAGAATTGCAATATCATATCCGGTTGAATCCTTTGAAATTCTATATCGCGTGAATTGTTCAACCATGTCGTTTGGATGCTTCACATGAAAAAATATAGGATTTTGAACAGAGATAGACGCAAAGTAAAATGTCCATGAGGTTGGACTCCACGCTATATTACCTCCAAAATTCCTATGGATAGATCCATTTCATATGAATTCATCCAAATTTTTTCTATAGAATCGTAATTCTATAAAATCTCCCTATTTTTTCTAGTTCCAAATAGCCCTAAGGCAGTTGATGACTTCCCAGGCCATCGGTTTTGTTAGAAAAGCCTACAGTATGCACGCGCGCACCACTTCACATCTAGTTTAGTACTGTGAGTTTTTTTTTCTGTGAGCACTTGGTTTTTCTGTGAATTAGATATAAGTGTTTTTAGCATTTAATTTTTTGTCTACTAGATATTCCATTGTGATCCACGTTGAGCTTTATCATTTTGATTTTATCAATATTTGACCTTGTGATTTACGTTTTTGTTTGTTGTGTTCCTTATAGTTTGTTTTGTTCTTTTTACAAATTGTCATATTATTTTTTACATAATTTAATTTATGTAAAACTAGTATGTAATTAATGTAAAAAGACCATGCAAAAAGAATAATGTTTTTCTTTTACAAATTATCACATCATTTTTACATAATTTAATTTGTGTAAGGCTTGTATATAATTGATGTAAAAAGACTATGTAGGAAAGAATAATGTTTCTCACCTAATACTAAAAAATTAAGTACTCCTTGATAAAATAGTACTCAAATAACAAAAAAAGAAGACAAATTGATTTAATTCATTAGATTTAAATCTGAAAGCTAAATATTTAAGTGCTGTTTGGAAGGAAAACACCGAGGTTAGACACCCTAAGAAACATATGGCCATCGATGGTAGGTCAAATCATAGATTTTTAAAATAATATCTTTTTTAATGAAAAATTATAGAAATAATATGCGAAAAATAAAAATAGCGGATTTACCCACTTGCCGCCCAATGAAATAGCGACAGAAAGTTTGTAGCCATTTGAAATAGCGATGACTCTCTGTCGCCATTTGAATAACTCATGAGACTCTCGTCATTCATTTGGAACAGCGACAGAGTAGTCAGTCACCCATGAGAAACAAAAGAGAAGACAGGAGAGGGGAAAAAAAGAAAAAGAAGATAGGAGAGGGAAAAAAAAGGAAAAAAAGAGAGGGGGAAAAGGGGAAAAAGAGAGGAGAGGGGAGGGGAAAAAAGGAAAAAAAGAGAGGAGAGAGAGAAATTTTTTTAATAAAAATATTTTGTAACGAAAAATTATAGAAATAGTACGCGGGAAAAAACATTGGAAAAATACGTAATGGTCACCATTTGAACTGTTGAAAGGGATTCAGTCGCCGTTTGAACCAGCGACAGACTCTCTATTGCCAGTTCGAACGACGAGTATCCCTCAGTCGCGAGAGAGAGGCTTTTGCACAAAAGAGCAAAGGAGATTGAGGAGTGGAGGGGGAGGATGAGCAGAAAAGAAGTCGGTAGTGGTAATATTTTGTATAAAAGTAATGTTAGGTTTGGAAAATGTGCATTAAATTATTTTTGTGAAGTAGAGAAATGACACTATATAGAAATGGCATGTTTTACGAAATGACAAGGGCGTGTAGCTTCACATAGAAATTTCATAATAAAGGGGGATTACATGGCACATACAGTTGGGACGGTACAAAAAACGACGTAGAGCAGCCACGAACATGGAGAAAAGTACAATATTAGTGTGCATTTTAGAAATGTAAAAGGGTAAGATGGAGTATGCCTTAATGAAAGAAAAAACATTAAGGCTCGAATGGGTACCCATAAGGAATCCACATGGAGTGTTGATCGTGAGAACACCGTGGACGGGTCATTGGTTATGGTAGTGGCAAGCACAACTACAGACTAGTATTCCCAGAGCAAAGAGTAAGTATGGTAGTCGCTGCCGAAGTGGACGACCTCCTCATTGTACCTCTCCTAGATTCTTTGATGATGTAGGTCATCATTCTAGGTCTAGAACTCTAAGTTCTGCCTGTGGAGCTATTCATTGTCCTTCTTGAACTGTTCGTTCGCTTTCTTGATCTCCGTGAAGTCCTCTTCCATGTCATTGAGGCGATTCAACAATGTATGGATGTAACATTGGGCTTGTATGTGGTACAGTGGGTCCACCCATTTAGTGAATTTGCAATCAACGATCTGCAAGGAAGAGTATGTGTCATGTAGTGAGACACGAGCCGAATGGTAAGTAAGAGTTGTATCGGTTACCATGAATAAAGGGCATTAGTAGAAACGATGTCCTAGGTTGGGATCCATAGCATCAGTAACTTGCACAACGACGTCGAGGCCGTGCTTGCATTTTGGCCAGTTCAGGTTGCAGAGTGGTTGGCCAAAGTGAATTGGATTTTGAATGGTGTATGAGTTCCTTGTTCAAATGGGAAAATCTGGGGTGGGGGGTCGGGGTCAAATGGACCATAGATTGAAGTATCCTTAAGGAAAGACTCACGGCCTCGAAACCATGAAGGGTTAGAGTCTCGAGCTAATCTCCGACCTAGTCTTCCCCGTCTACCCCTCCCACGGCTAGAGTTTTCTCCTCTGTTTGTCATTGCAATGGAGTGGAGGTTGGGGTAGGGAAGACATTGCTCGGTGATTACAAATAAGGGTTAGATTTTCAAAATGAAAATGTGGAATGGGTGGTCAGGTGCCAAAAAGCCGTGTGAATGAAATTAGGGTCAGTGCCAAACTCTTGGAAAAGAATTGAGAAATTAATTATTAAATATTATTGATCTTACTGCTTTTAATCTAATAGGACTACCTATCAAAAGAAATGCTGCTTTATGCAAAATAACCAATTAAGCCTTTCCTTGGAATAAGCCTTGCATATAGTAATAGTCTGCATTGTGCATGACTTGTTGAGTATGTGGTATACTCACCCTTGCATCGACAAAAACCTCAGAAGATGAAGCCGTACCAGCTTGGGAGGAGGAGTTCATTGAAGCGCAGGAGGACTAAGGGTTGGGCCGCACTCAGTAGCCTGTGGTTAAGAAGGGTCCCGCTATCGTATTTTGCTTCCGCTGAATGAACTTGATACTGATGATATTTATCGCCCTGCGCGGCGAAGTATTGTAAGGTGGCCATAAGGCCATGTAACTCGTTACTATTAAATGCTTGAAGTACTTATTATTTATTTCCGCTGTGTATGATTGTGGTACTTCAACTCGCTTATCTCATGTGTGTACTAGCGTGATCCTGGACTAGTACAGAATACACAGAGTGTCCGAATCCGTGGGAATTCGGGGCACGACAACACGGTGTGTACACGGGAAGACCTGTGTGCACAGGATACGCTGCCCTCAAACTTTGGCATTTTATTGAAAAAAAAGGACAACAGGCGGACTGTAATCGCACACTCACATCTACACATGTATGTACAAGCCTGCACCACGCTCTGTGAGTGTACACGTCGAGTGACGCTAGAACCCGAACAGGCTAGACACACACCACGCCTCAACAAAAAAAACACAAGAATTATGATAGAAAAAACACTAGAATTGCAATATCATATCCGGTTGAATCCTTTGAAATTCTATATCGCGTGAATTGTTCAACCATGTCGTTTGGATGCTTCACATGAAAAAATATAGGATTTTGAACAGAGATAGACGCAAAGTAAAATGTCCATGAGGTTGGACTCCACGCTATATTACCTCCAAAATTCCTCTGGATAGATCCATTTCATATGAATTCATCCAAATTTTTTCTATAGAATCGTAATTCTATAAAATCTCCCTATTTTTTTCTAGTTCCAAATAGCCCTAAGGCAGTTGATGACTTCCCAGGCCATTGGTTTTGTTAGAAAAGCCTACAGTATGCACGCGCGCACCACTTCACATCTAGTTTAGTACTGTGAGTTTTTTTTTCTGTGAGCACTTGGTTTTTCTGTGAATTAGATATAAGTGTTTTTTAGCATTTAATTTTTTTGTCTACTAGATATTCCATTGTGATCCACGTTGAGCTTTATCATTTTGATTTTATCAATATTTGACCTTGTGATTTACGTTTTTGTTTGTTGTGTTCCTTATAGTTTGTTTTGTTCTTTTTTACAAATTGTCATATTATTTTTTACATAATTTAATTTATGTAAAACTAGTATGTAATTAATGTAAAAAAGACCATGCAAAAAGAATAATGTTATTTCTTTTACAAATTATGACATCATTTTTACATAATTTAATTTGTGTAAGGCTTGTATATAATTGATGTAAAAAGACTATGTAGGAAAGAATAATGTTTCTCACCTAATACTAAAAAATTAAGTACTCCTTGATAAAATAGTACTCAAATAACAAAAAAGAAGACAAATTGATTTAATTCATTAGATTTAAATCTGAAAGCTAAATATTTAAGTGCTTGTTTGGAAGGAAAACACCGAGGTTAGACACCCTAAGAAACATATGCCCATCGATGGTAGGTCAAATCATAGATTTTTAAAATAATATCTTTTTTAATGAAAAATTATAGAAATAATATGCGAAAAATAAAAATAGCGGATTTACCCACTTGCCGCCCAATGAAATAGCGACAGAAAGTTTGTAGCCATTTGAAATAGCGACAGACTCTCTGTCGCCATTTGGAATAGCTACAGACTCTCTGTCGTCATTTGGAACAGCGACAGAGTAGTCAGTCACCCATGAGAAACAAAAGAGAAGACAGAGAGGGAAAAAAGAAAAGAAGATAGGAGAGGGAAAAAGGAAAAAAGAGAGAGGGGAAAAGGGGAAAAAGAGAGGAGAGGGAGGGAAAAAGGAAAAAAGAGAGGAGAGCGAGAAATTTTTTAATAAAAATATTTTGTAACGAAAAATTATAGAAATAGTACGCGAAAAAACATTGGAAAAATACGTAATGGTCACCATTTGAATCTGTTGAAAGGGATTCACCGCTTGAACCAAATGATGACTCTCTATTGCCGATTCGAACGATTTAGTATCCTCAACAGAGAGAGAGGCTTTTGCACAAAAGAGCAAAGGAGATTGAGGAGGAGAGGGAGGATGAGCGTAAAAGAAGCTCAGAGTGGTAATATTTTGTATAAAAGTAATGTTAGGTTTGGAAAATGTGCATTAAATTATTTTTGTGAAGTAGAGAAATGACACTATATAGAAATGGCATGTTTTACTTAAATGACAAGGGCGTAACTTCACATAGAAATTTCATAATAAAGGGGATTACATGGCACATACAGCTTGGGACTAAGACAAACAACGACGCAGAGCGCCCACGAACATGGAGAAAAGTACAATATTAGTGTGCATTTTAGAAATGTAAAAGGGTAAGATGGAGTATGCCTTAATGAAAGAAAAAACATTAAGGCTCGAATGGGTACCCATAAGGAATCCACATGGAGTGTTGATCGTGAGAACACCGTGGACGGGGCTGCTGGTTATGGTAGTGGCAAGCACAACTACAGCTAGTATTCCCGTAGCAGTAGTAAGTATGGTAGTCGCTGCCGAAGTGGACGACCTCCTCATTGTACCTCTCCTAGATTCTTTGATGATGTAGGTCATCATTCTAGGTCTAGAACTTTAAGTTCTGCCTATGGAGCTATTCATTGTCCTTCTTGAACTGTTCGTTCGCTTTCTTGATCTCCGTGAAGTCCTCTTCCATGTCATTGAGGCGATTCAACAATGTATGGATGTAACATTGGGCTTGTATGTGGTACAAAGGGTCCACCCATTTAGTGAATTTGCAATCAACGATCCGCAAGGAAGAGTATGTGTCATGTAGTGAGACACGAGTTTAATGGTAAGTAAGAGTTGTATCGGTTACCATGAATAAAGGGTATTAGTAGAAACGATGTCCTAGGTTGGGATCCATAGCATCAAGAATTTGCACAACGACGCCGAGGTCAGGCTTGCATTTTGGCCGCCAAAGTTGCGAGTGGTTGGCCAAAGTGAATTGGATTTTGAATGGTGTATGAGTTCCTTGTTCAAATGGGAAAATCTGGGGTGGGGGGTCGGGGTCAAATGGACCATAGATTGAAGTATCCTTAAGGAAAGACTCACGGCCTCGAAACCATGAAGGGTTAGAGTCTCGAGCTAATCTCCGACCTAGTCTTCCCCGTCTACCCCTCCCACGGCTAGAGTTTTCTCCTCTGTTTGTCATTGCAATGGAGTGGAGGTTGGGGTAGGGAAGAAGGGCTGCTTGGGTGGCTCGTGGTTTTATACGTAAGTTGGGTCTAAAAAAGCGGGGTGTAGCGTTTTGTCGTTTCGGTTTGAGAAAGCGGTGGGCTGCAGCATGTTGTCACTTGACTGTGAGATAGGCAGTGTGTTGTCCGTTGGTCTGAGATGGGTAGTGTGTTGTCACTTCACGATGTGTAGAGTGTTATCGAATCAGACTGTAAAAGGTGCTAATAGTGTATTGTCAAATCGCACTGAGACAGCTGATGTATGTGTTGTCCAATCGTCTTAACATAGCTGATGGTCTTATGGTGAAAAGTAATATGTCGTAGTTAAGCAAGCAAAAGATCATATGTAAGTAGCACATAACCTTTGAAAGCAAAAGAACACATCTGAATCATACGTAAGGTATGAAAGAAAAAACTAGCTGACGCCCCTACGCGGTGCGACTCCTCGTGTGGTTCCAGGCTTTCTCCAACGCTGCACATGTCTAGATGGGTATGTGAGCTGGTCAGGAGCTTGTCCACGAGTACTTCTAACAGGCTGTATTGGTGCTGGCGGAGTAGCGAAGGTGGCCTGTGATGGCTAAGTCGGTCCGGGCGCATCGACGAGCTGTGACGGACCAAGAACCACACTCGGCAATTGTTGGTCAGGGTCCACCAACCAGTCCAAGTCAGCGTCATCGAGGGGAGTGAAGTCACCGAAGTGGCTCGTGCTCTACGTAGGTGCTGTATCGACCGGAGCTGATAAACTTTTAATGTTAGTAAACCACATAATGTGAAGAACATAATAGCAAAAAGGAGAGCACGTGATGTACCTACAGTCATGGTGACATATGGCATGGAACGCTACCAGCTGGAGCCCCCTAGCACTTCCGGAGGAGGGGCTGCCCGTGTATGCGATGTTCCAGCTGCGGCCTACAATGCATGTCGACCCCGGGAACATACATCATATCATGATCTTTAAACCTCCTACAGGATGTAAGTTGGACGACGCGAGCAGTCCTCTGGCGTACACATTGCAATACCCCTCTAAGGAAGTCCATCGTGACCTCTAGGGTGTGCCCCTGACCAACACCAGCCAATAGTGCATCCAGCTCCTCTGTGTGGGGTACGTGTCCGCCATCGAGGGAACGTGCCTCGGAGATGAGTCAAGATAAAGTAAGGCAAGTACGGAAAAAGTGCACTAACCTAGGAATCCATCGCGGGTTGACTTGTCATGCTCGTATCGGGGTTCGCAAGCAAAGGGCACTAAGCTCTAGTGGTGGCTCCCCGTTTGAAGGTGGCAAGGTGGCTAAGCGACTCCGGTGAGTCGCGTTTATCACAGGGTCCAATAACTCGTACTCCTTAGCGTCCGCCATACCTGCAATTGAATAAAACAATGTTAGTATGAAATCTAATGCACAAACACTGTGCATCCTCCCATCCGTGATGCTCCGTGAATAAACCTACCACTCGAAAGCTGTAAATTTCTTCGTTCTAAGCTACCATCATTGTTTATTCACTGAAGTATTGTGACAAGAATATATCTAGATCCATACGGATTATAAAGTAGACAACCATTACGTGTGAGCGTGGCTTGTGTAATAGACGAGGCATTCATGAGCTACAGACACATTTTTGCCTATATAGGACGCATTCATGAGCAACTTTACCTCGAAACGAAGCTCTCTGGTGCCAATCTTTAGGAAGGATCGAGATGGTGAATAGAGGGGGGTGAATGGTCGCAAACAAATTTTCCTCCAAAATACTCTAACTAAAACCTCGAAAGGATCGCGCAAAGGAAATCGTGAAAAACCCGAACAACTAGACAACTATGTGTACCCCTAGCTTGCATGGATGAGTACCATAGAATATGTGGGGATTTTTGAGTCATAATTCTGGTTGTCTAGTGTCCAAAATAAGAAGGAATCAATTCAACTCTTGTTTTTAGAAAAGAGATCAATTCAAATCACAGAAGCCACTTTCAGAAAAGCAAAAGCAGAATTCCCAGAAGCTGTCCTCAAATAGAATAGGTGGTTGGTGGGTTTCTAAATCTCAAGAAATTTTGAGAATTTTTATCCCTATGATTAGATGAGTTGTGAAGAACTTCACCAAATTTCACCTCAAAAATCCTTATATAAAAATCATCAAAAATCAAAGAACACAGATAGTCAGGAACTTCAAGCAAAAAGTTTGGGGCTTGGTTTTCACCTCATGGCGCCCAAACGGTGCAACAAGTGGACTCCAAAATTTTTCTACAGATGAATATGAGAGTCCCACACCTTCTATAATAAGAATAAATCAAAAATAAGTTTTATATATTTTTCTAAAAATCAAATACTAACTGCTGTGCGAAGAACAAGTTCGACAGAGTTGGAACTTGAAAGAAAAGATGATCTCTACTCAATCCAAGAGTGCAAAAGAGATGTAAAACTATATGAACACACTCAAAACATCCAAGATCAGCATTTAGAAGGAGGAGAGGCAAATCCAAATTACAAGAAAGTAAATTGCATGAAAGTAAATTGCAGGAATTTAAATGCTGAATTTAAGACATAAAGTAAATGCGTAATTTAAATTCAAGTATGAATGAAAAAGATTTGCATTTCTAGAAGGAGAAGGTTTACAAAGCCACACAACAAGGTGGGCAAAGCTCAAAGAAGCACAAAAACCTCTACAACCTTCAAGGAGAGAAGGCCACCCCCTCCACCCCTATTTATACTACTCTTGGGCCACCTACCACCCTTGGATGCAGCCCTCAACCCTAGAGAACTCATTTAAGGGCTAGGATTTGCCCACTCACACAGCCATGCAAGGGCTAACCCAAAACCCACACACATACCGGGTTTTCTTGCACGGTTTTTAAAGCATACTACCTAGACCCGCTAACCTATCAACTAGACCACAATCCGACGGCCTTCCTTGATCCACGCGACATCTAGCTAGCATCTCCTCCTTTCCTTGTCTTCTTGGCTTGCCCGGACTCCGTCTCCGATCATCTTCCGTGATCTCCTGACCGTCTAGACTTCCGACGCTCCTCGCCTAGTCCCGGTCATCCTCCGCCTCACCATGACCTAGCACCGTCGCCCTGCAACCATCAAAGACAAGGAAAAACCTTCACATAGCAATGCCTACACATATATTCAATGATTATCCCAAAATAATTAATCAATCATAATTTCTCTCAAAGTCTCGGTGCTATCGCCCTCAAGCCGGTAGCACTGGGAAAAGCAATCAACACTCAAATTGCTTCAATTTGAAAATTCAATTTAAATCAAACTCAATTTCAAATCAAACCAAGCTCAAAACTCATCAATTACTTATCACACACAAGGATAGACCTCCACATGGTCTTTCACTTTAATGCTCTATGCATCTCCCCCTTTTTGCCTTTCTCCTCCATGTATGTACAAATCAACTCGGAGTATTTTACATCAGGATTATTTATACAGGCTAACACCTGTAAGTTCAAACGCCATTGGTGTGCCATTGGTTTTGGTGATTGATTTAGAATAATGTTTAATCCTTGATTAATGACAAACCTAATCTTTATGAGACTTACATGTTTGAGCAAATGTTTAGTAGTCTCATATTTGGATGAAAAATGGAAAACCCAAGGTATGTATGCGTATTCTTTCTAGTATTAATTGCATACTTTGGATTCAAATTAAAGTATAAATGTCCCCATTGTATTAACCACAAAATGTGCATCATGTTTCCCAATCCATATATTACATGGATGCACATATCTAGGGGGAGTTCGTAATTTAATTTGAAGGTTTCATTGTATTGATCTATTCTTTATTGACAAACATAAGGATCAAGACATGGAAACTAAATCTTTGAGTATATATTTGAATTGCCTAGTTGTAGTATACTCATGGTAATATAGGATAAGCTCCAATGTAATCAAAATTGAATATGTGCAAATTGTCTTCAAGTCAATTATATCTATGCACATATACATGTGGGGTTTATTTTATAGTTGATGGCTTAAAGTAATGGTCATTTCCACATAGTCAACACATTATGGATCATTACTTTTCATTAACATGAGTATATGAAAACTTGTGTAGTTAATATATACTCATACCAATTTAAATGAAAATTGTCGGGGATTGGTTATCGCCTGCTATACCATCGGAGTCTGACCAAGATCGACCATGCCCAAGCCGGCGCCGCCCCTCACGAGGGTCCCCCGACCTTCCGACCTTGAGGTTAAGCTCCCCTCCCCGAGCATGCTTGCTCGGGCATTAGCGGCCTTACGACTCAAATTTCGTCAAAGACACCTCGGTTCTCCCAAAAGCCGCACGGCTCATGAGGCGGTCCGACATTAATCGGGGGTCAGCCTGGTCTACGCCTCGCGATACTCGCATTGCATCCACGTCGCGTGGTGCCCTACGGTGGAGCGGCAATACTACAAGATGTCCAAGAACAAAGGAGCGCCTTGTAATAAATGCTTTGTCGCCTGTGATCCCCTATAAATACTCTTTCATGCGAAGGATTGGGGGTTCCTTCCGGCTAAGTTAGCTCCACTAGACTTTCTCTCATACCTGTACGCAGCATTTGTAACCTTCTTTACATATCAGTGCCATCACTGGACGTAGGGCTGTTATCTCCCCTGCGAGAGGCCCGAACCAGATCAAAAAAGTCTCCCTCTGTGCTTTGCGATCGCTCTAACTACCTTGTCCCGTAGCTCGGTAGGGCCTCGGACGCTACACCCCTCGCGGAAAAGGGGCCCTAGGTTGATCCCTCATTCAACAAGTAAGCTCGGCGAGGGACCGGTTCCCGAATCATCGACAGCTGGCGCCATCCGTGGGGATCGACTGAAGTCCTTTCGCGAGGAATCCCTAAGGATGCCGAACTCACAAGACAATCAAGACCTCTGCGTCTTCGACGACGTGGAGGACGGCGACGAATACTACGCCAGTGATGGCGTGGGTGGTGCGACCGACCCAGAAGGCCACACCGAGACCGGGAGTCTTTCCCCGGTGGCTGCGGCGCGAGAGCGTTTCCTCCGCTTGCAGTCAGATACCCTCGTTCGCGAGGAAGAACATGGCGACCTCCGTGATCGGGCGGACGTTCCCGACCGCCTCGAAGTTCAAATTAAGGGACCGTGGCGCACGACACCACTTCAGCGCCATCCACGCGGTCCCGTGCTCGCAGCGTCTACATGGCGAGAAGAGAAGGCGACCAAGGAGAGCGGCGATCTCAGCGATCTCTCCTTCACCAAAGAAACGCCGTGAGGTTGACCCGGAATTGTCCCCGGACGGGAGCCCAGCGATCGTCCACCACCATCGTGAGGGGGGATTTCCGGACCGGGACCGCCCGCAAAGATCTCAATAATACCGCCCCCGAGCATGTGTGCACCGCCTTCAAGGTCGCCTCGTCGCTCCTCAAAGCGCCGAGCGCCAAGACCATGGCGGCGATGCGTGCGCGGCCTCCAACTTCTCCAACCAGCGGACTGCCGCCATGGGGCCCTCGTGGTCAAAACCCGAAAACTCGCGGGCGACATAGGGCTCCCAGACCACTGGCCTTCAAGGGCCCCGGAGTGTTTCCGGGCCATCAGCCACCACTCGGCCAGTGCCTCCGAAGTCTCGCCGGAGGACCGGAAAGCAAGACCGCATCGCGAGGACGTTCGAGCGGTTCCGGATCGCCTCAAGGCCATGGGCATGCGCCGCCCACCCGCGAAGCGCCTCGTGCTCCACCTCAACCGCAATCGTCGCGTCGGCATGACGGCGTGTTCTTCGCCTCACCCAGCGCGAAGGACCGCTGGGCCCCGGCCGCCATGATCGCCATGTCCGGAGGGGTCGCCATGACAGCCCGGCGTTCGGATGCCGAGCTTTTTCGGCGTCCCTCCGCGACGTTAAGTGGCCGAGCAAGTTCAAGCCCGGCCACATCGAGCGTTTCAACGGGACCCAGAACCCCGACGAGTTCATCTCGATTTACTCCATCGCTGCTCGGCGGCCGAAGGGTCATGGCTAACTACCTCCCCATGGTTCTCGACGGCTCCGCCAGAATTTGGCTCTTCAACCAGAAAGAAGGGTCTATCCGCTCCTGGAGGCAGCTCTCCGAGGCCCTCCGGGCAAACTTCCAGAGCTGTTATACTCGACCGGGCAACGAGCACGACCTCGAGCGGTTGATCTAGACGGACAAAGAGACACTGCGCGACTTCGTCCAGAGATTTATTAAGGTGAGAAACTCCATCCCGAGCATCTCGGATGAGGCGGTCGTCCGGGCCTTTAAATTCGGGGTCCGCGACGTTCGCTTCACACAAGACCTGGAGATTCACCCCGACCTGACGGCCAACGAGCTATTCCGCATGGCCGACCGCTATGCAAATGCCGATGAGGCCGTGCAATGAAAAAAAGCGCTCGATGAGGGCAAGCCGCCGCCCAATGGTCCGGAGGGCCCTCGAGCAAAAGACCATCGAGCTCAGAGAAAAGAAGGCCAAGAAGAAGAAGAAGTCGCTAGGCCGGACATGGTGGCGGCCAGGAGCACCGCCTGCCTCGTGGCCCATCACCGTCGTATGAGGCGGCGGGCGGCCACGCCATGGCGCCACGACCAAGACGACAACGACCAAGATCGCGGCGTTCAGGGTCACGGTGGCCAGGATCGCGGCGAGAGGGGCGCCCCAGCAGGCGACCGCTTCTAGCCGCTCCACCAAGTGGCCGGCCACGACCTCCACAATTGTAGGACCTGGGCTTACCGCCTGGAGAAATTCTACAAGGGTGAGGGCCCCATGCCGACTCTCCCGGGCAAGGGAGAGGGCAGCAAGGGCAAGGGTCCCGCAGACGACGACGACGACATGGACTACCAGGAGCCCCAAAACCACATAGCCGTCATATTTAGGGGCTCCTCGGCCTACAAGTCCCGCAGGGATTTGAAGGAGGCCGCGCGGGAGGTTGGCCACATTACTCAAGGCAAGCCACCCGCAAAGAACTCGTGGTCCGAGCGCCCATCACTTTCTCCAAGGAGGATTGTCCCTTGGAATATCCAAACCCCGAAGCTCCCATCGGTCGTAAGTCTGACCGCCAACAACGCCAAGGTCGGTCGGGTCCTCGTCGACGGAGGGAGCTCCTTGGACCTCATATCTGCTACGGTCTTGGACGAGATGCAAGTCCCTCGTTCCAGGATCAAGAGCATAGCTGTTGTCGGCGTATTCCACCTGACAGGCCCGGAATCTACAGACCGGGTTTTGTTCGAAAGGAGGGCGTCTTCGCGGCTGGCTAACCCTAGCGAGGGGAAACCCTAGGAACTCCCTCATGTGAACTTTGGCGCCTATGAGCCGTGATGACACAAGGATTTTACCCAGGTTCAGGCCCCCTTGTGAGAAGGGTAATAGCCTTACGTCCTGCTAGATTTTTCTTATGGAATGCTGGAAGCCAGTACAGAGTTCTTGAGTTACAAGTTCTTCTGCTAGCTTGCTAATGCCTACTTGACCAATCTCCCCCTTTTCCATGCACTAGAAGGCCCTTATATAGGCCAGGCTCACATGAGTAGGTAAAAGGGGGTCATCATGCTGATCCTTATACATTTAATACGCCTTCCCGTGCTTTCCCGTTGCTACAGCCTCATTAAATGCCGACACATGGCTTCGCCTGGTTCGCCCGGTCCGCCCGGGATGGGACCCCTCTTTGACAGGTAGGTGAGAAGCGTCAGAGGAATGGGCTCGCAGCAGAAACCCTCGCAGTGATAGATCGACACAAGAAAGCTCGCTGTCGTCAAGACGCAGACGATAGGGAAGGAGACTTGAGGTGAAGCCATCGAACCCATCTTTTTCTCGGCGGCGGGCGAAAGATGTGCTCGCCACCCAACCGCTAGGCCGCCATGTGGCCGGGCGCCGGGCGGCGAGGCGTTTCGCCACTGCGCCGGGCACCACGTGGCCGACGCTCGCCGCGGCCGTGCTTCGCCAGCCGCCACGTGATTGGGCGCCGGCGAGCAGACGTTTCGCCACTGCCGCCGGGCGCCACGTGGCCGACGCCTGCCGACGGCGTGCTGCCCAGCGCCACGTGGATCGGGCGCGGGCGAAGGCGTATCGCCGCCACTCGCCGGGCGCCACGGGTCGACGCTGGCGGCGGGCGTGCTTTCGCCGCCGCCGCCAAAGCCGCCACGTGATCGGGCGCCGACGAGCGAAGCGTTCGCCACTGCGCCGGGCGCCACGTGGGCCGACACTGGCCCGGCGTTGCTGCCGCCGCTTGCCGCCAAAGCCGCCACGCGGATCGGGCGCGGCGAAGGGCGTTTCGCCACTCGCCGACGGGCGCGACGTGGCTAACGCCGGGCGGCGGGCGTGCTTTCGCCGCCGCCAAAGCCGCCACGGGATCGGGCGCGGCGCGGTGTCGCCTCGCCACTGCTCGCCAAGACGCCACGTGGACCGACGCATGGTGGGCGGCGCGTTGCCCACCGCCCGCCAAGCCGCCACGTGGGCCACGCACGCTTTTGTGCGGCGGAGAGGGTACCACGGTGCAAAATACACCGATACCGCCCTTCTTGGGATCATCCCCGCACCTCGTTCAAGCCTTTGGGCGGATCGCCCTACCTGGACGTTCGGGACATCGCGAACTTCCGCATCGAGCTAGTCAACTTCGTCGTGGACTTTAAGTCGGCCTACAATGCCATCCTTGGCAGGCCGGCCCTCTCCAAGTTCATGGCCGCCACGCATCACGCCTACCGGTGCCTGAAGGTCTCCGGACCGAAGGGCATCATCACCATCAAAGGCGACCATCGGGCGGCCCTGAGCTGCGACGAGAAATCCCTCGACATGGTCGGGCAGCTGCCTCAGCGTGGTCCCGACCAAGCGCCGACGCACTCCCGGCCAAAAGTCACCCTCCAGCCCGGAGGAGAAACCAAGGCGGTCCCTCTTGATGAGGCTGACCCGACCAAGGTCCTCTATCTGGGATCTTCCTTAGATCCCAAATAGGAACTCGAGCTCATCACTTTCCTCCGGAGGAGCGCGGACGTGTTCGCCTAGGAACCGTCCGACATGCCCGGAGTCCCAAGGGAAGTGATTGAGCACAGGCTAGCTGTTCGGCCTGACAAAAGACCTGTGCGTCAGAAGCTCAGGCGATTTTCCCCGGAGAAACAGGCGATCATCCGGGAGGAACTTGACAAGCTCCTTAAGGCCGGCTTCGTCCGGGAGGTCGAGCACTCGGAGTGGCTGGCAAACCCGGTCATCGTCAAGAAGAAGGGCGGCAAGTGGCGCATGTGTGTCGACCACACTGGCTTAAACGCCGCCTGCCCGAAGGACAACTTCCCGCTGCCACGCATTGACCAACTAGTCGACGCAACGGCGGAGTCCCAGGTGATGAGCTTTTTGGACGCCTACTCGGGCTACCACCAGATTAGCTTGTCCCCGGGGACGAGGAGAAGACTTCCTTCATCACTCCGTTCGGCACGTTTTGCTACACGACCATGTCCTTCGGTCTGCGGAACGCCGGGGCGACCTTCCAGCGCTTGATGCAGAAGACTTTCCAGATCGATAGGCGAAACACGGAGGTATATGTAGATGATATCGTAGTTAAGAGTAAGCTCCCCTCAGGCCATGTATCCGACCTCGAGGAGACCTTTTGTAATCTCCGTAGACATAGAATAAAGCTTAATCCCGAGAAATGCGTTTTTGGGGTAAAAGCTAGTAAAGTACTCGGGTATCTCATCGGGCCGCAGGGCATCGGTGCTAACCCGGAGAAACGAGCACTTACTAGCGTGTAACTCTGACAAACGAGCCGCTCTATCTCATTCCGACCTCGCCCACTCATACGAGGTGCTCAAGGCCTGCCCTTAGCTCTCGCTTGTAAACATCGTGCAATCTTCTGCACCCCAAGCAATACATAACCACCACACGAACTGGAAGTAGGGACGTTCAGCCCGAACCAGTATACATCTTGGGCTCCCTGATTCTAACCATTCAAGGAGAGGGAACGTGCGGCCCCTTAACTTACAAATTTACTTGCCGGTATACGAAACACCGACAACTGGTTTTCTCAAATGCTTGCGCCAACAACACTAATAGCCAACCATTCTCAGTCGCCAATCTTACATCCCCTTTAGTTCCACTAACTCCCAGTATGTGCAATCCCGTCTCCGATACCCTACTCCGTGCAGTTTGAGGTCATGCAATTTACTGTTCAACGAGAATATGTGGCACAACCATTTGTTAGCTGTGTCCTATGAACGCTCACTAGCACATGGCAGGTCAGCCATAACACTTGAAAAATGACTAAATTTCACCTCCTGTGCACCCATTTGTAGAACCCCTCCTCCGTAATGTATTTTAAATTATACTCGTTCATCCATACCTGTCAACCATTTCATGAATTTTTTAACAAGCGCACAACATAACGCTAACGCCTTTCAAATCTTAACTTACTCATACTGCTATACCTATGTATCACGACGACGTACTCTACACTACTTTAAACAACTGCTACAACCCTATAGAAATTAATTTTTATCACATTATATCTTGCATAATTTTTGCAGACATTGTATCTCCCATAATTCTTGTAATTTTTTTATCTATAACTACTATTAATCTATACAACTCATTGCATGCAAACCTAAATAATCCAATTACTAACTCATCAATATAAAAAACTATTGACGGTGCACACAACTAATTAGTTACAAAACTAATTAATCTGGTCTCTACATTACCTACGCAAATAACAATTGCTACTCTATAGGACTAATTACGTACAACCCTAATTCATTTCGTCCTTGTACCATCTTTCTACATAATTATTGCTTTACAAACCAAATTGTGTCAAAATCTATTTCATCTGGTCACTAAATTGTATTTCTAAATTTTAATTTAAATAAATAATACAAAATTTACCTTAATACACGACGAATCGTCTCTTCTTCTTCCCCCCCTCCTCCCCTCTTCTTCTTCCTCCTCATCCCCTCTTCTATCTCCTCCCCCTCCTCTCTTTTTCTTCCTCCTCCCCCTCTTATTCCTCCTCCCCTCCCCTCTCTTTTTTTCTCACTCGCCTGCGCTCGATTTGGGTTTAGGGTGTGCAATGGCCCGAGGGCACGACGGTTTCGGTTTTATGCATTTCTGTCCCCATTTCAAATGGCGACAGAGAGCTAAACCGTTGGCGATAACTCTCTGTCGCCATTCCAAATAGCAACAGAGGCTCAATGTCCATTTCATCTGAAGACAATGGCATTATCGCTATTTTAAATGGCGACAAAGACTTTTTCGCCAAATAAAAGCACGACCGGTGGGTAAATCAGCTATTTTTATTTTTCACATATTTTTTCTGTAATTTTTCATTAAAAGATATTATTTAAAAAATTCTCAAATCGTATCACCTCTGTCAGTTTGCCTTGCTGTATATTGAACTCACCTGGACAGAGCCTGAGGGCTGAAATAAAGAATTGGCCGGGCGCCAGTGGCCAAGGACTCAAGGCCACCACCACTGAGCACCTCCCCCGCATCAATCCGAACTCGCACTGTGCTTAGTCGAACTGCCCAAGTCTTTGCTTTTGTCAGCGCGGCCATCTTCTTCCACATCGCGGGTGTGCATCTCTTGATTTCTTTCCCCTCTGTTTTCCTTCCTTGCTAAGGATACCTAGCTGCCAATTTGTCCAATTTCTGATGGCTTCTCCCAAAAAATCCAACCAATTCGTCCATTCCTTCTGAGTTCCCCACAATCCCCCTGCTGATGCCAACCACCAGTTGCATCTTGTCGGATTCCTTCGCTCTAGCAGATCCTATGCGCATCCAGTTCAGAAATTAGCCCCCCTTCGGCTTCAGTTCCTCTCCCACCGGCACCCGGATCCTTCGATCCGTTCCCAAATTTAGTTATTGGCCTTGCACGCCGCCGAAATCCAGATCTTTCTTGGTAAAGATCGATTCTTTTGGTTCGCGGATATGGAGTTCGTGGCGTCTATCTTCGACGCGGTGTTCCGGCCGCTCAAGGACTACTTCGCCCGGACGTACGGGTACATCTTTTCCTGCGGCGACTACATCGAGGCGCTGGGCCACGAGATGGACGAGCTCAAGAGCAAGCGCGACGACGTCAAGCGCATGGTGGACGCCGCCGAGCGCCAGGGCATGGAAGCCACCAGGCAGGTCATGTGGTGGCTCGAGTGCGTCGCCAAGCTCGAGGACGCCGCCGCCCGGATCGATGATGAGTACCAGGCGCGCCTGCACCTCCCGCCTGACCAGGCGCCCGGCGTCAGGGCCACCTACCTTCTCAGCCAGAAGGCCGACGAGACGTTCTCTGAGGCCGCCAGCCTCATCGAGAAGGGCGCCTTCCAAAAGGTCGCCGACGAGCTCGTGCAGGTCCGCTTCGAGGAGATGCCGAGCGCGCCCGTCGTCGGCATGGACGCGCTGCTCGAGGAGCTTCATGCGTGCGTCCGGGGCGGAGACGTGGGCGTCATCGGCATCTACGGCATGGCAGGGGTCGGCAAGACCGCGCTCCTGAACAAGTTCAACAACGAGGTCCTCATCAACTCGCAGGACATCAATGTTGCCATTTACATCGAAGTAGGCAAGGAGTTCAATCTTGACGACATCCAGAAGATCATAGGCGACCGGCTGGGTGTGTCGTGGGAGAACAGGACGCCCAAGGAGCGCGCGGGGGTGCTCCACAGGGTGCTCACCAAGATGAATTTTGTGCTGCTGCTGGATGACCTCTGGGAGCCACTCAACTTCCGGATGCTCGGCATCCCGGTGCCGAAGCACAACTCCAAGAGCAAGATCATCTTGACGACGAGGATCGAGGACGTATGTGACCGAATGGATGTCCGCCGAAAGCTCAAGATGGAGTGCCTGCCATGGGAGCCCTCGTGGGAGCTTTTCCGTGAGAAGGTCGGCGAGCACCTGATGCATGCTAGTGCGGAGATTCGGCACCACGCGATGGCGCTGGCCATGAAATGTGGTGGGCTGCCCCTCGCGCTCATCACCGTAGGCAGGGCGATGGCCAGCAAGCGCACAGCAAAAGAGTGGAAGCACGCCATTACTGTGCTAAAGATTGCCCCATGGCAGCTTCTTGGCATGGAGATGGACGTTCTTGTGCCTTTCAAGAACAGCTACGATAACCTGCCCAGTGACAAGCTAAGGCTCTGCCTACTGTATTGCTCGCTATTCCCAGAGGAGTCCTCCATTTCAAAGGATTGGATCATAGGATACTGCATTGGTGAAGGTTTCATAGATGACTTGTACACTGAGATGGATGAGATATATAACAAGGGGCATGATCTTCTTGGTGATCTCAAGAGTGCCTCTTTGCTAGAGAGAGGTGAAGATGAGGATCATATAAGTATGCATCCGATGGTCCGTGCCATGGCTCTATGGATAGCATCAGAGTTTGGCACAAAAGAGACCAAATGGCTTGTCCGTGCTGGAGTTGGGCTGAAGGAGGCACCGGGCGCAGAGAAGTGGAGTGACGCTGAGCGGATTTGTTTCATGCGGAACAACATTCTTGAGCTGTATGAGAGGCCTAATTGCCCATTGCTGAAGACGTTGATGCTACAAGCAAACCCTGCATTGGACAAGATATGTGACGGCTTCTTCCAATTCATGCCATCTCTCAGGGTTTTAGATCTTTCACATACTTCTATCAGTGAATTACCTTCAGGGCTCAGTGCATTAGTTGAGTTGCAGTACCTTGATTTGTATAACACAAACATCAAATCACTGCCAACAGAGCTAGGAGCACTGGTGACTCTGCGGTTCCTGCTTCTCTCACATATGCCGCTGGAAATGATCCCAGGTGGTGTTATAGGCAACCTCACGATGCTGCAAGTCTTGTACATGGATCTCAGTTATGGAGATTGGAAAGTCGGTGCAAGTGGAAGTGGTGTTGATTTTCAGGAGCTCGAAGGCTTACGCAGGCTCAAGGCACTTGACATCACAATACAATCGCTTGAGGCCCTGGAGAGGCTGTCACGGTCATACCGCCTTGCTGGTTCCACCAGAAATCTACTGATAAAGACATGTGCCAGCTTGACAAAGATAGAGCTTCCTTCAAGTAACCTCTGGAAGAACATGACAGGCCTGAAGAGAGTGTGGATCGCTAGCTGCAGCAACTTAGCAGAGGTAATAATTGACGGCAGCATAGAAACTGATCGTATCAATACATCTCTCAGTCTTATCCTGCAAAGTAGGCGTGAAGTTATCGGTGACGAGCAGCCCATCCTTCCAAACCTCCATGATGTCATCCTTCAGGGGCTTCATAAGGTAAAGATCATCTACAAAGGTGGATGTGTCCAGAATCTAGAATCATTGTTCATCTGGTACTGCCATGGGCTGGAGGAGCTGATTACTCTCAGCAATGAAGGACAAGAAACGACAGCAAATAGTGGTGAACAAGCTGCACGAATGTGTAAAGTGATCACACCTTTCCCTAACCTCAAAGATCTGTATCTCCATGGCCTGGCAAACTTCAAGACGCTGAGCAGCAGCACATGCATGCTGCGGTTCCCATCACTACTGAGCCTGAAGATTGTTGAGTGCCCAAGTCTGAAGAAGCTGAAACTCTCTGCTGCAGAGCTGAATGCAATACACTGCACTAGGGAGTGGTGGGATGGGTTGGAGTGGGATGATGAGGAAGTCAAAGCGTCTTTCGAGCCACTGTTTCGTCCAATGCGTTGAATTCAGTTTTGGTTACTATGTTATATTCGTTCAGAGATTGCCCTTTGCCTCGTGTGTGGCAGAGATTGCGCGGAATTCAGAGATTGCTGCGCCCTCCCCTCATTGCTAGTCTCAGATCTGCAGTGTGTTGCTTGTCTGATCATTGTCTAGTTCAGGGCTGTGTTTATCGCTCTTGTATGGTTGTACAAGTTAAGCGATTCTAGTCTTTTTGCACAGCCGATGTTCTACACATATGTAATCATGTATGGCAGCAGGAAACTAGCAATGTCATTAGTAGCGGACGTAGTTGTAAACTTGTAAGGATTCTGGAGCCAAAACAGCATGATTGGCAGGTGCTTTCTAATCTTGTCCTTCCCCCATTTTCCCCGCTGAGAAGATGATGCTGATTTTTTTTCTTCTAAATAGGTTCACAATTCATGAATGGATCAGAGCAGTGATAGTCTCTTTATGAACAGGTTTATTCATACTTGTCTTTAGTGTTTGACAGTATCAACTACTCGATCAAACAGTATGATCGGTCGATGCTAGCTAATCTTTGTTTTTTTTTCTCAGCGTAGATGATGTCGAATTGCTGATTTTTTCGTCTGTGCATTATATATATAGGGCATTCATGAATGGATCAGAGCAGTGGGCAACAGTGCAGTATCCGAGTCTGGTGTCTGAGTCTGACAGTATCGATTAATCAATCAGAGAAAACCGTTCTCTGCTTGTTTGCTGCAATGCTTAGTCCAAACTATAACAAAACAAGGCCATTACTAGTTTCACTATCGCAAAAACAGAACAAGATAGTCCACTCTTCAATCTCCAGCCCTGTCCATCGCATACGTTGTCCTTTAGGAATCAGGACTGGGCGCCCCAATCGCACATATAAGGTTTTGACCTTCTCAGGAACAAACTCGGCCGAAAACTGTACTGGTATCCCTGGGTTCGACTTTTACTTCAGACAGGCTCAGCTCAAGCCTAGAAGAGGAGTATAGCAAAGCCTATAAACTAGCACCTCGGTTATAATGCATTCGCAGGTCAATAAATTCGATTTTACACTCCGGTACTCTCACTCCCACAGACTGACAGCCCATAGCATAGGAAATTTTTGCTCATGTACCACCCAGCCGTCTGACACTATCTATTCGTTCATTATTCACACGAACGAACTTGAAATGCACGCACCTTTCCTTTCAATCAGACCGGCTTGCGTTATTCGTAGTTTGATTTTCCGGACGTTCCGTGCTTACAAGGCTTAAGTGACACGGCAGCTCCGTTTTATTTAGGTTAGCGTGGTGACTGGCAAAAGCCGCAAAACGGCTAATCGACAGAACTGCCCCTGAGCCTGACCTGAGGGTGGACAGGTCGATACACGGCGACTAGACCACACCATCAAACGAAACCAATAATTCTAATTTCGTTTTGGACAAAATTTCGCCGTTGGCCGAAATCTAAAAAATAAAATTCAAATCCGTTTTTTTTACTGAAATTTTTAAAATTTCGGTAAAATTGCACTGATAAAAAAAATAGTTCAAACGATGTCGAAAAATTTTGAATTTTTTTTTGAAGTTTCCTGACACATTAGAGATGCTCTCATAAAATTTTCAGGTAATTATCAGGTCTATGAAATTTTTAAAAATTTAAACATTGGTACTATCCAGATGAAACGTTGACCGGCAAGTTTGAACCAGATGAAAAATGGTACAAACGATGTTAGAAAATTTTGAATTTTTTTGTGCATGATGCTGATGATTCACTAATGTTTCTATAAAATTTTCGGATGGTGATCAGGATTCAAGAATTTTTAAAAATTCAGACAGTGCTACTATCTTGATAAAATCCTTATCGGCAAATTTAAACAAAATGAAAAATAATTCAAACTACGTTGGAAAATTTTGGAAATTTTTGTGGAAGGTCCTGATGTATCACTAATGTTTTTATAAAAGTTTCATATGATTATCATACTTAAAGATGTTCCAAAAATTCTGACAATGCTACGTCCTGATAAAAGTCTGATAATCAATACATAGATTTGCTTTAGCAATAAAAGAAGGTTTAAAATTAAGTTTATATTTTAGTCTAAAATATAAATAAGATGATCAATCTAAATACTTTTAATATACTAACAGTTTCAACTCCACAGATCTGATAAAATTAAAAATACCTAACTTTACAGATCTAATAAAACTAAAACTTACCAATCACACCTTACTAGAAACAAAAGCTTTTAGTTAGTGAAAATTCTCCTATGGGCGCGTCCTACAGGCTGCACATGCAGCCAACCACACTTTTGAGTTTTGAGTAGTACACGAGTACTAATATTTTTCTCTGTTTCGTCCGTAACTGAGATTGTGAGATGGGATCCGGTTGTTGATTTTTATTCCCAGGCAGTTCGTAGTTGGTGCCAACTGTTTAGTTAACCTTGCATGGCACCAACCACTAGAAGGTTGGCTCATATCGGGACATTAGCTATTTCGTAGGACTATATTATACAAATTATCAGAAAATTATAGGATTTAGCATCTGTTTCATAAAACAATAGATTTAAAGATCCATTGTTTCGTAAAGCTTTTTAGCATGAACCATGACTTGTAAGGATTTGATTCCATATGGTGTGCACGTCAAACACCATCATGCCATCGCACTACCGGTACAGACAGCCTGCCCAGGGTGCGGCCTACTGGCATATGACAGCACGCCACGTGGTTGCAACAGAATGGAAAAAAGAGGATCGTGTGGCTACTATGTGGATCTTTTTTATCTAACCTATTACAGGCTATGGTTCATATTAAAAAACTTATAGTTCTATGAAATAAGGGTCTTTTAAACAATCAGTTCTATAAAATAGATGTTAAAACTGGTAGTTTTTTTATAGTTTATATAATAAACTAGTAGGATGATCCGTACATTTGCGCGGCTAGATTTTTTTTAAAAAAATTTGTAGTATCAAATGATATTAACTTATATGATTGAGAATATATTAACATATTTTGTAGACTATTTAGATTTTTAAGACATCATAAATATTAGAAATGACAATAGAAGATTGAAGAAAAATTCAACTTAAGAGATGTAATTGAAATAACTGCTTCGATGGAAGGAAATTATTGAGAATAATAAGTTGTTGAGGGTTTTTAGAAACATAGTAACTCTTCATATTGCATAGATCATATAGCTATATACCCCTGTTATTTATCCGTTAGTAACTCTTTTTTTCAAAATATATGCAACACATGTACCTCTATTTAATTTCACATAATACGCTGATTATTTTACACGATATTAGAGCACATTGCTCACATATACACAGATACATCATGAGCAAGTTGCTTTAAACGTATCTTCCTCATACGTTGGCTGCCTCGCAGAACCATATGTTTTGATTTTTTATTGATCACTTCACAACTTTTCTGCTTCAACCGCTACTAGTAAGTCTAATTTTTTATCGATCCCTCTCAACTGCTACCCTTTTAATGCAATACTCTTCGTATAACTGTCTTCTATTTCTCTTCAATTATTACTTAATACTGAACGTTACAACATCAACATGCAATGCATACATGTAAAGTATTGCTTATCCTATCGGGGACACCCGTGATGCTCTCACCAGTGGGTCCAAGCCTATTCCATATAGTAGTGCCATCTTTACTCTGAGTTTTTTTGCAACTTGTTTTAATTCAAACGAATTCATGCATGTATATACACATGTAATTTATTTGTCAACTCAACGATGTTACTTCCTCACTAACGGGCAACCTCCCATCTTCTACGATGCTAGCATGTTTGTTTTAGTAGTTATCTAACAATATGAAGAATTTTTCCACCATCGTGTGTGATATCATGTTCCTCAGCAGCGATGGCATGTTTCTAGTTTCCTAATGGAAATATATATCCACTACAGCTCGTCTTCCATGCAAAGCTTCATCTTCTCTCTACCAAGACCTCCCTATCATCAAGTTTCTTTTGCTATTGACTTCTTCAACAATACAAACACTCATCACTCGTCATCGTGGCTTTTGGCTCCTTCGCTTTTGTTTTTTCTTTTTATTTTATTTTTATTCTAAATTTCAGTTATTTTTTAAATTCATACAGAAATCCAATAGTTAATTTTTTAATTTTTATGTCGGATTATATTTATTTAGGGATTTTATTTACAAATTCAAATGGAAATTAAACTAGAATTCTTGTGCAAAACAAATTAGCATTTTTTTGTTTGTTTGTATTCCAAATTATATTTGTGTGTTGTTGAATCATGCATGACACAGATTTTTTTAATATAGTTTTAGGTTGGAATCATATGTAAATCTAAATGATATTTTTTTATTTCTAATTTAAGCCATTTAGGGATTTTACTTTAGAGTTTGTATGGAAATTAAATTGCTAATTTTAATTTAGAGCTCAAATGTGGTTGGAGCCACCACACTTGAAGCAAGTGATTGTGCCACCTTTCTTCCTCTCCCTCACTCTCTTGTAGGTATGAGAAAATTTACGGATTAAAAGAGCAAGCTTACTTTCTAAAAATTTTCAAGTTGTTCATCGCTTAGCTCGCAAAGGGCGGAAAGAGATAAGCCAACTGAATTCTTAGAATAGTATTCAATGAGATCGGTGACCAAGGCCAATCGGTTGCGACTTCGTCTTACGAGAGACGACGTCGATCTCATGAGTCTTGAGTTGGAAATAAAGCCCACCAAGAGTCAGGATCGATAAGTCTATAGTGTTCTTGATGGTGGTCACCTTTATCTCCTAAACCCGAAGATTGAGTGCGGTCAAGAAGTATCAAGCGTTCTACAAGTCAGAGTATGTGCAACTAACTGCATGAAGATCACTCAAAATCTTTGTGAAATGACCAAAATACTCATCAAGGGTCTCACCAGTGTGCCATTCAAATTTGTTGTAGTCACACTTATATTGATCCTGTCTCGACGTCTTGATCTGAATAGTGACCTCATGGTAAGCGTCGAGGATCACCCAGATCTGGTGAGTAGATTGTAAGTGAGAGATCCTGTCGTACTCACTGCGGCTAAGGCCTTATATGAAGATGTTCCTTGCCTTAGCATTCACCTCAATGTCAGCCATATTGCCGGCCGTGACATTTTCATTAGTAGGAACCTCATACAAGAGCTTCATCTTTTGTCAAATCAGAAAGTCCTGGCAGTGATGTACGACTCCATTCTAGTTTTATGAAAAAGAAAATCAACTCCAGGAAAAAATTTGAGAGTTGGTGGAATACTTATTCATTGCCATGACTCTCGAGATCGGTTAAGATCTAAAGAAAACAAAACCGGGCCCTGATACCAATTGAAGGACCAAAATGGCAATTAGAGGGGTGGTGAATGATTATAATTAAATTTTCCTCCACTCAATGGATCTAACCAAAACCTCACTTGAAATACTCAAATGTAAAGGAGTAAATCAAAGAAAATTCATTTTGGCCAGTACTATCATAGCACAAGGGGTGGTAGTGTTTGAGGAGCGGCACTACCGTTAGATTTGGGCGGTATTGCTGGCTTCAAGAATAGAACAAAAATACAACATGATCTCAAAACATAATTCAATGCAACTTGAGATTAGCTGGTCCAACACCCATGAAACTTTGTATGCACCTTCTTATGAATGTTAGGAACCTATTCCAACCTTCAATCTATGGGATTGACATCCAAGTTCTGACCCTTTCCATATCAAAAGAAGAGTGCACCAAACCGAACAAAAATCAAAATCTTGGTTTGAACTTGCTCGTGGGGTTTTGATAATCAAGGTGATTTTGGATATCCTCCCACTTATCACAACTAGTAAGAACATAAGGAACAAAAATATCAAATGCGATCTACAAAGATTTCTCAAATAGAAAGCAAACATATCGAGTTCTTGCAAAAGATTGCCTAGACGATGAGAATATCATCTAAAGAAGATTCATCCATCAATCATTTATTCTTGACATAAAATCCACAAGCATGTAGATGGAGAGGAGGAAAATACAAATGTGCGGAAAGTAAATTACAAGAATATAAATTGCAGAATGTAAATACTAAATTGAAGTGCTGAATTTAGAGCATAATGTAAATGCTGACCTTTGAGGGTTTGTTTGGATGGGAATAGATTAGAATAATCCCTTCTGGTAAGCAGGGAAATTGAAGAAATTCCCATGTCTGTCGGAAGGAATTTGGGTCATATCCCCATCTATCCAAAGATTATGATCCATTTTATCATGAGAGGCAAGCAACGCCAATGTCCTTCATAAAGCTAGCAATAATATGATCCCACCATCAAAGATGATGAATAAGATTTATTGTCATGTTGATTAGGATGGTTTGTGGTGCAGTATACATGTTTTGTAACACCTTACAGTCCAAAATTCTCTAAAATCCCAACCCACTGATGGGAGGCACACGTGTAGCATGTTGATTGGGCCAAAAGGCACTATATGCTAGTGTTATTCAAGGAAAACCGACAATATGGTATTAAAAGGCGGGGTATTACATTCCCTTTAAGAGTTGACGTCACATCCCTCTAGTACATGACCCGTGTCGTGTGCTGCTACAGGGCCACACACACGCATAGTCCGTGTAGCATTGGTTGATGCTTTGATACCATTTGTAACATCCTATGTCCCAAGATTTACTAAAATCCCAACCCACCCACAGGGCGGGTACACATGCATAGCACCTGACTTGGGCTTTCGTTCTCGCTTCTCCGAAAGATTAATCTAAAAATTCTACGATTTAGACTAACATATATTATATGCTAGTGTAAATCAAGGTAAATTAGTAATATGGTACTAAAGGGTGGGGCGTTAAATGTTTACACTGCCGAGAGTTTTGTGCATGAATACTAGGATCCCATCATCGAAGCTTAATTTTCAAATTTTATGGGCATCCTGATTAACGTCTGGCGGATGAACTCTAGTTCATCACAGCTAGCTGGTTAGAACTGACATATTGCTTTCAACTAGACGAGAATGAGCAGGCACTAGTTTTCTCAGCTGTCTGGGTCTTCGAATAGGGAGGGATAGTTGTGTATTGTAGAAATGCATATCACTTCCTTAGAGAAATAAACGAGTTTAGTTTGTGGTATGCAACATGCAACTCCTTGAATGTGTTGTGCCCTTGGTGGATCTGACCCGTTCACCTACAATAGTGTTCGATGATGCAAATTCTGTTGCGCAACTGAAGAGTAAGAACTTTATAAGTAACAACTGCAGAGTAACAACTTTATAAGTGGTGTTGGATCATTATTCTCAAAAGACTAATCTGAATTATCTGATAGGTGGTAACTGTGAGATCATGTGGAGGTTAACCTATAGATGTGTGATGAATATTTGATATTTGTTAGGCTTGTGTCCATTTATGTGAGTTTATTTTAGGCCTAGAAAAATGAATTAGCAATTTTAGGTTGCTATCGGTCTTCCAAGTGAGCTTGAGCGATGTATTTAATTAGAAATTTATGCTGGCATTGGTTAAATGTTGCATATTATGTTGGGTTGAAGGATCGAGATGGCGATGAGAGGGGGTGAATGATTCCAAATAAAAGTTTCCCCCACTCAAAATAATCTAAGCAAATACTCAACCAAAGTTCTCAAAAGAAGCAAATGAAGTGGAGCAAATATCCTGCAAGGCTGGTAGCACCAAGGTCGGTAGCACCGGGCTCTGGTATGACTAGGGTAAGTTTGGTAGCACCGGGGTTCGGTAGCACCGGGATGAGGTCGGTAGCACTAGGGTCAATAACAACAGGAAGGACAGCACGAACTCCAAAAGCAAATTTTAAAGAATTTTTTGATCAGCTGGACAAAAACTCATAAAACTTAGTAGATATCTTCATAAGGATGTCAGGAACTCATTCCAACCTTCAATCGCAAGGATTGACGTCAAAATTCTAACCTTACTTTGGAGGAAGAACACCTCAAGTTTGAGTAAAACTCAAGAACTTGATCTAACACTTGCTCGTGGGTTTTTGATGATCAAAATAATCTTGAATAGCCTCCCACATGTCATAGCAAGTAAGAATATAAGTCCAAACCTCAAAAAACATGGTTTATAAGAATCATTCACTTAAGAACTCAAGACCGGTTTCTTGTAAAAAAGATGTATACATTGCCTAGATGATTGGAATATAATCTAAAGAAGATTCATCCATCAATCAACATTCTTAGCACAAGAAGCAAAATCATGTAAAAGGAGAGGAGGCAAATCCAAATTACAAAAATGTAAATTGCAAGAATGTAAATGCGGAATTTAAATGCTGAATTTAAGACATAATGTAAATACATAAAGGAAATTCAAACATAAGGAAAAGTGTTTTGGATTTCTGGAAGAGGGGTTTATAAAGCCTCACAACAAGGTGGGTAAAACTCAAAGGAGCACCAAAACTTCAAAACCTTCAAGAGGGGAATGACTACCCCTACCCTTTATTTATACTACTCTTGAGTCACCCTCCACCCTTGGATGAGTTTCTTCTACCCTAAGGACCACCATCAAGGGTTAGGATTGACTCACTCACTTATACATGAGCTAACCCGAAACCCACATACATGTCAGGTTTTTGCACGCTTTTCAAAGCATACTAACTAGGCACGCTACTCTATCATCTAGACCGCAATTCAACGGCCCTCCTTGATCCGAACAGCTCTTAACTAGCATCTCATCCATTCCTTGTCTTCTAGGTTTGCATCGACTCTGTCTCAATCATCTTTCGGTGATCATCGACCGTCTGGACCTCTGACGCTCCTCGCCTAGTTCCGATCATCCTCTGCCTCATCATGATCAAAACTCGGTGTCCTGCAACCATCAAAGACAAGAAAAACCCATCACATAGCATTGTCCAAAAAGATTATAATAAACATCACAAAATCATCAAATATATCCAATTCCGCTCATAAAGGCCGGTGCTACTACTCTTAGACTGGTAGCACCGGTGGCCCGGTCATACCGCCCCCTGGCCAATTTAACCGCTCTAAAAAATCACAAAAACACCTTCTCTGTAAAAAACACACACGACTGAGGCTAGTGCTACCGCTTATGGTAGACCAGTGGTACTATCCCTAGGCCGGTAGCACCACTTGATGCTAAATCAGAAATCACCCTCTCTGGAATTTTCACGTCAGCCATAGGCTTAGTGCTACCACTATGCCAGACCGGTAGCACAGTCCTTACTAGACAACACTCAAAATGCTACAAATTTGGATTTAAATCTCAAATCTACCTCAAACTCAAACACTACTAGTTTAAACAATATCAATAACTCATCACACACATGGGTAGACCTCCACATGGTCTTTCATGGACAATGTTATGTGATGTGTTTGCTTGTCTGTGTTGGTTGCAGAACTTTGGAGCTAAGTCATTGTGAGGTGAAGGAGACTAGAACTAGACTAGGAGAGTTGAGATCCAGATGGTCAACGTGGCGCCGAAGATGCCTAAGGCCGGGGAGTAGTTGCAAGCCGAGAAGACAAGTGAATGGATGAGATACTAATTTAAACCATGCTCAAGTGAAGAACGATCGTTGGATCAAGGTTCAAGAGAGTAGTGTTTAATGGTTAAAATCTATTATGGTGTTGGGTTTTGTGTTAGCACATGTATGAGTGTGTAAGTAAATCCCAACTCTTGATGAGATTCCTTATGGGAGAAGGATGTCATCCAAGAATGGAGAATCTCAACCCTTGATGAGATTTTTTGAGAGCCAAAAAGATCATCCAAGGTTGAAGTTTACCCCTAGTAGGCTATATATAAAGAGGTGGAGAGATGTCTCCATGCCAAGTTTTTGGAAGGATTTTGGTTTTCTTATGCTCCTTTGAGTTTTACCCACCTGGTTGTGAGGTTTTGTAAATCTTTCTCTCAAAGCAATGAAATTTTAATTTCATCTTATATTTTGCAATTTACATTCCGAACTTTAAATTCCTTTAGTTTACATTTTGCTCTTTAAATTCTTGCAATTTATTTTCCATACATTTGGATTTACCTACCCTCCTAAATACTTGTTAATTTTATACCAAGGATAAATGAATCTTCTTCAAATCATCTAGGTAAATTTTGTCTTAAATCTTCTAAGAATTTTTGCTTGGTTCTTTCATACAACTTGAGTTTTACTTCTCTTCCTTCTACTTACTGTAGTTATTTTGAATTTAATTGTGTAAGAGGTTGAGCAGCTCATCTAAATTATGTCCCAACCTAGCAAGATCTATTATAACTCATTCTTACTCAAGTTATGCTTGAAACACTGAATTCTTAATTTGAAATATCTATTTTTGGAGCAGCTCGAACTATTTGCATAAAAGGTTGAAATCTCGGGCTTATTCTTACAATTACTTCTGAAATTATAGTCCTAAGGTCATTTACTAGCTATGGTTCGAGTTTCGTCATGTTTGGTTGGATAGATAAAAGTTATTGAGATTTCTTGGTGAACAAAGTTTCAAATTCTTTGTTTTTATGCAGTGTGAAAGTAAAGCAGGACATGCCTATCATATGGGTTTTATTTTGAAATTTCTTTTGGAATCATGACCCTGAGTAATTTATCCTACTATCTTTCAAATTTCATCAACTTTTGATGAGTAGATCAAAAGTTATCGATGATTCTTTATAGCCAAGTTTTTGAAACTATTTTTTCTGTACAACAAGGATGTTGAGCTAGATACTCTCTTTTGAGATTTATTTTGAAATTTGTCGACGATTCGGGATAGCGTCCCCCGCCGAGCTTACTTGTTGAATGAGGGATCAACGTGAGGCCCCTTTTCCGCAAGGGTTGTACGCCCGAGAGTATGCCGAGCAAGGAAACGAGGTATGCGGACAATCGAAGGCACAAGGGGTCAATTTTCGCCGGTTCGCCTCCCACTTGGAGATAACAACCCTACGCCCAAGAGATTTCACTAGTATGCGAGAGGGTGTTACAAAGCGCTTGCTCTGGGTCCCTAGAGGTCCTAAGGGACCTACCAAAGGCTCAGAGCGTGAGTGTGTGTATTACAAGAGGTTCCAACCCTCGATCCATCGCGGGAGGGGTATTTATAGAGAATTACAGAGACAAATCATTTATTACAGGAGCGCCATCAGAGAGGACGAAGCAGTAGCAGTTGCCGCCACCCACCGGTACCACGCGACGTGGGCACAGATGGCGTGGACCAAGTCGGTAGCCAGGACCGTGGCGGCGGATCCCAGCGCAAGAATCCCCGAGCCGCCATGCATTTAATGCCACGTCGCTTAGCCGAGGACCCCGAGCTGGCTTGCTCGGGGTCGGGTGCACGGGTCGGTACCGCATGCGTTGTCCGCAAGGGCACGGCCGGTTGGCGGCAAGCCCATGGTCGCTCTTAAGATCAGAGCAGCCAATCCCCGGCAGACCAGCCCCCGAGGCTAAAGGGAAGGAGGCCTTGCCGAGGCCCCCACCTTGAGCCTCTAAACTTCCTAAAGAGGGATTGGAATCATGCGGTGAACAAGTTGTCATGAACCCGAGCTTACTTGCTCGGGGTGGGGATCTCAAGATGAAAAACCGCCACGGCGCCGAGAACCATGCTCGGCGGGAACCCTGTGTGGCGAAGAATCGCCGCAGCTTCCCCCGCCACGCCGAAGAAAGGGGCTCGCAACGAGGGAAGGCACGCTATGTATCCGAGCGACTGCCCAGGGATATGGCGCAAATACGATCGAGCATACTTGGTCGAAACCCGCCGAATAACACCGTGGGTGGAGCGCGAAATTTTGCAATGGCCTCGCCTTGTGAAGCGCCGCGGCATGGCCTCGACGCCTTTTTTTTTTTCTCGGAATCGCGCCTCGCCAGTTCGCTGGAGACCGAACCGCCACGCTACGCAATCGATCGCTTTACCCGTCTGGTCGACTTCTCCGCCACGAATTGCATCGCACGCTGAAAAGGCTCGCCGCTTTTTTATCTTCATCTTCGTGGTAAACACTCCGCCTGCACTTCCCAAACTCCAAACTTCCTCTTCTCGCCAGGCGTCGCTCGTCTCGAGTCCTCCCATGGCGCGGTTTGGTGCGCAGCAAGATCACGTGGAGAGGCTCGTAGCGCCGCAGATTATGGATACCTGGACCCTTATTCTTGGAGGGTCCCGGACGGCGAAGGAGCTCCGGCGCCGCGCGATGACGAGATAGTCTCGTGCGAGCTCTACACCGTCAATGGGCTCCGGATGCCCGAGAGCGAAGTTCCCGAAGGCGTTTCTAGCGAAATGCCAGCAGTGAGGTCACCCACCTGAACCCCAACTCCATCCTTGTTTTGAACATTTTAGCCCACCTCTGCGAAGGCTTCGTGGGCGTCCTTCCTACGTCGGATCTTTTCTTCCATTTTTACAATCTTTTCTGCACCGGGGGCTCTTCGCTCACCGGTGCCCTATACTTCCGCCTGAGGCCCAATCGCCAGACGAGTTCCCTGCTTCACCCTCAAGGACTCGCTGCGGCCGGGCCGAAAGCATTGGTTCTACCATGAAGCCGCCGGGAGCTCTGCGCTATACCGAAGCGGCGGCGCCTAAACACCGAGACGCCACGCCCGCCACCGACTCGAGGAGGAGCGGATCCTCGATGACGATCCACGAGCTCACAAACATGGGGCTCACCGGCGCGACATCGTCCGACTTCTCGAACCGGATATCCTCGCCGAGGCAGAGAGAGCACCTTTCTTCAAAATCGGCGTGGGGCGACCTCACCCGCAAGGGGAACCGGTAAGGTCCCATGACTTGCGGCAATTTTGTCCCGCTTATACCGCTTGAGTCCGTCTTGCCGACTCGGCGATGTGGTGACACCGCTTCGATCGGTCGAGAAGAGGGTTGCCGAGATGTTCGAACCCCGGCGGGCAAAGAGCTTCGCGCGACCGCCAAGTGCCGAAGAACGTGCTTGCTTTGGTGTGACGTGGTAAGCCCCTGGTCGCTTATGCTCGAAGGGCACCGAGCTTTGCCGAGTACTTTGCGCACGGAACAATCATCCGAGCTATTCTAACGCCGCCTGTTGTCCTTTGGTAGGAAAAAGATCACCGAGCCGGGCGTGGCCGAGCTCAAATCCAAGGCGGTGGCGGCGGCGCAGCTTACCCGCTGCCAGGCCAAAAAGGAAGGGCAAAAAGGCGGCGCCGCCCGCAAGCACCGGCCAAAGAGGCGCACGCACCACACGGAGACCCCGGCTTACACTTGGAGTATGCCGACGGATGGAGGTAAGCCGCCGAGGCTCGTTGAAGAATTATAGCTTGGCGCTCAGACGAGCAAATCGAGGCGAGGGGAGATTGATCGAGGATGGTGCAGCGCGGCAGACGCCTGGCGAGGGAGCTCGAGGACGTGAGGGAGCAACGCCACCGAGCCGCCAAAGCTCGGGAGTTCGGATCGCCGGGCGCATTTCACCGTGACGAGCCCGAGCAACTGAAAGACGTTGGTGGGGGTCGATATGGAGGAGGTCGACCCCAAATCGGGCGAGAATCACTCAAGCCACCGGCGAGAAGGCTAAACCGGTGCTCGCGGGCGGCGAGAATCCAACTACGGCGGCGAAGGCTCGCCAAGGGTAAGTCTCGACGCTTGCTTTGCTTTTAGCTTTGTTCTTGTGTCATGCGACCAGCTAGCCCCACCTAACGACGTGGGCGATATAGCTCGAGGTTCATTCCGGATCACGGAAAGTGGCTTACGAGATCGTTGACAATGTCTTAGCCGCGATATGCTCCGAGGTCGCCGACATTGTGATGGCCGAGGAGTGGAGGTGGCGAGGAGTTCGGCGCCGACGCACCAAGGCGGGCGAAACCCTCGCCTCCCGAGCACTCAGAGACGGGCAAGAGGTGGCCGAAGCCAAGATTCGGCGAAGAATCTGCCCAAGAAGGTTTGAAGCCCCGAGCGAACGATATGTTCGGCGACTTCCGCGCCCTCGCGAACAACGTGTCACGGAGGACACGAGAAGACCTCGAGCAAGGAGCTCGCTCGGTGAGGGGCGAGGCGCCCATGGCGATTCCGCCGGGAAGCTTGCTGCCCCCGAGCGATCCGCCTTTTTGGGACTCGCTTGAGCGTCCTCGCCGCAGGTCCTGAGATATCCAGCGGGCGCGATTTTCGAAAGCAATACGGGTGAACTGCAAGGCTAACGCCGCCGAGGTAAGGATGCTCGCATCGCCACGACTTTCCTTATTTGGATTTTATGGGGAGCTTTACTTGGGGTATTTTTCGCCCGCAGCCTTCTTGAAAAACCCCGAGCGATTTTGAGGAGGTGCCGATCGCCCCTAACTCGTGAGCCGCTTTATGAAGAAAGCGGCTCGTGGTCGACGGGCCGAGGGGGAAGTGGGCGAACTCAAGCAGAGGTTACCTCGCTGGAGCAAAGGCGCCGAGACTGAGCGCAGCTGCCTCTCGAGTCCAAGGAACGTTTCTCGTGCTCGAGCGAGAGCTTGAGCAGAAAGGTCGCTCGCCAGGCAAGGAGAATGCCGCCGCCATGAGAAGAGGGTGCTTGCGCCGAGCAAGAGTTGGGACACTGAGGCAAAGCCAGCGGCTGGCCGGAGAAGGACCTTGCTCTTAGCCGACAAGGTCCGCGCCTTGAGCAAGAGCTTCAACAACATAAGGAGTATGCCCCACCATGGAGGCCAAGGTGGCCGAGCTCGAGGGGTCCAAGCAGGCTAAGGAAGAACTCTCGCGGTGGAAGCAGCATCGCCACCAACCGGAGAAGGACCTAGCTGTTAGCCGACAGGTTTTGGCTCGAGCAGAGCTCGAGCGGAAAGGCGTGCGTGCCAAAGTCTTGAAGCCAAGGTGGCCGAGCCGAGCGCGGCACGGGCGCATCGCCGCTTTGCCGACCAAGATAAAGAGGAGATCGAGCAACCCGTGAGGAAGCTAACGAAGGTCGTGAAGCCCTGGAAGGTGATCGATCTCAAGCCAAAATCGCCATTATAGGCAAAAGCTCATTGGCCTGTAGCGGGCCGCCCATAGAGTTGTATATATATATATATTTTTTTTGGTACCGATGTCTTGGAATGAAAATTATTCCTTAGTTAATTGTAGTATTTTGTAGCGTGTGCCCCGAAGGTGATGTTCGCTCGGGGCAACACTTTACGGCGTAGTAGTGCCCTAGCGACAAAAAGATACGCTGCCGGAGCTCGCTTCCATCCAACGCCGCTGCGAATAACGCCAGGCACCAAATTGCGAGCACGAAGTTTGTTCGCAGGAGAGATGAAGGAAAACGTAGTGCCCTCCGACCAAAGCACCGCCAGTAAGCAACAAGCGTGGGATAGGTCGGTGAAAAGAAAACGAGCGTGTGCTGAAATTTGTTAGCGCTAGGACGGTATCCCTAATTTGTGGGTGTGGTGTGTAGCGACCAACGACGCAAGCCGAGCTAAAAAGTCGAGCCGACCGAAGGGTGTCTGCTTATGCTTGTATCGTAGCGGATAGCTATCATGACCAAGGCCGCTTATCACGATCGAAGCCTTTGGTGGTGAGCTAAAAGCCCGCAGATGCGTTGTGTCATTAAGCACGCCTAATCCCGTGGTAGTAAGATGAAAAGGGTACCGTTGATGAAAGCTATATTGTCTTAAAAGTAGGGACGCGGATTCACAATATAACGTGAAAGAGAACATGAGCTTAGACATAGAACTTGCGCACCTGGTCGATGTTCCACGAGTTAGAAGCTCGCGTCGCCCTCCATGGCAAGGCGGACAATGGCGCTGCGTTGAAACGATCGTGAATGGTCCCTCCCATTTGGGGAGAGCTTGTTGGCCTTTGACAAGTCCCGAATTCGGCGAGGACAAGGTCGCCAACTTGCAAGGATCGGGTCTGCTATCTTGGCCGCTGCTTATGGAGTGCTGCTGGTAGACGGCCGATCGGAGTCGGTGGCTTTAAGGCGAGATTCTCGGCGAGATCGAGGTCTAGGCGACGCCACGACCACGTGAACAAAGGTTTGGCCAAATGGATTCTTGGGGATCCGAGAACGATTTCGCAAGCAAGACAATTTCTCCGCACCATAGACGAGCCGAATGGCGTTTACCAGTAGCTCGACTTCTGTTGTAGTGCGCGCATTGAGGACGGAAGGAAGCTCGTCCACCCATGACCCGCCTTTGTCGGGAGAGGTCTTTGAAGACCCTTTTCTTGATGCCTTGGAGTAGCTGGTCGCTTGTTTTTTCTACGCTTCCATTGCTCATGGGTGAGCTTATAGAGGCGAAGGCATCTTTGTTCCTATTTCTCGCAAAGAGGCTTGAAATACCGCCAGAATCGAAAGTGCCGTTATCCGTGATGAGGCGATTGGTACCTCAAACGCCACCACGTTGTTTGCGAAAAAATCTCTTGGTCGCCGAAATAAATGGTTGAAATCGCTCGCCTCAATCCACTTAGAGAAAGTGTCGATAGCTACGAAAGCAAGAATTTGTAACCCTTCGATCATGGGGAAAGGCCCGAGAATGTCGGTTCTCCTGTGTCGAGAATGGCCATGAGATCGGGATGGTTTGCGTAGCTACAGACACCGGTGGGACTTACTATGGAATCGCACGCCGACAAGTCACAACAATTGTCCGGAAGGCCGCCTAGGGTCGATTGGCGAAGAGTATCCGAGGCGGAATGCCTTGCTTACAAGAGTCCGAAGGACGAGTGGGCTCCGCGACATTCCCGCATGGATGTCCTCGAGAAGGAATTCGCCTTCGCCGATACGCGCTTGGAGAGTATCCCGGCGCTTTTATGGTATAAGGCGCCGCTTCACGAAGCTTGTAGACGGATGACCGCCTTTGCAAATGAACGCCGGCTTTTTCCTGCAATGTCCCTGTGGGCAAGATATCGATGAATGGCGCCATCCAATCAAGACCTTGTTTCGAGGAAGGAGACGCTATCGCGACGCTCTTGTGCCACCTCGTAGGGAATGGGGCTTTCAGATGTTTCTGCCGGCCGCAAGGGGGCGTCTGGGTGGTGCCTCTCTACGAGGGAATGGAGGGCTTGTGCAGATGTTCAACGAGTGCCCAGTGGGCGGGCAACCGCGAGGAACCGACCTTGGAAAGTTGGTCGGCCAGGAATTGTCCTTCCCGGGATGTAGAGTACTTCAAATTTCTAAAGTATCGCTCCATCTTCCTCACTTCAACCGTAAAGCGCCATTGAGCCATCGAACACCGACATTCTTATTTACTTGGTTGACGACTAGTTGTGAATCGCCTTCACAGCGGTACCGACTCCGAGCGCCTTTGCACGCCCGGCCCGGCCAGAGGTTTTCGATCTGCCGCTGTTGGTTGCGCGGCGTAATTGATGACATATTGCAGCGGTCCTCGAGGGGACATCAAGATGACGCCACTTCGAAGCGCTCAAAGCTCGGGATCCGCTGGCACATGGTCTGGCTGCCGCCCCGTGATTTCGAGATTCGGTAGGTCAAGGGATTCGCCCATTCCGCCACGAAATCGCCAAGATCTCGGGACTTGATTGCCGTGGCGGGCAGAGAAGTGTATGTCGAACTCGTGAGTTCCATGGCCCACTTGCCGTCCGCCATCGGGCTCGGTTTTTAGATCTCTCTAAGCGAAAGCCTTGTCGGACGACGACCTTGTGGGCTTGAAGTAGTAGCGTAGCTTCTCGAAGCCATGAGCAGCGAGCAGGAGTTTCGACCTCGGTAACGCCTTTGGCTCAGGTAATACTTGCCGACGAGTACACCGGACGCCGCGGCTCCCCATCTCGCTTACCGCCAAGATCGCGACTTACGGCCTAGGTGTCGCCACAGGTAAAGTAGGAGCGGCTCGACCTTGGCGTGGCTGTGATTGGGGTGGACAGTATCGCTTAGCTCGTCAAGGAGCGTTAGCTTCTTCCGCCCATACAAAGCCTCATGCTCGCGGAGTGCCTTAAAGAAAGGCAAGCCGCTGTCACCGACCGAAATGAAGCGGCTAAGGGTCGCCATGCGTCCGGCCAAGGTTTGCACCTCCTTTACGGAGCCCGAGGGCGATCCTTTCGATGGCCTCGATCTTTTTCCGTTAGCACCGATGCCCTCGGGGCCCGATGACATACCTAAGTATTTTGCTGCTTTCACCCCAAAACACACTTCTCGGGATTGAGCTTTATTTTATGTCTACGAAGATTACAAAAGGTTTCTCAAGGTCGCATATATGACCCGAGGGGAGCTTACTTAACTACGATATCATCCACGATACCTCCGTGTTTCGCCTATCCGGTCCCGGAAAGTCTTCGCGTGATTGCTGAAGGTCGCCCGCTGCCCGCACTCAAGGACATGGTCGTAGCGTAACGCGTTTAACGGGTGATGAAGGAGGTCTTTTCGTCACGGGAACAAGCCGATCCGGTGGTAACTGAATAGGCATCCAAAAACTCATTACTCGACTCCGCCAAGGCCGACTCGGGCTTGATCAATACGCTGGCAATGGAAGTTGTCCTTCGCAAAGTTTAGGCAAGGTGGTTTACACACATGCGCCCACTTGCCCCCTTCTTCTTCACGATGACTGGTTTGCTACCACTCCGAAAGTGCCCGACTTCCTAACGGCCGCCTTGAGGAGTTTGTCGAGTTCGTCTTTGATGATCGCCGCTTCCGGGAAAAGCGCCGAGCTCTAAGACGGCTTTTTTGCCAGTCAACAGCCACCAGGCTCAATTACTTCCCTTTGGGACCCCGGGCATGTTTGACGGCTCCTGTGCTAACACGTCCGCCCTCCGAGGAAAGTAATGAGCTCGAAGTTCCTATTTGGGGTCTAAAGAAGACCCCAGATGGAAGACCTTGACGGTCGGCCTCGTCGAGAGCTACCGCTTGGTCTCTCCTCCGGTTGAAGGTAACTTTTGGTCGGAACGAAGCCGCTTAGTCGGGTCATGTTGGGCAACCGCTCGACCATGTCGAGCGCTTATCATAGCTCAAGGCCGCCTGTGGTCGCCTTTGATGGTAATGACGCCATTTGGCCCGGAGCCTTGAGCACCGGTAGGCGTGGTGTGTGGCGCTATGAACTCGACAGGCTGGCTCGCGAGGATGGCGTTAGAGTCGACTTGAAGTCGACGACTTGAAATTGATCGGCCTCGTCCGGTTGGCGGACCCGAAGCGCTGAGGCAACGTGATCTCGCCCAGGGCTTGACCGGTGTGCGGACGATCCCCGTGAGAACGGACGGCAACGCCTCGATCTGGGATCGAGGGACTGCATCTCATCCAGACCGGCAGATATGAGGTCTAGGAGCTTCCGCCGCTCTGAGGACTCGGCCGACCTTAGCGTTGCCGATGGTCAAGCTTCGACCAGCGGGAGCCTCTGGGCTCGGTCATTCCAAGGGGCAGTCCTCCTTGGAGAAAGTGAGGGTAGCTCGGACCACCCGAGCCGCTTTGGACTAGCGGTTTGTCAGGAGTGATGTGGCGACTCCTGCCGCCTCCTTGAGGTCCTTCGATTTGTACGCCGAGGAGCCCCGAATATGACGGGCGATGTGGTTTCGGCCTCCTGAATCCTATGCCATCGCTCAACGCCCTCCGCCGGCCCTTGCCCTGCCGTTATCCGCCGCCATGAGCGTGGGCATGGGACCTCACCGTCAGAGAACCTTTCGAGCGATGCGCCCGAGTTCGGCGATTCTGAGGTCGTGACCGCCGCTGATGGTGCGGGCGAACGGACGCCTGGGCGCTTTCGCTGTGCTCGCGCCGCCTTGGCCTTGGTCGTCGGGGTCTTGGTCCGCGTCCCGTGGTCGCGGCGAACTTGTTTCGACATCGGCTTCCGCCCCGCCGAGCACGCAGGCGCGGCGCCGACGGCGGCAACCGTGCGGCGACGCAATTTCTTCTTCTTTTGGCTTTCTTCTCAACCGAGCTCGCTGCTTGTTCGAAGGACCTCCAGTTCGGCTGAGGCGGCAGCTTTGCCTTCGCCGATCATCCTTTTCCATTGCACGGCTTGCTGGCGTTACAGACCGGCCGGCCATACGGAAAAGCTCGTTGGCGTCACGTCGGGGTGGATTTCCAAATCTTGTGTGAGCGCACGTCGCGACCCCAATTTGAAGGCCGGACGACCGCTCGGTCCGAGATGCTCGGAATGGAGTTCCTTACTTTGATGAACCTCTCGACAAAGTGGCGCAGGTCTCCTTGTCCGTCTCGATCACCGCTTCAGATCCAGCAAGGCGTTCGGCGAGTGTAGCGTTTTGGAAATTTGCGCGCGAGGGCATCGCAGAGCTGCCCCACGAGCGGATCGAACCCTCCTTCGGTTGAAGAGCCATGTTCTAGCAGAGCCATCGAGAACCGTGGGGAGGTAGTTGGTTATGACTCTCGTTTCCCGGCCGCCACGATGGCGTGGAGTAGATCGAGAGGAACTCATCCGGTTCGGGTCCCGCTGAATCGCTCGATGTGGCGGGCTTGAACTTGCCCGCCACACTACTCGCTGAAGAGACGCCGAGAACGCCGCAACCAAAGTCGGCCGTTATGGCGGTTCGCGCGGTAGAGATCGCGATGGTCGGGTCCCCGCTTGGTCCTTCGCACAAGGCTTGACGCGGAGAACACGCCGCCACGGGCGCCGAGGACGAGCATTCGAAGGCTCAAGCGGTCGGGCATGCCCCGAGCCCGCGAGTTCTGCCGGAACTGCCCGGAAGGCTATCGCGGAGCTATTTCTGCTTCCACGGTCCCCCGAGCAGACTTCGGGGCACCGTGTTGGGAGCGTAACAGGAAGGGAGCCGGTGGTCCCGAGAAACATTCCGGGCCCTTGGGCGCCACGCCCTGGAGCCCTATGTCACGCAAGATTTTCTGTGTTTTCACCACAAGCGCCCCATGGCTGCCAGTCCGCCGACCGAGAAGTTTTGGAGGCAGCAGACGATCGCCGCAATGGCGCTGGCGCCCGCGCTCGGGAGCGACGGGTGATCTCGCAACGCCACGACGCGTTCGGGAATGGTACCGCTGGGGTCCTTGGCCGATTCGGCCCTGCGTCCGCCCTCGCTAGGTTGGTGGCGGGCGACACGGTTCCCGCCGAACAACTCCGGGGTCCCGCCGCATCGCGGCCGTGGTGGGGGAAGCTTCATGGGGCCGATGCTCGCTTCGTCGCTTCCCCGCCCGCCACGTTGACGCCGCGGAATACCAAGATCGCGCGACGACACCGGAGTGGTGTCGTGACGCCGTTCTCTCTGGCCGAGCTCGAGGCGATCGGGAGGGTTTTGCCGCCACCGAGGTCGCCGTGTTCTTCCCCGCGAGCGAGGGTATTCGATCGCAGGCGGAGGAAACGCTCCCGTGCCGCAGCTACCGGGGAAAGACTCCGGTCTCGCCCTGTGGCCTTCGGTCGGCCAGACGCCACGCCTATCGCCGGGCGTAGTACTCATCTCCGTCCTCCGCGCCGCCGAAGACGCAGAGGTCCCGATTGTCCTGCGAAGTTCGGCATCCTCGTGATTTCTTGCGAAGGACTTCTCCGATCCTCACGGACGGCGCCACCGCCGATTTATTCGATAGCGCCCCCGCCGAAGCTTACTTGTTGAATGAGGGATCAACGTGAGGCCCTTTTCCGTAAGGGTTGTACGCCCGAGAGTATGCCGAGCAAGGAAACGAGGTATGCGGACAATCGGAAGGCACAAGGGGTCAATTTTTCATTTGGTTCGGCCTCCCACGGTGGAGATAACAACCCCACGCCCAAAGAGATTTCACTAGTATGCAGAGGGTGTTATAAAGCGCTTGCTTTGGTCCCTAGAGGTCCTAAGGACCTACCAAAGGGCTCAGAGCGTGAGTGTGTGTGTATTACAAGAGGTTCCAACCCTCGATCCATCGCGGAGGGGGGGTATTTATAGAGAATTACAGAGACAAATCATTTATTACAGGAGCGCCATCAGAGGACGAAGCAGAGCAAAGGTTGCGCCACTCCGCGGTACCACGCGACGTGGGCACGGTGGGCGTGGACCAAGTCGGCCTTGACTGTGGCAATACGCAATCCCCGAGTCGCCATGCATTTAATGCCACGCCGCTTAGTCGAGGACCCCGAGCTGGCTTTGTCGGGCCGGGTGCACGAAGATCGATGACCGCATCGTTGTCCGGAGCAAGGGCACGACGGTTGGCCTGGCTTCCATGGTCGCCTCGATCAGATAGCCAATCCCGACAAAATTCCTTTTTGAATCATGACCTAGAGAATCTTATCTTACTGTGATTTAAATTTCATTAATTTTAGATTAGTAGATCTAAAGTTATTCTTATCTCTTGACAATCTAGTTTGATTTTTATGCTCATCCTTGTTGCTGAAATTCTTGTTTCTTTTATCCTGCTTTTCGTGTCCTTGAACCTATTGTTTATTCCATAGCACTAATGTTTTAGAAGACATTATTAAGAGGGAAATTTTTATTTGGCTCTATTCACCTCTTCTGGTCGTCGATTTTGGCCATTCAGTAACTTTCTCGTATTTAAAGGATGTGCTATGTCTCCTCCCATATGAAATGTAGGATTATCTTAATAAATCTGCCCTGGTAGGCCGGTACCATAGAAAAAAGAGGTAATCTTTGGTTACCAAATGGCTCGGAAAGCGAAGGTTCATCCATGAATCAAGATTCGCTCAGGTTATTCGATGTCCTGATCAAATTATTGATTGTGTGCAATCCAATGGTCCATATTCCTTGCAATCCCCTGATGCAGCTGTACTAATAGCACCTGGATTACGCTGCAGCCTGCACGCCCAGAGGTTCAGGTTCAAGCGGAGATTACTCTCATATGGTGCTTGCAAGGTGGATCTAAAGGTAAGACCGTAAGAGCACTTGTCCATATGGATATGACCCACCAATGGGTAAGTGTATTTCAATGGACAATTGGCAATTGATGAGACATGAGGGAGTAGAGTTGTGATGTACCAACTGTGGAGTACATGAATCTCGGGTATCCATAAGGCAGGCCGTACAGGTCATCCAGGAGAGGATGGGTCGGGCCGACTATATGAAGATGGATACCACCTGAGCTGTTTCCAACATGCGCAACAAGAGAATTCTAAAGATAGCAACCGACCTTGATTAGGTAGGTTACGATTGTAATCCAGATCGTTATTATGTTCAGCGGATAAAGATAGAGATAGAATCTCCATCTTCTAACGACTTTTCTTTGTAACCGCACCCCTCTACTATATAAAGGGGGTAGGGCAACATCATGGCCAGATCATCAGCAATAAGCTAGACACATATAATCCTAGAGCACAGGACTAGGGTATTCCCAGAGCACAGGACTAGGGTATTATCTTCTCTGCGAGAGCTCGAACCTATATAATTCCTGCGTCTTGTGCTACTATCGAGTTTGGATCCAATGCCTAACCCCGTTTTCATCATTGCCGACAACAAACGTCGACACCAACATTTATAGGATGAGAAATTTCACGGTGTATTATATTGGTAGTATATAGTGGGTAGTAGAAATCAGATATAACCGTTGATTTATTAAAAGTATTTATACTACTCTATTATCAGAGAAAATATAAATAAATTCTAGCTAATCTGATCTATTAGATCGAAAAGAATGATCCGTTCATGTTGCATTTAGTTTCCGTAAAAGTGCTCAGAATACAGTTCCATGTTTTAGAAAGGTCAAAGTTAGTCTCAACTTTGCACATTCTCCAATTAACAATTTAACATTGCATTCTACCGCCTTCCATTTTTTTTTTGGCATTGTATTGGCACTTGGCACTAGTATCAACTGGCACCTTGTATACTACAGAATCTGTAATACCAAAATGCTCCTCATCAAAATGTAGGAGCAGTATGTCGGTAGCACATGGGAACTTCCCCTAATTCAGTGTGATCATTCGCTTTTAACAAGTGTAGCAATTCAATTTGACGTACAGCACGGCCATCACCAACTTTATTCAGGATGCCACATGAACGTAAGATAAAGAGAAGAATCAAAGCGAAAAAAAAAGAGCAAGCAAGCCCATATATGGGATCAAAGCATCGGAGCATCCACTTCCTTTCGGCAACCATACGCTACCCTGCTGCTATCCGTAGTTGAGCCGGAATATGTCATTCTGGACGAAGAAGCTTCCCTGCTCGTTGGGCACCAGCTGAAACATCTGTACTCAGAAATAAAATCATATCAAACCTCCAACTCAAACAGTTTCCAACGTGAAAGTGAAGTTAAATCAAACGAACTCGTGTTCTAATCACTGCAAAATGAAGTGTGTTTGAGATCAGTCATGACTGATCAGTGATCAGTAGTACGTGCTAATGGATTCCGAGATCGATTGTACCTGGCTGAACCTGAGCTGGTGCTCCTCGCCGGCGAGCTGGAGGTTGCCGCTGACGAACACGAGGATGCCACCGGGGAAGGACGGCGTGGGCTGGCAGTCGACCGTGCAGACGGAGTGCCGGCATTGCTCGAAGGGCAGCTGGGCCAGCTTGCGGCCGATCTCCTCGGCGCCGGCGACTCTGTGGCCCTCGAAGGAGAGCATGGAGGTGTGGCCGTAGAGCGCGGCGAGCGCTGCGCGGTTGGTGTCGAACGTGCGGTAGTAGAACTCCACGAAGGCCCTGGCCACGACGTCGCACTCGCTCCCTCTCCCGTTGTTGCTGCCCTCCTTCCCCTGCCCGTCCATTGTCTTTGCCTAGCTAGCTATGGGCTATTGGGCTTGTGGCTCTCTCTCTCTCTCTCTCTCTCTCTTGCTCTAGACGAAGCTGCAGCCTCTACGTACAGAGCACGAAACAGTCAACGCGGCTAATTGTAGGCGCGGTGTCTGCCCATTGCTGTATGGGATAAACGATTTGTATAGTCGAATGAAGTGATCCTTCGCTTTGCCTTTTTTTCCCTATTGGCGTAGGTCGCACGCCGATACCTAGTCGATCTACGAGTGCGTGGAGCCACCGACGGCAGGCCAGTGGATCGGAAGGAAAAGAAAAGAGGGGCTTCGACAGAAGAAAAAGGGGAATATATCCTGTGCAATCAGAGAGTTAGTAAAATCACGGTGCAACCTAACTAAAAAAAGTTTCAAAAATTTTGAAAAAAATGTGTGGATGTACAAAAAGACAAAGTTGATCCATCTACATATCAAATTTCTCATGATCAAGTTTCCTGTTTTATTACTCTTAGCACAGGACGAATTTGATCATGAAATTTTATATGTAGATGGGGTAAGCTAAGATGTACATCCATGATTTTTTTCAGAATTTTTAAAATTTTCTAGTTGGGTTGCACCGTGGTTTCACCAGCCTGTCTGATTGCACAGGATATTTTTCCAGAAAAAGGAGGGGCAGGGAAGAAAGCGGCGAAATGAACCTCTCCTTACTCTGAGATGTTAATAGTGTTTTTGGGCTTAGCTCATAACTCATTGCATCATTGGATACTGACTAGATCTGAACATTAGATCGGGCTTTTTTAAGCCGGCCTATAGTACAATAGACATGGCCCGGCATGTATGCGCACGGGTTGTACTGGGCCTCACGGTCGGGCAGGCACATCATGTGGCAGAACGTTCTGCCACGACATTGCGTCATGTTGTGGCTGGCCTTACTACCGGCGCTTTTTGCTGTCTTCACATGCAGAGAAAGGGAGACAACGGAGGTGCTAAAAGGTACAGAATGGAGACTAGAGAGTATGTGCTCACTAATACTAAGCATACCCACTAAACCTCTCCGTACTAGGGTACCCCACACTGGGTGTAAGGTTTTTAATGAGTTAGTAACTCTGTATCTATTAAGAATGAATAAAATTTAGTTCTTTTTGTCCCAATATTTGTTTCTATTGCTTCAGCTCCATGCATCTCCGACTTCTTTCCTCTCGTCAAAATAGTGCAAATAGGTTAGGCCTGGGTCAGCACGAATTGCAAATGGGCAGTGCCTAGGCTAGACGAAGGCAAGCTAGGTCGTGGCAGCATGGCATGGTTTAGACGCGCTGCCCAACAGGCACGTGCCATGCTGGCCCGGCATGGCATGACGCCCACCTCTAATAGTGACAAAGGTTTGCTATTTGTAAGTCTATTTTTAAAAAATCTAAGTCAATTTCTTTGTACGGAGATTGATGTGCCATATCTTTACTATCTTAAATATTTTAGTTGGTGGTGGTGGTGAGTCTGCTACCTGGGTCTCCATTCCACGCACGTCGACTGGTGAGCTTCGGTTGTTAGAACCATGCGCTCAAGCCCGTCTCTCCTCTACCCAACCCCAAGCACCGCTCCCTATTCTAAACTTGGTCGATGAGCTTGGGAGCTCGAGGAAGGATAGAGCCGCATCGTTCACAAGCTCGAGGAAGGCTAGATCTAGCGCCATAAAGCTTAGGGGTGGTTGTACCCGCTATTAATGGGCTTGGGGAAGGATTTAGAGCTAGCAGGGGTTTGACCGCTATGATGATGATGAGGTTAGCACTGAAACTATTTCAACACAGATATACTACACCTCGTCGAAATTGGGCGTCAGGGGAAAGCTATGTGCTCAATCTAGGATAGGTGAGGTGGGGCAACATTAGGGATGACGAGGTCCGAAGAGCAATGAGGAGGATGCCACATATGTGGATGGCGAGGAGAGAGGGCCACATGCTCCCACCCTTGAGTTTGCTGGTGCATAAGTGGAGAGCAGTTGCAGATCCATTGCCCAACGACCCTAGGATGCTACCTGACCTCGTCGGTGAGCCACTATTGAGCAAGGGCCCCCGCCCTGTTGGCATCAGGGGTGGCCAGTTGCACCTTGCCCAAGTAGGCCAAGGGCGACAAGCGCTCGGGAGCCAACGATTGGAGCACGGGGAAGCTGGGGAACAGCCGCGAAGGTTGAAACCATACATGACGGTGGTGAAGAATCTCGTTGTATGGAACTATGGATTGAAGCAAATCAAAGAGAAGAGTGGAGTTGTAAGGGTGTTCACATGTGTGGCGGCGGTGCTTAGCCACATAGGCTCCGTGCTCCCCAATCCATGTCCCCTATCTTTGGAAACAAAATGGATTGGGTCAGGCCAATCCACTCATCTCTCTTCCCTTCATTTTTCATAGAGGATTTTATTCCTTCCTATTTTCCACATTTGTTCTATTGGACATTTCCTATACTGATGTGTAATATTTTGTTGTAGGCTATTGTTCTTTCATATATAAAATTTTCAGCATGTATACCGTGTGCAAATATATTGATCCAACTAACACTTATGAACATATTCAAGATTCCCATATAGGAAAATATATCACCCGACATCTGATATGCCAAAGCCAATCCCATATGAACCCAACATCTGCTATTTAAAAGTAGGATTAGGCTTTGCCTAGACTCGAAAAATTTTCATGGTGGAGAGGAAGCAAGAGATGAGGTCGATGTAGAGGTGGCCGAGGAGATCGCATTGTCATCATCATCCTTCCTGCAAATTCCTCAAAGGCCTTGCGTCCCTACGGATTCAAAGCTCAACATCGGTGTTGGACTAGAGTTCACCGCCAATGGTTGACTGTCATCTTCAACTAGCATGGTGGAGGATGGTGGCTAGAGTTGGAGGGGAAGGTGGCGGTCATTTTGGTCTAGATGAACGAGAGGAGGGCTATGGTGGTGCTGGCGGAGGCGTAGTAATTTGAGTGGTGGAGATATGGTGTGGTGGTGTAGTGGAGAAGGTAGCGTGGATGGAGCATGGTAGCTAGAGGGAGCTGGTTGTCGTGAAGATGAGGTGGCCGCAAGCAAGATGGCTGTAGGCACTGAAGTTGGAGAAGGAAGAAGGAAGCAAAAATAGGAACAGGAAGAAGAGAAGCCTGGCTTGAATTGCACGGTGGCAGTGAAAGGACTTTGTAGGGTTTGGCTAGCTTGGCAATTTCACATTGTGCCCCCTCAATTCTGACAAATTTCAATTAAGTCCTTGTCCTAGGTAAATCTTCCGATTTGGCCTTCTAGTGCTCTATTTTTGTCAAGACCAGGTCTTACATGTTTGTATCAACTCGTAGTTCTATACGGAGTGGTCCAACATAATGTACCTCGCTGCGCCGACAAATGGAAAATGATCCATAAAATGTAAAATTTCAATTTGATAATTAAAATATATAATGTGCGTAAATGATGGATAATAGTCACAAAATACAAAAAATTATCAGGCAAATAAACATAATTATGATTAGATATGGAGCAGTGCTTCAATGCTTTCTCTTCCAATACAAGTTGCACAAATCTTGAAGTAAGCGAAGGGGTAAGTAATCACCATCTGTCTTTCATTTATGCTTTAATATTTATGTAACTATCAAAAAGAAAAGCATGGAAGCGCCTCTCATATGGTTAATGTCAGCTTCAACAGAGAAGAGAAATAGAGATGGAGGAATCCAATGGTACAAAAAATCTTATGATAGACGATTCAAAAACCTCATTACAGACGGTTTTATGAATGGTCTATAACCATGTGTCAGTGATAATGATAGCTCATCACAGACGGTTTATGAATTGTCTGTAAAAATATATCACATACGGTTCTAAGTGTAAAATGTCTGTGATTCCACTTATCATAGACGGTTTCTAGTAGAAATCGTCTGTGATAATTGAACATCATAGATGGTTAGTAGTAGAAACTGCTTGTGATATAAGATGAATCACAGATGGTTTTTTCCTAAAGAACCATTTGTGATATTTTTTTATATTGATGTACTTTTTCTATTACTAGCTAGCCTCAGGAAATGCTAGCCATGCCTTTTAAAACAAGCAAATTACAGATTAAATCACAAGCATATTATCACATTCATCTCAGAAATCAACTCATATTACATATTACACCACGTATAGCACATCTATTTTAGAAAGCAACTCAGATTACATATTACACCATGTACATCACATCTATTTTAAAAATCAACTCAGGTATATTAACCAATTGAATGCACAACTATAATTCACAAATTTACATCACAAGTTTCGCAAATTAACCCAAGTGGTAATTCAAAAATAGCACAACTTCTCGAGTTAGGCAGTGTAGAACTCATCTTCTGGATTTATAACCTCACGCAGCAAGAAGGAAGATAATTGTCCTCGAATTCCGATTAGATCGGTCTGTTCCAACTTAATTGTAGCGTATTTTGAAACCTCATTGGTCTTGTTTGTATCATGAGAAGTTGCATGTTGTGGCAAACATAAAATCCACATAGGTTACTTTCCTTTTCATGCTGGTGGCATTGCATTAATAGATTTGGTTAGTTCCAGAGGCATTATTACAGAGTATAATATAGGATTATTATGTACTAGCGGATACTAGAAACTTAAAATCATGCTTCAGCTTCAGCCCGTCCTTGCTAGAAGGCCCTCCATGAGCTTTGTACACTTTGAACGACATATGTAATTTTAAAAAGTTAGCCTTAACTATTTTACGAGCAACGTATACCTTGAACAACCTACAAGAGAGTTATCTATGGAGGAAATATGATTACTTGTTGAATAATTTTATGATAGGATTCAAATCGTGGCTGCCACTCTGTAAGAAATCAAGGTACATAATCCGGTTCTTTCTTAGTTAAATACAATTAGAATCCAATGAAACCTCCATAGGTATGTCGCCATGGTCATTCAACCTACCTTTGAGTTGCGCGTACAATATATATCAAAGTATAGCAAGTAATGCAGCACTTACCCTAGGTTGTGGGGTAAAAGTAGGCACTCTATATCACATTGAGCCACCAATGCCTCTTCCACATAATCCTCGATGACTTTTAAATGTCTGTCTATTTTTTTGCTCGGAGACTATGTGTGGGTCGAGGACACCCACCGGGTTTTCTTATTTTTTGCTTCATGGATCTTGAATCTGTATATACAAAAGTAGGGAGCTATATATATATATATAAGACACTTATCGGTATCACATGAATGTAGATATATATATATATATATATATATATATATATATATATATATAGTGAATGTATTGCATATACTTACAAAGTCTAGCATCTCAAGAGTGAGTCATCGAGATTGAAGAGATTGAACAAGTCATTGAAGTCGACTCGAAGAAGCCCTCAATGATTGGTTCAACAGATGCTTCAACTTGAAGCTGACCGGGATACTCGTTATATGTTCTGCCACCATCTTGTTGGCATGTTCCATGTACCAATCATGCAATCTAATACAAGCCAATGAAGGTTTTTTAGATGCTCTGCCGTTACTAAAGGCTCTCTTAGCTCGTATCTCTGGGCCAACAGGGCAATCGGATAGCGAGTGCCTCCGTGATCTGCTTCGATTTTCCCTTGTCTCGCTTTCTACCATAGGTCATCTTCACAGGAGACGAGTGGGTGTAAGGTTGAGGATGTTGACTAGAGAGGGGTGAATAGACGGTTTTAAAAGTTCTCTTTGATGATGACTAACGAATCAATACGTATGTCAAAACCTAAATAATATGCGAAAGCGTAAGTCTAATAAGGCTCACTAAATGCACTAACTATCTAAGTCTGTAACAATAATTTGTAATCCTAAAAACAATCAATCAATCCATTAATCAATTCTACTAGCATAAATTGCTTGAATGTAAATAAAGAACAGAATGCAATCAATAAATCAATTCTACTAGCCCAAACACATTGGATTGGCTCCACGAATTGAGTATTGACCTCGAATCCACTAATGGTAGCTCTTTCTCCCTCAGGGTAGGCGAGCTCCAACCTTCACAAACTTATCGAGCCTTCTCATAATCTCCTCTGAGAATGTCATTGCATATGATGCTACTCGGTCGTCTAGATGTCGGCAAACACTAAGAGTAATAGGCCAAGCCTTCTAGCTTAAACCTCACCAAGTGCAACACATATTCAAGGCTCTCCTCCAAGTGCAACACATGCACAAGGAACCCTCAACCCATTCTAATTGCAACACATGCAAATTAAAATTGCTCTTAACTCAAGAACCAAATTGGAGAGTGTAATACATGCACAACTCCTCCAAAATGCTCAATAAACACAGCAACCCCAAATGCTTGCCTCTAAGGCTCCTTTTATAGCTGTCCCAAAGAAAATTAGCTATTGGGAGCAAATCAGATAAAACTAACTAAAACCGGCACTACCGCCCATGTTGGGCTGGTAGTGCTAGCCTCTGGCACAACGGTCTGAAAACTAGCCGTTGTCTAGATAGCCTAGTACTACTGCCCACGTAAGGGCAGTACTACCGCTGGAGATCGATTCCATACGTATTCTTCCTTGACCGTTATGGTGTTTTCGATAGGAGGCAACTTGTTAATTGATTGTATTCTTACTCATCTACTGCATTCTCTACTCTGACAATTCTCTTTTTTCCTGATGAACTGCGTGGTGCTTCTTGTTGGATGGGTTGGTTATATAGAAGACCTGAACAACTTGGTTAATAAATACGAATGGTTCACCTCGGTATTCGACACGTTCGAGGTCCACAGTAGTGACGATGTACTTATCAACCTCTACATATTGGAGGTGGACCCAACGACATCAAAATAGGGGATCTTGAAAAATACGTAGCCGAGCTTCCAAATCTCCTCTATGAACTCATAGTAGGAGCTCCTCGTCGACCCAGCGGTATTGAACGCATCTATGCAGACACTGTTGTTCTGGTTTGTTTTCTTTATATCCAGATCTCTGTGTAAAAAGTGCACCATTTAAGTCATATTATTTCCATATTACAATTGTAAATATTGGCCCTTTTGCCAACCATGTTAACGTATCACCTGACGAGCTCCTAGTGATGTCGCTCCTTCAACTATTTGTTGAACTAAAAGTTATGCTGTCTCGTGATCCAAGACTCCTGCCGCATCGAATTCTCTTACCATAACTAGTGCTTGTGCTCATCGATATATGGGGACACTACAGCCATGTGTTGCAAAACCATGAAATGGGCTTGAGCACACACAACCAGATAAGGCGCGATTGCTTTCCTTTCGATGGTCCTAATACCCTCGAGCCTCCCTTCATGGTGAGATAGAGGCACACATATTGGTTTGATCTGAACCATGTAATCGATGCAGAATTCGACAACCTCTTCAATTGCATAACCTTTGACAATGCTACCCTCTGGTCGAGATCGTTTTCGTATATAGGACTTAAGAATTCTCATGTACCTCTCGAACGGGTACATGCAACGTAGGAACACAGGTCCACACATTTTTATCTCTCTCACAAGGTGAAAAATAAGATGAATTATGATATCTAAAAATGACGGAGGAAAATACATCTCAAGATTACATAGGAGTCATCACCATGTCAGCCTGCAGAGTATCTAATCCTTAGGATTGATGACCTTTTGAGCAATTGTGTTAAATAAATAACATAGCCTCATGATTATCCCTTGGATCTTAATTGGCAAAATACTTCTAATTGTGATGGGAAGCATATGTGTCATTAGCACACGGCAATCATGAGACTTCATGCCAGTTAATTTCAAATCTTGCATCGAAATAAGTCTCTTCATGTTGGAGGAGTAACCTTACGGAACTTTCACATCATGCAAGCATTGGCACAGTTTAGTTCTCTCGACCTTGGACAGAGTGTAACAAGCGGGTTCACAGTACATTTAGCCTTTATCGGTCTCTTTCGGTGCTAACTTAGGTTTGATATCCATATTGACTAAGTCAAGTTGTACGCTAATATCATTCTTTGTTTTACCCTTAATGTTTAGTAAGAGACTAATCAATCTATCACATACATTCTTCTCTTCATGCATAATATCGATGCAGTGACAAACTTCTATGTGCTCCTAATAAGGTTGGTCCCAAAATATTGATCTCTTCTTCCATACGCTCTTCTCTTGAGTTCTCAATTTACGTTCCTTTCCGTGCACAGCATCTAACTCCTTAACCATATCATGAACATCCCTCCCGCTTAAAGGCTTTGGAGCTGAACCGTTCATGTTCCTTTTGTCGAATTGTTTCTTCATCTTGCGATATGGGTGATTCCTCCAAATGAATCTACGATGGCGCATGTGTACGATTTTGTGTGAGTGATTCAACTACACACTCTCGGTATCATTTAAGCCTGAGTGATTCAAGTACACACTCTCGGTATCATTTAAGTAGTGAATACGGGCTTTGGCTCTTTTTCTATTTTGGCCCGACAGGTTAGCAAGGGCAAGATAATCATTAATGGTGCAGAATAATAGGCAGTGCAAAGTGAAGCTTTCTTGTTTGTATGCATCCAATACATGTACCCCTAAAACCTATAGTATTTTTAGATCTTCCATCAATAGTGCTAGGTACATATTAATATCATTCCTAGGTTGTTTCAGGCCTTGAATAAGTATAGACAATAAAATGCACTTCCGCTTCACTGATAACAAAGGAGAAAATTTGTAGATACAGAGATTCGTGGGCCAAGTGCTATGACGGCTACTTATGTTATCGAAAGGATCATTCCATTTGTACTCAATCCAAACTTTATATTCTTTAGTTCCACACCGAATTCTTCAAACCTCCTATCGATATTTCTCCACATGACGAAATCTGCAGGGTGTCTTAGCATTTCATCATTTTTACGCTCATCCGAGTGCCAACATAATAGTTTTGTCTTCTTTGGGTTCGCAAATAAACACTTTAAATGGGGAATTACAAGCAGATACTATACCACCTTAGTAGAAGGTCATTTCTTCACCTCGATGCCTCGTTGTCACCATATGAATGATTCTTACGCTTGTACCAGGATGCGTTGCACATCGGACATACATGCAAGTTTGTGTACTCTTTATGGTAGAGGATACAGACGTTTGGACATACATGTATTCTTTCTATTTCTATTCCTAAGGGATAGAGAATCTTCTTGGCTTTGTAGGTGGTTATTGGCTACTCGTTTCTCTCTAGAAACATATTCGTCAATAGACCTAATAGTGCCATGAAACTTTTGTTGGACCAACCGTTGCTTGCCTTTAATTTCAGCAATTCAAGCACAGATGACAACCTTGTGTATTTTGACATGTAGTCCAGAACAAAAGTTTCTCTGAGTTGTCCATCAAATCTCAGAATTTACCATACTCTCTGTCATCCAGGTTCCCTTCTACATCACGTGACATCTCATCCAGATTATCATCGTACAACCTATCCTCATTAGAAGCACAATCGATATCATCCGGCATATCGTCGACTTCGTTGGTGATTTTAATACTACCTACTTCCTGTGCAATTTGCTCTTCACCGTGACTGGTCCAACATGTATACCCCTTTTGAAACCCCTTAGAATCAAGTGTACTTCGATCCGTGCTGAGTTTTGAAACATTTTCAGATTCTCGTAGTCAATGCATGGACAATACATAAATTGCACCCCTTATTAAACATATCCTCCTCTACAGTTGTTCTAAAAGCAGAGAAGCCATTAATGTACTCAATACTTACACGGTTCTCAGTGTACATGTAGATTTAGTCCATCTATGCTAAACATATAACAATTAGTAAATATTGAAGGTGTGCGCATACAGACATTCTTAAATTAGAGCATAACTAGCTAAACCCTACCTTAAATCGTAAATTAACCATGCTAGATCTAAATAATCTTCTCCCTGTACCAAGCTAGCTAGATCTAAACTAATTTTCTTCAATTCACTTTTTACCAAGCTAGCTATATCTTGGATATAATGCAATTTTATAACCAATTATTATCTTAGATCACAAAGAACAAATGGGTATACAAGCTAAATCTAAACAATATTAAAATTATCTCTTTACCAAACTAGCTAGATCTTGAATATAATGTAATTAGAATCAATTACTAACCTTACATCACCAAGAACATATAGATCTACAAGCTAGATCTAAGTTCTAAATGCAAACCGTCAGTGAATAGATATCACTGACTATTTTCTTATAAAACCATCAGTGATGACATCAATTGTTATCACTGATGATTTTTTTTATAAAACCGTTTGTGATATCAATTATCATCACTGACAATTTCACTAATGGTTTTATACTAAAACTATCAGTGATATCTATTAATATCACTAACGGTTGGTGTCTAGAACTATTTTTGACCATCTATAATAAGGCATCTAATATAAGACTTTCTGTGGTAGCAGTGATCCTGTCTTATCGATGGAGACAAGAGATGGTTGGAGAAGAACAGAAGAGAAAGAACATTAAATTGTATATTTATTTTTAGATCCTCTCAAGGCTAACTAAGCTGACACTATCGTCACCGTAGTTTTCTTTTGGTTGGGAGAGGGGTTTGTAGAAATTTTACCATCGAGAGTGCAGTGCAAACTAAGCATGGCGGCAGAGGCATGATCGATGCAAGTCGCAATGGAGCTTGGCTAGGCATAGCGATGAAGTGAAGGGCGTAGGTGTATGCCGAGAATGGTAGAGAGGCATGATTCGAGGAGGGGCAGAGCTCTGCCAAGCATCACGTTGGAGCCGAGGATGTGGCGCAAAATTGCCATGTTGGGTTAGTGTGATTTTGTTTATCCGTAGTAAAACACCAACATCCAACTAGTGATTAGATGTTAGTCCGATTGATAAAGATGTACTTATGCTTAAGAAAAATTAGCGGCCTTACAAATAGACAGCCCCTAATGGTAATGATGACCTTTTTTTTTGTCCAAAGTACCATGAGAATCGGTGGTTTTTTTTCCTTCATTCATATCAGAAATCCTATGGTTGCAAACTTGCAATTGCACACCTCATCTGGAGCATGACCCTTTTTGTTTCACTGACGAATCTAGATTCTAGGGTTTTCGCACTTTAGTCATTATTGCAAGAAAAGTACCGATCCTTACCGGCTTCCTTCGGAAGATGCACGCAAAGAATGAAATGATTGCTTATTACTCTCATGTATCTTTCTTTTCTTTCCAATTTAACTCTCTACTTTTGTATTTACCTCCTTCCTCGTTATGAAAAGCTCGACAGTAACACCGTACCTATCCCCTGCCACGCATGGAGGGTGCGTGGACAGGCGAGCGAGTGCACGGGTAAGCACAGGTGGGCACACGTGTGCAGGCGCATGGGTGTGAGCGTGTCAGGTGGGCGGGTGCATGGGTGTAAGCACGAGTGCGGGCAGGTGCATGGGTGCGAGCGTGTGGGTAGGCATGGGCACACGCGTGTCACGTGGGAGACTCGCTGCCATGGGTAGAAGGGCCATGAGAATAATAGGTTTGGTGGGGTGGCCATCGGGAGAAGGGGAGCCAGAGAGGCAGAGACGGGATGAATGGTTAGATGCTATGTGTGATGTAGTCATTCCCTAAGATAAAATACACTGGCGCGGAAGGAGCATGCGAAATTCATGGACTATATATTGTGAGTAAATTTCATAAAACTACAGGTTTCTTATTCAAACTATCAGAAAACTACAAGCTTTACCTTCTATTTTATAAAACTACATATTTTAAAAGAACTTATGTAACAGAACTATAAGTTTTAGAATTGACCATTCATTGTAATGAGTCTGATAGTGTGAGCCCACATTGTAGCCACACGCGCAAGTGAAACGGAAAATGAGAGTATGTGAAGCTGTCATGTAGATCCACACCGTTAGATCTGTTACATGGAACAATCAATTCTGAAACCTGTAGCTTTTTTGACACAAGTGCTCTCAAAATCTGTAGTTTTATGAAATAAAAGTTAAAACTCGTAGTCTTTTTATTGTTTATATAAGAAATTAATTTACAGTTTCGTGAAATTTATTCGTATATCCAAGATACGTACGTATAGGAACTCAGTGCACAGTAATGCATGTGCGTGCGTGGATGCAAATGCTCGTACATATGTGTTTTCTTGATTAATAATTAAGCAGGTTCGATTAGACCACGATGTTGAAGTATCACCCACCCAAATTGGGTGCATACAATTAATAAAAGTCTCGAAACAAATAATGAACCAGATCCAAACGGCAACATGACGGTAACTGTTGGTCGATAGCAATAGAAGGCAACATCCATCGATCGTTCAAGCATACTTTTCAGCGATGTCAGCGAGGCACTGCACCAGCTCGTTCGGTCTCGAGAGCATCGGCATATGGTCCGAGTCATCTATTTCCTTGACCTCCTCCACCGGGTTGTTCTCTATCATCCACCGCTGGAACTTCTCCACGATGGCATAATCTTGTTTGCAGACGATGTACACCTTACGTACCGAGCCGTAACGACCCTCGGAGAACGGCTGCTGGACGACCAGGTCTTCCACGAACATTGAACTAACCCTCATCAGGGATCTGCCTAGTGTGAGGTCCTGCCAATCGCGCGCAAGGTGATTTCAGCATGCGATACTTAGGGCCTATTTGGTAGGGATTCAGCTTCTTCAGATTCTGAGAATCTGAACTATAAGTATATTAAAAGTGTTTAGATGGATCATCTTGTTTACATTTTAGATTAAAAATATAAACTTAATTCACTTTATTTTAACCTATAAGTTTCAGATCTCACATGAAACTGGAATCTAGGACTCTACCAAATACGCCTTTAATCAGTACTACTCGAGTAGATCTTACTCGCATTTGTCAAGGTCGCAGATGTCTAAAAAGAGACACTTTTTACCAAAAGTTGGTATCCCCATGGTTCAAACTTTTGGTACAACACGGCGTAACGTACGTACCTCCGGCGAGCACAACTGGAAGAATTTCGCTCGTGTGACCTGCGGCCCAAACATCATAGAGGTAGGGAGCTTGCCCTCTGCATCTTGGGGCTTCATCTCGGTGTCCATCCAGTCCAGCCAATTTCCCTCCACAAACTTCAAGAAACAAAAGCAAGTGTACATCGAACGTTTAGTCATTCAGATGAAAAAGCAGCTGAGTTCTGTTCGTGTGTACAAAAAGATCACGCTAAAGAAGTGCGATCAGCGTAAGAAGCAGGTATTGGTCCTCGAGTGTCAATGAATATTTATCACGCTACTACTTGTTTTTGCTTCCAAATCTACAAAATGACATGCAATCCCGATCGGTTGCGCTAGCTCAGTAATTAGCGAAACGAGAGGATCAACGTGCGTCAGGAAATGATCAACCAGTGTATAGCTTTCAGCAGATACGTAGCTTACCTGTTCGAGCACGTGCGACGGGCGCGACGTGTGGTCCGGCATGAAGGCGCAGAGGAACACGGCGGCGGCGACCTTCTCCGGGAACATCTCGGCGGCCAGGGCGATGCTCACGCCGCCGAGGCTGTGGCCGACAAGCACCACCTTCTCCGCGGGCGGGAGGGAGTCCAGGAGATCCAGCAGCGGCTTGGAGTAGTCGCGGAACGTCGGGACCTCGCGCAGCGGCCGCGGGTCAACGCCCGACGAGGCGAGGTCCGGCGTGCTGACGCGGTGGCCGGCCGACCGGAGCCGCGTGGCCACCTTGAACCAGGACCAGCCGCCAAGGCACGCGCCGTGGACCAGCACAAAGTGCTTTCTAGCCTGAGCCGCCGAAGCCTCCATGTCGCTGTGTGGATATCCTGTGTCCGTTACTTTGTGGCTGTGGCTTGACGTCTGAATACCCAGGTGGTGTCGAATTTATATAGCAAACTAAACTAAAGTTAAATGAAACTAGCATCCACTGGCACTATCGGGAAGGTGCTTAATTATTGAGCTTGATCATTAGGGAGGATAAGATCGAACAAGCATATCTGAAAGTCAAGTTTAGGGAATGAGGAGATAAAAGAAAAGGAAACGCAATAGATATGGCAACAACTAGCGCTCGGACGTCCGATAATATTCATTCTATCGGACGCCTGTTGCAACATTTTTTTCAACGTTTGAAACATTTTTTTCCGACGCATGCAACATTTTTTTCAACGCTTGCAACATCCGTTTATTGTATCGTATTTCACTATTTGTCAAGAAAAATGTTGCACGTGTTAACAAAAAAATGTTACACACGTAGAATAAAAATGTTGCAATGCGTCCGAGAAATTCAGACGTCCGAACTGTAGCAATTCCGAATAGATAACTCCTGGAAAAGTGAAAAAGGAAGAATTAAGTTAAGAAGTAGAAATGGAATTCTCGTTGAGACCGGGGACAATTGGCTACTACAATCACCCTAAGCTTCGCAGCACGAAGAACTATTAGTGTGTTTACTTGAGATGTACTATATGATACTACCCTTATTTCTTGGTAACTTCACTATTTAATTTTTTGATAATTTTTAGTACTAACTAAATATATATTTGATACTTTCTAAAGATGATAAAAAATCTAAAGAGACAATAATGGTCAGACACGATGTGCGGCTGTGTAAAGGTTGGCTATGAAATGGAATTCTGGTGGCAAGTTATGGCCGATATTAACAAGGAAACTCGTGCATCGCGTTGTACAATTGAAAACACTAGCCCATGACCAGAGGGATTAATTATGCTTCGGAGGGCGTACAGTTTTACGTTGCAAGTTGCGGACGACAGACGACGGCTTTGTTGTGAAAAGAAATATCGTTTGAGGCATTTCACCCAATCGAGAAGTACCAAAATTTACATTAAATTAGTATCAAAAGTTGTAAAAACTTAGTATCTTCATTTTAAATTTTTAGTATCTCTTAGTACTAACTTAAAGTAAATTTTAGTAACTCTCGGGATAGTCATTTATACGCTAATCAGACAGCATATGCGTACAAAGCGAATCTAATATGTCGATCTGCATGCTGAGGTTATTATTATTATATAGTTAAGGAATGAATGATTGTCCTCTAGTTGGCTAGCCCGACCAGCCATCGGACTATCGGAGTATGTATGTATACTGCAGAAATAGAGATACGGTCATGATGCTTCGAATACAGCTCAAGTAAAACAAGACTAGATAGGTATGCTTGCATACAAGCTTAATTCGAATTCAGCTCAAGAAAACAAGATACGTCATATACTTGCATCCAAACTGATGGGAAGACAGTAAACGGACAGTTTGGCTCGTCGGTGCTGCGACGGATCTACTTGCACAACGCCGGCAGGTGGGGGACATGATTGCCAAGTCATTTATCAAAGGTTGATTGCTGTGGAGCATCCGGTGGTAACAGATAAAGATACTTTTCCTTCGTTGGGAGGTATCAAAATATAATATTGAGCTAGTAGTAAGATGCATTAAAAATTTAAGGACGGTAAAAACTCTAAATAGATAAAAGCCCGGATATTAAGATGTCAACGGTGGAGTTTACTCCGTAGCGACAAAACATCGGCGATTTTCTTAAGGGAGCACAACTGGCAAGCTTGATGATCGATGCGGAGAGACGATGGACCTTAAGATACGGCTCTCGTTTAGAGCGTGTGGCGTAAAGAACAACTCGAGCCTCGTGGACCCGTGGTAGCCACTAACTTACACTACTGCAGACAGAAAGGATCAAAGGCTACATCAGAAAGCTTCTTATCATAGATCGTGGAACAAGGGCTTAAGTCAATTGTCAAATGAGATCGCAAATCCCTGGCCAGGCACAAGTTACGTGGGAAATATCTCTACCTCCTGGCGCGTCATCTAGCAGACTTTTTGAGAAAAACAAATTTCCATCAGCTGGAATTAGTATTGCCGAGGACTAGTATTGACAAAACCAGCAGACATATAGGCGTGATGCTAATACCACATTCAGTCATCAGAACATCAATATGTGCTAAGCCATACATGTAATGCAATTTGCTTTCGTCTCACCACGAGGGCCCAGTAGCTGTCACATCAGTCGCTCAATTATAGGAACAGACAAGCATGGATTCAACTGGCTAGTTTGAACATGTCGAACCAATAATATGGAGGAGCGGTTCAATGCACCTCAAATGAAAACTTATCTCTTCTTATAACATTGTCTGTAAACACTAAAAAAAATGTTCCATCGCTGTAACGACATTAATCATTTTCCAGCCATTTTATTCCACAATCAACATGCACTTTCCCTTCATCTGATGTGCACAATTCAAGGATTCACCAATCACATGTTTCTTCCCCTGTTTTTTCCTTTCTCTTTAACCTGTCTAAAATATTCTATATATGTATATGTACAAACATCTAATTGATGGTGATTTATGAAGTGATGTATGAGTGCTAATATAGAATCCAGCCGCTACTTTCTTCTGTACAAGCATTAGAAACCTATGGAAAACGATACAAAGTGCAGTCATGGCGTCATTCGCCGTCAGCTTGACCGGAGGTCATCTTCCCCATAGAGAGCGTGAAGTAGAGCAGTATCAACGTGCCCACGCTGGACCTGTCGATAAAATTATAAAACGAGATATGCTAAGGTAATACAATGCTCTCTGTACAGATCACTGTTAAAGAACTATATCTCTTATCTTAATGCTGATATTCAACACTGATTTACACTTGTGTGTTTTGAAAAGGAAAAAAAGAAAAGGTAATGCAATGCACTTCCACTTCCATCCTTGCATAACGTGGAGACCATACACCTCATCAGAAAGAGCCAACATGATGAGGTATTGGCATGACTACAATGTACAACATAACATTCTCAAGCCGTTAGCGATCTATTTCGCTAAGTCATTTCACGTGACAAATACATGGAGATCACGGGGTAAACTGACCAGAATAAATCATGCATTTCTACAGACATAATGCTAACATTGCCTAATTATGCGTCAATGTAGACACGTTGGCATTATTTGATTTTCATTGTTGTGGGGCTCTGATCAATCATTGTTTCAGAAACGATCCAACCTTTAGATGTCTGTGCGTGCCGTATATACACAATCTATCTGCCTACGAAAATCAAGTTGGCGACCACAAATAAGTTTGGCCCACACAAATCTGGCAGTCCAAAAAGGTGGACAGATTCAGAGTTTGAGACACTTGGTCTTGTTTTTGTCTGCCATTTGGGTAGGGATGGCAATGGGTTCATTCCCGAGCAACCCAGGAATGGGTATGGAGTAGGGATAGCAATGGCCCCAATTTCCGTTTCTCTGTAGAGAATTCCGCTATTAGGGGACGGGGATGGGAGATCTCCCCTTGCGGAAGGCTTATCGGAAAAAATATTGCCCCCGTCGGGGATCCCGAGGCCGGAGACGTTCCTGATCCTCGTCCCTGCCCCCGCATTATCACTAATAGGTGGGAGCAAATGATCATTCTTAAAAGAAAAAAGAATATAGGTGAGATCATTATTAATAAACATGCTAAATATGAATTACTCTAGCGATTCACTCTCACTTCAATCACACATGCATCATTACTCTAGTGATTCACTCATGTAGCATATGATCTTTCATGTAGCATTTTTAGGGATTAGCCCCCGTCAGGGTCCCGCAAACTAGAGACAGGGGGATTAAGCCCCGTGTGCGAGGACATGGAAGTTTTTGTTATCGAGGATTAGGGATGGGAGGGTACTCCCTGTAGGGATTTTCCCCGTTGCCATCCCTAGTATATAGAGAATTTGTCTAGACTATCTTTTGTGGGTATGAGATTGAGAATGCCTTCCCCGTAGATTGTATATATTTATATACATGTATATTGGCACTTTGTATGTCTAAAACAAGTGTATTTTGTCTCTAGTCTTACACATTTATATAATCTATAGTATATAACTCAGTGTTATTTTACCGTCTCCTGTACTAAAAAAAAAACTTGTTTCTACTTAGCAATGTGACGAACAATAAACTCAAGTTCCTCTTTAAAAAATAAATAAATAAACTAGAGTTCATACGGATTTAGGTCCTTATTGGGGGGCCGTTCCCATTTTAAGGGGGTGTTTGGGACAGCTCCAGCTCCACCAAAATCTGTGGAGTTGGTGGAGCAGGGCATTTCTAGCTCCAGAAATTTGTGGAGCTGGAGCTGTGGGTACATTAAAAGTGTTTCAGTAGATCATCTTGTTTACATTTTAGACTAAAAATATAAACTTAATTCACTTTATTTTAGCCTATAAGTTTCATCTCTGAGTTGGAGCTAGGATCTGAAGCTCTCCCAAACAGGGCATAAATCAGCAGTGGAGATGGAGACATAAGAAAAATCGTCCCTAATATTTTGAAAAGGAAAAAGAAAAGGTAATGCAATGCACTTCCACTTCCATCCTTGCATAACGTGGAGACCATACACCTCATCAGAAAGAGCCAACATGATGGGGTATTGACATGCCTACAATGTACAACATAACATTCTCAAGCCGTTAGCGATCTATTTCGCTAAGTCATTTCACGTGACAAATACATGGAGATCACGGGGTAAACTGACCAGAATAAATCATGCATTTCTACAGACATAATGCTAACATTGCCTAATTATGCGTCAATGTAGACACGTTGGCATTATTTGAATTTTCATTGTTGTGGGGCTCTGATCAATCATTGTTTCAGAAATGATCCAACCTTTAGATGTCTGTGCGTGCCGTATATGCACAATCTATCTGCCTACGAAAATCAAGTTGGCGACCACAAATAAGTTTGGCCCACACAAATCTGGCAGTCCAAAAAGGTGGACAGATTCAGAGTTTGAGACACTTGGTCTTGTTTTTGTCTGCCATTTGGGTAGGGATGGCAATGGGTTCATTCCCCAGCAACCCGGGAATGGGTATGGAGTAGGGATAGCAATGGGCCCTGATTTCCGTTTCTCTGTAGGGAATTCCGCTATTAGGGGACGGGGATGGGAGATCTCCCCTTGCGGGGGGCTTATCGGGAAAAATATTGCCCCCGTCGGGGATCCCGAGGCCGGAGACGTTCCGCCGTTCCCCGTTCCTGATCCTCGTCCCTGGCCCCGCATTATCACTAATAGGTGGGAGCAAATTATCATTCTTAAAAGAAAAAAGAATATAGGTGAAATCATTATTAATAAACATGCTAAATATGAATTACTCTAACGATTCACTCTCACTTCAATCACACATGCATCATTACTCTAGTGATTCACTCATGTAGTATATGATCTTTCATGTAGCATTTTTAGGGATTAGTCCCCGTCAGGGCCCCGCAAACTAGAGACAGGGGGATTAAGCCCCGTGTGCGAGGACATGAAAGTTTTTGTTATCGAGGATTAGGGATGGGAGGGTACTCCCTGTAGGGATTTTTCCCGTTGCCATCCCTAGTATATAGAGAATTTGTCTAGACTATCTTTTGTGGGTATGAGATTGAGAATGCCTTCCCCGTAGATTGTATATATTTATATACATGTATATTGGTACTTTGTATGTCTAAAACAAGTGTATTTTGTCTCTAGTCTTACACATTTATATAATCTATAGTATATAACTCAGTGTTATTTTACCGTCTCCTGTACTAAAAAAAAACTTGTTTCTACTTAGCAATGTGACGAACAATAAACTCAAGTTCCTCTTAAAAAAATAAATAAATAAACTAGAGTTCATACGGATTTAGGTCCTTATTGGGGGGCCGTTCCCATTTTAAATCAGCAGTGGAGATGGAGACATGAGAAAATTCGTCCCTAATATTTTGAAAAGGAAAAAGAAAAGGTGATGCAATGCACTTCCACTTCCATCCTTGCATAACGTGGAGACCATACACCTCATCAGAAAGAGCCAACATGATGAGGTATTGGCATGACTACAATGTACAACATAACATTCTCAAGCCGTTAGCGATCTATTTCGCTAAGTCATTTCACGTGACAAATACATGGAGATCACGGGGTAAACTGACCAGAATAAATCATGCATTTCTACAGACATAATGCTAACATTGCCTAATTATGCGTCAATGTAGACACGTTGGCATTATTTGATTTTCATTGTTGTGGGGCTCTGATCAATCATTGTTTCAGAAACGATCCAACCTTTAGATGTCTGTGCGTGCCGTATATACACAATCTATCTGCCTATGAAAATCCCAAGTTGGCGACCACAAATAAGTTTGGCCCATACAATTCTGGCAGTCCAAAAAGGTGGACAGATTCAGAGTTTGAGACCCTTGGTCTTGTTTTTGTCTGCCATTTGGGTAGGGATGGCAATGGGTTCCTTCCCCAGCAACCCGGGAATGGGTATGGAGTAGGGATGGCAATGGACCATGATCCCCGTTTCGTTGTAGGGAATTTCGCTATTAGGGGATGGGGACGGGGGAAATCTCCCCTTACGAGGGGCTTATCGGAAAAAATATTGTCCACGTTGGGGATCGCGAGACTGGAGACGTTCTACCGTTCCCGATCCTCGTCCCCGCCTCCGCATTATCACTAATAGATGGGAGCAAACGATCATTCTCAAAAGGAAAAAGAATATAGGTGAGGTCATTATTAATAAACATGCTAAATATAAGTTACTCTAGCGATTCACTCTCACTTCAATCACACATACATTATTATTTTAGTGATTCACTCATGTAGCATGTGATCTTTTATATAGCATTTTCGGGGATTAATCCCTGTCAGAGCCCTGCAAACCCGTCGGGGATTAGGGACAGGGGGATTAAGCCCCGTGTGTGGGGACGGAGAAGTTTTTGTTATATGGGATCGGGGATGAGAGGGCACTGCCCGTAGGGATTTTCCCCGTTGCTATCCCTAGTATAGAGAGAATTTGTCTAGACTATCTTTTGTGGGTATGAGATTGAGAATACCTTCCCCTGTAGATTGTATATATTTATATGCATGTATATTGGTACTTTGTATGTCTACAACATGTGTATTTTGTCTCTAGTCTTACACATTTATATAATCTATAGTGTATAACTCAGTGTTATTTTACCATCTCCTGTATTAAAAAAAATACTTGTTTCTACTTAGCAATGTGACGAACTTTTGCAATAAACTCAAGTTCCTCTTCAAAAAATAAATAAATAAACTAAAGTTTATACGGATTTAGGTCCTTATTGGGGGCCGTTCCCATTTTAAATCAGCAGTGGAGATGGAGACATGAGAAAAATCGTCCCTAATAGCTAAATGGGGGAGGGGATGGAATTGTATATATGTATCTAGGGATGAAAACGGAGCGGATTCGGTCGGATAATGACATTTTTATATCCGCTCACATTTTTTTCACCCGGATGCGGATACGGATACGGATAATTTAAAAACGGATCGGATATTAAATCGATATCGGATAATAATAAAACGGATAGTAATCGGAGTCGGATCGAAAACGGAAACAAAACCGAATATTTAGTCGGATAATATGCAAACGCGAAAACACAAGTTTCAACACAGAATATTAGGATTTAGAGTACATAATCCACAAACATAACAAAACTTATAGAATAGTGATGCATAATTTCAATAAGCATAAGGATCTTGATCTGGTTCATATGTCAAACTATAACTCAATAATATTGAATATAAGCAAAGATATTATTATCCACATGTAGACTGTGATGGTCAAATTTATCGCTTGGTAACTGGACCATTTTACAGTAGTTTAAATGATCATGAATACCCTGCCATTTTAAGATTATCCTTAAGAGAGCAAGTGCTCATGATTTGCTGTGCAGAGTCCAGAGCTATGAATGATCCAAGTGGTAATTGTTTTTCTGCAATTCAGCTAATTCTGATTCATGTTTCATCTCACAAGCTATTTTTCCCCTGCATTGTAGTTTGTGACCTAGAACTATTGCAATGTCTTACTGATGTATTTGTCTTCATTTTTTTAGAACAGTAGGGAAAGTAAAATGCACACCTCTCACAGTTATGGCTTTTGCCAATTTTGACACCGGTTTCTTGCCTTTGGATACCGCTGTGTTGGTTGAGGATGTTGCCGGACTTGCGTTGAGCTCAGTTGAACGAATCTTCGCCGGGTGTGTGCTTTCTCCTCCGATCGAAATCGAGGAGCATCCTCTTTTCTTGCTATTGTCTCTGCTTCCACCGGCATCGATCACCTCAACTGGCGTTCCACCACCACGCTCGTCGTTGGACATCACAGGAATTAGGGAAAGGGAGGCGGGGCTGCAGCACTGCGTCGAGGGACTGAACAACTAACAAATCAGTAATCACTAACCGGTAACCATCATTTATTCATTCATTCATTCATTCATCAAGTCTCCACTCCACACACCAAGTTGCCATTCACATTCAGCATTCAGGCACTCACCAGGTGACCAGAGCAGCCGAGCAGGAGCACCCCAGGAGGCCAGGCCAGCTAGAGCAAGCGCAGACGGCAGACCGGTAGAGCCGCAGAGCCCAGACCCCAGAGGCCAGACCGCGTGTGAGCGTGGTGACTCGCGCCAAAGGGCAGAGGTCGAGCCGGCAAAGGCGCACAAGGAGCCAGAGCCAGAGGGTAGAAGGAGCAACAAGGCTCGGCCACCGACGGATCAAGGAGCCGGAGGCGGGAAGGCGGAACGGCAGCTGCAGTGGCGCTTTGGCTCGGGCATTGGCCGGGCTGCCCGGCGAGAGGTCGAGCCGGGCGAGCGGCGGCAAGCGGCAGAGTGGCCTCAGCAGCAGGCGGCAAAGGAAAGGCGGGTCGATGCAATGCAATGAGCGCCTTCGGCCTAGAGCCTGGAGGCGGGAGCAGCGGATTGGGGAATGCGATCGGCTTTCAGGGGCGACTGGCAGGCAGCCACCAGCAGGGGAAAGGAAGGCCGAAGGACTAGGGTTTCTCACTTTCTTGCAATCGCTAGAAGTGTTGGGCCAAGAAATCGCTAGAAGTGTTGGGCCTCGGGCCCATCCCAGCTCCGCCCCCGGAGGCCTGCTGACTATACGTATATCTGGATACCGGATATCCGTATCCGCTCTGTATCCATCGGATATCACCTCTCCCATATCCGCTCCGTATTCGTTTGCCCCGATCCGGATAATTATCCGTATCCGTATCCGACGGATATCAGATTCTTTTGCCATTTCCCTAAAAACGGATACCGGATACGGATACGGTCCGGATATTATCCGCTCCGTTTTCACCCCTATATGTATCCCAGCGGGGAATGGACCCGTTGCGATTCTTGGTCTGGGTATGATTGAAAAAAAACAGTTGCAAAAGGCATATTGTGGTAACTGCTCTCTGATTTGATTCACTTCTATTGTTAAAAAATCAATCACAAAAATAAGAACACGCAAACGCAATTTTACGTGGAAAACCTTTGCGGAAAAAAAATCACGGACGCAAATCGGCGATCTCACTATTTTGGGGAATTGAGTACAAGCTTTACGGTTTACAATGAGGCACCCTTTCACGTCATTGTCAACAGTACTCTGCTACCGATACCCTACGCCGCACAAAAGCATCAACAAAGCGGTCAAGCGTGGCGGCCTGCGTGGCGCCCATGCGCAGTGGGCGAAACGCACGCCTCGCCGCCGGCGGCCGGTCCACGTGGCGCCCGGCGGCGGGTGGGCGAAGCACGCCCGCCCGCCCGCGATCGGTCCACGTGGCGCCCGGCGAAAGGTGGGCGAGCACGCCTACGCCCGCCAGAAGACGAAAAGGTGGTGCGAGGTAGTTTCGCCTCAAGTCTCCTTCCCTATCGTGCTGCTCAGGCGGCGGAGCTGCGGTGTCAGATCTATCAACTACGAGGATTTCTGCTACAAGTCCATTCCTCTGACGCCTCTCACCAACCCGTCAAAAAGGGGTCACATCCGGCGGACGGACGCGAAGCCATCGTCGGCATTTAATGAGGCCGGAGGAACGGACAAAGACAGAAGGAGTAATAAATGTATCAGGATCAGCATGATGACCCTCCTTTTACCTACTCCCGTTAGCCTGGTCTATATAAGGGCCTCCGGGTGCATGGGAAAGGGGGTCGAGCATTTGAGTAGTATTGCATTCGAGCAAGCGAGAGCTCCGCAGCATAGTCTAAGAGGAAACTTGTAACACAAAAGGTCTGTACTGCACTAGTTCAGAAGCACTCTATAAACAATCTAGCAGGAAGTAAGGCTATTACCCAAGGCAAAGGGGGCCTGAACCTGGGTAAAATCTCTGTGTGTTCCATGGTTCGTGGACGCCAAAATCTGCCACGCGGGAGTCTCTAGGGTTTCCCCTCGTTAGGGTTAGCCAGCCGCAAAGACGCCCTCCTATCGAACCAAACCCGGTCTGTAGACTCCGGGCCTGTCAGGTGGAATACGCCGACAGCTGCATATAAGAGATATTTATAGATGAAAGAAGCGACTCGAGTCTAAACGGGCTATACCGAACATACGGGTCAAAGACATCCCTAAAGCCCAAAAGGAAATTCAGATCAAAACCCAACATCTATAGATAAAGTGTTCCGGTGGCTTCACCCGGCCAAGACATTTGAAGACCAATGAAAGAATTAAAAGAAAAAAGATCTAATAATTTTTCTTCCAAAAAATTCTTTTTAGGAACATCCTCTAAAGAACTTTCGGGTTAGACAATTGGAGCTAGCTAGCTATTGACCAAACCTAACTGGAACATATAGCATGTCATGAGACAACAGGCAATGGCAAGCACATTTGGCGACCATTTTCTCAAGAGTAAATATGTTTAGTGCCACCGCAAAGAATAGCGACTTGGAAAATATCATCGCAAAGGAGAAGAGCTGCAAAATACTATCGCACTGGTTGAGGGAGAGTGAACGAGCTCACTGGTGGTAGTCAGCACGAGCTGCCGTGGACGACAATGTCCTAGTGACGAGCGTTCGCGAAGGGGTAGCAGGGAGTCGATTGTGGTGGCCGGTGGGGGCACGCTGGTGTACGGCAGCTTTAATAGGGTGCAGGAGTAGGTAGAACACATCGATGCGATGCTCTGGCGGTGGGGTATCGGTAAGAGTTCCACCGAGGAGGCGACGGCGACGCGACGAAGGTGGCAGCCGGCGACGAAGAAGAAGGCACGTTTCCGCTCGTATGCAGGAAGGGTGAAGAAATAAATGGCAGGGCTGAGTTTCGGGGGTTTAGGGACACATGACGCGGCCATCCAGGCTATAATCTCACCGGAGGGGTAGATCGGGCTGACCTGCGCCGCCGTGTTTGTCCCCAAAACGGGTGATCTTTGCCACCACCAAATTCAACTCGACTCCCTGTCGGCAATTTCCTCAGTACAAGCCATCCACTAGCTCTGCCTCGTCGTACTGAACTTATCCCACCACCGCAAACTCGACCTTGCCGTCCCCAGCTCGCCACCACCGTACGCCCTGCTCCGCCGCCCATGGCTACCGCCGCCAGCCCTCCTCTGATCTCCCCGAACCAAGCGGTCGCCCACACTGCGATCCCCTAGGCCCACTGGGGGATCGTGTGCGCCCCAATTTGGGCCATCGTAGCGCCGGACGCTGCCGCCATTGCGACCCTGTTTAGGCAATGCGCCACCGCCGCCGTGAGCTCACACCATACAGCCTCAGCCTGTGTTTGAGTGCAAAAATGGATCCCGCGTGCCTCAATCCACCTCCCCGTACCTTCCTTCTCCGCAGCCGAGCCTCGCCGCCGACAGAATCACTGCCATCGCCATCGGACACAGAGAGAGAAAGAACAAAGAGATTGGAGAGATTGATCTTAACTTCAAATTGGGAGAATGGCAGGTGCGACCGGAAACAAATTCTGTGGAGGAGGTATGTAAATTTAATTATGTGCATCCCTATTTCGATGGATGCTACGTGTTCATCTAGTTAAATCTCAACCTCACCCCACCAATAGTGTTATTAATTGGAGGAGTGGGAAATCAATGATGTTATTAATGGGAGGAGTGAGAAATTAAATGAATGGTTGAGATTGGCAAGATGAACACGTGACATCTATCGGAGTGAGGATGCACAGAGTTAAATTTGTATACCTCTTTCACGGAATTTTTTTCCGGTGCGACCGGACATTACAAAGCGAAAGGAAAGACAAAGAAGAATGAAGAACGAGGGCAAAACGGTCAATTCGCTCCAGCGGTGTGGAAATCTTCACGGATTTTTTTTAAAAAAAACAATATATTGTTTAAATAATTTTAAAAAATAATACGCCGAAAAATAATTATAAAAATATACATCTGTCACCATTTCAATTAACAACATAAGCTTTGTTGCCCAACGAAATCATGAAAATTTGGTACGAAATGGCGACAGATGAACACTATCAAATTTTCACCAATTGAATTGATGATAGAAGCTTTTGCCGCCAATTCAATTTGTGACACATGTCTGTTCAGTCGTTGATTGAATTAACCAACAGATTACTCACGGCTTCATTTGGCCAACAAAACTAAGGCTTGTAAGGCTGTCGCTAATTTATTTGATGACAGAGCTTCTGTCGCTAATTAAAATGGCAACAGAGGTATATTTTTATAGTTATTTTTTTGTTATATTATTTTTGTAAAATTATTTAAGCAGTGTATTATTTTTTAAAAAAGAAATCAATCTTCACGGCAATGGCATTTTTCAGATTCTTCAGCCTTAGCGACGATATTTAGCAGCTCCTGATCCTCACCTTCGTTGATGGTACTTTCTAGGATATTGCTACAGCGCGGTCGTGCAAACGCAACAAATGGTATCGGATCCGTCTCCACCGTTCACATTAAGAATTGATGCTTTTGTTTTCCTTTTATTTTCTGCGGTTATTGATCTAAATCTTGTACCTCTGGTGGATTGGGTGAGCGGCGGTGCAAGGACGAGGTGAATCTCTAATATTAAGGAGCCTTTAAATGTAAGGTAGAAGATTATCTTTCAAGGGTAATACCTAGTTTGACTATAAATGATTGTCTGGAAATTGAACGAGCATAAAGCATCTGGATAGAGAAGCCCCAATGCTTGAAAGAAATGTTGCAAACACCATTGTTGATTGTTGCATCTATAGTTTTAGAATGCTGCAACAATGTAACTTCTTTTTTTAATTAGATTCAATCATTTTGGATTTATACACCACTTTTCAAACATATCGAGGTCATATACTCTGTACAATGTCCATTGCTACTCAAGGTTTGTTGCTATGTTTGTAAATGAGATTTTTTAATTTTTTATATTGCCACATACTTTGTAATGTTGCACATGTACGTAAAAATTATTACAGATATTGTATGAAATTGTGACGCTGTTCTGCTGGGCTATACAATAGGAATGCTACCATCGTACGTACGAGAGTGCTAGCAAAGTCCTAATTTCTAAGGAGCCATTCTTTACCATTAGCAGACTTACTTACGCAACTGCGCATTTAGATATTATGATATAATTATCTTTGATATACAACTTTACTTCTAATTATTTAAATACAATTGTATTTATTATATAACTCGATTTATGTATAATTAATTTACACCGTTATAATCTGGCCCCACCAAAATAAGTGGTGGAGATCCTTTTAATGATTGAAATACAATTATATTTGTTATATATGATTAATTTGTATCGTTATAATCTAGCCCCACCAAAATAAGTGGTGGAGATCCTTCTCTTTTTCTTCCGACTAATGTGAGAATTTCTAGAATTTATAATTATTGTGGGATTTTCTCGCTCTTAAAACAAAGAAGGTGTCTTGAATATCACCGATTGTTTATATATAGAGAGATAGTATTGAACAAATTTACCCTTTCCTCGATCAATAATACTCCATGAGCTTACAAGAGCAATTTTGGATAAAGAACATGGAAAAAAATGGTGCGTTGCATGTGTAGAATGTTACTCTTGTACTAGTGTGCAGATCAGCTCCTGCACCTACTATGATTAGCGTGACAAACACAAACTGACCGCAGACTGAACCTCTTAATGTTGGAGTTGTAATGGAGACTGCGTTAGATCTTATTCCGACAGCGAATTTTTTTTAAAAATAATACATTTTTTTTTCAAAATTTCAAAAATATACCACGGAAAAAAAAATTACATAAATATGCCCCTGTCGCCCGTTGGTTTGGCGACAGGCCCCTGTCGCCAAACCAACGGGCGATAGGAGATCACGTCGCAGATCAGTGCGGAGACGTGGCACTTTTGGCGCTCGTTGATCATGCGACATGGCCTCCTAAATGTCGCCAAACCAACGGGCGACAGGGGTATATTTATGCAAAAAAAAAATATTCTGTGGTATATTTTTGAAATTTTGAAAAAAAATGTATTATTAAAAAAAATAATTCTTCCGACAGCAACCCATGAAGAGATTTTTACCAAAAGGAAAAGAAGACAGCAACATGGTTCCTAACCGCTGGCCGTGACACGAACAAGGCAACAAAACGCAACACACACGTCTGGCCCGGCAAGGCCCCCATCTCTCGTGCTTTAATCATGTAGTATGCGGATGACAGCAAGAATTAAGAATGGAGATATATGGGAGGGAGGAAGCTTTCGGTGCACTCACAGTGCTGCGAAGGCGAACAGGATCTTCCTCGGGTCGCGCCACCCCGGAACCCGCCGGCGCACCGGCCGGCGCTTCGCAGCGCCGGCAGTTGGCGTCGAGGGGTGGAACTGCTCCCTTGGGCTGCCGTCGACGTGCACAGGCACCGCCTGCTTCTCATACACGCCCGGCACACCTGTGCATTGTTGAGTAGTGCATCATCATACATGAGGGATGCCCAGACGATCGTGTACAGTGTTCACCACGGTTAATATATGATGACTTCTAGTATATCAGCACCCAGAATTACCGGAGACAACTAGGCCATGTTTGGGCTAGTCTTTAATTGTGCAGATTTTGAATTCTCCAAGAATCAGATGGGTAATAGTTTTTGATTTTGTATGTAAATCTGCTTCTGATTGTGAGAGAAGATTCTCAAAAAGCTTTTTGGAAATTCAGAATTTGGATTTTAGATAATCAAAAGCTATCACTCACTTCATTCTTAAAAAATCTAAAAACTATACTATCAAAAACTGTCTCAAACATAGCTCTGTCGCTCTAGTATCTTGAAAACTCAACCTAGCTAATTGATGGCAACATTTCATTGGCTTAAAACTGGCGATTTTGACTGTTGCACAATGATTTGAATTCCAACCCTTATAATGTTGTACTCTCTGAATTGATTATTACTTCCTCCGTCTTTTTAAAGTGAAGTTTTTTTTTACGGTCTACGAGATGTGATTTTGATGTTACTTTTTATAACCTTATCTTATTATATGCAAATAAAATTATAACATTATGAAAACATTTTACACGACAAATCTAATGATATAATTTTCATATAACCGATCTAGATAATTTCAAACATATTAGCGGTCAAACTGTTGAACATTTAATGGCATGGATTCTAGGATATCACTCATAAGATACATATTTCGATATTCGAACTTTATAATGTTTGACCAACAATTAGATTAACAATAGGTAGGTTCATGACACAAAAGTAGTATCGATAAATTTGTATTTGAATATACTCTACTACCATATGATTACAGTTTTGCAGTCTTCAATGATATATCGTAAAAGATATCAACGATCGAAGTTCAACGGAAAAGATATCGACCATCAAAGTTCAATGGAGGAGTAACAAGGAACACAACCCACAGAGATTAGTCTATGTCGTATAAATAGTTGTACTGCGGTGTAGCGCCACGTTTCGTGATGCATTGAGTAGGTGGCAGGAAACAATGGCGTCTGTTCCCAAACGATTGATGAGAATGCAGGTATCTCACGCAAAGCATCTGACATGAGACACGATTTAAAGGCTGCATTTGAGAAGTCCATCCAAACTCATGCGTGCGTGGACTCCTCACCTACATGATGGGACTCGCGGATTTAGGTAGCCAAAGCTATTTATTACGAAGGCAATTTCTAAATCGGCTAAAGAGTCTAGTAATTAGTAGTGCCAGACTTGAACCAGGAAGGAATTGGAGTGAGCATTGTTTCAGAATTCGGAGTAATGGAGCAGGATGATTGATCGATTGATCCTTACCGGTGGAAGAAGGATTGGAGTCTTCGTTCCTCTCCCGCTCAAGGCCCTTCCCAGGGAAAGAGGACTCCATCATCTTCTCAGCCCAAATACAGAATCGATTGTAGCAACAAGGTTAGAAAGGACAAAGAAAAAGAAGCGAACAAACCAAATTCTGGTCGAGCAACGATCCTTACATGCTCCGCTTTGGCCTCGGTCGACTCCACCTCGCCCCTGATGTCGAGCGCCACGAACTCCGGGGAGGCGCTCCAGTCCGTCTCCCGGCGGCCGAGGTCCATGGACGCTGTCGAAGCCACCTCTCCACGGCTCCTCTCCTCCGCCCGCCTCTACGATTTTCCGTGCCCGAAAGAACAAGGCAAGAACATAAACCAGGGGTGGCGTCGTCGGCACCGCGTGGAGGGTCGTCGCCGAGACTTGAACCGGTCGTAGCTCTTGACTTACGGTTTTGCGCGCGCTAGGACAGAGGAAGCGAAAGAGTGTAACCGCAGCGGAGGTAGGAGGCGGTCATGGACTTCGACCGAAGGAGGAGAAGGCAGCGTGGGTTTTAACGAGCGGACGGACCGAACGACGGACCCCGATGGCAACATGGTTTGAAATTTCGTTATCGGTGCCAAGAATTTAAATTTTGTTTGAGGATAAAATTTTGGTATTTTGAATAAATTTTGGTCAAAATTCAAATTCGGTCTGTTTGCTAACAAAAAACCGAATTTCGGCCTGTTTATACGAATTTTCGGGTGAAATTGCCAAAATTTCAACTGTTTTGCATCGGCTGAAAAGTGAGTCAAACGACGACAAAAAAATTTAGATTTTTTTTAGAGTCCTGACACATTGATGATATTTTCATAAAAAATTCAGATGATTATCAAATATGAGGAATTTTTAAAAATTCAAACATTGTTACTGTCCTGATAAAACGTTAACCCGCAAGTTTGAACCGAATGAAAATTAAAACAAACGAGGTTATAAAATTTTGAAATTTTTTATGGATAGTCCTGACATATCCATAATATTCTTATAATTCTTTTAGATAATGGTCAAGATTCATGAATTTTTGAAAATTTGAAAAATGCTACTGTTCTATTAAAAGTCTTACTAACAAAATTGAACGAAATAAAAAAATATCCAAACCACGTTAAAAAAATTTTGAAAATTTTTGTGGATGGTCCTATTGTAGCATAATGGTTCTATAAAAGTTTTAGATGATGATCATGTTTAAATGATTTTTAAAATTCTGACAGTACTACATCCTGATAAAAGGCCGATGATCAATACATAGATTTGATTTAGAAATGAAAAAAGGTTTAAAATTTTTGAAAGTTTTACAAAAGGGTGATAAGAAAATGATTAAGATCTCATAAAAAAATTGAATCATAATCACACTCCAATGAATTTATAAAATTCTTACAAAACACAATACCATTTATTTTCTTTCTCTTTTTGATTTTTGAAATATAATATAACAAATGAAGTTCATTTATTTTCTTTCTCTTTTCGATTTTTGAAATATAATATAACAAATGAAGTTCAATGCAAACATAGATTTGATTGCCCAAACAAAAAAAGTTAAAATTTTAAAAAATGTAATAAAATGTTACTGAGGCAATTATTAATCTCTCATAAAACTTTTAGATCATGATCACAAACGAAAAAATTTATAAAATTCTGAAAAGGTTAATGTCCCACTCATGTTCATTCTATATTTGATTTTTTAAAGATAACAAATGAAGTTTAATTATTTTTAAAAAAAATTGTATGATCCTGCGCTACTAAATATTGTACCACAAAATTTTTAGATCATTATCAAGCACATATAACTTTATAAAAATCTAACAATTTTTCTACCAAATTTTAAAATGTCTAAAAAATTTGGTTGTTCAACAAATTTTCAAATAAGATAACTTTCATAAGGGTTATTGGACCAAATCAAGTCAAAATCCAACCCTAAAACTTTAAAAACCAGACAAAAAACCTGAAATTTTGGCCTTTTTTTTGCAAAATTTAACTAAAAAATGAAATTATTGTAGCATTTTAATTTTTTTTAAAAAAAATTAATTCGGCTAGTAGTTTTAAATTTGGGGTGGCCTGAAATCCAGTTTTCAGTGAAATTTTGCTGAATTTCATCAAAAATTTTAACCTTGGTCGATGGAGCAAAATTTGAAATTTCGATCAAATCTCCGAATTTCAAACAAATCAGATCAACATTTAAAAAGAAAATTTAAAATCTAAAATTTTAAAACCAAAATTAGCCCAAAATTACTGGAATTTTGGTCGAAATTGCAGAAATCTCGACGAAATTCAACCAAGCGAAAATGGTCAAAATGATGTTAAAATTTTTTAGATGGTCCTGACACATCACTAGTGTTCCCATAAAAATTTCAAATGAAGATCAAGCCTGAGAAATTTTTAAAAATTCTGATAGTGTTACTATCCTGATAAAAAACTAACCGATAAATTTCAACTGAATGAAAAATGGTGCAAACTATGTTAAAAAAATTTATAAATTTTTGGATGGTCCTCATGCATCAATAATGTTCTCTAAAATATTTAGATGATGTTCAATTCTAAGGAATTTCCAAAAATTTAACAGTGCAACTGAAGGCTAACTAGCAAATTTCAACCGAATGAAAAATAGTCCAAATCATGTTAGAAAATTTTGAAAATTTTTGTTGATAGTTCTGATATCACCAATATTTTTATAAAATTTTCAAATGATTATCAAGTATGAAGAATTTAAAAAAAATCTGATAGTGCTACTGTCTTAATAAAAGTTTGATAACTTATACATAGATTTGTTTAGCCAACTCAAAAAGGTTTAGAATTTTTGAAACTTTTATAGAAGGGTGCTAAGATAATTCTTAATATATTATAAAAATTTTATATCATGATCACACTTCAGTTAATTTATAAAATTTTTACAATGGTACTATACCATTTTATGTTCCTTCTGTTTTTTATTTTTCAAAGATAACAAATAAAATTCAATGCTTCCATACATTTGGTTGAGCAAAAAAAATTTAAAATATTTTTAAAATTTTAGAAAAGGGCTCTAAGGTAATTATTAAGCTCTCATAAAAATTTTAGATCATGATCACACTCGAACAAATTTATAAAATTCTAACAAGGTTACCATCTCAGTTGTATTTATTCTGTTTTTATTTTTTAAAGATAACAAATGAAGTTTAATTCTTTTTAAAAAATTTATGTATAATCCTAGACCGCTAAAAATGCTGCCATAAATTTTTTAGAATATGATCAAGTATGTACAATTTTATAAAAAAAATTGATAGTGTGTTTTGCCGAAATTAAAAAACATCTTACAAATTTGGTTTTTCAACGTATTTTCTTGGAAGATGATATTATTAAGGTTATTGGGCTAAATCCGATAAAAAAAGGTCAAAGTTTGGTCAAAAACTCTGAGAACTTTTTGAAATTACCGTAGTAATTTGAATTTTTTTAATTTTTTATCTGGTCAGGATTTTTCATCTCGTCCCCGACTGAAATCTGAGATCTCCGTGAGATATTCCAAAATTTCATTGGGATTTCTAACTATGGATGGGAGTCTGCGACAGTTGTCGCTTACCAAAATCGGGATGGGAAAGTCATCGCTTTTCTTGCTCTTGTTAGCCCTTTATCTAACCCTCTCTTTCAACGTGAAAAACTAGATAATAAGACTAGAAAACTGATCATTTCTACGACAAGAGATTGACAACAAACAGAGCTCGCAGACATGTGCGTAAATATTTTCTTTTCTTTTTCTGCAAGGAGACTTGGAATTCTCACCAGAAATCTTCTTGTCGCTAGATAGGTTTGCAAAACCGAAATAAAAAAATCGTAGCGAAATTCGTGGTACGATTTTCGTAAAAACCGTTCGAAAAACCGTCAGAAATCGAAGTGTTAAGAAATAAAAATAATTTGAAAAAAAATTCAAAAAAATCAAAAACCGTTCGATTTTCAACGAAAACCGCGGTTTTTCTCCGCTCGATTTTCTCAAAAAACTACTTGGTTTTCATGAAAAACTAACCCGATCAATTGAATGTTCTTCAAAAACGGTTTTAAGCAGTTTTTAACGAAAACCGCGGTTTTTTCACGAAAAACCACACACATAAATTTTTTCAAGATTTGTATTTTAAAAAAAATTTAATTAGAATGGTTTACTGAACGGTTTTGGATCTCGAACCAAAATGATAAAGTAGAAAATCATGGTTTTTGAACAGTTTTCGCTGATTTTTAAAACCCTGATTCAGCTCAGTCTAGCAGAAGAGACAAACACGTGAGCTGTCGCCTGTCACTTTTTGTTTAAGCAAAGCTTACGGTCCTTCCTTGTCCATCAATCGGCATCGTTGTGACAGATTTTAGAGCGTGGCTCCTCGGCAATTGGCATGTGGTTGGATCGGAAAATACTAGTTGAAACACCCCAAAATTTTCAAAATTTTATTTGGTTTTCTTGGGATTTATTTGAAACTTGGTTTGGCCTCCTTTTGTTCTCTTTCCTTTCCGGGAAAGTTTTTCGTTTTGGGCGCTTTCCATTTTCGGCCTTGGCTCCCTTTCTCCTTTTTCAACCTTCGGCCCAAATCTTCCTCGGCCCGATTGATTTTTCCTCCGGCCCGAGCCCTATTTCCTTTCGGCCTGTTTTGCTTTCTTTCCCTTTTGGGACTTCTCTCCCGTCTTGGCCATATTCCCTTCCTGGAAACATTTCCCTTTATGGCTTGGCCCATTTTCTCCCTCCAGCCCGAATTCTTTCCCCGGCCTGTTTTCTTTTCCCCAGCCCAAATCTTTTCTCTCCGGCTTGGCCTTTCCCGCGCCAGCCCAGCCCACGCCACCCTTCTTCCTCCCCACCTTCTTCTTCCTCCAGCGCACAGCTGTGCCCGGTCCGAAGCCCCGATCGTTGTCCCGTCGTCCTCGCCGCGCCAAGTTTCAATGCCTCGCCTGCCCCATCCCGTCCCGCACCTACTCCCATTGCCTTAGCCAGCGTCGCCCCTTTTCTTCCCCCGGTCCGACCGCCGCTCCGCCCGGTAGCTTCTTTTCCCTAGCGCCAAATTTTCAAACGCCGTGCGCACGCTCGCCTCATCTCATCGCCCACCTGCTCCCCGCGAATCCCGCGCCCCTCCCGTCCTCTCCGCCCAGCTCGCCGTGACGCCATGGCCGTCCTCCCGTTGAAAATCAGCGTCGTCGTCCCGTTCTCTGCCACCTACCTTCGTCCCGTCTCCTTCGCCTCCGGACCTTGTTGCGTCATGCTCCTCGCTCGCCCACCTCCCCATGCTGCAGCCCACACCGCCTGCGTTGTCATCGCCGTTGAAACTCGGTGCTTTCTCTCTCCCCTCGCCGCTCCCTTCTTGCGCCCGGTCCAAGCTCCACCGCCATGTCTTGTCTCACCTGCCCCCATCCCGTCGCCCCACGCCAGCGCTGCCTTTTCTCCCTTCCGCCCGGTCCCTTCCCGTCCCCGGCCCCAATTTTTCTCCGACCATGCACCCGTCGCCTCCATCCGTGCGCCCGCCTCACCTTGTCCCGTCGCCCAGCTACTCCCCGCGATGCCCGTGCTTGCGCCGTCCCCTCCGAGCAGCGTGGCCGTGCCGTCCTCGCTGTCCTCCCGTTGAAATCCGCGGCCATTCTCTCTCTTCCTCGCCTCCGAGCGCCCCTCACCTCGCCGGCTATAAATAGCACTCCCCCGCACCCAATTTTCGGCGCCCCGAACCCGCATCGCTCCCCTCAACCTCCCTCGCTCACTCCTTTCTCCCCCGGTCGCCTCGCCGCGCCGCGCCGAGCTCGCCTCCCTCGGCTCCGGCCCCCTCCCGTCGCCACGCCATTCCCCTTTCTCTTCCACCAAATTTTCGCCGCCGCTGAGATCGCCGTGAGCTTCTCCTGCTCCTCCGCCCACCCATTCCTCCTCCCGCGCCTCCGTTCACCGGTTCTGCCCTCATCTTCTCCCGCGCCGGCGAATTCCTCTGCCGCTCGCCCCTTCTCTCGCTGCGCTCGGGTCCCGCTTGTAAGCCTCAGTCGCTCGTCTCGCTGCCGAGTGGGACCGTCGTGTCAGCCTCGCTCCGCTCTCTCTCTCTCTGCCGCTCGGGCCCGCCCGCCAGTGCCACTTCCAGCCGGGCCCCACCTGTCGGCCTCTCGCGTGTGCGCTCCATGGTGAAAGTGCATCTAGGCCCCTCAAAGAGTTTTGGTGATTTATGGCAACACAATTCCATATACTAACGGTGCAAGTGAGATTCTATGCAGTGATCGAGAAGATATCATCGTTGGAAAGCAATTGGAGATCCCCACCATATTTAAAAATTTGAAAAGGCGGCATCAAGACTTTAGTCGTAAATCTTTTATTTTTATTGAGTCTAAGGATAGCCGTACTATTAAGGGGGATACGACGGAAAATCGCTTCTAGGATATGCTTGTGTTCATAGAATGAAAATTGCATCTCAAAAATTATTCAAAACATTGCATTTCCTATCAATGGGTACTTCTGGCCGAGTGGGTCAGGCCGGAGTATCCGGACAATTAGTCCGGACACTCCAGGCTAGGGCCCTCGGTTGCATTCTCTGGTAAGTCCGGAGTATCCGGACATTTAGTCCGGACACTCCGGGGTTAATTTGTCCGGAGTATCCGGTGAGTCCGGAGTATCCGGGGATTAAGTCCGGATACTCCGGGTTAACCTTCTCGGTTCAGAGCAAACTCTCTTCAGTCCGGACACTCAGGACTAAATGTCCGGATAGTCCGGGGTTTGCACAGTACAAGTGTAACGGTTGGATTTTAGGAGACCTATTTAAACCCTCACTCCAAATCCAACCGTGGCCTACCTCATTCATTGCAGCATTAACTCTCAAGCTCTCACTCACTCTCTCTTGAGCCCTAGCCTCTTTCTCCCCCTTGAATCCTTGCTTTGATTTGAATCTTTGGGGAGAAAAGAGGGGATCTAAGTGCTTTGAGCTTGCATTTTGATTCTTGAGCACAAGTTTCATCCTCCAAGTCGATTTAGCGGCGTATTTGTTACTCTTGGAGTTTGAAGGGCTCCTAGACGGCAAGGAGTCACCGGGAGCCTCCAAGACTTGGTGTGGAGAGCCCCAGAAGTTTGTGAAGGCAAGCCTCGCCTCCGAAAGGAAAGAGGCAAGAAGAAGACCGGCGAGTGCTCTGTGCAATACCGGGAGGAAAGTGGTCAAGAGGGACCCGGGCTTTGTGCCTCCTCAACGGAGACGTAGGATTCCCTTCAAGAATCTGAACTTCGGGTAAAAATCGTTGTCTCCTTGTTCTTCTTTTGCTTGTTCTAAGGTTTGTTGTTTTTGGAACTTCGGGAGCCCCGATCTACTCTATTGTTGTGTTTGCTTCTAGATCTTCACCATCATCAGGTACCTGACACTATTTAGAGTATTTGTATTCATTTAGATTGTTGAAAAATTGCTTAGATTTAAAATCCCCTCTTTGAGCTACTCAATCCGGAGTATCCGGACAACACACCCCGGATAGTCCGGACTGTCCGGAGTATCCGGATAAAATCCCCGGACACTCCGGGCTCAGACCCTCAAGTGAATTTAAATTGTTGCATTTTTTTTAATCCGCCTATTCACCCCCCCTCTAGGAGACATCACCGGTCCTTTCAATTGGTATCAGAGCCAAATCTCCGTAGTTTGGGTTAACCGCTTGGAGAATCTAAGATGCCGGATACACAGAAGAATACCAAAGCCCATGACTAAGGCAAGGGCACGGGCTCCGGTATTGGGGTTGCTATTCCATTCGATTATACCTCTCTTGGTGTCTCAAGCTCCTCATCTTATGTCTCCGTGCCCTCCGGTCGAGCGCCTCATTTCGATGGCACTCACTATGCCGCATGGAAACATAAGATGAAGATGCACTTGAGATCGCTTCACCCTTCTATTTGGAAGATTGTGCAAACAGGTTTCAAGCCCGTTGATCCGAACAACCTTACCCCCGTAGAAGATAAAGATCAACATTTCAATGATTTGGCAGTCAATGCTTTGTTTAACGCCTTGAGTGATTACGAGTTCAACCGAGTCGACGGACTCGAGGAAGCAAAACCATCAGGATAGGCTCATGGTCGATCATGAAGGAATTTCAAGTGTCATGAATCGAAGATAGAGCTCATTATTGGTGAGCTAAGCCGGTTCACTTTGGAGGAAGGAGAGTCCTACAACAAAATGTTTGACCGCTTAATGGTGCTTGTGAATCAAGCCAAGGGTCTTGTATGCACCGACCTTACGGACAAGGCTGTGGTGAAGATAATTCTTCGGGTGATCACTCCTACCAACCGCAACCTTGCTCAATTAATCCGAGACCGGCCCAACTTTGACACTTTGACACCTCACGATGTCATCGGCCGGCTTATGATGGACGAGATGATGATAAAGGAAGCCGAAGTTGTTGAAGAACTCAAGTCAGGTAAGAAGAAAGGCATTGCCCTAAAGGCCGTGAAGACCGTGAGAGAAGTTGAAGAAAGTGCAAGTGAAGATGATGAGCCGAATGGCCCCCTAACCAATGAAGACATGGCGTTGCTTGTGAGAAGATTCAATAAATTCCTCAAAAAGAAGGGCTACAAACCGGGAAGTCACTCCAATTATCAATGGAGTAAGTCAAGAGGACGACACTCAACGAGGAAATGCTATGAGTGTGGAGAACCCGATCATTTCATCGCCGAATGTCCACAACGCGAGAAGAAAGATGAGAAGCCCCACAAGAAGGATAAGTACCGGGGCAAAGACAAGGAAAGAAGCAAAAGATTCAAGCACTACAAGAATAAGGGGCAAGCACACATTGGAGAAGAGTGGGATTTAAACTCCGACTCCGACTCAAGCTCCGATTCCGATGAAGGAGGAATCGCTTCTGTCGCCATCGCCGTACCCTCTACTCCGACAACGTCGAAGGGCCTCTTCGACAATTTGAGCGATGACGACGAAAATGCTCCAATATGCCTTATGGCTAAGGGGCGCAAGGTATTAATCAAAGCTTCATCCTCTTCTCTTGTTAATTCTTGCTTGGATGATAGTGATAACGATAGTGACGATGATTGTGTAATCAAGTCGATTAAGGACTTTGACATTCAAAAATTAGATTTACTATTAAAAGATATTGAGAAATTGGAGGAAACTATTGAGCAAAAAGAGACTACTCTCGAAGCTCAAGAAGACTTGCTTATTCTTGAGAAAGAGAAAAATATTGAGCTAGAGAAGAGTCTAATCAATGAGAGAAGAAAATACGAGTTGGTCGAAAATTAAAAAATGACCAAATCCATGTTGACTAGTCTTGAGATCACCAATGCTTCACTCGTAGAGGAACTTGCCAAAGCAAAGGATGCTTGCAAGACTCTTGAGATGAAGCTTGTTGATCTCTCGAATAGCTCTTCTAACTCCTCGACAGTTGTCTCCAATTCCTCATTACCATCTTCTAGCAATGGATGTGCTAGATGCTATAATATCAATATTGATACTTGTGCCACTAACCTTGAGACTTTGCAAGTACTAGCACATGAAAATGAGAAGCTCAAGGGAATGCTTGAAGATGGACTTCAAAAGTCCTATAAGGCTAGCAAAGGATTAGAGGAGTACCTCGGTAAGCGCCAAGGTAACATTATGAAATATGGGCTTGGGTATATTCCGCCCAAGGGCAAAAAGAGCAACATCGTAGTTGCCCCCTTGAATAAGCCCATTCATTTCATTAAAAGCGAAGGAGCTTCTAAATATAAGATTCATTCTACTTTCTTTGCATCGTATGTGCTTAAGAGAACTAACCTTGGTCGTGTAGTTGCTTGTCACATTGGGGGCAAGTCCAAAAGTCATTCCAATGTGCGATCTATTTGGGTTCCCAAATCACTTGTTACTAACGTGCGTGGACCTAAACAAGTTTGGGTACCAACGAGCAAAAACTAAATTTTATTTTGTAGGCCTACATCTCCGGTGGATCAAGTTGGATCATGGATAGCGGATGTACACATCATATGACCGGAGAAAGGGCAATGTTCGCACATTTGGAAGCCAATGGATCGAATAGTGAAAGCATCATCTTTGGCGATAATGAAAAAGGTGAAGTGGTAGGTTTAGGTAAGATCCTAATTACCAATGATTTCCACATAAATAACGTTTTGCTTGTTGAATCACTAAGCTACAATTTGTTGTCCGTTGCTCAATTATGTGAAGCGGGCTACAATTGTGTATTTAGTGATAAGGGTGTGGATGTCGTTAAGAGGGATGATGGTTGATGGCCGTTAAGGGGCGTTTGAAAGGAATCTCTATCTTGTAGATTTCACTACGGATAGAATTAACCTTGAAAGCGTGTCTTATGGCTAAATCTAGCATGGGTTGGCTATGGCATCGCCGGCTTGCCCATGTTGGTATGAGGAACCTTCATAAACTCATTAAAGGCAATCACATCCTTGGACTGACAAATATTGTCTTTGAGAAAGATAGGGTGTGTAGCGCGTGCCAAGCCGGGAAACAAGTTGGAGCCTCTCATCCCGCGAAGAACGTGATGACCACCTCAAGCCCGTTGGAGATGCTTCACATGGATTTGTTTGGCCCCATCACCTACATAAGCATTGGAGGAAACAAGTATGGTTTAGTTATTGTTGATGACTTTTCTCGCTTTACGTGGGTGTTTTTCTTGCATGATAAAAGTGAAGCCCAAGGATCTCTGAAGAAGTTCATGAGAAGGGCTCAAAATGAGTTCGAGGTGAAGATCAAGAGAATTGAAGTGATAACGACACCGAATTCAAGAACACCGGTTGAGGAGTTTCTCGATGAAGAAGGCATCAAGCATGAGTTCTCGGCTCCTATTCCCTCAGCGAATGGGGTAGCCGAGAGGAAAAATCGAACCCTCATCGAGATGGCGCGCACGATGCTGCTGATTTAATACAAGGTCTCAGGCATATTGCAGGCGGAGGCCATCAACACCGCGTGCCACAGCTCCAACCGGCTATATCTTCACAAGATTTTAAAGAAGACGGCGTACGAGCTCCTCACCGGCAAGAAGCCCAATGTATCCTACTTCCGAGTCTTTGGGAGTAAATGCTATATCCTCAATAAGAAAGCTAAGTCCTCTAAATTTGCTCCTAAAGTAGATGAAGGTTTCTTGCTTGGCTATGGATCAAATGCCTATGCATACCGAGTTTTCAACAACACCACCGGTGTGGTTGAAATTTCGCGTGATGTGACATTTGATGAAACTAACGGTTTTCAAGTAGAACAAGTTGATTGTGATGTAATTGATAGGGAAGAACCTCCATGCGAAGCAATCAAGAAATTGGCCATTGGGAAGGTGAAACCGGTGGAGCAGGATGCAATCCCGAGCACCCCAACCCGGAGTGTCCGGGATAATATCCGGAGTATCCGGACTAAATCTCCGGAGTATCCGGATTTAACCCCGGATATTCCGGACTGCAATGCTCCAAATGGTGTTCCCTCCTCATCCACACAAGCTCAAGATGGCTCAAACCCCCCTCAAGATGATGAAGGCCCTATTCAACGTTTAAATGCGACTGTTCCTCATCCAAGAGTGCATCAAAGCGTGCAACGAGATCACCCCGTCGACAACATCCTTGGAGACATTAATAAGGGAGTATCTACTCGATCTCGTGTTGCAAATTTTTGTGAATTTTACTCTTTTGTTTCCTCTCTTGAACCGCTTAAGGTAGAAGAAGCACTCCAAGATCCGGATTGGGTGATGGCCATGCAAGAGGAGTTAAATAACTTCGAGCGGAACCAAGTGTGGAAGCTTGTCGAAGGCCCAAGCAAAATGTGATTGGAACCAAATGGGTCTTCGGAACAAGCAAGACGAAACGGAATAGTGACGAAAACAAAGCCGGTTAGTTGCTCAAGGCTTCACGCAAATCGAAGGTTTGGATTTCGATGAAACATATGCTCCTGTAGCTAGGCTTGAATCTATTAGAATATTACTTGCCTTTGCTACTCACCATGATTTTAAGTTATATCAAATGGACGTAAAAAGCGCCTTCTTGAATGGACCACTCTCTGAGATGATCTATGTTGAGCAACCACCCGGTTTCGAAGATCCAAATCTTCTGGACCACGTTTACTTCCTACACAAGGCTCTCTATGGGCTTAAGCAAGCACCGAGAGCGTGGTTCGAGTGTCTTCGCGATTTTCTTCTCGAACAAGGTTTTGTAGTCGGAAAGGCCGACCCTACTCTCTTCACTAAACATATTGATAATGATTTATTCGTTTGTCAAATATATGTTGATGACATTATATTTGGATCTACTAACGAATATCTGTGCAAGGAATTTAGTAGGATCATGACCAAAAGGTTCGAGATGTCCATGATGGGCGAGTTAAAGTTCTTCCTCGGATTTCAAGTCAAACAACTCAAGGAAGGAACCTTTATATGCCAAACGAAGTACATCAAGGACATGCTCAAGAAGTTCGGTATGGAGAACGCCAAGCCAATCAAGACGCCGATGCAAGCCAACGGGCATCTAGACCTCGACAAAGAAGGTAAACCGGTCGTCCAAAATGTATATCGTTCAATGATCGGATCTTTACTTTATCTTTGTGCATCTAGGCCCTATATCATGCTTAGTGTGTGCATGTGTGCATGTTTTCAAGCCGCTCCCAAAGAGTGCTATATGGTGGCCGTAAAAAGAATCTTGAGATATTTAGTGCACACTCCTCATTTTGGCCTATGGTATCCTAAGGGTTCATCCTTTGAATTAGTCGGCTATTCCGATGCAAATTATGCCGGATGTAAGGTGGATAGGAAGAGTACCTCGGGAACTTATCAATTCTTAGGAAGATCCCTTGTCTCTTGGTCCTCTAAGAAACAAAATTCCGTAGCCCTATCCACAGCCGAAGCCGAATACATAGCCGCCGGGAGTTGTTGTGCGCAATTGCTTTGGATGAGGCAAACCCTAAATGACTATGGCCTAACCTATAACCATGTTCCACTCTTGTGTGACAATGAGAGCGCCATAAAAATTGCCAACAATCCCGTCCAACATTCCCGTACAAAGCATTTCGATATCCGCCATCATTTTCTAAGAGACCACTCCACTAAAGGCGATATCGATATCCAACATGTGAGCACAAATGACCAATTAGCCGATATATTTACCAAGCCACTTGATGAGAAGAGATTTTGTGATTTGAGAAGTGGGCTAAATATACTTGATTCTCGCAATTTGGCTTGAAAAGTGCACACCATTGATTGATGTTTGGAAAATGCTTTAGAAAATTTTATTTACTCCTTTTTCTTTGATCTTTTTCGTGTTGATCGAAATCTTTGATCTTCGGATCAAGCCCAATGTCGTGTGACTATGGTTTGTTTGATTGTATGTTCGCTAGTCACAAAGTGCAAAGGACCTTTAGGATCTCTTTTCTATATGCTTCAAGCCTTTCATCCTTCTCATTCCTTGAAAATTCCCTTTGGATCCCGAGCTGTCTGCCCGGACACTCCGGAGTTTTTGTCCGGACACTCCGGAGTTTTTGTCCGGACTACCGGAGTATCCGGATTAATTATCCGGAGTATCCGGGTTGAGCGGTCTGCCTATAAAGCCTTGCGGGGGGAGTTCCTTTCTCTCTCTTCCCTCATTTCTCCCAAACCGCTCCACTCAAATCTGGTGCCCTAGCCGCCGCTAGCAGGGTGAGGACATTCCGCTTGAAGTGAGTCAGGAGTCGGTGATGCACCTCGATGGATTCCGCTACTCGGCTGACTTTTGGACTTGACCTACGCACCCAGCGTGTCGATGGCGGCGGCGAGACAAATGAGGAGGATGACTATCAGCCTTCTGGAGACGAGGAGTGATCGTCTGCTGTAGACTCTTCCTTTTTGGTGTCTTGATGCCAAAGGGGGAGAGAGTTCTGTGCTTTTGGTTGTGCTTGTTTCGGTTGCTTTGGTGATTCGTTCATTTGCTTATTGTCATTGTTGCTTAGTTGAACTTGTGCTTGTGGTTGTGTTAGTTGGTTGATGATCTGGATTTTGATCTTTTGATTATTGTTAATTTCCCTTCAGTAATGCATTTGCGTGATATCTTATCATATTTATTTCTGCAAATTATCTGCTGTATATCATGTCACATTCCCTCGAAAACAAACATTTAGGGAGAGCACTCGAAAAATTAAATATGTGCATTTGATATTCAACTCAAATTCTTCCAATGCACAAGTTTAGGGGGAGCTTCTCCGTGTATTTGGCTTTCCAAATACTATCACATTTCAATTTTATCTAAATCCAATTGTGTCAAGATACTCTGCTATTGGGGTACCCTCTCCGCTTGACAAAAGCAACAACACGGCGGTCAACATGACAGACCCACGTGGCACCGCGGCAGTGGGCGAGCACGCCCGCTCGCCGGAATAGGCACCCGGCAGCGGCGGTGGCGAAGCACGCCGCCGCCGGCGTCGGTCCACGTGGCACCGGCGAGTGGGCGAGCACGCCTGCCGCCCGGATCGATCACGTGGCGCCGGCGGCGGTGGGCGAGCACGCCGCCGCCGGCGAGCGATCACGTGGCGCCCGGCGGCGGTGGGCGAAACACGCCGCTTTCGCCCGTGATCGATCACGTGGCGCCCGCGGCGGTGGGCGCCGCTTTCGCGGCGTGCCGGATCCACATGGCGCCCAATGGCGGTGGCGAAACCGCCTACGCCCGCCGAAGACAAAAAGGTGGTGCGGGTGGCTTCACCTCGAAGGCTCCTTCCCTGCCGTCTGTTAAAGGCGACAGAGACAGCGATGTCGAACACATCAACTGCAAGGATTTCTGCTACAAGCCCATTCCTCTGACGCCTCTCATCAACCCGTTAAGAAGGGGTCACATCCCGGGCGGACCAAGCGAAGCCATGCGTCGGCATTTAATGAAATTTGGAGGAGCAGGACAAGACGGGAAGGGGTAATAAATGTATGAAGATAAGCATGATGACCCTCCTTGGTACCTGCCCCTGCTGGCTTGGCCTATATAAGGGCCCTAGGGTGCATGGGGAAAAGGGGGGTCGAAGGTCGAAGAACAAGCAAGCAAAGAGCTCCACAGCATAGTCTAAGAGAGAACTTGTAACCTGAGAACTTTGTACTAGCTTTACACACTCTCAAAACAATCTAGCAGGAAGTAAGGCTATTACCCGAGGCAAAAGGGGGCCTGAACCTAGGTAAAACCTTTGTGTCATCCCTAGTTCATAGGCGCCGGAATCCCTCGCGTGGGAGTCTCTAGGGTTTTCACCCTCTAGGTTTAGCCAGCCGCGAAGATGCCCTCCTTCCGAACCAAACCCGGTCAGAGACTCGGGAACTGTCACAGTGGAATCGCCAGGGGGGGTGCGCCAGGGGGGCTAGTGGTTGGTTTCTCGGCTAACTCCCCGGACTTGGCGTCCGTGATCTAGAAGCAAGCCTGCATCTCAAGATGGCGGATCCTCGGCATCGAGAATATCGCGGGCGGCGACGACCAAGGCGCCTCCGGCCATCACGCCCGGTCGAGGGACGTCTCACCCGCCCACAAAGGCGGCCTTCTTGCTCCCTTAGGCGGGGAAGCAACAGCATCGCAGTGGCCATGGAGGCGCTACTCTGCCGAAACTTGCACGCAGCGTGCTCTTCAGGACCACCCTTCGGTGGAGTTCGCGGGAGACTCCCGGCCACTCCGTGGGCTGCGAACATCGCCGCCTCGTGGATCTTGCCCGGCTTAAGGTAGGGCCCCGACGATCAGTCTGGTCGTACCTTGGCGCTAAAGGCGCATCTGGCGCTCTTAGGCCTCGGCCGCCTAACGAAAGGCCACGGCGGGGGGGGTCAAGGAAAGGCGCGTAGCGATGCGGTCCGGTTCCCGAGGAACTGGGGACCTCCGCTCTCATCTTGACGAGAAGCTGCCGGCGTGCAGTGATGACCTTTCGCGATGCTTTGCCACGCCACCGGACCAAAACAGCTGCCCATGATAGCGGGTAGCGGTGACGATGAAGTCCCCGTGGCTCTCATTCTCGACCAAGGAGGAGGTCCACTCCTCCGACTCTCAAGGCCCGGCCTCGCGCTCCCATGAACGGTCTCAGACCGTGCTCTCGATGAGCGGCTCGGCTCCCTCTGGCTCGGGTGTCGAGGCCTTCTCCGGCAGCTGCGTCGCGTGGCGTGGCCGACGGAGTTCCGCCCGTGCCATAGAAAAATATGGCGGCACCACCAACCCGAGGAGTTCCTCCAAATCTACACGACGATGGTGCGGGCAGCTGGCGGATCTGAAAAGATCATGGCCAACTACCTCCCAACAGCCTTGACAGGCTCTGCCCGCTCCAGGCTGCTGAATCTCCCCCGAGGATCGGTGCACTCGTGGGGGAAGTTGTGCGACCTCTTCGTCGCCAACTTTCAGGGCTCCTTTGCGCAGCCCGGCGTGGAGGACGACCTCCACGCTCTGGAGCAAGAAGAAGGGGAACCGCCGACTTCATCCGGCGGTTCGCCATTTGCCGCAATACAATCCCCACATCTCAGAGCAATCGGTCGTCATCGCCTTTAGGGGGCGTCGCGAATAAGAAGATGAAGGAGAAGATGGCCACCAGACCATCGGCTCCACCTCGAGCTTTTCTCCCTCGCACATAAGTGTCGTGGGCATGAGGCGTGGGGCGGCCTTTGGCCCCAAGGGTGGCCAAGGCAAGGGCGGCCGGGACCTCGAAGGGTTCGGCGAAGCGGCAAGAAGGCGCGAAGCGCGAGGCGGAGAAACCAGGCATGTCACGGCGCCGTAGCGACGACGAAGAAGATCCCGCGCCTCGGAAGCGCAACCGCCACGACCGGCGTGAGGATCGCCGTGAGCGGCGTGACGACCGTCGTGACCGGCGCAACGATCGCCGGGATCGGCGTGATGACCGCCGCGGTCGTGGGAACGACCGCCGCGACCAAAAGGAGGGCGAGCCCTACTGCCCGATACATAAGACCAATACCCATGACCTAGACAACTACCGGGTCGTGGACAAGATGGTGGAGAAGCGGCTCAAGGAGCGCCGCCCCGACGATGATCAAGATGAAGATGCCTCGCTGGCCTTAGGGATGGCAACGGGTCGGGTCGGGTGCGGGTTTTATAAAACCCGACCCGAAAAAAAACCCGAATTGCAAAACCCGACCCGAACCTGAACGACGTCTCGGGTAAAATTATATACCCGAACCCGAACCCGATGGGTACCCGAAATCCGGCGGTGCAAGCGGGTTTATCTGATAGAGAACACAAGCAAAGAAACTAAACCAACAAGTGTAAGACTTTCCACAGTTTCAATCGATTATTTAAATTTGCTATTTCAATGGGTTGATATTAGACCTTGTAAACAACCTTGTCCTTTCCTTAGTAATTGAATATGATAGATAACGAGCAATGGTGCTCAATCTCTTCACACATAGTACATGTATCGAAACAAGTCATTATAATAAAATTTCTTAATATTGCTACGACTTGTGGGGCGCATAAAAATCTTGCATGATGGGAATATTTGTGAATTTCGATATAGTGATACTATTACTCAAGTGTGGGTAGATACAAACCCCACCATCGCCAGACCATAGATTACAATGGTGCTATCATCGTAAATGGCATCACACGAGCATGGAAGACATTTTGTTGATGGCGGAAAGGGTAAACGAGCTTTTTAGTTTTAGTCAACCAGATCCCATAGTATGATGTCCATGTCATCCAACCGGACACAAGGAAGTCACCAAATAGGTTGAAGCTTACGATTAACACGACCATCGTGACCTCGCAACTTTCCATACTGATTCATCCGTGTAACTAGGCCCTACACACATAGAGAAAATGAAAATGGTAAACAGTCAAAATCAAATGCAAGAACAGCAACTGCTGCAAGAACTTCACAATTGTGGCAAAGAGTTATCAAATTCCAAAATTATCGTAGGTCACCCCCACAACTTCTGTGATTTAGTTTGCATAGGATCATCCATATACATACATGATCTAATCCTAAATAGACATTCTTCAACATGAATACCAAAGAAAAGAAACTAGCATCATACATGGTCTAAATCCTAAAAAAATTATTCAACATCAACAGCAACCAAAAGAAACTAGGTAACTAGTAGAGATCAAACTAGGTGGGGCGCACTGGGTGGTGGCCGGAGTTCGGAGAGATGGGACCTAGGGCGTGGCCGCAACTCACTGAGATCTGAGATCGGAGCAAGCGAGGCTAGGGCGTGGGCGAGGCGGCGGGTGGAGGGAAGATGGGGTCTTCATGACTGCAATAGATGGGGCGACGGCGGAGACCTTCTGCCAAGCGCAGGAGAGATGGGGAGTAGGCGCCGGCAGTGAGAGCAAGTAGCTTGGCGGGCTAGATCTTCTCAGTTCTTGGCCGTCGTGGGCAGTGATCGGCGGTGGAGATGGCGGACAGAGGCGGAGATCGTGAGGCGGCCGACGACGGCGGCTAGAGACCGGAGACTGGTGGCCGGGTGAGGGAGGGGACGGGAGAAGCGCCCACAAAGTGAGGGAGACGGTGAGGTCTCGAGGATTGGGGAAATCTTTGGGCCACCGGGATTAGGGTTTTTGCAGTGCCGGTTGGGCTTTTCGGATACCGCGGTACCGCGGTGATTTTCTAAATCGAACCCGACCAATTATCTCAGTGCAGGCCAAAAAACCCACGGTACAAAATGGGACCCGAACCCGAACCCGACGGCAGAACCATGGTGCCGAACCATGGTATGATTGCCACCCCTAGGCGGCCTTCGGCGAAGCCGATCACGTGGTGGCCTATATCCATGGTGGTTCGTCCACCTTCCTCAACGCCGCTTACAAGCGGCTGAAGAGGGAAGTGTGTGCCACCACATCAAGCTCGGGGGCGGGTCGGATCTTTGAAGTGGTGCGAGCAAGCGCTCACCTTTAGTCGGTGACCATCCCGAGGCGCCAATGGCTCAGGGCATCTCCGTCGTAGTGTCGCCAGATTGAACGTCGGCTCACCCGTCTTTGGTGGACGGAGGAGTTCTATCAACCTCTGTCCTCCTCGGTGTTCCTAGCGCTTGATCATGGCGAGATCTGCGCCCAGCTCTGCCCTTCTTCGGGGTAGCCCCAGAGGCTGGGTTGATGCCCCTAGGTCAGGTGCACCTCCCCGTCACCTTCGGGGAGAGGGATAACTCTCGCATCGAGTTGGTGGATTTGAGGTCGTGATTTGACCTCCCTATAATGCCATACTCGGCCGACCGGCGTTGGCCCAGTTCATGGCGGCCACCCACTATGCGTACATGGTGGTGAAGATGCCGGGGCCCGCTGGCCCCATTGTGATCAGGGTGGATAAGGCCGAGGCCTTGCGCTGTTTCAAGGTCGCGCAGGACCTGGCCGGTGCCACCTGCGTTGGGCGCCCAGACGCCACTTCCTCGGGAGCCCCTCAGGCCCGGACCCGTGCCTCACCTGGCTCTGCCGGTGAGGTCAAGGTGGTCGCCCTGAGCGGGGGCGAACCCCGAAAGACCGTTAACATTGGCGCCAACCTCAGCGCCAAATAGGAAGACGCGCTCGTCACCTTCCTCGATCCTAACTCCGACGTGTTAAACAGCAACCGTCGACATGACTGGGTCCCAGTGATCGAGCACCGATTAGCGACGCTCCCGAGGCGCGTCGGTCCGCAAGGTCCGGAGGCAGCGCCCGAGCGCCAAGACGCCATTCGGGAGGAGGTAGAAAGTTTGTTGGCAGGATTGTCCGGAGGTCTCTCATCTGAGTGGCTCGCCAACCTGTGTTCGTCAAGAAGTCCAACGGAAATGGCGCATGTGTGTCGACTTCACCGACCTCAACAAGGCACGCCCAAAGGATCCATACCCCATGAAGTCGACCTCATCGTTGACTCCACGGTAGGTCTTGAAGCCGTGCTTCTTGGATCGTACTCGGGTACCACCAGTTAGCATGGCACTTTCGAAGATGAAGAAGAAGCTTTTGTAACCCCTACGGTGTCTCTTTGTTATGTAAGAATGGCTTTTGGTTTAAAAAATCTTTGGTTCCACTTACCAACGTGCCATGCACATTACCTTCCGCCCCGGATAGGGCGAAATCTTGAGGTTTACGTTGATGATTTAGTTGTGAAGATCAAAAAGAGTGAAGAACTGATCCAAGACCTGGAGGAAACCTTTGCTAACCTCCGGAAGAATTGCCTAAAGCTCAGCCCAGAGAAATGCGTGCTCGGTGTGCCCTCCGGCAAGCTATTGGGCTTCCTGGTGTCCAGCCGGCGCATTGAAGCCAACCCTGACAAGATATCAGCCATCGAGCACATGAAGCCGCCGGCACGACTCAAGCAAGTTCAATGCCTGGTCGGTCGCCTGGCCTCCCTGGGGCGATTCATTGCCCGGCTGGGAGAAAAAAGCTTGCCTCTGTTTAAGCTGCTGAAGAAGACAAATCACTTCGAGTGGACTGAAGAAGCCCAGAAGGCGTTTGAAGAGTTGAAGTGGTACCTCTCCTCTCCCCGGTCTTGGTTTCCCCAGGGGTGAGCCGTGCTCTCTATACATAGCTGCCACCCCGAGGTGGTGGCCTTGATCTTGATGCGGAAGAGAAGGCGTCCAAAGGCGGTGTACTACATCGACAAAGTCTTTGCCTGGCGAGACCCGATACCGCGAGCTCGAGAAGATCTTGTCTGCAGATCTGGTGGCATCGAGAAGCTGCGCCATTATTTCAGGGCGGAAATTACCGTGGTCACGGCCTACCCTCTGCGAGATCCTCCTGGCAAAGCGAGGCGGATTGCAAAATGGGCGGTGGGCTGGGGAATTCAACCTCAAATTCGTACCCGCGCCGCCATCAAAAGTCGAGAAATGGCGGAGTTAAATCGCCGAGTGGACTCCGCCACTCGAGCCGAAAAGCGTCCGCGCCTCTCCTGGACCTTATTCTTGATGGTTCCTTGAGTTAGAGGCGCGAAATTTGGGGTTGTCCTGGTCTCCCCGACCGGCGACATCTTCCAGTATGTGGTGGCCCTCGAGTTCAAGGCCACAAACAACGTAGCCGAATATGAGGGCATGCTGGCGGGGTTGCGCATCGCTTCGGCGTTGGGCATTCAGCGTCTCCAGGTCAAGGGAGACTCCCTGCTGGTCATCAATCAAGCGCGGAAGGAGTTCCAATGTTCTGACCCCACCATGGCGGCGTACCTGGCGGAGGTCCGAAAAATGGAGCGTCATTTTGAAGGTTTGGGATATATCCATGTCCCCCGGTGCGATAATCACCTTGCGGACGGGCTTTCGCAGCTTGCGTCCTCAAGGGCTCCTGTTCCGATCGGAGTCTTCGAAGAAAGGCTGTCGCGACCGTCCATCACGCCCCGATTCAGTGGGGGCGATGGTGTCATTGTCGCGACCCCGATTCGAGAGGGGCGACGGCAAGGCGTTCGCGACCTCCGCTCGGCGCGGGAAGGCGGTGCCGTTGTCATAGCCCCCGCCGGGGAAAGATAAGCGTGCCGCCTCGGCCCCGAATGCAGGAGGAAGATGGCGGTCTTTGCCAAAGCGGCGCCGAGCTTCGGCCCGGTGAGTACCGGTGAGCACCGAGTGGTCGCCATGCTTGGCCAGAAGATCGGTGGATGGATCCTATCCTAGCCTTCTGCGTGACGGTGATCCCGACGATGATGCCTCGGTGAGAAGATTGCGTAAGGCCAAGTGCTATACTACGGTAAGTGGGGACCTATATCGCCAGAGCGAAGCGGAGTTCTCTTGAAGTGCATCACTCGGGAAGAGGAGCAACTTGCTCTCGATATCCATGGGCGTGTCAGGGAGCCATATGTCGGTCGAGCGCTAGTCGGTAAAGCGTTTAAATCGAGGATTTTATTGGCCTCGCCTCCGGGATGCTTCGGCCGGTGAAGAAATCTGGCTTGCGATTCTTCGCCAGCAAATCCACCGACCGGCCCGAGCTCGCAAACCATCCCGCTCTCTGGCGTTTGCGATGCCGAAATTTGATATCTGGTCGTTCACGCGGCCCACGAGGCTTCACCCACCTCTTCGTCGCCATCGATAAGTTTACAAAGTGGGTTGAGGCCGAGGCGGTGCGTGCCATCACGGCCGCTGCCGCCGTCAAGTTTATCTTGTGGGATCTTCGCCCGCTTTGGAGTCGCCAATCGCATCATCACCGACAACGGGACCCAATTCACCAGTGCGGCTTTCCTGGAATTCTGCGATGAAATGGGCACCAAGGTATGTTTTGCCTCGGTGGCCCATCCCATGAGCAACGGGCAAGCAGAGCGCGCCAACGCGCTAGTGCTGAAGGGCCTCAAGACAAGAGCGTTTGATCGGCTTCACAAAAGGGGCGCGCGGTGGACGGAAGAGCTCCCGGCAGTGCTGTGGTCGCTCCGTACCACACCCAGTAAGACCCTGCCGAGACGCCTTTCTTCACGGTGTCGGGCAGAGGTCGTTTCTCCCCTCGGTGTCGCTCGGTTCCCCGCGCGTCTCGGTGTTCAATGAAGAAGACCAAGAGGATCTCCAGCGAGAAGATGTCAACCTTTTGGAGGAGGTGCGGATCATATTGCTCTCCGCGCCGCTACTTCTGACAAAGTCTCGGCGATACCACGCCACCGGGTCTCTGAGAGAACACTGGCGATGGCGACACAGTCTTCGCAGAAGTTCAGACGATGCGGGTTGCATAAACTGTCTCCCGATGGAATGCCCTTTAAGGTGGTCTCGATATCTCGGCAGGCGGTCCGGTTAATAAGCGAGGACGATGAAGAACCGACAATTCCTATAACATAGAGTTGTTGCGGAAATTCTATCCTTGAAGGAATTGTAAGTGCCCATTGCTTTCCAAATTTTAAGGTAAGATTCTCCCTTGGCTGGTTGGTGGCTTCTGGCGGTTAGTAAAGTTGTTGCCTAGAAGGCTTCCAATTTACCATTGTTGTCCCTTTCTGTGCCCTAGCGGCAAGTTTTTTTTGCGTGAATGTCGTTGGTTCCGTATGTTTGCTAATTCCTTGATGATCTACTGAGTCACCTGGTGTCTGTGTCCGACAAGGACGGGTGACCGGAGGGCGGGCTAGATGCGATGCTCAAACGCGGCTCGCGCGCCTTGGGTTGGCTCCCTGAAGCACCACTGGTTGTCACCGCGAGCATCGTTAGTCTAGTACCCCTCCTGGAAGCCCGCAGCTTTGACGCACAGCACCATGGTTCGATCTCCAAAAAAAAATCGCAAGGACTTAGAAATCAAAAAGGGACCGGGGCTCACTCCATGCGGGGACCTATATCATTCGGTTTTATCTTGCATATGCCTACTCATTCTGTTAGTAGCTGTGCTCCAAGACCTAGAAGCGCCGACTTATTGCATGAAGTCTCCAAGCCTCTTCATAGGCGCCTCAAGCTTCTTCGTGGTCGCCCAGGAGCTCGGGGGCTGGTCGCCCCAGGCTCCTTCGTGGTCGCCCCAAGCTTCTTCGTGCTCGCCCCGAGTCTCTCCGTGGTCGCCCAGATGCTTGGGGGCTGGTCGCCCAATGATAAAAAAAACAAGATAAGTGCTTCATACCGCATTTCTGACCATTTCCTTACGTGCATGCGCTAAGATGGGTCAAATTACGCGTGATTGTCATGAGTACTAAAAATTAACGGCCCCTCATGATTAAAGGAAGCGTGCTAAAAGCGTTAACGTTCGGCGCGGCCAAGCGACCGGGGTGCAAGTTAGACGTGGTACTCAAACACGGCTCGTATGCCTCGGGTTGGCTCTCTGAAGCACCGCTGGTTGTCACCGTCGAGTGCCGCTGGTCTAAAAACACTTCCGAAAACTTGTTGCCTCGCCACGCTACGCTGCGACACGTTTTCAAGCGATCATCAGGGTCCGGGTTCCAGAAGAGTTTTGAACCAAGTGACAATCTCGCGCAAAAACCAAACGCTAAGGCCAAGCTACGTCTAGCATTTCCTGTCGGACTCAAGGTCGTTTTTTGCCCAAGTCCCATATGACTTGTGTGATCCTTACTTGTGTTTGTAGCAAACACGCGAAATCACTGGCGGAGCTCAGGGATACTACCCTAACCTAAGCGTTCCTCAGGCATTCCGGCTAAGTCGAAAGGCTGGCCGCCTAACGGTTTAATCTAGCAAACTTGATCACACAAAACGAATGAACATGCAAAATAGCATTGAACCTGGAAATATCTGTTATGCTAAATACTACTTAAGTGTTTATACATGCAGATGGATCAACTAAAGAAAGCAAAACTAAAAGGACCAAGGGGCTGCCCGGCCCTTCACTCCGCGTCGCCGACGTCGATGTCGTCACCCTCGTCGCCTTCCACGGCCAGCGGGGTGGACACGTCCAGGACCGGCGGCTCGACTTGCAGTATCCCGGCCATGTGTTCGGCGCGCCGCCCCTCGCCTCACTTTGCGCCGCGTCTCCCTCGACGCCGACCGTCACCGCTGCCATGGGATCAAGGGCGGCGTCGCGGCTGGCCCAGCAGGCCAGCGTATAGGTCGCGGTCATGATCGCGACCTCTCGGCCTTCTCTGGCGGAGCGAGTGGCGAGCTTGAGCGATCCACAGTGCTTCCGTGGCTGGTTGGTCGCGTGAAGCGGCTCAGAAGCGCGAGTCCTCGGTAGCGCTTGATGCCACCCCAAGGGCTCCAGGCACCTCTTCGTGCGCTGAAAGGCCTTCTTGAGCATGACCGACAGATTGCGTCGCAGGCGAAAGGACTCGGCCTCCGAGGTCTTGGCCGCCTTGGTCCTCTCACGTGCTGCTTGACCCTCTCGGCCGCGTCTGCAGGGCGGCAAAGATCGGTCCTCTCTGCGCCAATGCCGCCTCTGCCGTGTCCGCCCTCACCCGCTCCCGCTGCAGCTCGCCTCTCACCGACGCCAAACTGGCTGGCGATATCGGCCCGTGCTGGCGGTGCGGCAAGCGGTGCCAGTGAGCCATGCAAGTCCACGAGCCCGATGAAAAGCTCGGCGTGGCGTTTGGCGGGAGCAATGGCGGTGCGAGGGGCGAGGCTCCCGGAGGTGCTGGCGCTGGGATCATCCACTCCGGCCCTCTCCGTGGCAGCGGTCGGAGGCACCTGGGCGGAGGTGCTCGGCGCTTCGGTGGGCGCCGGGGGCGTTTCCTCCCTTGGCGCGTCCTGAGGGACCGCCTTTGGAGGTACCCTCAAGCTAAGACCGGCCATCGGGAGCGTAAGGCCACCTTGTTGAACGGTGGCCTGAGCTCCCATGGTCGAAGATTAGCGCCATGACGTTGAGGCGGGCCGGAAGGACGTCGGGGCGGGCACCGGGAGGCGCGCCCGATGTGAAATCGAGATTAGGCGGCTTCGTCGCCGCCTGAATGAAAAACCGCCACTGGCGAGGCTCGTGGCGGCGTTTGGCCCGCGTCTCACGCGGCCCTCTTGAATCCGGATCGGTGGTGTCCGGCGGTGATCGTTGCCGCGGCCCGTCATGGCGGGGCCGTGTCCTCGATCACCGGCCAACATGGGGCGGCACCTGGCGGGCCCGTGGAGTCCATCGGCGGGGCGAAGCTTACGATCCTTAGCGCTCCGCGTGCTCCAGGTCGTGACGGCGAAGCCGCGGCCGCCGAAAAAAGGTGCGGTCGGAACCGGCCAGATCGGCCGGCGAGCCACCGGCCCTGGAGCTGCTCATCTAGGTTTCCCGCGCCTGGCAATGGACAAAAAGTAGCTGCTGGTTGGTAGGAGACCACAAAAAAAAGCGTGTGCACAAGAAAAAGCTAAAGAAAAACGAAGACTCACGTCCGGGCCACGTGCGCGTCAGGTCGTCGTCGCCCGTGTACTGCCATGCAGGACGGACGCGGCGGTGAAGAGGGCTGATTCTCCGGGCCACGAAGTCCCGGGCTACCAGCCCCCCAGATAATCCGGCTTCCCGCAATCGGAGGATGCGGGTCGCCATTGCGCGGAGCTCCGTTGTCTCCTCGACTGGCGAGTTCCAGTCCTCGGAGGCCTCCGCTGCCCTGGCGGGCATGTCCAAGGCGTCAACGCCGCTGTCATCCTGATGTACTGACCATTATTTGCGCCATGACTTCCAGTTGGACCTAGGCTGGAAAGAGATGTAGCGGGAGGCCATCCCGTCCCGCAGGCGAAAGTAGCAGCTCCCCACTACCTCATTATCGTTGGAGGCGCGGCAGAGGAAGAAATGGCGGAAAAGCGGAAGATTCGGCATCACCCCCATGAACATTTCACAGAGATGTGCGAAGATGGAAAGAAAGACAATGGAGTTAGGGGTGAGGTGAAGGTGGTGGATCCCGTAGAAGTGAAGGACGGTAAGGAAGAAATCAGAAAAAGGCGGGACCAGGCCAGCCATCATAGCCCAAGTATGGATGAGGATTTCGTCGGAAAGGCACCGCGGCATGGCGGTCCCCGCCCGGAAGCGGAAGGTGCCCTCTGGCGCTAGGATGGCCATCCTCCCCACCGCATGGGCGTCCGCGGTGGAGGCGGGGATGGAGGGTGCCATGGAGATGAAGAAAGGCTGAGGTTTTTCGAGCAAGAAGGTTGAAGAAGCGAAAGTTAGGGGTGCGCAAGGAAGAAGAAGGCGTAAACCGTTTGGTACAGATGAACCTATCTATATATGCGCCCCAGCACCGACGGTTCGCGAAGAGACAAGATCGTGCGTCGCCTCGGGTCCCGAGAAAAATCTGCAGATACGCGGGGGGAACCGAGGCGGTCGTATCCTCATGAGTGGTGGCCCCACCCAGGAGCCCGCTAAGCATTTAATGAAGGTTCTAAAGTAAGCTTTGATGCGTGCTCGAGGCGGGCAGGGGCTCTTGTCGGCGTACTTGCTTTGGGGTACCCTCTCACAAGACAAAAGCATCAACACGGCGGTCAACATGACAGACCCACGTGGCACTGGCGGCGGTGGGCAAGCACGCCTGCTCGCCCGGCGATCCACGTGGCACCGGCCCGTGGGCGAAACGCCACCTTCGCCCGGCGAAGGTCCACGTGGCATCCGGGCGAGTGTGGCGAGCACGCCTGCTTTCGCCCGTGGCGGTCCACGTGGCATCTGGCGGCGAGGTGGGGGTGAGCATGCCTGCTTTCGCCCGGCGGTCGGTCCACGTGGCATCCGGCGGTGGCATGCCGGCCGGCAGGCGGGCGAAGCACGCCCGCCGCGGTGGCGACGCACGCCTTTCGCCGCCTGAAAAAAAAGGTGGTGCGAGGTGGCTTCACCGAAGGCTCCTTCCCTGCCGTACCATTAAGGCGACAGACAGCGATGTCGAACTTGTCAAGCGCAAGGATTTACTGCTACAAGCCCATTCCTCGGCGCCTCTCACCAACCCGTCAAGAAGGGGTCACATCCGGCGGACCAGCGAAGCCATGCGTCGGCATTTAATGAGGTGGAGGAGCGGACAATACAGAAGGGGTAATAAATGTATGAAGATAAGCATGATGACCCTCCTTGGTACACGCCCTGGCGGCTTGGCCTATATAAGGGCCCTAGGGTGCATGGGGAAAAGGGGGTCGAAGGTCGAAGAACAAGCAAGCAAGAGCTCCAAGCTAAAGAGAACTTGTAACCAGAACTTTGTACTAGATTTACACACTCTCAAAACAATCTAGCGAAGTAAGGCTATTACCCGAGAAGCAAAGAGCTCCACAAATAGTCTAACTTGTAACGAGAACTTTGTACTAGATTTACACACTCTCAAAACAATCTAGCAGAAGTAAGGCTATTACCCGAGGCAAAGGGGCTGAACACAGGTAAAACCTTTGTGTCATCCCTAGTTCATAGGCGCCGGAATCCCTCGCGTGGGAGTCTTTAGGGTTTTCACCCTCTAGGTTTAGCCAGCCGCGAAGACGCCCTCCTTCCGAACCAAACCCGGTCTGTAGACTCCGGGCCTGTCAGGTGGAATACGCCGACAAATTGTGTTGTCATCAATTCACCAAAAATGGGGAGATTGAAAGTGCATCTAGGCCCCTCAAAGAGTTTTGGTGATTTATGACAACACAATTCCATATACTAACGGTGCAAATGAGATTCTATGCAGTGATCGAGAAGATATCATCGTTGGAAAGCAATTGGAGATCCCCACCATATTTAAAAATTTGAAAAGGCGGCATCAAGACTTTAGTCGTAAATCTTTTATTTTTATTGAGTCTAAGGATAGCCGTACTATTAAGGGGGGATACGACGGAAAATCGCTTCTAGGATATGCTTGTGCTCATAGAATGAAAATTGCATCTCGAAAATTATTCAAAACATTGCATTTCCTATCAATGGGTACTTTTGGCCGAGTGGGTCAGGCCGGGGTGTCCGAACATTTAGTCCGGACACTCAAGACTAGAACCCTGGTTGCATTCTTCGTAAGTCCGAGTATCCGGACATTTAGTCCGGACACTCCGGGGTTAATTTGTCCGGAGTATCCGGTGAGTCCGGAGTATCCGGGGATTAAGTCCGGATACTCCGGGTTAACCTTCTCGGTTCAGAGCAAACTCTCTTCAGTCCGGACACTCAGGACTAAATGTCCGGATAGTCCGGGGTTTGCGCAGCACAAGTGTAACGGTTGGATTTTCGGAGACCTATTTAAACCCTCACTCCAAATCCAACCGTGGCCTACCTCATTCATTGCAGCATTAACTCTCAAGCTCTCACTCTCTCTCTTGAGCCTAGCCTCTTTCTCCCCTTGAATCCTTGCTTTGATTTGAATCTTTGGGGAGAAAAGAGGGATCTAAGTGCTTTGAGCTTGCATTTTGATTCTTGAGCACAAGTTTCATCCTCCAAGTCGATTTAGCGGCGTATTTGTTACTTTTGGAGTTTGAAGGGCTCCTAGACGGCAAGGAGTCACTGGGAGCCTCCAAGACTTGGTGTGGAGAGCCCCGGAAGTTTGTGAAGGCAAGCCTCGCCTCCGAAAGGATAGAGGCAAGAAGAAGACTTGCGAGTACTCTGTGCAACACCGGGAGGAAAGTGGTCAAGAGGGACCCGGGCTTTGTGCCTCCTCAACGGAGACGTAGGATTCCCTTCAAGAATCCGAACTTCAGGTAAAAATCGTTGTCTCCTTGTTCTTCTTTTGCTTGTTCTAGGGTTTGTTGTTTTTGGAACTTCGGGAGCCCCGATCTACTCTATTGTTGTGTTTGCTTCTAGATCTTCACCATCATCTGGTACCTGACACTATTTAGAGTATTTGTATTCATTTAGATTGTTGAAAAATTGCTTAGATTTAAAATCCCCTCTTTGAGCTACTCAATCCGGAGTATCCGGACAACACACCGGATAGTCGGATGTCCGATATCCGGATAAAATCCCTGACACTCGGGCTCAGACCCTCGGGTGAATTTAAATTGTTGCATTTTTTTTAATCCGCCTATTCACCCCCTCTGGCGACATCACGGTCCTTTCACATGGGCGTGTGCGCCAACAATGAAAGGCGATTCGCGTTTTCTGTGCGGCCCGAGCCAAGAATTCCTTCCCCATATTTTATTTTTCCATTTTTCGGATTTTCATTTTATTATAAATCCGAAAAATTCGATTTAAATTCCAGAAAATCCACAAAAATCCTTCAAAATTCCAAAAATAGCCAAAATACATATTTTCGATCCATTCGAGCTACTGAGTCCAAAAATAATCTCCGTTTCACCATATCAATTCCAGGAAATTCCAAAAATACCCCCGAGACTTGTTCCGGCCATTTTTCTCTCTCGTTTCTTTTTCAGTTTTTATTTTCTTTTATTGTTTTATTCGTTTATTTATGGATATCGCCTTTTCACGCTAGATTCGATCTCGGAGCGACTCTCGGAGTGAAATCGGAGTCGAAGCAGTTCTTGGAGCAGCGTCGAGAGCAAGCGCCGCCTTGAGACCGCACCGACGACACGAGTCTCTCGTTAAGCGAACACAGAACCTCGCAAGGCAAGCCACACTCCTTGATCATGTTGAATCCCATTTTCCGTATATTTACTGTATATTTAGATGTAGTTATTTGCACTTGCTTGTAAATAGAGTAGCAAATTAAAAAGGGCTAAAGAGGGGGAATTCGATGAAAGGTTATGTTAATCTCAGTCCGGCCGCATGCATAAAAGTTGCATGTTCATCTCGAGTGGCATCAACGACCGTAAATATCTTGTGGGTAAAGTTGAGTAGCTCTGCAGAGTGAACCAAATGGTATTCGAATACGCCGTGCTTCCGGTTAATGAAGCTGGGTTAATTTCGGGTGATTCCGGTAACTGAGCTTGAGTAGTTTTAATAATAAATTAAACGTAATTCAGGATTTTGTTAATAACTCTGTGGTTTGCATCATGTCGATGATGCTGTTGATGTTTTGTGTTTCAAATGTAATATATATGTTAAGTTAAGTTCTAGTTCATGCATCCACTAAATACTTAAACTAGAGCCAATCACTTGAAACTCTGTGCATGTAATATTCAGAATTTTTCGTGTGGTTTGTTGAGTACGGTTGTGTACTCACCCTTACTCCTAATCCCCCTTTTAGATTTCAATGAAGATGGCGAGTGCCGAAGGAACGTCGTTAGTATCGATGTTTGGTTTTGAAGGCCTTGGTCTATCTGCTCGAGCCTTTCCTGTGGTTGTTTTGGTAATGTATCGGGTGCCAGTCGCACCTTTTGTAAAACTCTGGCCGTTAGGCCCTTAATTTATCTATCAAATATTCGCATTTGTGTTTATGTCTGGCAATGTGCACTTGAATACCTACAGCTAAACTCCTGGGTAGCTGTGAGGGTATATATACGCACCCCCTGAAAAGGGCGGTCCGTTACACTAGTCATAAATACGTGCCATTTTAAACATCGATGAGATCTCTAAATCATAACTTTGACGTTTAATATTTTCGTCTTTAGCATTTTTAACCCTGTAGATGCTTTTTGGTTTGCAAATCTAGCCCGTACGAATATAATTACAAAAACAACTTCCTCTTCAACAGTGAAAGCGCCAACAGGTGATACATGTTACCTGCTATGCCCATGTAATATGGTTGAGCTTGCGCCCGTGATAGCGTGGCCGACTGCGGTAGAAGTTGGGCGAGTATAGCAGGAGCTTGCTATTGAGTCAGGGTAGCTCAGCAAGACCTAATACCACGCCTGAGGAGCTCGACGCCTTGCTATCGAGTTAGGGGAGCGTGGCAGTAAACTTGCTAGGGTAGGGCCACTGACTGTTGTCACGGTCGGTCAAGCTGCCACGAGTCCGAGCCCCAACCGTGGTATATGGGTGACAAGTAACACGTATTACCTATCGGTGCTTCTAAACTCGGAAAGGAGCTATTTTTTACGGTTATGTTTGCAAGAGGGCAGGTATAAAAAAGGCAACGTGCTAGGAAAGCCAAGGACTCATAATTGTTATTATAATATATTAAAAAACTCAATAAAATTATAATGTTATAAAAGTACTTTTTAAATATGCACATATAGCTTTTATGTACTTATTTCAAATAGTTTAAAAGGTATAGATAGTGAAATTTTCAACCAAAAAAAAACAACATCCAGAACTGCTTCAATGGTAATATATATACTCCATATGGCAACATTTAACCCGGCCAAACTTTTCTCGTCCTCCAGCAAAGCCAACATTTCACAGCCACAAGCTAGTGCTACCTTCTAGATCTGTGGAACTGCTGCGAGCGTGCAACACCTCTGCATTGCTCAATGCCCAGTGCTAAGCTCACAAACCTCCCCATCCTTTTTTTTTTTTTTTTAGAAAGAGATAAGAAACCTCCCCATCTTAAAAAGAAAAGAAGAAACTCGCCGACACTCATCCAGCCCACTGAAAGCCCGGTCCGTGTTTGCTGGCCGGTCTAGCATTCGCCGTATTGAGCCGGCCCATCCAACCATTATTATTCTAACAACTATTCTATCATTTCATTTCTAGTCTCACACATCAGCGGCGAGCCGGCGACAGACTTGGTGGCCAGACGCAGTTTAAAAATCCAGTCGAACAAAAGCCACACTGTTCAGTGTAATTGTCTGATTTTACAATTCTGTTCTGTCAAACGCAGACTTTGACAAGTCCTTGTATGTTTAACCAGCGATTAACCAGCAGGCGGAGTGGCTTGCCATGCACGAAGAACCGGGCTTGCGCAGTTGGGCCTCTAGGGTTTCAAAAACCGAAAATTCGAAATTTGAACGGTTTTAATTTTTGAAAATTAGTACAAATCGAGCAAAAATTGATCAAACCGAAGAAGTTTGAATTCAATTTTTTTAACTCGGCGGTTAAACAACGGCGCAAAAAAGGAAATCGAGTGATTTTACCGATTTCCGATCGGTTTTCTTCGATTTTCGATCATTCTTTAATTTCGATTTTCAAACGGCTTTTTTCGATTTTCAGATCACATCTCGAAGGCGGCTATAATCCGAAATTTCGACGAGATTTTAGAATTTTGGCCAAAATTCTGACGAAATTCAAAAAGAATATTTGAAATCAGGTAAATTTGAAATTGCCAAATTTTCGATGGCTTTCAACCTTCCGTTAAAACGTCTCCCGAGGCTATAAAAAATTGGAAAAAATAGAAGTGCATACCTCACGATTTAGCTTAGTTGGTAGGGCCTCGGTGTGTTACTCTTGTGGTTGTGAGTTCGAGTCCTACTAAGCGCAAAACCATTGGGTATTTTTATGCATTAATTTTGGATTTTTTTTATGTAGTTCGCAACCACAAAAGAAAATGGCAACACAACCTACAGGATCAAGGATTTGAACCCACAACCTAAGATGTAGGTGAACCCCTGTCCGCTTGCTCTATCAACTAAGTTAGATGAGTTAGTTGTAAATTGTTTGAATATATTCATTATAAATGGCATTATAATTCTCTAAAAAAATTGGCGGCAAATCGGTCCAGAAACTTGAAATTACAGTCAAAATACACAAAATTTGAAATTTCCAAAATTAGGGTAGCAATTTGAATTTTTTAATTTTTTTTATTCCGTTGGGATTTGAAATCTCTTCCCAACCAAAATTTGCGAAAATTTGCCGTGATTTTGAAGAGCCAACTGCAAGGCATGTAACGAGGTGGTTAGGGAATAGACGCCGCCACGCGGAGAAAAAAAACTGTATGCATGTAAAAAGTCCTCTCTTTTTTCTTCACCGTGGTCTCGAAGGTTTGGCGAGGTGTAAGATTTTTGTTAGCCCTTTACAGCAGTCAGCACGTATGTGTACAGTATACGTAAGGCCATCTCCAAGGAGGAAGAACTTGACCTCACCCCATTTCCTGCCTTGGCACGATGAGCGAAAGAGCAAAATCCCCAACGAACCGATAGTCCCGCACGCAAGGGCTCACCCTCACGCGCGCAAGAACAGTGATGGTGAAAGATAGGTTGTTCTGTGGGGTATTGGTTTTTCATAGGCCAGAGCTTAAATTAAATGTGATAAGAAGCCCAGGCCTAGTTTAAGTCTTCTACTTGTGGCCCTAGGACGAGCCCATTAGGCTCAATATGAATAAGCCCACTTCTAGGCTTAGACGGTTAGACCTCCCCTCCTTAAATCGAAGCCTCAGCCTATTTAGGCCTCTAGCACATTTTGTTTTCATGTGGTCCCACGTAATTGCTACGATATGGGACCGCATTAGGACCTATCATTCTAAGGGAATGCGGTAGGACACGCTGTAGTGCTATACCACGTTAGGTGCCCTCCTCTACATAATGTAGTTGTTATAGTATTTTAGAATTTTATTTAGATAAACCATATGGTTTAGAGAAAATTAGAAACACCAAAAATTAGCTATGTACTCTATTAGTGATCAACTGAACTAATATTTAGCAAGCTTTAGTTTGAGCGGGAATAGAGGCTGACATAACAATTCATGACCAAGGTGTAAATTACATGGCACGTAGAGTATGGTTATATGCATGCGTTTGTCTGGCTACTCCTATAGTAAAATTGGCAACATACATGAACCATGGACCCAAATTACAACTAAGATACATGCACGTCTTTTGTAATCGAAAACAAAGAGGGGATGGAAAAGAAATGAGGCTTGCGGTCATATATCATATGCATCGAGGTCTATTGGTGCATTTCCCTTATCTTCTCTATGGGCACGAGTTTTGGCCTTCCTCCATTGATTCCCATTCAAGAAAGCTTAATACTCGGCTCTAGGATCTTATTTAGCATTTCCCTTGTCTCCCCCTCGGCGGTCGTCTCGGTCCTTCGCCAGGGCCTCATGTTTGGCTTTAAGGACACTATAGAACTTCTACCACCATGACGTTTTTGTACATATCATCATCGCCTATCATTTGTCATCCCCACTCTTAGTTGAGTAAGGTTTCCAACAAGTGAAGGCCCTGGGCGCAAGGTAGTTGAAACATATATTTCTATTGGATGAATGCCCTGTCTTCCTTCTTCGGGTTGTTGATCCATTAGAAGAAGTAGTTGTACTCTGACGGCTGCCATTATGCATAGATTAAGTTAGTGATATGTAAGATGCAACATGCATTGTGAAATATGGATGTTTAGAATTCACTTATGCGGGAATTCACTTAGATATCATGGCACATGTAGTCCGCGTTGTGATGTCTACATATGTGGATTGAATGATTTATGTCGGCTTACTACAGTTGCATTGTGGGTATGAAAACTCTAATAGTACAAGTGCCCCTTACAAGAAAAATTTGGGTAGGTTTTGGCTTTCTTGTCAACCCATATTTGTTTCCAGAGTATCTCCCCAAAGTTCGACATTCCCAAACCTAATGGAGTAACCTCCTCTACCTCTCCTTTTCCTCCCCTCTCTGTTTTCAAAATTTGATTGGAGTGTTAGCTATGATGGTGGAGTGCGTCCCTGTTTTATAGGCGGTCAAAGTGTAGTGTCGAGTGAGTAAATTTTGGCTAATAGAGGTGGAATCACGTCCACAAGAGGGAACCTTTTGGCACATGATTGCTCAGCGTTTTGTCAATCAACTAATAAAAGTTGGCGCATGTTGTCTATTTGCTGAGAAAAAACTTGTCGGTGGTGGCAAGTCGGTATGAAAAGGTGGCATGATACGGTATGGTCAATTCAGTCAAGAAAGGTGCCAATAGTCAATTCAGTTTAAAAAGTTGGTAGGACATGATTTTATTGAGGCACATCATTTTCACTGTAAAAGCTACGAACTCGCTCTATAGGAGTTACAGCATATAGCTATGCATTATGAGTTGCATGGCCAGGCCACGAAGCTCAAATACATAATAATCAAGTAAATTATAAGCTTGACCAATTCTTAAAGATAATTCATGAAGGAAATATGAAGTTACATATGAAATGTGTGTGCACATTTATTACTATGTCCACCTAACATTGCATTTCTACCGGATAACATTGTAACTAATTAAATGGTAGTGAAGCAATTATCATGGTTAACATAAATATTTCAAATGCACATGCACGATTCAACTACCATGTGCATGTAAAATGAATAACACTATAAACGTAATCATTCTACTAATTTATGGTTAATGATGTACTTATCAACACAAACACGAATATAATTGTGCATGCAAAGAAACTAACAAGCATACTTAGCAACACCTACAAAATAACCGTACACTAATTAAACATTAATAAAAAAATAATTGCATAACTTGCATGCAGAAAACTTACTCTTCTGGAAGTTCTCAAGTTGATATACAACTTCTACATCTACAACTTCTCCTAATCAGCACCCTAACTACATCTAAATCACTTCCAAATAACCCATCTTCCTTACTCCCCTCCCTCTACATTTTCCCTCCATCGATCGATGTAGTCGACAGTGAGTAAGAGAGTGAGAGGTGTCGGGGACCGTTGCATCCAGCTATATTTGCATGATGGCTGTGCTTTTTCGTGCATGAAAGTGAACCGGCCAATCCTACCAAGCTATGGTACCATGACAGCACCTACCAAACTCGGGTATCACAAATTTCATAGAGGACATATATACAAAACTCCGTACATATTAAGTGGGGCACTTAGTGAGATATTAGGGAAACAAGTATTCATGGGGTGGTGATAGGGGTTGGCCCCTAAGGGCTAGCTATCGAGTTTAATGGGCTATTATCGAGTTTCTTTCGAAATTAACATAGTTTAACATGAAATTATTTTATTTACCATTTAAGTGGTGATTTCAAATTCGAGTTAACGAGCTAGTATCAAGACGAACCTCATGAATATTTTGCGCTTAAAATGAACTCATTATAACTTTAAACCTATTAACAACTATAATCGAATCAATTTTAATTCGAGTCCTAAGAACATTTTTGCCCACCCTGTGCCAGCCCCCCTTCTCTGCGTCCCTGCACACGTTGTTTTAGCAGCTAAAACAAAAAGGAATCACTTAAACAAACAACAAAAATGGTTCACACAAGCACCAAACAATGAAAGCCACGAGAAAACAGCGACACACAACTCTGGTTATTTGGAGTTGGACAGTATATTAGCCGGGTTCAGGAAACGTAGACCGGTCCGTCCCGGCGCGGTGAAGGCCGGGCCAAGTGGTGTTTCCGACCCGATCGGATGCCAGCCAGACGAGACACAACAGGGGCATAAAAAAGTAAGACGAGAAGCGATTGGAAGGTGAGAGCCACACGAGAGCAGCAAACGTAGGCGGCGAGGCAACGATTATCTCTTCAAACAAGCCAACGACCCCCACCGCCCCCGTCCAACGTTAGCCGCAGGCGGCTCAGCTTCCTTGACGAATTAAAACTCCACGCAAAGCGAAGAAAACCGATTTTTTTTCTTCTTCTTCTCGAGATAAAGAAATAAAACCAAGCTTTACCTCCTATTCAATTTCACCTAATCCCATCTCCCCCCTCCTCTCGGCCAGGGGAACAGAAGAGCAGGGCCCGGAGGTAGATCGAACCCTCGCTTTCTCCGATCGAATTGCTCGCCCGAGCACCCACCAATACGCCGCCTTCCTCACCACCGGTCGCCTCCCGCGCGTCGCCGGATGATCTAGGCCTCTCGCCCCGCCCGTGGCGATTCCTCCCCCGAGCTCCCTCGCGGCGCCGTGGCCATGTCGCTCACCTGAGGATACGGTTGGTGGGCTGTTTCTTGCAAGAGCCTCCTCCGAGTCCCAAGAGAAACAGCCCGGCGGACTTGAGTTGCTGATTCGATCGCCGGAGCGCCCAAGGCGAGGCAGACGGTGTGCTGGTTGTTCCGTCCCGGTTTGGTTTAGCTTCGAGGCTAAGGCTCGGTTTTGCATCTGAGGTGGAGGAGTGGTGGTGCTGCTGCTAGCTTGCACGGGTCCTTGCGGTCGGCTTGATGCGGAACGGCGCGCAGGCTCCTCGCGGCGGCGGGTTCTTCTCGGCGCGGTCGCTGTCCAACTACATGCGGATCATGTCGTCGGGGGCGTCCACGGCCGCGTCCAGTCTGCGGTCGGCGGGATCGTCGCTTGTGGACTCGATCGCCGGCCACGACGAGGATGGGAGCCGTGACCAGGTTCTTCTGCTTGTTTAAATATTTTCTTTTGGTGTGTGTTAGTGTGTGTTTTGGTATAGCAATAATTGGATACTGGAGAGCTTTAGTTGCTTCACGTGTGCATTAGCGGTAACTGATGCAAATGAGCAAAAGTTTAGTTATTGCCGGAAGGCACTGCCAATTTTGTTCCTTCCCCCGAGATGCACACATGTGGCAATATTAGTATTTCTTGTTAGTGTTGAACTGTTGATGCATTTATTCTGGGCAACGTATCCTGTGCACACAAATATTTGGTGAAAACCTGGTGCACACCAACTAAGAAAAGTTTCAAAAAATTCTGAAAAAAATCATGGATGTACATATCAGCTTACCCCATCTACATATAAAATTTCATGATCAAATTCGTCCTGTGCTAAGAGTAATAAAAAAGACAAACTTGATCATGAACAGGAATAGTTCCTGTTTATGATCAAGTTTGTTTTTTTTGTAACTTCTAGTATAGGATGAATTTGATCATGAAATTTTATATGTAGATGGGGTAAGCTGATATGTACATCCATGATTTTTTTCAGAATTTTTTGAAACTTTTCTTAGTTGGTGTGCACCAGGTTTTCACTAAATATTTGTGTGCACAGGATACGTGCCCTTTATTCTGAGCGTCATATACCCAGCTGCTGATGTTTGAGCTAGATAGTACCACTCTTTTGGTATGTTATTGCAGTAGCTAGTTTGTCTAGTAGTAAGGCAAAGTGGTGAGAAGATTACAATGTTATCAAGACAAGCTGCAGATATGTAACCAAAGAGTTAACATGAATAGACTTTGAGTTCTGGTTGCAATTCTCTGGATCCAAAACTTCATGTTTGGCCAGGTCACGACACGATGACAATGCATAGTATACATCGTTCCTATTCCCTCTAATGATATGCTACTATATTTAGAAGATGAGGGCATTGAAGTTGTACTCTGATTTCTTAAGCTAAGGATCTCCTTTTTGTCATTGTAACATGTTACATTCCATTTCATATGAAAAGCCTAATCACCAAGTTTGCTGAACATTAACCATGAACTTCACCATAGTCTGTATAGCAAATAATGCAGTATGTAAAGAATAAAGTTGTCTATGATCTTGAAACTTGAGTTTTGATGATTACAGTTCCACGTTAACACGTATCATTGTAATGCAGAATATAAAAGACAGAATAATGTCGGTATATTAATGTTAAGCATTTCAGTCATGCAAAGTTTGTATGAATCTTATAGATGAATGATGTGTATATCCTGATTTTCATTTTTTGAATACATTATTCTTTGTAATCCTTGCAAGTAATATTTCCATGTAAAAATATGCTTATATTTGTCATATGTCATATGATTTGCAGGTGCAATGGGCTGGGTTTGATAAACTCGAATGTGGGGGTGACACGCTGCGACAGGTTTTGCTGCTGGCTTACAGATCTGGCTTCCAAGTATGGGATGTTGAACATGCTGATGATGTGAAACAGCTGGAATCCAGACATGATGGCTCTGTTTCTTTCATGCAACTGCTAAAGAAACCAATTGCCTCGAAGAAAGGTGAAGAAAGATTTGCAGATGTACGTCCATTGCTAGTTCTTGCTGGTGGTGGAATTAGCACAGGACATGCAAACAGCCATGATGCCAATGACCCTGTTTTCAATGGAACTAATGGTACTTGCCATAATATTGGCAGCGAAAATCTTCCTACTGTCCTTCGCTTTTATTCATTGAAGGTCCATGATTACGTGCATACAATAAAGTTCAGAGCAGCTGTTTATTCCATAAGGTGCAGTCCTAGAGTTGTAGCTGTTTCTCAGGCTGCTCAGGTATGCCATGTTTGATGGTTCTAACTTGGTGTTTGAATCATGATTGATTCTGATGGAAAATAATACCTTTTGCAGATACATTGTTTTAATGCTGCAACATTGGAGAAGGAATATATGATGCTTACCAGCCCTATAGTTACACCAATGTCAGGTTATGGCCCACTTGCATTGGGTCCTAGATGGATTGCATATTCTGGGATTCCAGTTTCAGTTCCAAATTCCGGCCGTGTTAGCCCTCAGCTTCTTAGTCTGTCTTCCTTAGTTCCATCTCCTGGTTCGAATGGCAGTGTGGTGGCATACTATGCAAAAGAATCAAGCAAGCAACTGGCTGCTGGCATTGTAACACTTGGTGATGTTGGATATAAGAAGCTATCCAAGTATTGTTCAGACTTAATTCCAAATGGTAATGGTACAATCAAGCAAGGGAATTCTGGCTTCAAAGTAAATAGAGCAACAAATGGGCATACAATCGACAGTGAATATACTGGAATGGTACATATTTCATCGCAGTACATATATTCATCATCAACTCTGCTATCCCAAAGGTGGCAAATGTTTACTACCTTTGGGATATTCTATTATGTTGTTTCTATATGCTAATTGTAGTAACAGCCGACAAATTGTAAGGCTGTTAGGGACCTCAACACTAAGGGTGCAATCGGATGGGATGCGGACGGATATAGCTCATCACGCATCCTATTCCACTTTTTTTTCTCGGAGTCGGAGTCCGGATACCCATTTCTCCTTTCCGTATCTGCTCCAAATGCCTTTAGTCGGTGGGTCGGATAGAAATTATCCGCTCCATTTGCACCCCTGCACAAGACATTTGATATTAGGGGTGCAATCGGAGCGGATACAGACGGATATCGCTCATTCCGTATCCTATTCCACATTTTTTTCTTGAGTTTGGAGTTGGACACTGATAGTGTAGGATACCCATTCCTCCCTTCCATGTTTGCTCTGAAAGCCTTCGATTGGTCGGTTGGATGGAAATTATCAGCCTCACTTGCACCCTTACTCAAAAACTACTCAGTTGGGGACTATGTGGTTGGTGTTGCTCAGGAGGCTGATCTGCCCCATTCTACCCTGCGTAGATGCAGTACAAAAATTATGCTTGTGACAGATTATTTACCACTTAATTTTACAGACAAGACATTTTTGTATAGTTGTTTGTACCACCCAAAAAACTATGTCTCTGTTAATCTGTTCCATTAAAATTCTTAAAAATAACTAATGTTACCCCTCAATAATATTTTGCAAAATGGATGTGTAGTGTGTGCGTGTGTGTGTGTGTGTTTTTTTTGCCCTTCAGCTAAAACCTAGATGAAAAAGGTGCTCTAGTAGTACAGGTGGAAAGCTAATCCATCCTGCCTTGGGTCTGGGTGGAATTCAAAGATAGAGTAGACTGGTCATGATGGACTTATCCCTCTGATTAAGTTGGATTACTAATAATGATTAATTGTGAACAAATTTTCATTTTTTGGCATATTCTCAGTATAATTTTGAATGTTGCATTTGACTTGCCTACTTCATGGAACCGTGACATGTAGCCTTCCCTTTCCAATGACAGGTCATTGTTCGAGATATTGTCTCTAAATCGATGATAGTTCAGTTCAGGGCACATACTAGTCCCATTTCAGCACTTTGTTTTGATCCAAGTGGAACTTTGCTGGTGACAGCTTCTATTCATGGCCGAAGCATCAATGTTTTTCGCATTATGCCTTCTTCACATGGGAGTGCACCAGAAGCTGATCCAAATGGAACCTATGTTCATCTGTACAAATTGCAAAGAGGCATCACCAATGCAGTAAGCTGGCATACATAGTTCTTAATCATTATCTCTAATGTTTGATGACTTGTAACAATATCACCTTTATGATAGGTCATAAAAGATATCAGCTTTAGTGACGATAGTGAATGGATAATGATTAGCTCTTCAAGGGGAACAAGTCATTTCTTTGCCATATCTCCATATAGTGGATCAACAAGCTTTCACTATAGTGATAACCTTGCAGAAGATAATTATGTGGCGGATTTATCAGTTAAGCGTGCTGCTCATTGGTCCCAAAACTCAACTCCCTCTTTGAGTCTCAATCAGAAGATGCTTTCCATATCTGGGCCCCCGGTAACATTGTCTGTTGTTAGTAGAATAAGACATGGGAGTAACTTGTTGAAGGGTGCTGTCCATGATGCTGCAGCATTTGCAACAGGTGTTTCCAGTCCAAATTCCGGTGCTATTGCTTCAACATTTCACAACTGCAAGGGTGGTGTCCCTAACTCAGATGGCAGTCTGCTTTCAATGAAGTATTATTTACTAGTATTTTCTCCATCTGGAAACATCATACAGTATGTTCTTCATCGCTCAGCTGAACATGATTCTGGAATTGATTTTCCCTCAGGTGCCATTTCTCATGGACCACAAAGAGAAACTGGCACAAAGTTTGTTATAGAAGCTCTTCAGAAGTGGGATGTTTGCCATAAAAGAAATAGAAGAGATACTGCTGAGAGTTATGTATATAGGGATCTTGACAACGGAGAAAATAATAACCTTTTCCAGAAAGCGATGACGAGGGGAACTAGTATCTATCCATTCAATTGTGCTGCTGTCGAAAGACTGAGGCTTCATGCTGATGAAAATCACAACATCTATATTTCCAAGAGTGAACTACAGACACATGTTGTGCAAATTCCACTCTGGTCTAGATCTGGGGTATTTTCTTTCACCTATTCCCTTCCAATACCACATTTGTCTTTTCTGTTTGACTTCTGTATGTTTTTATTCATAACACCTGTGTGTTAATTGGTGGCCAGATACACTTTCATATAATGGGGGATGTAACTTTGGAAGCAGACTACACTGATACAATTTCAGGGGAAATTGAAATAGAAAAAGTCCAGACTCACTATATAGAATCAAGGTCAAAGAATCTCATACCATTCTTCGACTCTCTTCACACATCTAGGTTTCATCAGACAAGGTATACTCTAAGCTTGTGCTGAGCACTTTACATAAGTGATTAGTATTGTCATTAATGTAATACATCTATCTGGTTTATAAAGCATGATCGATTTTCCATAGATAATTCAAATCTTCGTCTTTGAAATGAGAAAGGCCTGCTGATTGTTTGATTATATTTATCTTGTGCTAACTTATTTCCTTTTGTTTTGTCTCTCTAGGGTGAGCACACCTGATGGTAACAGATATGGATTGCTGCAGCAACACAAGTCCGGCTTTTCAGAAGATGGTAGACTCTCTTGCAGAAGCAGACGCAGTTCTTTGGACTGCATGTCTGAAGGCCCAAATAGCACTGATGATAATGGTTTCAGTCAATGTTTAGTACAAGATAGTGGTGCTGCTGTAAATAAGAACCCAAATGTTAACCGCCATGCCGAGCCTGTAAATAATACTGATAGCCTTAGCACAAAGGTCCAGCTAGGATTTGTAAATAGCAAAGAGAATTGTGATGATAGAGAGCAACTCCCAGACTTTTGATAGTGACCGTGATCAAAGGTAAGTACTGCAGCTTTTTTGTCTAATCATGGGCATACATATTATGTTGTTGAAACATCTTAGTAGTGTGCTGCATTGCATTGCGTCTGTTCTTAGGTATTGTATTTCATTGCATTGCATCTGAATTGTCCAAGCTGGCAAATAACTAGTTAACCACCCATTCTTGGGTGCTGATGTAGATCTCAATTCTCATCACATGTTTCCTCGGATTTCTTACGTGCCACTAGTATGTAGGGTTGACACATGCTATACATATGTTGTTTATTGCTGGTATGCTTTTGGGGGGACTGAAATTGCTTGAACTGCATTTGGTATTGTCATATGGTCATACGCTTGACATGCCTTGCAGATGATCACTGGTGATGGAGGAGCTTGAATTGCCGAAGTCTTCATTGTGCGTGTGTACCTGCTATTCTTTCATTTCTCCATCCGGAGTCCTTGACCTCTCTTCTATAGTACTTTGTATAATCATTCATGGTAATTTTACCGATAAAAGATGAAAAGGAGGTCGAATTTATGGCCCTATGGGTATGGAAGCTTTGGTTGTGTGAAGCTGGGGTTTCTATCATACAAGAATTTGTACATAACAAGATTGTTCATTGCATTTCAATAATAGCTCTTAATTTGTGAATATTTAAATGCATTTGTCCATACTAGTGTCAGCTACTTGAGATCTTCTATTGGTTACAGATATGCTGTCGCCTTTGTTCGTTGCAGCTGGACCAATATCACCTTTTATTTTGTACCTTTTATTTTATGCTGTCAATACTCGCAAAGTCAAACAAGGAAAGGTTAGTTTCTGAGTACTTCACATTTTCTGACGCCTGTAAGATCGAAGTGTATAAGCAACCAAGAGATTATTTGTTTAGGATCGGTGACTGGTAAATAATGGTGGTGGAAGATATTTATGCGGTCTAGAAAAGGTACCTTTCCTTCTATTCTTGCCTCAGGTCCTAAGAGTTTCGTTTTTTTATGAGCTCAGGATCAGAAGTAACAAAATTCAGCCACAACCAGCAGTGGAAATCGAGCAAGTCCTCTTTTTTTTTTAGCTTTTTTCAAAATTGACACGGTTTGATTTAATATCATTTTATTTATACTTTGAAAGTATTTTTAGAATTGAGTTAACGAGCTGAACCGAGCTAGAGCAAAATCCAATTTCATTCAAAATTTACTCATTTCAATATTTAACCAATGAACAAGTGTAACTGCGGCAATTTTGAATCGAGCCAACGAGCCTCATCAACTAGCTTTTTTTCCTAGCCAACTCACAATAAACACATTTTGTCTTTGAAAGAGCAATGTAGAATATGGGAAGAATCGTGTGCTTTTAGTCCCACGAGACTTCCATACCCTTTATTGATTCTAGATTTTGACCCTTAACACAACTCTGGGTCTGTTTGTTTTAGCTTTTGATTCCGGATTCTAGCCTCAAAAGCAAAATAAAAAACAAACAGTCCGATTCTAAAATCCGATTCTCACAATCCAGCCCATCCATATACACTAGAATCCAAAATTCACTTCATATGTGCTTTTGAAGAATCAGTTTCTCTACAATCACAATCCAAAATCAGCTTTTAGAAAATCCAAAACTGAAACAAACAGACCCTTTATTAGACTCTAATATAACTCATCAACACTCCTTTAAGATGGGTATGAGGTAGCAATCATGATCATCTTATTATATATCATAATACCTTGACTAGAATCTAACACTTCTAACAAACTACCATTGGCTCTATAGCCAATATAATTACTAATACCAAAATATGCCACCTGTCGGTATATTTCGCCGGACAGGACCCTGTTAACAGACGGGGCTTTTCCCAAGGATGGAGATTAAGGTTCGGTAGAGGGCGTCTTCGTGATTGGAAACCCTAAAGACTCCCACACGGGGGACTTAGGGACCAACAGATCAAAGAACACGCCGGTGTATCCAGGTTTGGGCCATTGGTGTGGGTAACAGCCGTACGTCCTACTAGATCTTTGTTGATATCTATTGAGCTGGTTAAAATACTCTTTGTTCTTCTCTTTTTTTCTTTCTAAGTCTTTCGACTCTCAGTCTGGATCCCCTTCCCCATGCACCAGAGCTCCCTTATATAGAGTGGGCTGGCCCAGGCAGGTAGGAAGGTGACATCATACTGATCTACGACTCATTAATTACACCTATCACTGTAGATCTGTCCCTCAAGCTTCATTTAATGTCGCTGTATGGCTTCGCTCAGTCCGCCCGGGATGTGATGTTCCTGCGACGAGTTTGGTGTGAGGTGTCAGAGGGATGGGCCATCATCGTGTCGATAGTAGAACTCCTCGCAATCAATGGCCCTGACGCAGCATGTCAGGCTCTGACACAGCATGTCAGGGGAAGAAGACTTCGAGGAGAAGCCTTCTTCTCATTCTGTTGGTCGCCCGCGTGGCCTGGCGAATGGGGCCCGAGCGCCCGCCTGCACGCCAAGTCGCCACGGAGGCCGGCGAGTAGGGCATGATCGCCCATCTGCTCGCCAGACCGCCACGTGGGCCGCTCGCCTGCTGAATGGGGCCTGATCGCCCGCTCTCTCGCTAGGCCACCACGTGGGCTCCTCGCCGGGCGAGTGGAGCCTGATCGCCCACCAGCTCGCCAGGCTATCACGTGGTCTTACTTATCTGCGGCGGAGAGGGTACCCTGGTGTAAAGTACACCGACAGTAGCCCCTGGGTCCGTCCTGGAATGCACGCCAGTTTTTTTAGACCTCATTTAATGTCGGTGCGTTCCTGGATGGGCCCACCACTTCGGAGCACGCAACCGCCTCGGTTCTCCCCACTTCCGTCGATTTTTCTTGGGACTCGAAACGTCGCGTAGTTTTGCCTTTTTACGAACCGTCTGCGTGAGGGGCCTATATATATGCGCACCCCTGACCAGTGGTTTATGCTCTCTTCTGATTCATGCGCACTTAGCTCTTTGCCCTTTTATCTTCCTTTGTCCAAAGCTTTCGCTTCTGCTCCAATGGCGCAGCCCTTTCTTTCTTATACTGTTGACCAGGACAGGGTGGAGACGCTCTCCAAGATGGCACCCGAGGGTTCCCTCCACCTTCGCCGTGGAACCCTCGTACCACGGTGCAAACCGGGAGAGATCGTCGTCTTCGCTTGGGGACTCTTAGCGGGCCTGGTGCCGCCGTTCTCTGAATTCTTCCTCACCGTCCTCCATTTTTATGAAATCCATCACCTTCATCTCACTCCCAATTCTATTCTCATTCTTTGCATCTTTGCATACCTCTGCAAGATGTTCGTAGGGGTAATGCCTAATCTCCCACTCTTCCGCTACTTCTACATCCTCCGCAGCACCGCCGACGCCGGGATCGCGGGGAGCTGCTGTCGGTGTACTTTGCACCGGGGTACCCTCTTCGCCATAAAAGTAGCAGCCCAAAAGTGGCTCGCCCGATCGGGCGAGAAGCCTGTGCCTCGGGCGGCGGCAGTGGTCACGCCGCCAGCGAAGCGGCCACGGGCACCTGGCGGCGGCCAGCGACCACGCCGCCCGCCGGGCGAAGCGCCTGTGCGCCTCGGCGAAAGCGACTGGCGGTCACGCCACCTTTCGCGAAGGCGGCCACGTGGCACCCTGGCGGGCGGCCGGGCGACCACGCCCTGCCCGCCGGGCGAGAAGCTGAGGCGGCCTGGCAAGTGGGCGGGCGTCTGGGCCCCTCTTGTCAGGCCACGGAGGCAACCAAAAGAATGAGGGGAAGGCTTCGCCTCGAAGTTTTCCTCCCCTGGCACCTCGTGTCAGGGTCATTAATTGTGAAGAATCCAGCTTTCGACACGATGACAGCTCATTCCTCTGACGCCTCTTACCAACCCGTCGTAGGAGCGTCCTGTCCCGGGTGGACCGGGCGAGGCCTCTCACAGACATTGAATGAGGTCCGAAGGACAAGGCCAAGGAGGCGTGCTTAATAAATGAGTCGTGGGTCGACGTGAAGGCTGGAGTGATGGATGTAATTAATGTGTTGTAGATATGTATAGCGCCACCTTCTCTCCTGCTCAAGGTGGCCCGTCTATATAAGGGCACCCTGGTGCATGAAGAAGGGGGCCGGTCGGCTAGAGCAGAAAGCATAGAGAAGCAGACACCGAAGAACACCCTTGTAAACGCTTCCCCATTTTCTCAACAAAGAACCAGCAGGACGTAGGGCTATTACCCACACCGGGGGCCTGAACCTAGGTAAACCGTCGTGTCCACCAGCTTGTTGATGCCCGGAATCCATCGTTGAGAGACATTAGGGTTTCCAGCCACGAAGATGCCCTTTACCGAACCATAATTTCCATCCAAGGGGTAACCCACTCTGTTCATCGACGGGATCTTGTCAGGCGAAATACGCCGACAGCTGCCATTTCCGTCTTCGCGATGGGCTGGCTCCCCGCTACATTCCCCTCCAGTCGAAATCCAATTGGAAGTCGTGGCGGAGCGACTGGTTGTACATCGGTGATGATAGCGGGGTCGACCTCCTCAGGGTGCCCTACGCGCAGGCGGAGGCCCGCGAGAGCTGGAACTCGCCCGTCGATGGCGGCTCGCATCAACTGGCTGCGAGACACCGGCCTGATCGGGGTGCTGGTCGTCCGGGACTTCGTGGCCGGAGGATCAGCCTCTTCGTCGTCGTGCCCGCCCTACATGGCAGTATACATGGGACAACGACATGACCCGCACGCACCCAAGCCGTAAGTTCTTTATTCTTCTCATGAATACATATCTCCTTTTATGGTCGCCGTCAACCAATACTCTTGTCTCCTTTTTCCCATCAGACACAGGAAACCTGAACGGCCCTGCTATTTCAAAATGGCTGTCCGGACTGCTCCTGCCAACGCAGAGCATTCCGGACTTTCCCACCGGGGCTCAGCCGCTTTGCGATTTGGAATCCGCGGAGCACCTGCGGATCATCAGGATGTTCCCCGCGATGGACTCCACGGGTCTTTCTACAGCTGCCGGCTCGCGGTCCCTTGGTGATCAGGGACCAGGCTCCAGCCGACGATCGGAGCGTAGGTAAGCGGCCATGCGCTCCGGATGCCTCGGGTGCGGACCCCAAGCGGCCCCGCACCGAGGACCACACTCCTGCTGCCACAAGCTCCACCGCTCCCCAGAGTGCGCCAGGAGCGGTGGCATCTTCACCGGGGGTGACGACATCCGCCACCCCTGCTCCGACGCCGGTTCCACCGACGCCAACCTTTGCGGCACCGACTCCAACGGCGCCGACTCCTGCGGCGCCGTCTCCATTGGCGCCACCTCCCTCGGCGCCGACTCCAGCTGCTGCCACTGCTCGCCTGGGCGGGCTCACGCTCCCTATGGCCTCCTTCAGCTTCAAGTCGCCTCCAAGGGCGGCCCGTCAAGGTGCCCCGGCCCAGCAGACATCTGCAGCGCCAACAGGCGCAACGGGGACTTTTGCTCAGGAGCAACCCAGCGCCTCCGAAGCAGCCGAAGTGGACATTGCCGGCGCCAGCACTTCTGCTCACCCCGCTTTGGTCATCCCCGCCACCTGCGCCTCCAGCTTGGGCGCGCTTCTTGCCAAACTTGGTGAAGCACACGCTTCCGCAGGTGCCCTCCTTACAGCAGCCACAAAGCGCAAAGCTTAAATGTCGCAGCAGATGGCGGCACTGCGCGAGGAGCTGGCACGGGAGAGGGAGAAAGGGGAGGTGCTGCTGGCCAAGGAGAGGGCAGCCGGGGCAGCCTTGCTCTCCCGGGCGTAGGAGGCTGAGATGGCGCAGAGGCAGGTGGTGGAGGAGCAGCGTCGCGCGCTGCAGAACCTCGTTGCCATGCTCCGGCCAGCTTACCGGCGCATGGCGAGGGCCTTGGAGCCGCTAGGAGTGGACCTCCGCGGGCCGCTCGAGCCTACAGCGATGCAGTATGTACACTGCATCACTCGAGTTGCTGAGGTGCTCTCCGGCCTACCCGCCGCCATGGCCGCCCGCTCCACCCAGGAAGGGCGGCAAGTCGCGGTGGCCACCGCGATGTTCGTATTGGCGTGCTACGCCAGTCGCGACGCTTCCTTCAACCCAATGGTCGTCGTGGACGGCATTGAGGGAGACGAGGCCCAGGCGCAGGCGCGCGTGCACGAGGCCACGGAGCACGTCGCCGGCCTGATGATGGTGGAGGACCCGGACCTCAATGCGGCGGCGGCGGAGCCAGAAGTCGAGGAGAACGATTGGCACATCCAAGTTGCCAACGACAACTGATGGCCCGGGCTGCTTCCCTTGTTTTCTTCATTTCTTCTTTTTCTTGTTTCGCTTTTCTGTATGCAAGAACAATCTTAGTAATCACAATGCAATTATCATCTTTGGGTTCTACCTGTGCGTGTTTGCTTGACTGCGTTTGCTTGACTTAGCTATTGGGCGATCAGCCCCTAGCCTTGCCACGATGTGAACCCGAATATTTAGGTTAGGTCAGCACTTCGGCGCTCCTTCGGTGATCGCATGCAGCTGCTGCAAACACAAATAAACGTTACGCAATATAGGCAGGATGCAGACAAATAGTTTAAGTTCCTTGTTTTCTTCATTTCTTCTTTTTCTTGTTTCGCTTTTCTGTATGCAAGAACAATCTTAGTAATCACAATGCAATTAGCATCTTTGGGTTCTACCTGTGCGTGTTTGCTTGATTGCGTTTGCTTGACTTAGCTATTGGGCGATCAGTCCTCAGCCTTGCCACGATGTGAGCCCGAATATTTAGGTTAGGTCAACTCTTCGACGCTTCTTCGGTGATCGCATGTAGCTGCTACAAACGCAAATAAACGTTATGCAATACAGGCATGATGCAGACAAATAGTTTAAGTCCTTGTGCAAGGTTGTCACTGGCTCGCGCCCTTTCGGAACTTATATCCTTGTGATCTCTTGGAGCTCGATCAAAGATCGCGGCAATGAGGCAAAGAAGTTCCTGTGAGTGGTATCGGGCTAGCGGTGCTCGCGGTGACAGCCAGCGGTGCTTCGCGGAGCCAACTCGAGGTGTGCGAGCCGCGTTTGAGCACCGTGCCACACTCGCGCTCCTGGTCGCCCGTCCTCGCACGACGCAAACGTTGGGTGCCTCCTTTTATCAACAGGGAGCCGTCAGGCTAACAGCGCCCGTGACAACCACGCACAACCTAACCCAATAGGGCGTAAATGTCAAGGGCGGGTTGATGATACTCAGTGCAAACAACTTATCTCGGTCGCAGGCCTTCGGACAACCAGCCTCCAGGCTCGCCGCGATACGACCTTGAATGTTTAAATTAGGCTAGTGCTCCAGCACTTCATCTGCGATTGCGCGTGGCTACTGAAAACACAAGTAGACGTTACGCGGGGCATGCAGAAAATATATTAGAGAATGTAAGTCCCTGCGCGGGGTTGTCATGGTCCCTCCCTTGGAGCTTAAGCCTTTATGATTCGGAACTAACCCGCGGCGTTGTGCGGCAAGGCAGCAGGTTCCCAGGAGTGGTATTAGGCCAGTGGTGCTTGCGGTGACAGCCAGCGGTGCTTCGCGGAGCCAATCCGAGGTGTGCGAGCCGCATCTAAGCACCGTGCCAAACTCGCCCCCTGGTTGCCCTTCCCTGCCCGACACGAACGCCGGGTGTTACCGCATATCGACAATGAGCGGCCAAACCGTCAGTACCCATGACACCCACGCGAAATATTACCCATCAGGGCACAAGTAAGGAGAATAAAACGAAAGCCTTTAAGGCAAACAATTTTACTGACCGCCAGCAGTCACCGATCAGGTAGGGGAGAACCCGCCCATACAGCTGATCGGAGCGAAATACCGGGTACTTACAGTTTTTACGGATAAAATTTTCTCAACAACTCCATGTTGTGGGAGTTGGCCAGCTCTTGGCCCGTCCTCAGTGGCCAACCGGACCGCCTCAGGTCGAGATACTAAGATCACCTTAAAGGCGCCCTCCCACCGGGGAGACAACTTGTGGTGCCCGGCATGCGTCTGAATTCTGCGCAAGACCAGGTCGCCCACTGCTAGTGTTCTCTCGTGGACCCGGGTGGCGTGGTACTGCCTGAGACTTTGCTGGTACCGAGCGTCACGCAGGGCCGCCCGATCACGTACCTCCTCCAGAAGGTTGACTTCTTCTTCACGGTGGTCTTCTTGGGCCTCCTCGCTGAACGCCGAGACGTGCGAGGAGCCGAGCGACAGCTCGGACGGACGGACAGCTTCCGTGCCGTAGACCAAAAAGAAAGGGGTTTCTCCAGTCGCCCGACTAGGTGTGGTTCGGAGCGACCACAGCACAGCCGGGAGTCTTCCGTCCACCGCGCCCCCCGCTTGTGGAGCCGATCAAATACTCTAGTCTTGAGGCCCCTCAACACCAACGCGTTGGCACGCTCCACTTGGCCATTACTCCTTGGATGGGCCACCGAAGCAAAGCATACCTTGGTGTCCATCTCATCACAAAATTCTAGGAAGGCCGCGCTGGTGAATTGAGTGCCGTTGTCGGTGATGATACGATTGGCGACCCCAAAGCGGGTGAAGATTCCGTGGATGAACTTGATAGCAGCAGAAGTCGTGATGGCACGTACTGCTTCGGCTTCAACCCACTTAGTGAATTTGTCGATGGCGACAAACAGGTGGATGAAGCCCCCTGTGGCCCGCGGGAACGAACCTAGAATATCCAGCCCCCAGACCGCGAACGGCCAAGAGAGCGGGATGGTTTACAAAGCTTGAGCTGGTCGGTGGATTTGCCTGGCGAAAAATTGGTATGCTTCGCATTTCCTCACCAGCTCGCAAGCTCACCAGTTCTGTCTGGCCGTTAAATTCAGAAAGCAAACCGAATTCTCTATTGCTAGCAATTGGCAAGGCTTTATCCGATAGAGCAGAGTTCACAACATCCAAATTAAGGTGCCCTAAGAGAGCGAAGCGTCTTAAATAGCGTGATCCGTTCTTAGTTATCATTACTATTAATATATTTAGAGTAATCCGTCCTTAATTAGGAGCACAAGCCTCCCAAAAGAGTCAGGTATGCCGCATGCATAGCGGTCAACTCGACTAATACTATTGTGTATGTGAACGCACGCTTCCAAATCCCAAATAAATTTTTTTTTTAAAATGCTTATTACGGGTCTTGAAGTGTTGGATGCCCCAAATTTTAAATGATCGCGATCTAGTGGCACAGATAACACTTGCTCAACAAGTTAGTAAGTTTCTACAATTTGGGGTGTCGGTACGAGTTGTATCCGCGTATTGTCCAGCATTCCATATTTATCATGAAGTAATTCACCAGCAATAAAAACTTCTGAATCACCAGCAATAAAAACTTCTGAATTATTAAACTTGAATATTATGAGCTCTCAAAAGGATATGTATTTGAATGTTCAACTTGGGGGCATTTTGCATGCACACACCGATTTATTTTGTGCAAAAGATGAGGAACAAGATCAGGCGATGGTGTTTATTATTCTTTTCTGCGCCTCCATGTCGATGGTCCAGTTCATAATCCTGGGAGTTCACGGGATCGTTTTTTTTCCGAAAAGGCAACAGGAGCTCTGCCATGCATTAAAGAGAGAGAGAAATAACCAAGAACATAATCATACAAGAGTTCAGCCGGGCTACTACCTAGCCCAAAGGACGAAGCAAGAAGCCCCAAAATTAAAATACAACTAACTCGGACTCGAAGACAGGAAAGAAAATAAAAACCACCGCAACCCTTCCGCTAGACTGGTGTCGACTGAAATCCTGGGAGTTCACGGGATCGTGAATGCGTTAGTCCATGCCGTCACCTGCTTCGTGGCTTCGATCGTTGGACTGGTCGTGATAGAAGGCGCCATCCGGAAGGCGTGCAGGGTCTCGCTCATCGTGTTCATGGTTGCTGCCATCTTGGTGCTCAGCGCCGTCTTGATAGCCTGCTCCGGCGCGGTTCGTGTCTGGGCGCACTACACGAGCGGGGCAGTACATGGCCTTCAAGCTGCCCTGCTGAAGAAAGAGGAGAAAATTCGCAGGTCGCGTGAGCTAGCTGTAAAATCACATGTACTACTGAAGTGTGAGTTGTGAGCTTGTGACACATGGCACTTTCATTCGAGATATGTTGTGCAGGTGGGCACACGGGCCGGACTCTTTTGGGCCGGTCCGAGGCACGATGGACACGGCACGGTTCGAAGTCCGGCCCGGTATGAAATGGGCTATGCTAGGCCGGCATAACACTATAGCACAGGCTGTATCGGGCCCGAGAACTAGGCACGATGGGTGGCACGACACTATAGCACATGCCATGTCTGACCCGATGACGCAGGGCATGAGGAAGAAGTACAGTATGAAGATCACCGACCCACAGAGCTTGAGCGTTATGGATGTACCCAACAGCATAAATGCTACGCCGTCGCCGATACCTGAGAGAGACGGGTCAGCTCTCTCTCTCTCACCCGTCTCTCTCAATTTCTCCCTTGCTCATCCGTCTCTCTCAATCTCTGTTGCCTCTCTTTCTCACTTCTCGTTGCCCTCTCTCGCTCGTGTTCAGCATATCCCCTCGTTCTAAAAATAAATAAATTATAGATCTTTTTTTATAATATTTGTGTCCACTGTCTTAACTCCATGTGTCTCTATTTCTCTGGTTTCTTTCTTCTCATCACAATAGTGCAAATAGGCTGAGTCTGGACTGGTATGGCATGAAGCAGGCATGAAGCGCAAATAGACCGTGCTTGGGCTCGCCGAAGATGAGTCGGACTGGCCCAGCCCGGCATGATGGTACGACGGGCTGTCGTGACCCAGCACGATTCAGACACGAAACAGTAGACCCGTGCCGGGCCGGCTCACGATACCCACCTCTAGTTGTGCATCCCATGTCGCCCAACAGATAGGCCGTACTGCCCACAACGAGCCCATCTTGCATCTCACTGAGCCGGTTACGTACATGTGCCCGGCGTAGAAAATAGCTAGCTCGACTACCTGGCCCACCGAACCCGTAGCCCACATAGGACACTAGAAAAGTTGGGTAGTCAGAGCTCGCTTACCGGCCGGCCCCGTAAGCACCGCGGTTAAATATATACGACCTGAAGAGCAACCGGCCGGGAGACTCCTGACGTGACCTGGCCGGCTGGTCCCCTTGGCCTTTGTCGTGTTGGATGCATTGCACGGCCCGCACCGTGCATGCACCGTGCCCTCCGCTTTTGGCAAAAGCGAAGCCAACTTTGCCATCTCCGGTCGCTTTTGCATGCTCCGCAGGGGTCTCCCCTCGGGTGTTAGCACGGCGCACGCAACGCATCACGGCCTTATTCACAGTCCACCGAGTCACAGGCAGGCAGCCGTTCGCGCATGCCCTGGACCGGTCGGCGGCCGAGTGCTATATCCCAGTCCCTACACTCTTGGACTGTCCACTTGGCCGCATCCCACGCCGAGCAGATTCCAGTGGGAAGGAATGTTTCTCGTCGGCCTTTCAACTGTTAGCGAGTGGTGCGCGTCGCGGTGGAGTGCGTAGGACAACGGTGCAATGGCAAAAGCCGCCGCGCGGACAACCGCAATGCGCCGTGCGGCCGGTGCATGCGCAAAGCGCGCGGCTCGGTTTCCCAAACTATTTTGTTGTCTACACCGCCCGGCGCCTACGTGATGGGAAATCCCTGCGAGCTAGAATGCCGGTGCGGGCGGTTGCCGGCGGCGGGCGTTCATTCCGGCCGGACACGTTTGTCAGCGAGCGGCTCCGCGCGTTGCAATTACAACCTGTACAGTCCGCCTTACGTGCCCAAGCTGAATGTACCGTTCGGCTGGACTTACTTAATTACGCATGGCCTCGGTCATAGGAATATAGTAACTTGAGCCATTGCAGGAAACGGACGTACTTGCTCACCACTCTATATCGTGCTCTAAAAATCGATCTGCGCCAGGCCACTAATTTATCTGTGACACCTACCAACTCCTTGGCCGTTTCCGCGCACCATGATCTGGCACAACGAAATTCCATGCCAGAATTCGTACCCTTTGCTTGTAGGGACTCTGAGACGCCAATTCCCCTATATATGTGGCGGCCCTGACTGAGTACACCTTTACGACATCCCCAGACACCCTGCCTGGAACGTGCCTTCTGCGGGGAAGATGGCAGAAATGAAGGCCGCGGTTTGCATCGCCGCGGCAGTATCGTTGATCCACGTTGTGACGGCTGCCGATTACACCGTCGGCAATCCAGCCGGCGGCTGGGACGCGAGGACGGACTACAAGTCCTGGGCTGCAACCAAAACCTTTGCTCCAGGAGACACCATAAGTAAGTATCGGCACGCATATGACATACGTATCTTGCTGTGCTTGTGCATTGCATTAATTCCATGTAGCCAGTATAATTAATTGCTAGCGACTTACGCGCCGCGCTGTCCTGCTCATATTTTGTGCGCAAACACTGTGCAGCATTCAAGTACAACTCGTTCCACAACGTCGTGGAAGTGACCAAGGACGACTACGAAGTGTGCTCGACGAACAACCCTATTTCCTACGACAACAGCGGCAGCACCACCATTGTGCTCAAAGCGCCGGGGACGCGGTACTTCATCTGCGGCGCGCCGGGGCACTGCCAGGCCGGCATGAAACTGGAGGTGGACGTCGCCGACCGCCCTGCACCCATGACACCCAGCCCACCGCCTCTGCTGCTACCGCCGCGACACGCGAAGCGGCGGTCTGCACCTGCGCCGATGCCATTGTCACCAGCACCGAAGACATGGACATCGGCACCGGCACCGGCACCCGCTGCTGCACCACCAGGACATGCAGGGCACAAGAAGCACAGGAGGAGGCACTGCCCACCTAAACATGCTCTAGCAAGGGCTCCCACGGTGCAGTCCGTAGAAGCCGATTTTCCCCTTGCGGCGCTGGCGCCGATGTCCTCGCCACCTCCGCCTCCGCTGATGTCGTCGGACGCTGCTGCGGTACTGTCGCGTGCGAAGTGGCGCGAGGTCTCAGTCGGGCTACTATCCCTTGGGCTCGTGGTTTTGGCTCTCTGAGTTGGAGAGGTTGTAGATCAGACCATCAGATGTTAGATCATCCATGTTCCGGTCCACTGCTTTGTGTGTTTAGATTTTGTGTGATTTGTTGAGAACTGATAATAGTCGTTTGTTTTCGTGCATCGTTAATTATTCCTTCCGTATCTAAAAATTTCTCCGTGCTGTTTTACACGAAAAGAGTTGCGCTGAGATTAAATTGGAAAGAAAGGAGGGGCAAATTGTTGCATGCATAACTACTCCTCATGTGGAAAATTGCAAGGTGTCTACGTATTTCGAGATTTAAAGTTTGTTAATTCTTGTAAATACGAATCTAGATTTTGTAGCAATGAATAAAGTATTAAAAAATTAAAGCTCAAATCTTAATTTTAAATATCACTCCAAGTTAAATCGCGCTTTACAAGTTCCTTTGGAGGGAGTACCACCCAAAAAAAAGTTTGGCCCAATAAGAATCCACGGCCCGTTCGATCTCGTCAAGATACGTGACAGGAAAGTTTATTAACAGAAGCAACAGACATGTTCATCACGTAATTCCCAAAAGCGGACGAACAAGCTTACTACATCCATACATCTCCATGGCCAGTTCTCTACGACTACCATCTCCTCTTCCAGAGGATATGTAACAGACGCTCTTAATTATATACTCAAAACACAAAATCGACGGAACCCGTATACGCTCACGCATCAATGCCACAGTCGCCATCGTCACCTCCCTCGAGGTAGCACATCTTGACCTCGTGGTGCTTGAACTTGTACCCTCTCCTCTTGTATTCCTTGTACGGGCCCCGCCGGTGAACTTGGAGTGGTTGGTGGGCTTCCTCGAAACCCTGACGAACCCTCCGTTGGCCGTCCGCGCCGCCCGCGACCGCGTGCACCGCGCGGCGCGTACCGGCGCTGGGAATGAACGGGTCGGTGGAGCGCTCGTAGGCGTACACCCACTGTGTGTGAGAGAGAATCAGATAACGTTTGGGGGGAAGAAGAGGGCTTAGAGGGGAGCATAGACAGCAGCCACAGGAGACGGCACTGTCAGCAGATCACTTGAGCGGCCAAACAAGGAAGATGATGTGCAGAAGGAGGCTTCGGAACTGAAGATGGGAGACTCAGCTTCACCTCTGGAGCAGAACGGCCCAAACCGAAGGGTGGCGCGAGCCCATAAGCGTAATCAACGTTTCTTCGGACCGGAGTGGGCCTGATACGGTTTACAAATAGGAGAGTAATGTGGTGTATGCGTTGTAACGGGAAACCAGCATATAAAAAGGGGAAACAGGATTCTGTAATAGGCAGGCGGTGAACTATAGGCTGAACCATCTCCTCGTGAGCGGCGATTTTCCTTTGGCGGCGGCGATACTTGTACATGATCCTCACAAAGTTTATCCAATCCTTCTGGATTATGGTGGTTCTTGGCGTTGGGGTCTCACATTTGGTATCAGAGCTAGTCTCTGTGCAATCTGGCGGCGGACCATCCTCATTTTACCCGCTTGCAAGCCAGGTTGGGAACCATGGCGCCACCTCGGGTTAGCAACGATCTTGGCCAAGTTGGAGGAGAGTAGCAAGAAAGAAGAAGAAACGAGATCGATGGTCGCTGATGTTCAACAATACATACGACGCGTCGACGATTCCTTGAGGAAACTGACGGAAGAACACGAACGACTCGAAGTGTGGAAACCGAAGGTGGAGAATCAGGTATCTGACTTACACGACTCTGTGTCCGATTTGAAGCAACAGATCGGCAGAGTGTTGGATCAGTTTCCCTTTGATTCGGCCAAACCCAAAGGTGAATTGGGGACGTTTCCTTCCGCTCATCTGGGAGGATCGCCGAGTGCGACAACGTCCGGGCAAAACGGCCACCGTGAGAGTCTACTTCACCGGAGTGCGGGCGCTAGGGCCGGAGATGCCCTGGTGCCTCCTCCGGTCACAGGTACCAAATTTCAAACTCCGACCCATCATTCTTCCTTCCAATCAAGTTCCATGTCTGCGTCTGCTTTTACATCCATGGCGCAAAGTTTTGGGGCAAATCTTCCTCACATGAGTTTACCTGTTTTTGATGGGACCAATCCAAAATTATGGAAAAAGCGTTGTGAAAATTTTTTCGTGTTTTACTCTGTTCCGGAAGAACTGTGGGTTCGGCTAGCTACTCTAAATTTTGAAGGGGCAGCCATATTCTGGATGCAATCCCTGGACAACAAAATTTTCAGTATGAATTGGGAGGAATTAGGTTTAGCTTTGTCTAACCGTTTTGGCCGAGATCAATATGGATCCTTAGTGCGTAAATTTTTCCATATCCATCAAACTACGACTGTGGCTGCGTATATTGAACAATTTGATGAAATTGTGCATCAATTGCTGGCTTATGACAATTCGTTACATACTGAATTTTTTACCACTCGGTTTATTGATGGGCTTAATGATGAAATTCGTTCCGTTGTCGTAATTCAACGTCCCAAAGATCTCGATACTGCTAGTGCTCTCGCGCTATTGCAGGAGGACGTTCTGACGAGCCATCCCAGGCGTGATGTTCGTCGTATGGATGTGACCGCTACTGGGCGATCTTTGTCCGCTCGACCAATGGCGATGCCACTCCCTCCACCGCCATCTCTGGCCAGACCGATGGCACCAACTGCAGTCACTGAAGACAAGAAGTTTTCCTCTCAGCCGCGTGCAAAACCATCTGATGATCGTATGTCTGCATTGATGGCCTATCGGAAAGCCAAGGGCTTATGTTACAAATGCGGGGAACGTTGGAGTCATAGTCACCGTTGTTCACCGGCAGTTCCTCTGCATCTGGTCGAACAGATGTGGGCCTTGGCTGGCGAGACCGATCATGAAGCCAAGTCTGAGGTCGGTGCTGGTTATTGTGAGTATAGCAAGTCCGAGTCACCAGAAGATCAGGTGTTGGCCATCTCATGTGAGGCGATGTCTGGATCGGAAGGAGGTAAAACCATATGTCTCAAAGGATTTGTACACTGTCAAGAAGTCTTGATGTTGGTAGATTCAGGTAGTTCTGGCAGCTATATTGGACACCATTTAATTCCTCTTATGCCCAGTGTCCAAAAGATGCCTCAACCTGTGCGAGTGAGAGTAGCAGATGGGGGTATTTTGAACTGCAATTTGATGATTCCTCAATGCCACTGGTTGTGTCAAGGACATACATTCGTGACTGATTTGAAGGTCTTACCTCTCAGTGGTTATGACATAATTCTGGGTATGGACTGGCTTGAACAACATAGTCCGATGCAAATTCATTGGGCTAACAAGTCTCTAGCATTCTCGTATAAGGATATGAAGGTTCAGTTACAAGGAGTTATTCCTACCATCAGTCGTTGTCTGACAATTGACGGAAATCAGCTTAGTGCACTCCTTAAGCAAGCGGCCATTGAGCAGCTCCTGGAAATTTCACTGGTTTCGGTTGGGCAGTCTTCTTCTGACAACCATCCATGTGTTATCAAACTGCTGGCAGAATTTGCTCATTTGTTCCAAGTTCCGACTGGTTTGCCTCCTCGCAAAGATTTCGACCATGCCATTCCTTTATTACCCGGAGTGCAACCATTCCGCTTGCGTCCTTATCGCTATACTCCACAACAAAAGAATGAAATTGAGAAACAAGTACAGGAGATGCTCATTTCGGGTGTCATACAATACAGTTCCAGTCCTTTTGCATCCCCAGCGCTCCTTGTGAAGAAGAAAGACGGTGAATGGCGATTGTGTGTGGATTACCGCCGGCTGAATGCGCACACTCTGAAGAACAAGTATCCAATGCCTATTTTGGATGAATTGTTAGATGAGTTAGCCGGTGCAACGGTGTTTTCCAAATTGGATCACAGGTCTGGCTATCATCAGATTCGTATTAAAGAAGGTGACGAGTACAAAACGGCATTTCAAACCCACAATGGGCACTTTGAATACAAAGTAATGTCATTTGGCCTTACAGGAGCTCCTGCTACATTCCAGAGTTTCACGAACTTTGTTTTGGCTCCGCTACTGCGCAAATGTGTGGTTGTTTTTATCGACGATGTATTGGTCTACAGCTCCACTCTGGAAGTTCATCTGGGACATTTGCGTCAAGTTTTCAATCTCCTGAGCAGTCACCAGTTACATCTCAAGAGGTCCAAGTGTTATTTTGCCCAACATCAACTGGAGTTTCTTGGTCATCTTATCAGTGCTGGCGGTGTTGCAACCGACCCATCCAAGTTGCAGGTCCTAAACAAGTGGCCAGTGCCTCAGTGTGTGAAGGATGTTCGGAGTTTTCTTGGTATGGCCGGCTACTACAAGCGTTTCGTGCAAGGTTTTGGGCTTATCAGCAAGCCCTTAACAAATCTTCTTAAGAAAGGTCACCAATTTGTGTGGACGGAGGAAACACAACAGTCTTTTTCAGCACTCAAGCAGGCTCTCATTTCAGCACCAGTTTTAGCTCTGCCTGATTTTTCTCAACCGTTTATCATTGAGTCGGATGCTAGTGAGAAAGGGATTGGGGCTGTTCTGCAACAGAATGGGCATCCTATAGCGTTTATTAGTAAAGCTTTGGGACCTAAGAACCAAGGGTTATCAACATATGAAAAAGAGTTCTTAGCGATTCTCTTTGCAGTTGATCAATGGCGATCCTATTTACAGCATGCACCATTTGTGATCAAAACTGACCATCAGAGTTTAACACATCTTTTGGATCAACGTGTTACTTCTCCACTCCAGCAGAAAGCGCCGACCAAACTTTTGGGGCTCCAATTTTCCATTCAGTACAAAAAGGGGCAGGAAAATCGCGTTGCAGATGCACTCTCTCGACGCCCTGATCTGCAGAACAATGCTAAAGAAGATTGCCTGACTGTATCCGCCGTTTCAGTAAGCAAACCAAGGTGGCTAGAAGAAGTAGTGCAGGGATATCAACAAGATCCAGACACTCTTAAACTGTTAGCAACACTCGCAGTGGGACAAGATATACCCAGTTTCAGTCTCAAAGAGGGTGTGCTCCGGTTCAAGGATCGCATATGGATTGGCAATAATTACGATTTGCAATCCAAGCTAATGAAAGCACTTCATGACAGTGCGGTAGGGGGTCACTCCGGCTTCCTAGTGACCTATCGCCGTATCAAACAGCTCTTTGCTTGGCCATCCATGAAGAAGATGATCCACACATTTGTTTCCACGTGTACAGTCTGTCAACAAGCCAAACCGGATCGAGCTAAGTATCCTGGACTGTTGTTACCTCTAGCTATTTCGGATCATTCCTGGCAGACAGTGACACTCGATTTCATTGAAGGATTACCCCGAGTAAACTCTTATAATTGCATTCTGGTAGTCGTTGATAAGTTTTCTAAATTTGCCCATTTCCTGCCTTTAGCTCATCCTTTCACAGCTTTCACTGTCGCTCAAGTCTATATGACTCAGGTGTACCGACTTCATGGCATGTCTCGGGCGATTGTGTCGGATCAGGACAAAGTGTTTACTAGTCTTTTGTGGCAAGAGTTGTTTAAACTGTCGGGTACTCACCTTAACATGAGCAGTGCATATCATCCACAGTCCGATGGGCAGACAGAGCGAGTTAACCAATGTCTGGAAGCTTACCTTCGTTGCTTCGTGCATGCTTGTCCTAAGCAGTGGATCAAATGGCTTTATTTAGCAGAGTTTTGGTATAATACCAGTTACCATTCAGCGTTAAAGGCGTCACCATTCGAGGTTTTGTATGGTCATGCGCCTGCTCATTTTGGTATTAATACAACTGATGTGTGCACTGTTCCAGAACTGCAGGAGCGGCTCCATCAACGTAAACATATGACTGCACTGGTGAGGCTTCACCTTCAACGCGCACAACAGCGCATGAAGCAGCAAGCTGACAAAGGCCGCTCTGAACGCTCTTTCAATGTCGGGGACATGGTGTATGTCAAGCTGCAACCCTACGTTCAGACCTCAATGGCGTCTCGAGCGAATTACAAATTGGCATTTCGATACTTTGGACCCTATGCCATTGTTCGCAAGATTAATGAGGTGGCCTACGAGTTACTCCTCCCCGCGACAAGCTCTGTTCACTCGGTGTTTCACGTTTCACTCCTGAAGCCAGCTAAGGGCGCACCTCGACAGGTCAGTGCACACATCCCTGACTGTGATCCAAATTTGCGCTTTCCTCTGCACATTTTGGATACTCGGTTGTGTAATCGGAACGGCAAAGTAATACCCCAATTGCTTGTGCAATGGTCTTCATGGCCGACGTCCATGGCTACTTGAGAGGACGAGCAAGCGATGAAAGATCAATTTCCTCGAGCTCCAGCTTGGGGACAAGCTGGCTGTCTAGGAGGGGCGGATGTCAGCAGATCACTTGAGCGGCCAAACAAGGAAGATGATGTGCAGAAGGAGGCTTCGGAACTGAAGATGAGAGACTCAGCTTCACCTCTGGAGCAGAACGGCCCAAACCGAAGGGTGGCGCGAGCCCATAAGCGTAATCAACGTTTCTTGGACCGAGTGGGCACGTCACGGTTTACAAATAGGAGAGTAATGTGGTGTATGCGTTGTAACGGGAAACCAGCATATAAAAGGGGAAACAGGATCCTGTAATAGGCAGGCGGTGAACTATAGGCTGAACCGTCTCCTCGTGAGCGGCGATTTTCCTTTGGCGGCGGCGATACTTGTACATGATCCTCACAAAGTTTATCCAATCCTTCTGGATTCTGGTGGTTCTTGGCGTTGGGGTCTCACAGGCACGCCGGCCGACAAGGAGATAAACTCCACAACCGCGACATGCAAGTTCATTACATGGAGGGAGCTCACTGGAGAGCCGTGCATCAGCGACAAGAAAGACCACCACCACGAAGGCGGCGGACGGCGACACACTCATGTGAGTTCTGATGCTGTACATGAAAGGATGAAGGAGCCTGCTGGCCGTGGCAACAGACTCAACAAGCTCCGGAGATTGCGATCACTGGGTTTGCAGGGGCTTTGCTGTAATTTTCGATCACCTTCTTTTTTGAGTTTCTTTGTAAAAGTGATTAAATGTACCGTTTGTGCTTTTATGAAATCAGAGGTTACGCCCATCGTAGAAGATAGAGTATTAAAAATATTCTTAATAAATTAATAGCTATACCTAATATTTACTGGCCACTGTATATTATTAATATAATGTGTTATAATTTTTTTTAAAAAAAATGAGACGAACAGAACGGGAGCTTGACACTAGATTGAGCATAAGCCTGCTACTTCAATGTTGGGCTGGACTAGGGATGGCAACGGGAAAATCTCCCGCAGAGAATGCATCCCTGTCCCCATCCCCACGAGACATAAAATTTCCTGTTCCCTATCCCCGTCTCCAGTTGTGGGGACTGTTTTTCCCTATCCCCGTCCCTATTTGGGTATGCGGGGAAAAATCCTTGTTTAGCACCCGATTATACATTACACTATTCTAAATTGTTGTCAGCCAATAAATGGATTAAAAAAACAATCTTTCAAGTTCCAAGTTGAAAGCACATGAATATTCTTTTTTACACATCATAGGAAATAGTTCAACACAACAACAATAAATAGATAAATATACATTATCTTTGAGTCTTAGAAATTTGGTTGACAAACATACATTTCGGGTCCCCGCGGGGAGAAATCCACCCCATCCTCGTCCCCGCCATCCCCGACAGGAAATGGATTTTCCCCATATCCATTCCTACGAAAAACAAAACCTCCTCATCCCCGCCCCCTAATAGGGGAATTCCCCACCGGGAAACGAAGAATGGGACCCATTGCCACCCTTAGGTTGGACTCGCCAAGCGGAGAAGCGAGACTGGCCACACTGGATAGTCCAATAAATAGGCACCGTAAGCTAGCGATTCTACCGAGAGCATATATATAATAATAGAGACAAATATTTTCTATATATTTCTTCTTATCATTTAAAGATAAAACTAAAAATAGCTTTTACAATAGATGTTATCTTAAGTTTATCTTTATGAGATTCTATAATCTTTTAATTATAGTATGTAAAGTTACTTATTATAGACAGTAACCTATGTAATAGTATTTTATATTGTCTATATGATCGTTTTTTCATAAAGATCCTCCTTCTCTCTTTTCTATATCAGTAAAAATCTTACATAGCAATATATATAGATATATCTTACCATTGTATATGACCTAATGCACTCAAATTATCACTCGGGCGCTACATGGTTACAGTCTTGTACGGCAGCCCGCCTTGTAACGTAGACTCATGCCCACAAGCAGTAGTGGCCTTTGCCAGCAGCACACGTACGTGCAGACGTGTCCAAAGATGCAGCCCGTTGTAGCGAACTGTTCTTGAGCAAACTATCACGAGACATGAAAAAAAAAGTATAATTCATACTATACCACTTCATTCGTTAGCATTTTAGAGAATACAACTTATTGTTTTAATGAGTTGTATGTCCAGGTATAGTATAAATTATCTTATAAAAAATTGCACAACCACATATATATATATATATATATGGAACTATAAAGCGAAAAAAAAGGTCATAACCAAACCGAAAAGAGAACTGTATAGTTTCATACTTTGTTATAATGCGAGTGCTAGCAATCAGACATTCGATCAAAGAGTTTTTACTAAACGCATTGTGTGATTACAATTATTACACGTATTAAGAAAAAATATTATATTTCATCTTGCGTCCGATTCCTAGCAATACCGTTGTTATAAAGCTTACACAAAGGACTTGGGGCTCCTTCCTTCTTCGTGCATTGGTTGCTTTTTTCAGTTTTCACCGTGCTAACGCGGAGCTAATCTTAATCTGCATGGACGCCGTACGCGCTACTGTTGTGCGGAAAAGTTGGCCTCTCGTGCTGAAATGACGATTGCCAAAAAGTATCTTTGAATGCCACATATGCATGTACAATCTTTCGTGGTACTTAACTGGATCACGTACCACAAATTTGATAACGTGTCACAGTGTTAGTCCCACTTAGATGATGCGTATAGCCAGTGGCGAAGCTCGATGAAAATAAAGAATTGGTTTAAAGAACTAAACTACATCGAGGCAATATATATAGTAAATATATATAGTCTTATATAATTGAAATTTATACATAAATAAAAGAAAAATATAGCAAAAAAGTAAAATACAACTAAGTTACCTCGCTAATGGAAAGACATCCAAAAAACATGAATATACGTCTAAAGTGACGCCTACATTACAATTTGTGATACAATAATAAATTATAAATGATTATGAACATTCAAAATAACAATAATAAAAAATTAAAACATATTATATTTATATATAATATATCTATCGGAATTACTACAGTTCGGATGTCTGAATTTTTCGGACGCATTGAAATATTTTTTTTTTACGTGTGCAACATTTTTCTTCGACAAATAGTGAAATGCGGCACAGTAAACGGATGTTGCAAGCGTTGAAAAAAAATATTGCATACGTTAGAAAAAATATTTTAAATGTTGAAAAAAAAATATTGCAAGAGACGTCCGATGAAATGAACAGTATCAAACATCCGAGCGCTGTCCTGTATCTATAGGCTAATATCTTCCGTAGTCTCAGTTCTCCGACAGTCCCGGCCCTCGGCTCCCCTAGTTCATCTAGATGGACTCCCTGCGGCTCGCGCTGGCCTGGATGGCCCCTGGCCCCTAAGCTACTCGCCAATCTAGACAAAATTATATCCTCTTTTCATCCTCATTCTTTTTTAAAGTGTTTTGGTCGTTGGAAATCTACAAATTCGTTCAACATCGTCAAATTAATTATGCACTTATCCGTTTCAGCAAACTGTTTGTATGTGAAAAATAAAAATGTGGTGGCACGCTGACACGTATATTTTTGTAGGTTTACATAAAAGAAATTGCAAATTAATAATAGAGGTTCATCACACATATTTTCAAAGCAGTCCCAATTAGGACTACAACTTAAGTAGTCGCTTATGGATCGTTAGATCAAAAAACGATAGCTTAAATCTTCTGTGAATACTATAGAAAACGTACTGCTCCATAGCAAGTGGACTGCGCAGGACGATAGCAAACACTGTAGCAAGTCACTGTTGGACAATTTGGACCGTTTGTTGGTTCAATAGGACGACTCTAAAGACTAAGGACTGTTTAAGTTACACAGTCCCCATATAAACTGTACAGGAACCTACTAGGGTTCATCAATGGGGAGATCCATCATAAGAAAGGGATTATTAGGACATTTGATCTTTTGCCCATACTAACAGCTAGAAAAGTGTCTTGAAGTAAGACCTCACTAAAAAATTTAAAATTTAATAATAATAAACTGAAATATAAAGTTGCAAATTAATCAGATGACAATTTTTTAAAGAAAAACAACTGACTTATTTTATCTTTGGGATATCAAGAAATCTCGCATCCAATCCCACACCGGGAACCTACCAACTCCGTTAGAGACACCACTAACTCCCAAGTACTACCAGCAAAACTTACAGGTATAAACAAATTAGGGTCTATTACAATCTTCATTTTATCTTATTGAAATTATAAGAAATAAATTAGGAGTTATTCATTCTTTGGTTCCGAAAAAGAAATTAGGATGTGTTGGAGCTAGAGATCACCTAGTGTTGATCTGGACGTCATCAATCAAATTAGGCCACAACTGCCAGTGTCGTCGCCTGTACTTGTACCACCAAGCTCTCCCTCGAAAGCACTTGCATGGAGAGTCATGCCGCAGCTGGCCCCCGGCTGCATGCTCGTGTTGCCACCGGACCTCACGCCGCTGCCCGGCCCCGGCTCCTCGTGCCGCTGCCCGGCCCCAAGCCCCTCGTGCCTACTAGGCTCTCGGGGGAGGAGGGAGGGGTTTGTTTCAATTCGGCGTTAGCGTGAGGGTGGAATCTTCTCAATGAATCCACCCTGCTTATAGATGAAACTCGTAAGATGGAAAGGTGACGCTGAATTAAGTGGAGAATATGATAACTTAGGGTCTGTTTGATAGAGCTCCAGATTTCAGTTTCACCTGAAATCTGAAATTTATAGATTAAATTAAAGTGAATTAAGTTTATATTTTTAGTTTAAAATGTAAACAAGATGATATATTTAAACACTCTTAATGTACTCACAGCTTCAGCTTCACGAATCTGGTGAAACTAGAATTTTCAAGCTTGTCGGCGTACTTTACACCAGGGTACCCTCTTCGCCGCACAAAAGCATGCGTAGCCCACGTGGCAGTCTAGCAGGCGGGTGGGTGCTTACACCCCGTCTACAGGACGTCGGTCCACGTGGCGCGCGGGCGAGCAGGTGGGCGGCCACGCCCTGCTCGCCCGGCGCCCAGTCCACGTGGCGGGTGGGCGAGCACGCCTTGTTCATCCCGCCGCCATGCAAAAAGGTGGGGTGCGGTGGCTTCGTCTCGAAGTCTCCTTCCCCGACGTACCGTGTCAGGGACAGGCCTGCTGTACCAGGCACGTCGATTCCAAGGAATTCTGCAACAAGCCCGTTCCTCTGACGCCTCACACCTACCCGTGGCAGAGGGGTCACATTCCGGAAGAACCGGGTGAAGGCATGCGCTGGCATTGATTAGGGCTGAAGGAACGGGACAGCGCATAAAGGCGTAGTAAATGCATGTAAGATAAGCATGATGACATCCCTCCTCTATCTGACCCGTGTAAGCCCGTGCATATAAGGGCACTTGAGAGCATACGAGAGGGGGATCGAAAAAAGAGAGGGAGAAGAAAAAAGAGGCTCAACAGAAGAGCTGGTCATCAGTAAGCTCTGTAACCAAGCCCAAAATACTCAATCCAGAATCAGGCAGGACGTAAGGCTGTTACCCTTCTTGGAGGGGGTCTGAACCTGGGTAAAATCGGTGTGTGTGTTCATCGAATTGAAGGGGCACTAGGATTCGTTAGTGCGAGAGGTACTGGGGTTTCCCTCTACTAGGGTTAGCCAATTACCAAAGTCACCCCCCTATCGAACTAAACCCGGTCTGTAGGCTCGGGCCTGTCAGGTGGAATACGCCGACAAAGCTGAATCCCTGCCAAACACACCCTTAATCGATGTATCAGCAAACTCTACCTGCTAGCCAATGTCACGATCGGTGTTCTGGTTGGTATACGGAGTTGTTGGCAGGGTTGATTAAAAAAAAGCTCGTTACGGCATGAAGCAATATTGTTTTTATTATAATAGCTAATGGGTTTAAAATTAAAATGAGTCTATTTCAAGTAAAAAAGATTAATAAGGTTGGGCTCGATAGCGATTCAATAGTTTGAATTTGAAATAACCACTTCAACGATAAATAAAATAATTTTATATTAAACTATATTAGTTTTAAAAGAATCTTGATAATAACTCGTCAAACTCGATAGCCCACCCTAGATGCCGGGAGACACGAAGTGGAAGAGAGAAGGGGCCTGCTGGCCTTGCTATGATGACAGCGAGGGGTGATCGGAGATCTGGAGGTAAAGGCGGCAAGGACTAGGAGTGCCCACCACGGTAATGTTCACTCACCGGTCCACTATCGGAAGAACCAGAACATGTACAATTTGTTGAATCATTTGTGGGGGAAAAGACGAGGGTTCTAGTGCTTAGACATTGGCCATTTCACCGTGCGATTTACTACCTCTGTTTCACTGTATAGATCTACTTCTCAGAACTGTTGTTAGAAAATATGTCTGTCGAGAGTATTAATTAGGCCTCACCTAACTATCGGGATTTTGTTCAGGTTCACATTACCCATAGGCCTAGCCACCTAATTATTGCAGTTTTTTCCTTCTTCTGTACTACTACCGCTGCTTTTAAAAGGACTGTGGGCAATTGGCCAAAACTTATTAGGGCATCCGCAATGGTGCCTAATCAGCTATCTATAAGAAGTTCATATCAGCATCTATCCTATGTGGCAAGCAATTAAATGAAGAGAGAGCACGCTGCTATCTATAGACCTGTAGATTGTCTATTAATTAAATGAAGAAAGAGAGAGAGAGCACTCTATTAATTAAAAATAGCTATAGACATCTATATAGATTCACCATTACAAGGGTTTACTATAGCATGGTATATAGATGACATGGATCTTACTATAGAGAGCAATTATCTTTAACCATTGCGGATGCCCTTACTAATCGCACTTGATGTTGCCGACTTTAAGCTTTAAGCACTCTCCCTTAAAAAAGGAACAACTTTTAAGCACTGATTCAAGAGATTTCGAGAGGTGGACAATGCCACCGATTTTCTCTCCAGGCAGCACTGCCTGAAATGATGACAGGCTAGGTAATGATCATTTGAGGAATAACATCAATAATCTGTTGAATTGTTAGTGCTAAACTGGGGAAGAGTATCTGAATACACTTGGCCTTGATGCATTGATACTTCAGCGCACCAATTTTAGTTTAAGAGCCAATCCTGTGAGGCATGAACATCGATTTGTCAGACGGGTGCCGATTTGATGCTCAATGACTGAGCTCATGTCCCTCAGAAATGGTGCAAATCGTAAAGAAATGCTAGGTGCATTGAAAATAATATGAAAATTTTAGATTTCTAAGTTTATAATGCCTTTACTTATGACTTCTACGCACAGCATATCCAAAACCTCTTGCATGCACCATTAGAGCTTGAACCTTTACAGTTTACACACAAAAATTGGTACAAATTACCCGATTCCCTCCGTCGGATGCAAGTAAAACAAGGCATATATCCCAATCGAATTCGGGTACCAAACTCCAAACAAAAGTTAGTAAAAGTTACAAGGGTTACAACCTGTTCATTCACAGGCAGGTCGCTTGCGATTTAAGAAAACAAGTTGCTATATGGTTTAACCTGCCAATGGCGCGGGGTGTTTCCCATGTATAAGAAGGCTACATCAGCTTACTCTTAGTATGTTCATATTAGTTTTATTTTATATGAAAGAGTGAGAAAAGAGAAGAGAGAGGAGAACTGGCTTTTATAGATAGATTAGTTATGTACAAGAGAGAAGAGATAGTTAATGTATAGCATTTAGAGTCAATCTTTAGAGATAGTTATTGTACAAACTGATTTTAGTGTTTACTTTAGATAACATATATGGGAGATGGCTTTATTACTATAGTTGCCCTTGCAGGCTGCTGAGTCATCAAATCAACTTACAGCACCGGCGCTGCCCCAAAGCAACGCTAGTACTAGTTCCATGCATAAAAAGCAGAAAACACTGAACTCAACATAAATGGCGGGCTAACATCTGAGTACTTTTCTTCGTCGGGGAAAAAGAAAACTTACCCCCTCTTAATACAGAGGTTTTGCACCTCAGCCAGTGTGACTGTATAAGAATTGCTCAGATTTTCTCATCAATTTAAATTATTTGGTAAATTAATTGGTATATACAACTCATTACAGTATCAAAGTCAAAAGATTGATCCATTTCTATTTCACGTCCTATATTTAAGGGAGCACCTCACCAGTGGGCTGTAATTTGCTCATATTCGCTAGATTTTTGAATGAATTGGTTGGTACATGTAACTTATCGGTGACAGTAGGAGTACGAGTGATGCATACCATTTGAAGAGCTCCAATCTGATGTCCCTTCTCTTTTCCTTTTTTTATTTTTCCACTAACTTCCAGCTATTTTTCTCACATAAGTGCCCCATAATTTGTCATATTTTGTACAGCAAGCTCATATTTTGTCATATTTTTATCTTTTACATCTATGCCAGATTCTATTATTGCTGCTAGAATTTCCAACTTAGGGGTGTCTTTGGGTAGAGATGCTAGTGAAGTTAGCTCTTCCATTACCTTAATTAAGAACATTGAAATTGACAGGCTAAGAGTGTCCGGTAAGAATTCCAATTCTAAGGTCAAATCTTCCTCACCAAAAATTAATCTGGCTGAGGTTGATGAGGATGATTTAGTTGCTGGGCTTCCTAATATTAATGAAGATTGTGGGGAGCCGGGGCATGATGAGGGATTTGATCACATTTGTTGTGAGCTTAATGTGATCCCTCGTCGAAAGAAATATAATTCGCGGAATATGTATAAGGTGGGTCGTATTCTTAAAAAACCCACCACGCCATCCAAATTGAGTTTGAAATGAAAGGGGTTTTCTGGAATAGCAGAGGTCTAGGAGACTTGGCTAAACATGGTTATGTGGAGCATTTGGTAAAAGAGGAGCAGATTGATTTTATTGCTCTTATGGAAATTGGTCGGGCTCAGTTCCCAGATGTGACCTTGAAGAAACTTTGTGGGGGTAGGGATTATATTTGGCATTGTATGGCTCCTCATGGTCGTTCAGGGGGTATTCTTCTAGGGGTTGATTTATCTATTTTTGATATTGGAGGTATTGTTGAAGGGGATTTTTATGTCAAGTTTACTCTCCGAAAATAAAAGGATGATTTTAAGTGGGCGTTATATCTTTGTTTATGGTCCGCCCAACAACATTATAAAAGGGTTTTTAGTGGAAATGGCTCGGTATGTAGCAAAGAATCATTACCATTCATAATTGGTGGTGATTTCAATATTATCGTGGGCTCGAGGACAAAAGTAAGAATAAATTTGAGACTAAATGGCCAGATTTATTTAATATGGTTATTCAATCTCTTGATCTCAAAGAGATTAAATTGTCTGGTCGTCATTATACTTGGGCTAGCAGTGGTAATGATCCCACTTTTGAGAAACTTGATAGGATTTTAGTAAGTACGGAGTGGGAACGCAAATTTCCCCTATCAACGGTGGAAGCTAGAGATCGAAGCCAATCGGATCATACACCGCTGTTTATACGAATCTGGTCGTCCTCTCATAGTTAAATGTCGACCACTTTTCAAATTTGGCGGGGTGGTTGCTTAGAGAAGGATTCTATGATATGGTAGTGAATGTTTGGCATTCGGAATCCCGAGGTCAAACGGCAATGAGAAGATGGCAATTTAAAGTTCGTACGCTAAGGCAATATTTGAGAGGTTGGGCTAAACATGTTGCTGGCCATAATAAGAAAGAGAAAAAGGAACTTATTAATATGATTGACTTAATTGATAAAAAGGCGGAATTAAATGTGCTGTCGGATCATGATATTTTTCTGAAAAATATACTCAAGGATCGGTTGACTCAGTTGTTGAGAGAAGAGGAAATAAAGTGGTATGAAAGGGCTAAAGTTAAGAATCCGTTGGAAGGGGATGATAATACCCAGTATTTCCATTTGGTTGCTAATGGTAAACATAGAAAACAAAGAATTTTCAAGCTGGAGCAAGACGATGGGTTAATCGTTGGTGATGTTAAATTGAAAGAATATATAACAAGTTATTATAAAGGCCTTTTTGGTCCTCCTCAAGATAATAACTTTAGTATGGTTGAGAACCACATTGTTGATATTCCTCAAGTGACTGAGGAGCAGAATACACTCCTTACTTCTCCATTTACTGAAGATGAAGTGAGGGAGGCAGTTTTCCAAATGGAACATAATAAGGCTCCTGGTCCTGATGGTTTCCCGGCTGAGTTTTACCAAGTTTTTTGGGAAGTAATTCGTGGGGATGTGATGGCCCTTTTCAATGATTTCTTTCAACAGAACTTACCGTTATTTAATTTAAATTTTGGAGTTATTACTCTTCTCCCAAAAATTAAAGAAGCTACAAAGATCCAACAGTATAGGCCTATTTGTCTTCTTAATGTCATTTTCAAAATTTTTACTAAGGTGGTTACTAATCGGCTCTGTGGAATTGTTGGGAAGGTGGTACATCCATCTCGGACGCTTTTATCTTGGGTCGAAATATTACGGAGGAGTGGTGATTTTACATGAGACTATTCATGAATTACATGTTAAGAAACTTAATGGGGTGATATTAAAGATTGATTTTGAAAAGGCATATGACAAAGTTAAATGGTCGTTTCTTCAACAAACTTCTGAATGAAAGGTTTACGTCAAAGTGGTGCAAATGGATTGATGATTTTGTGTCGGTGGTAGTGTGGGCATCAAAATTAATGATGACATTGGGCACTACTTTCGACGAAGAAGGGTCTTCGACAAGGAGATCCCATATCTCCTCTTCTTTTCAATTTAGTTGCGAGATATGTTAGCTATTTTGATCAAGAGGGCAAAGGAGGATGGCGGATAAAAGGGGTTATACCTCACCTAGTGGATGATGGTTTGTCTATATTACGATATCTTGATGATACCATTTTGTTTATGGATCATGATTTCGAACAAGCAAAGAATATGAAGTTACTACTCAGTGTATTTGAACAATTATCGGGTTTCAAGATAAATTTTCATAAAAGCGAAATATTTTGTTTTGGAGAGGCAAAACAATGTGAGAATGAGTATACTCAGTTATTCGGATGCGCAATTGGTGCATTGCCGTTTCGATATTTAGGAATTCCATGCATCACCGTAAGCTTCGTAATAATGATTGGAGTCTTTGTTGAAGATAGATTTAAGAAGAAATTATGTACTTGGAAGGCTAAGCATTTGTCTTATGGGGGTCGTTTAGTGTTAATAAATTCAGTTCTTAGTAGCCTCCCAATGTTTATGTTATCCTTTTTTGAGATACCAAAGGAAGTGGTGAAGAAACTGGATTTCTATCGATCTAGTTTTTTTTGGCAAGGTAATGGTACAAGGAAGAAATACCGCCTTGCTAAATGGGACATTCTTTGTCGTCCTAAAGATCAAGGAGGGTTAGGGATAACTAATCTTTTGATTAAGAATCGTTGTCTTTTGAGCAAATGGTTATTCAAATTATTAAATGAAGAAGGGACTTGGCAGTCTTTGATTAGGAATAAGTATTTGTATTCTCATACCTTATCTCAGGTTCAGATTAAACCTAATGATTCTCATTTTTGGAAAGGTCTCTTGAAGGTCAAAGATTATTTTCTTAGCTGTGGGTCGTTTCAAATTCATGATGGTTCCCAAACTAGATTACGGGAAGATGTTTGGATAGGCATTTCTCCCTTAAGGAGCAATTTCCTAATCTTTATAATATTGTGATTAACCCTCATATAACATGGCAAAGGTTTTTCAAGAAGTGCCCTTAATATTTCTTTCCGTAGGCGTTAGTGGGCAACAGATTAAGCAGTTGGCTTGAATTAGTTCTTTATTATTGCCCATATTGAGTTATCAATAGAGAAGGATATTTTATTTGGAATTTATGTAAAAATGGTCAATTCTCTGTTCGCTCTATGTATCAATTTAAGATGAATCAGGGTACCCCTTTTGTTCATCATTTCATTTGGAAGCTGAAAATTCCTTTAAAAATTAAGATTTTCCTTTGGTATCTTCAGCGCGGTGTTATTTTGACAAAGGATAATTTGGCTAAGCGAAACTGGGTAGGCAATCAAAAGTGTTGTTATTGTGATTGTAATGAAACTATTAATCATCTCTTCTTTGATTGCCATCATGCTAGATCTATTTGGCGTGTAATTTACCTTGCTACTGGGTTAAGTCCTCCTATTTCATTGTCTCATCTGATGGGAGGTTGGCTAAATGGTATAGGGAACCATCTTAAGAAATAGATCTTTATTGGGGCAACGGCTATTTGTTGGGCACTTTGGCGTTGTCGTAATGATATTGTGTTTCAGAAGAATCGAAATGTTTCTTTTTTGCAGACCATTTTCAGAGGAACGTATTGGTGGAGGTTTTGGGCGCTGTTGCAACGTGAGGAGGCACGGGAGGTTATTCATTCTGTGTGCTTTCGTCTCGAAGTTGTTGCCATGGAGCTCCTTGCAACTCATGGATGGATGCATAATTATAGGCTTTGTTATCTTTAATTTTGGATTCTCTTCTTTGATGGTTCTATTGCATTTCTTGTAGAAGTCTGGTTGCAATTTCGTAATAAAACGGGTGTGTGTGCTTTGGCGAGGCGGAAACATTTCCTTTTCTAAAATAAAAATGTAAACAAAAAGAAAACCCTCGCTCATCGGTAGTCTCTCGGCGCAAATAAAAAGATTTTTGTATGTGAAACAAAAATAGGAACGAAGGAGAAATTTTCTTTTGAGGGGGTTCAAGGTGGACAAATTCATATTCACACATCACATAACCCCACATGCATTCCCTATGAGCATAAGGAAATTTGGAGGCCCTAACGCCTCACTAAGAGATGGGTGCTCGCACACATGTGTACCTAAATTATTTGGGCGAGACACATATTGGGTCGATCCAGGGATCAAACCCAGATGGTAACAAGTGGCCTTACAGCTAGCTAGTAAACAAAGATAAATAGTCTTGAAATTCTCAAAAATAAAAACATATAGTCCTTAATCAAATGAACTAATAAAAGCAGGATTATAGTGAAAATTTGATGCTTTTGCTTACAGATGTATTACTTTGTAATTTAAAAAGTAACATAGAAGAATAAGGGATTAGTTGACCAACCTAACTTCAGAACTATCATGTAGAACATAGCTACCACATCGTCCTAGCTACTAAAAGTCGATGATAGATTTTTTACTATCTCTAAGAAAAAAAAGATAGATATACCGAAACAAAACACCCGGCTTTTAACAAGGTGGTCCCTGGCTATAAAGTAAAATATCAACCATTGATCTTGTGATATGAAGGAAATATTTATCTATTTCTAAATCCTTATATTGTGGAGAGAGAGAGAGAGAAAAGAAAGAAAGAAAGAAAGAAACAAGGCAACGTAGACTCCTTCCCCCTCTCTCAGTATTCTCTTTCCCCTTCCATTATCTACAAAACCTAATTAAGGGGAAAAGAGAAATAAGCTTATAATTGTGTGGGATTTTATCTAGGAGAAAATTCACAGTTAATATGCCACTAAATTACTGAACGATTCACAATATAGCACTCACTGTGAGACTAACCAGTGAACCTTAGTGAAACACCAGTAATATACAGTGAACATGTATAATAAAGCTTGAAGTCTTTGCCTTGCTACAATTGGTGGATAGACTGGATACAAAGGATATGCTACATAGGAGGCACTATAACTTGATTAATAATAACTATTATTGTGTTCTACATCATTCAAGGGCTGAAGAAACTCTACAACATCTTTTCTTTACTTGCACTTCAATGCATGTTGTTGGCAAATCCTTGGAATCCAATAGCAATAAAACTTAAGTATTATGGAGCGGATTATACAAGCAAAACAAACCTTTCATGGATTTGCTTCATGGAAATTTTCATCATAGTAGCATGAAACATTTTGGAAACAATGTAGTGGGCAAAATTTTCAAAATCAACAATAAAAAATTTCTGTTTGGAAGAGGGCCTTTGTAGCAGACATCTCTCTACGTATATATAGAGCGACAAATGACACAAAACAATTTATTATTAGCTGGCTAAACTCATTGTAAATATGGTTTGAACTCACATATCTTTTGTAACATATGTACATTATCTTTAATTATAAATATATGGTAGTAGAAGCCTCTCTTGCTGTTTTTCATAAAAAAATACAGTGAACATACGGAGTTAATAAGTGATGATCTACCGCAAGTGCTAGGGAACGGACCGGCAATAAGAGGTGGTTCAAGGGTGCTAGGAAGTAGGAAGCTCGACAATAGCATGCCCACCTCCTTTAGAGCAAGTACAGTAACAAAGTCTACTACTTACTCCATCTCTTATCTATATTATCTAGAGTAAGCAATAGAACCAAATTGTACAATAACCATCTCTAAAAGTTGTCTCTAGATGTTGTGCAATAACCATCTCTTCTCTCTTGTACATAACTAATCTATCTTGTTTCACACCATACTGACTCTTGCATAAGAGCAGACTCTTTTCACTCTCCTCTTTTATTACTCTTTTAACTCAGCGGTAAAAAAATTCAAAAGTCCTGATTTTATCAATTTTTGAGCGACTTTCACCGATTTTCAACTAGTTTTGTTCAAAAAATCGACAAACAAAGCAAAACAATTCGGAAGCCGATTTTTTGACGATTGTCGAGCGATTTTCACTGTTTTTGACCAATTTTCCACGTATAATTTTTTTTTAGATTAGACCGATTTATCGAGCCAACTCATTACAGGTGATTTTCGTCTATTTTTGAAACCTGGCTACAAGGGCGCAGCGACCGCATACCTCCTTTCCTAAACTTGGAAAGATGGCCGCTTGTTGCTTCGTCAAAAAAAAATTCGCGATTAGGTCCTTTTGTAAATTACGAATAGGTCCTTCACGATTTTTCGTGAGAGAAAGATTTTTTCCCCTAAATTCGTGTTCGAGTCCCTCGTGCGCCATTTTACGAAATTGCATTCACCATGTCCATGGCAGACTCCAACAGGTTCAGGCAAACGCTGTAGAATCACAGGAGCGAAAAGTGCACCATCGCGACAACCCGATGCAGCCCTCGCCATAAAGTGAGTTTTGAGTGTAGGATTGATCACGAGAACCAGTTGACGCGCATTTATGGAGACATGGGCCGGGACTGGTTCCTGAGCTGGCCTTTGATTAGGAGCAATCTTGGACTGAGGTCTGCGCGCATTGTGTGCCCGCACATGCTAGCGATTTTGATCAACATGATGGTTGCAACAATCATTCTAATAAATTCACGCCACCCCACCATACGGACAGATTGGCAAGATGGTTCTTTCCGATTGTTCCCATCAAAGCACACATGACATGAGAACCGAGTTCTATTTCTATACCACTCGTCCTAAGGAGCACTGGTATTTCTGTGCTTGGGATAAACCAAATCACGTTTTTACTCATATATAAATATGAGTTGGCGATGGTTATCTGTCCTCCTCTCCTCCTCTTTAAGAATAGTAGTGCATGGCCATATAATTTGCGGCCACGTTCCCCACCTCTCACGAAGAAAACGAAAACCAACCTCATCTTTCTCTTTTCATCCACACCCGCTCCTTCTGGCTAAGCCATTCTCCACTTCTTCCTCCCTGTGGTGACTCAAGAGTATAATTTTATTTTTGTAAGCATGTGGTATTATTTGATTATTTAGTTAAAAAAAATGTGTTTTTGGTTGCAACGTACGTGCACTTATTGGTTATTTTTAACATTCCAGCATTGAAAATCAGGAAAAATAAAAAAGAAAATGCCAATAATTATCCCAACAATTTTGGATCTAGCTTTCCCTATTTATCGCCTGGCAATCCAAAAATTTGGAACCCTTTTTTCACGATTTTTCCAAAAGTGAAAGAAAATACCTCACCTTTTTCTCTCATTCATAAACCCCTAGATAGGTTTTGGGGGCTGCCGCCGATGCCGGGTCATGCGTCCTTGCCGGTGCAGCTAGCGAGCCATCAGCGAGCCGTGCGTATCACCAGGAGGGTGTTACCGTCTTCGTCGGGTGTGGCGTCGTGGCCGCTGACGCGCCGGTTCCGGCCAGGGCCGCCGGTTCGTGGAGGTTGTGCTGTCGCCACGTGCTGCACGCCGCCGCTGGCTGGCCATGCTCACCGTCGGCCGGCCGCCGTCGCGTCCTCACCGCGCGTGCCCGGCATGGGCGGCCGCACGTATGCAGCCGACCGAGCCACTCAATGGCCAAGTGCCGAAAGAAAGGATGGCTCCTGCATGCGTGCTTGCTTCTATTGTTCATCTCATATCAACTCTATTAGAGCATCTCCAGCAAGGGCCTCTAAAACAGGGTCCCTATTTTAGATTTAGGGACTCCTCCTATTTTTTGGGGCCCTGTTTTCAGAGCACAAGTCCAGCAACATTCCCTAAATCTCAGCCCCTATTTTATTTTTTCTCCTATTTTGACATATCCGCTATGTATAATCTTCATTTGACACCACTAAAATTCAATCAAAAATATTTGTAATACATAAAACATAAGCATATTAACATTTACAATTTAAAAACATGATATTTAAAATTAAAATTAAAATTTTTCAAAACATGATATTTAAAATTTAAATTTAAAATTTTCAAAATTTTCGATGGCGAATCTTGGTGCAATGATTGTAACTCATCCAGCAAAAACACGCTTAGGCTGCGGCGAACTAATGCAAGCCATCCTTCACTTAACTCCCTATTTTAAGGTTTAGGGGCTGGTTTAGGGGCCCCCTGGGAATTGGGGCTCAGGAGGGAAATTTAGGGGCCTCCTAAATTTAGGGGCTAGAATAGGGGCCCTGCTGGACCTGCATTTTTTAGTAAACTCCCTATTTTAAAGTTTAGGGGCTGGTTTATGGGCTTTGCTGGAGATGCTCTTACTTGCGGAAGATTTCCGGCTCAACCGGTTTAGCCACGTGGCGCCCTTTACATTCGCGAAAAAATCTTTCCGTTTCTTCGAAATTACTCTATTACTTGCGGAAGATTTCCGGCTCAACCGGCCTAGCCACGTGGCGCCCTTCACATTCGCGAAAAAGCCCTTCCGTTTCTTCGAAATTACGGATAGGCCCTTTGCGATTTTTTGTGAGACAAAAATAAATTTTTTTCTTCGCGTTTGGGTCCATGGCGCAGTATTTTACGGAAAAGCCTCACGTTAATTTCAAATCGCGAACAAGCCCTTTTTCAATTTTTCAGGATAGCGAACAGGTCCAAAAAAATAACAAACAGGTCCCTGCTTCTTACGTTCAGGTCCTTTCTCCATTTTTCCCGGAAAAAATGTTTTCGCCACCAAAAAAACCCGGAAAAAATGTTTTCGTCACCCAAAAAAACCGAAAAAAATGTTTTCATCACAAAAAAAACACAGATTCGTCGAAGATTTATAGCAACTTATGGATTTGCCAACGGGTCATAACCGCCAGTTTTTTTTTAAAAATGTATTATTAATCGCGTAGAGTGTTAGGCTCGACAAAAGAAGTTTGTTGTCTCTAATAATTTTTCGCCTTTTTCATCTAGACTATTTTTAACCGGTTGATGGTTTTGCGAAAATAAATAAAAAAATACATATTATTACTCGGTGAACGCGTAGAGTATTAGGCTCGACAAAAGAAGGTTGTCATCTCTAATAATTGTTCGCCCTTTTTCCTCTAGATTATTTTTCGCCGGTGGGTGGTTTTGCGAACGTGTATTATTACTCGGTGAACGCGTAGAGTGTTAGGCTTGACAAAAGAAGGTTGTTATCTCTAATAGTTTTTCGCTCTTTTTCCTCATATTTGCGTACTCGCGTATAGTGCTAGGCTCGACAAAAGAAGTTTGTTACCTCTAATAATTTTTCACCCTTTTTCATCTAGACTATTTTTAACCGGTGGGTGGCTCTATCTCTAGACTTTTTTCCTGACTCGATTTTCCATCTCGATCTCTGATATTTTTTTAGACATGTATTATTACTCGGTGAACGCGTAGAGTATTAGGCTCGATAAAAGAAGGTTGCCATCTCTAATAATTTTTCGCTCTTTTTCCTCTAGACTATTTTTCACCGGTGGGTGGTTTTGCGAACGTGTATTATTACTCGGTGAACACGTAGAGTATTAGGCATGACAAAAGAAGGTTGTCATCTCTAATAGTTTTTCGCTCTTTTTTCTCATATTAGCGTACGGGTCATTCGCCTTTATGTTTCCGTTTCTAAAAAAAAATCCGTAGTTTTTTTATTCACGGTTGTGTTCTCCGTTTTTCCCAAAAAAAAGTTTTCGTCACCGGAGATATCTGTGTAGCTTTATCTCTAGACTTTTTCCCCAACTCGATTTTCAATCTCGATCTCTGATATTTTTTTATACATGTATTATTACTCGGTGAGCAGCGTAGAGTATTAGGCTCGACAAAAGAAAGTTGTCATCTCTAATGATTTTTCGTCCTTTTCCTCTAGACTATTTTTCACGGTGGGTGGTTTTTGCGAATATGTATTATTACTCGGTGAACGCGTAGAGTATTAGGCTCGACAAAAGAAGGTTGTCATCTCTAATAATTTTGTGCCATTTTTCCTCTAGACTATTTTTCACCGGTGAGTGGTTTTACGAACATGTATTATTACTTGGTGAGCGCGTAGAGTATTAGGCTCGACAAAAGAAGGTTGTCATCTCTAATAATTTTTCGTCCCTTTTCCTCTAGACAATTTTTGGCACGTTTTTTCTAAAAAAAAACAGAAAAACCGGGATTACACAGTTTTCCTCATAAATATCAAGCGATCAAAATTTCGCGTGACGCAGCAAACAAATTACATACGTCGCAGCGTAGCGCGGGTCATTATCTAGTTAATTTCATCCCTAAGTACCTTGCCTTAATAAGGTTGTCCTGAACGTAGGTTCGCACGCGGGGATAGAGGGGAACTTGGGACGTCGCCTTCGCATTTCTGATCAGCCGGGCTGTCGAACGCTTGGCAGGCAAGAATCACACAGCAATCTTTGCAGTACTCCATAGCAATTAATAACCTATATTCTGTATGGTCATTTGGTAACTAGTCCACTCCCTCTATTCTATAATATAGGGCGCATAAATTTTTTTACAAATACCAAGGAATGTCAGTCTAGATGATTAGTTTCCATATTTACCCCTAATTAACTGGGCTAATTACTTTGCCTCTAAAATGGTGCATGCATGAAGAGGCTCCTCGTTAATTTGGCCTTGCGTTAATGCATGGAGGCTCCTGCCTTGCGCCCAGTTTTCTCATTCACTTACGTCCAGTTTTCTCATTCGCTCACGATATCAGCCGCACCCATTTTTTCACTCGCGCGCGTGCATGTAGCTCCCCGTCCATGACTTCACCCGCCACGCCGTCCACGACTTCGTCCGCCGCGCCGTTCACGACTTTGCCCCCCTAGACCTGAACGTCTCCCATCACCACGTCGTGCGATCGCCTTCATCTGCGGTGTCTATGGTGAAGAAAATAGGGATAGTCATGCATGCATGCGATCACTTTCGATAGTTAAGGTTGAGAGAAGGAAAGCCGCATGCAGTTAAAGTGGAGAGAAGGAAAGGCTTCATGCATGCACCCGATTGCGGAACGCTCACAGTTAAGGTGGAGAGAAGGAAAGTGCATGCAGTTAAGATGGAGAGAGAAAAAGCTGCTTGCATGCAAAAGGAACCGAAGGATTACATGCGGGTAGAACAGGAAAACAAGTATAGTAGATGAGGATGCGCCTTATAAAATGGATATGCATGGAAAAACTAAAACACCCTATATTATGGAATGGAGGGAGTATGTTATTAAGGATATGTTACCTGTGATCCATTACCATAGATTAGATATGATGGTTATTGAAAATTAACTGATGGTTGTTCATTCATCTGATGTCATAGTTATGAGCCACTTGGAGTGTTTATTAACAATGCTAGATTTGAGAATTAGCTGAATCTGGATTAATGGCTGCCTAGCATATGGTTCACTTATTGCCATGGGGTGACACATATCGCATATGTTTAACTCGGAACTAGCCGATTGCTTAATTCTGGAAGTCAATGATGTGATCACTATGTTATTAGTCACTAATCACAGTACCAAGCTTAATGATTGTTAGGTTGATAATTTTGTATCGTTGTGTCTTAGCTGCCTGTATACTATTTTACAAATGTCCAGTTTCGATCGCCATGTTACACATCGGTCACTACCCCTGCCACCTAATGACATATCGTTCTAATCAATCTCAAATCTTGACCTCTGTATCATGGCAACATGCCTCACAAATCAATTTCCATTTACTCTCTTTACGTATTTTAGTTACACAATTTGGCATCACATATAGGATATTAACAGTACCCACCCAACAATGTACGGGTGGGTTTTACAATCTCGTTGTTAGGAAAATATCACCCCATCAAATGTATACAATCAAGGTGTGTGCCATACTATTCTCGTATAGTCTAGTGTGTGATTTATTGATATCGGTAGCATATTTACTAAGAAGGCTCTTTTCAGGACACTTTCTGCCCAGCTTCTACTTAAAAGAAAATCGAATTATTTGTCGAACTGAATAGCTTCTCTCATAATCACAAACTGTCCTCTACATAGGATCAAAATCCGATTGCTAGCTGATTCTCGCCGATCCGGTCCTCCATCTACATGCGTAGCCGGCCCGACTCTATTATCCCACAATCAGAAACAGCTTCTCCAATAATTCAAAATTTGTATACTCGAAATCTATCCCGATCGAAGGAGGCCTTAAAATACTTGCATGATTATTATCTATAGTCACATCTCCTTATTACTATTGGATTTTTGCTGTTACACTTATCACATGTCCCTGTATACCATACGTACGCTTTGTCTTACCTTAGTTGCACTCGGCGCGTGGCTACCTGAAACTCCTCGTAACTTTAACCGTGTTCTTTACATTCAATATTTCACTTGTCGTTGCTGGGTCATTTGCTGAGATTTCCAATCTCACACTTGTTATTTCCGTTTCAGGTAATAAGTCCGCAAAATAGATAAACATGAGAGCATGGGCATGATTTACCAGCACCATGGCTTGCCATATTTATTTCGATTAGCGTTCCTTTCAAAATAGATTCGACCGGTCCAGTGTGTCAAACTATCTATTTCCATTTGCTTCCGTTGGTGACTTTGTTGCTGTTCAATTATTTATTTACTAACCATTTTAGTGATGTTAAAGTTTTGAATTTTCAGTTAGTACGCTGGGCCTGTCCTTCCTTTCAACGACACTATTACTCTATGGTTCCAACCTATCCGATCATCCACTAATAAAAGTTCGCAGCTTCAAGCACGCTTAACCCAGAGGCTGCGAAGGCTCAAATATGCATTGACGTACACTCACCCACGCGTTGTGCTTGTACGTGAATGCCGACGATTTATAGCTCTTGGAAGAGCCCATCTGGCCGAAACGGATGATAGGAGGCCGCCGGCCGCCCACCGCCCAGCGCGGCGGCAGCACTGAATTCCATTTCCATCTCGGGCATGCACACATGTACATACGCGCCGGCGCCGCGTACCCTGGTATCGCGGTCTCGCCGATCTCTTTCGGTTGCTCGTAATCATGGCCGCCCCTTGTCTTGAGTGCCCCCGCTGCCCCACCTGTCCCTGCCTCCTCCGTCCGCATTTACAATTCGAGATTTGTTCTTACCCGCGTCCGTCCTCCTCCCTCTCGGTCCCCGTCCGATCCGTCTCCCTCTTTGCCTCCCAGTCTTAAAACTAACCTCGCAATCTCGCGCACCCACCACTGCGCCTGGCCTTAAACCCCGCGAGCAACAACAAAACCAAGCAAAACCACCAGCAAGCAGCGCAGGGCAGTTGGTGGTGCGCCTTTACTACCGCCCAACCCCAAGATTTAACTGCCTCGCTCTCGCTCGCTTCGGATGCTGCTGCGCGTGAGCCTGCAGCACCTGGCGCCATAGGTAATGAGCACTCCACAGTGACCGACCGACGCAGTGACGCGCCAGCTACCACCTCTCGTGGCCTGCAGCGAAGCGAAATGGGCGAGAGGAGGAGGCGTGCGAGCGCGGTCGCCGGCGGTGGTGGCCGGGCGGGTGAGGATGAGACGAAGGCTGCGGCGCCGGCGCCGACGGTGTGGTTCGCGCTGAAGAGGTCGCTGCACTGCCGGTCCGAACCGTCGGAGGTGCATGTGCCGAGGCCCAAGGCCGGGGACGGGGCTAGCGGTGGTGGGCACCTGTCGGCGATAGTGACCAAGCGCGCGGCGCGGTCGGGGTGCTCGCGGTCGATAGCCAACCTCCGGGACGTCATCCACGGGAGCAAGCGCCACCCGGAGCGGCCGCCCAGTTGCAGCCCGAGGTCCATCGGCAGCAGCGAGTTCTTGAACCCCATCGCCCACGAGGTGGTGCTCAGCACCAACTCCGCTGCGAGCTCAAGATCACCGGCTTCGGCGGCCTCGCGGCGGGGGAAGTAATCGCACACGAGGCCGAGGGCGACGGCGGCGTCGTGTCGTCGTTCGTGGGCACGCTCCGCCCCGGCACGCCGGGGCCCGGGTGGAGCTACGGGCTGCAGTACAGCGGCTCGTGCCGGGGCAGCGTGCGGTGCACGCCGCCGAGGTCGCCGAACGTGCTGCTGGACAGGGACGGCGCCGCGCCAGGGGTGGCCGCGGGGCACCGGGCGTCCTGCGAGGTCGACGTCGTCAAGAGAGGCGGCAATAAGGGCTCCGGCGGGCTGAGCTGCCACAGGTGCGGCGAGCAGTTCGTCAAGTGGGAGGCGCTGGAGGCGCACCACCTTTCCAAGCATGCAGGTGAGACTGACATTTCCATTGCATCTCATAGTACAGAATAACTTTTGTTGGTGGTACAGACACGGCCGATGCAACTTCACGGTGTCCGTGGAAATGTTTTCGTCTCAATTGGTTGTTTGAACTGGAATGTTATTCCCATCATCTGCATTTCTGTAGTCGGTTAAAATAGACTACATTTTCAGTTAATTTGCTGTTCTGGGCGGTGGAACTTTCGTTAGTGACATTTATTTGGGAATATATCCTGTGCAAGGAGAGTTGGTGAAAGCATGGTGCATTAACTAGAAAAAGTTTCAAAATTTTTGAAAAAATCATGGATGTACATCTCAGCTTACCCCATCTACATATAAAATTTCATGATCAAATTCGTCCTGTGCTAAAGAGTAATAAAAAGACAAACTTGATCATGAACGATTCTGTTCATGATCAACTTTGTCTTTTGTAACTTCTAACGGAACTTGATCAACTTTGTCTTTGTAACTTCTAGCACAGGACGAATTTGATCATGAAATTTTATATGTAGATGGGGTAACTGAATACATCCATGATTCAGAATTTTTGAAACTTTTTCTAATTGGGTTGCACGTATTTCACCAGCCTGTCTGATTACACAGGATATTTTTCCCATTTATTTAGCTCAAAAGTTTACATGGCTTTACCTGGTACAGGTTTCAGTTTCACCACTAGGTTCCTCCAAATATCTGCTTTTTGCTCTTTATCCGAATCCATGCCTTCAAGTTTGCCAGTAACTGCGAGCCTGTGGCGTCAGATTCTGCTAGATCTTTCATGCTGTTGTAGCCTTGTAGGCTAGCACAGGGACGACTAACAACTCCATGTTTTTTTCCTCCAATTGTGATTTATGACTCCCATTTATACAGTAGTAGAGATGATTGGATTGGCCATGTTCACCGGGCTATTCGTAGCATGCTTGCAAGCTTCATATGCAGAAGCTTTCACCGATCAATACGCGTATGAGTTAAAACTATAGCAATCAGTACCTTCGTTTATATCTTGATACACAGCTTCGAACTAGGGGTCGAAAGTTTTGACTAGTGGTATGTATATGTTTGGTCTCAGTGACGGAGCTGGTGGAAGGGGACTCGTCGCGAAAGATCGTAGAGATCATCTGCCGGACGAGCTTGCTCAAGTCGGAGACCACCTGCGTGCGGATCGAGCGGGTATTCAAGGTGCACAACACGCAGCGGACGCTGTCGCGCTTCGAGGAGTACCGCGAGGCGGTGAAGCTCAAGGCGAGCAAGCTGCCCAAGAAGCACCCGCGCTGCCTCGCCGACGGCAACGAGTTGCTGCGCTTCCACGGCGCCACGCTCGCGTGCGCCCTGGGCGGCGGTTCCAACCTCTGCGCCTCCGACAAGTGCGCCGTCTGCCGCATCATCCGCCACGGCTTCTCCCCCAAGGAGGAGGGCAAGGTTGGCGTCGGCGTCTTCACCACGTCCACCAGCGGCCGGGCGTTCGAGTGCATCGAGTCCTACGGCGACGACCCGGCCACGCGCAAGGCGCTCCTGGTCTGCAGGGTCATCGCCGGCAGGGTGCACAAGCCGCTCGACAGCCTCAAGGACTTCGTCGGCCAGGCGGGCTTCGACTCGCTGGCCGGCAAGGTCGGGCCCTACTCCAACATCGAGGAGCTCTACCTGCTGAACTCGAGGGCGCTCCTCCCGTGCTTTGTGGTCATCTGCAAGACTAATTAGCCGCGAGACACCGACTCTAATTGAGTAATTAGCCATTCTTTTCTCGCGTGCGTGCGAACGTCTCGGTTGCCACTTTGTTACCGTTTGTATGAGCTATCACACATGGCTAGTGGATCATCACTCAGCTGTATTTGTCCATATCTCTATGAATGTACGTGGATGCCTTCACGTGTAAGAGCTGATTGATTCGCCGTCTTCCGAGCGGCTCACTACAGGACACCGAATCAGCCGTGCACCGTGAAGCAAAACTAACGATTACCTTTTCTTGCTTACTCCTTTTCGGTTAAGTAGGAGTACTTTGCAGTGTGCACGCGCGCCCCTCTGGCTACTGCCTACTGGCATAGTATGCTCCTCGTCCGTTGCATGCTTGCAAACTCCCGGCCGTCTTTTGACAACCGGTGATTTTGGATCAAAGTTCACCGGTTGCAGTATCAAGAGAGGTAGTACCTGCCTATGCTTCTAGGGTTAATGATACACTTGTGTTTTATGTAACTACATATATAGGCCCACCTAATACAAAAATTTCAGCCGAGACTTTGAATTTCGGCCGGAGATAAGATTTTAAATCCCAACCGAATAAAAAGATTTGAAAAAAAATACAAATTGCTACAGTGATTCCAAAAGCTTCTGCGAGATTTCAGCCTCCTAGACCAAAATAATGAAATTTCACCGATATTTCATATTTCGGCCGCCTGAGATGTTATCCAAAATAGAAATTTGAAACCTTTGGGGTGGCATGTAGTCTAGCATGTTTCTTTGACTTTTGCATCGTCGTCGTCTTTGGATGGGCTCTGTTCCATTTTGTATTTCAAATTTGTTCTCCGGCTCTCTTGAATGGCCTCTGAGTCGCTCTGTGGCGTCCTTTCTTTCAAAATTGTGCTGACTTGCTGTGAAGCCTCTGAGCAAATCTATTCATTTGCAGTCGCAACCAAGTAACCGAGCAAGTGCAACAATGGCACGTCCTTTTCACATCTAGATCGCTACCAGCCATCTGAACCAGTTATTAAATGCTCTTTTTCAGTCTTGGTGTCTGCAACAACAGTGGCAGATCAGAACGATGCAATGCCGGCTTTCCGGCTCGACATGGTCCCGTTGCGGTTTTGCTACGGCCGGAGCAACGTGTCTTGCTACCATGGATCACAGATCAACCCCTCATCTAATAATTACTTTAAAAAAAACTCATCTAATACTATGCTTCAGATAGGAGGGTTCGTTTCCCATTTAGGGCTTGCTTCATTAGATGAGTAGGCCTAACCCCTCCTCCCCGATGGGTGTTTTAGCCAATATATATTTGTTGGACTGTGTGAGCAAACAATGTCTGATGCAAGACATTACTTCCCACTCTTTCTCTTCTTTAATTTCCTTTCTAACTCAGCACAAATCTTAGTTAACAGAGTAGTAATTGATGTCATCAAATATTAGTTAACAAACTAGTAATCGATGATGTCATGGACATGGCTGATATAGGACCATCCAGAGTCCCCTAAAGTTTAATGACGATTAACCAGCCCATGTATCTTTCGATCACACTCCGGCCATGTATCTTTCGATCACACTCCGGCTTTCCTCCTAGTGCTAAGCGCCGGAGTTAATATACGTGCACTCTTAGGTTATATACAATAAGACCGTCCCAGCATACTCTTATCATGTCCACATCAGTTTTGTTCTATGTAGAAGAGTGATAAAAGATGAGAGAGAAGAGAGCTGGCTCTTATTTAGCAATAAGCATTGCACAGGAGCATAAGTATTAGTTATGTATAAGAGAAAAGTAGTTAATGCATAGTATCTAGAACCAACTTTTAGAAATAGCTATTATACAAACTGGTTTTAGTACTTACTCTAAATAGCATGGATAAGAGATGAAGTAAATAGCTGATTTTATTATTGTACTTACCCTTCCCTGCTTCAGACAGGCACCAACTCCTTAGCACAGCATCAATCTCTGTTCCGTTGACCATGAGCCCGCATTCATACGCATTGACTGCACTGCATGTACGCATGCCTACAATTCTGTGTTCAATTCGCTGCGTTGCAATTTGCATCTTCCTCCGCGTCGCGCGCTAATCACGATGCCCCGAAAGTCTTGTTTTTATGAGAGCATCCGATCCGTGTCAAGTTTGGCACACCAACCTAACTGGCAGCATTTCTTGGGTTAGCCTAGCTAGGCCTAGCCATCTTTGTTTACTCACGTCTCTGCTCTGCCTAAATGCGTGCTTTAGGCTGATTAGGCACCGAGGAGTCATATGACTATTATGACAAACCATAGACTTTATAGGCTGATTAGGCACCGAGGACTAGGAGTCATATGACTTACGACAAACCATAGACTTTCTAAGGATGTGTTGTCATCAGGACGCTTTGCTGCGTGTAGCTGTGCCGTGCCAGGATGAAAGTGAGACGTATTGAGGGCTGGCCGCACTTCACCCATTTGCCGCAAGCTCTTCCGTGGGTCAATGCGGTAGCCCACAAAGATCTTACGCTGGCAACACGGCGCTCACGGCCAAACTGCTTTGCTCGCTGAGACCACAAATCATTTGTCTGTTGCTGTACTAGTATATACCAGTTATCAAAGGAGTTTTTTTTTTTTGCATGCGATAGGATGGTCCCTGTATCGAAGCGCTAAATGATGCAAAATCAACCTGTAAGATGGCAGAGAAAGCCATGCACCATAACATCATCATCACCACTAACATCAGGAAAAACTGTTTATTTATGGTGGGCAATTAGAGATGACAACTACCCCGAAGATAGGATGGAAGTTGTTAGAGCACGAGCTTTAGACATTGTAGATCAGGAAACTCACCTGCGAAGGGCCTGAATGACAAATATTGATATGTTTTCGTAATTCCCAATGATGCTTCAGTAAGCAGTTTGAAGTCTGAACGAAGGTAAAAGATGTTCCATGGTTGCACCAAGCCAGATGACATAAAAAATGAAAGACCCCTATACTGCAGAATATGGGGACAAAGACACCTCATTAGGGCTCATTTGGAATCAGCATTCCCGGCCGGGATCCCGGCCCATTCCCGGGTGTAGAAATCCACTGGGCTAATTTCCCTTGGGCCGGTGGAAAGTGCATTTGGGTGCCGATGACACGGGGGAATTTTGGCCCAATCCGCGTCGTTTCCGCGGGGGAAAAAACCTCTTCTCGCGACGTCGGGACGTCGGGCTAGGGTTCCCCGTCCTCTTGCGACGGCGTCGCCTCTCTCGCCGCCATCTCGTTCGACTCGACTTCACGGGAAAGTGGACAAGGTGCGATTCAACTTCAGATCCATCCAGTTCAACTCGCCGTCGCCTCGCACTACCCATCAAGTCGTCGCTCGGCCTCATTTCTTGGTTATCCGTATGGTGTGTGTCTGCAGAGAGTAGTAGCACTGCGTCTCCTCTGCTTCTTTGCTTGAGCACATCAGCGGCGCTAGTAGGGATGGTGGTTACCCGGAGCTGGTTGCCGAGATCCACATCTTTGAGATCCACTTGTTTGATTGCCGCTTGCGTTCTTGCATCCCTTGTCTTGTTTGATTGCGACTGCATGCGTTCTTGTCGAGGATCGCTTGGAATACGGAGGGCGACCACACATCGAGAATCTGGAAGCGATCGAGAATAAGGGAAGAAGTAAAGGGAAAAGGAGACTTGGGAAAGAAGAAGATAACGAGATAGGAGACTCATTTTGTATCGACTTGCTATCTCTGAACTTCGGTTTTACCCACTTTTATACTCTCTGAACACATTAGCCTTTACCCACTCTTTTACCCTTTTAACCGTTCACTTTTACTATTCCTTAACCTCGACAAAACTTGGGAAAGAAGAAGATAACATATACAATGGGACCACACGATTACATCAGTAACATATCTCAACCCTCGTTTGCTCGATGGTGTCGGGAGATAGGAGATAGCAGAATTTCTATTTTTCTTTCGCCTTGTATCGACTCGCTTTGCTTTTATACTCTCTGAACACATTAGCCTTTACCCACTTTTTCACTTTTACTATTCTTAAGACATAACTATCTATACAATGGGACCACACGTTACGCTGTGTTTCAGCTTGTAGTCAGATTTCCAATGTTACTTGACACAACAGAACATGGACCACTGTGTTTGTGAGAATTTCAATTGTTTTGGATTTTTTGAATTGGTGGGATTTGTATCCTCTTCTTCCAAGCGATCACAGGAAATATCCTCCCAAGGGATGTGCTCCCCAGGATCCCATGTGTCAAAAACAATCCCGCTCAGGATTTCCCTGCCCTGGGTTTGCTCCCCTTAGTATCCAAACAAGGCCTTAGTGATAATAGGAAATACTTTCAATGCTACCATTGAGGCATTGACAGAGAAGCGCCAAACTAGTTGTCAGATAAAGGATGACCAACCGCCTGAACAACGCATACAACGTAAAAATTGCTACCAGAAATGCCAAGTTTGGAATTAACAAGTAATATTTAGGGGTTGTTCGGTATTACTTCATACTTGATTTTACAGATGGGATTTGCAAAAACAAGTAATAATAGAAATATTTGACAAAACTGATTCTGCTTTCATACTCTCTGAACACATTAGCCTTTACCCACTTTTACCCTTTTAACGTTCACTTTTACTATTCCTTAACCGACAAAACTCCCTTATACAATGGGACCACACGATTACATCAGTAACATATCTCAACCCTCGTTTGCTCGATGGTGTCTTCACTCGCGCCTCCGGCTTGTCCATCCCTTCCCATCCCTTCCTTAAAACCTGCGCCCTCTCCACCTGGCCGTCTGACATCACCCCCTCCGCAGAATCTGCTTGTCCCCAAGCATTCACATGCGGAAAGCGCTTCTGAACCACATAGAAGTCTTCCCAGGTAGCCATTGATGCCGGAATCTGAGTCCATTTTACCAGCACCTGAGGAATAGCCGAGTTGCCCTTTTTGACTAGCCGCCGATCAAGGACTGCTTCAGGTTCCACCGACTCCATATTCAGATCCGCAATGCTCGGAGGATCATGATAAATAGGTGTGAAATTCGGCACAAATGCCTTAAGCTGTGAGACATGAAAGACTGGGTGAATTTGACTGCCAGGCGGTAACTCCAACTTGTAGGCTGCTGATCCGATCCGTTCAATGACGCGATACGGACCAAAATATTTGAACGACAGCTTCGGAAAAGGGCGATTAGCAACAGAGGACTGAGCATATGGCTGGAGTTTCAAATACACCTGTTCACCTGGTTGAAACTGACGATCAGTCCGCTTCTTGTATGCCTGCATTTTCATGCGGTTTTGAGCGGTGACCAAATGATGCTTAAGGACAGCAGCAAAAGCCTGTCGTTCCTCTACCAATTCTTTAACAGAAGAATGAGTAATCCCTCCCGCATCAAGCAATATCCCGTAGCTTGGTTCATACGCATAGAGAGCTTTAAAAGGAGAACAGCCAAGAGAGGAGTGATAACAGGTGTTGTACCAAAATTCAGCCATCGGTAACCATTTACGCCACTTAACAGGAGAGGAATGAACTGAGCACCGTAAGTACATCTCTAGGCACTGGTTAACCCGTTCACTCTGCCCGTCGGTTTGCGGGTGGTAAGCCGTGCTATACTTCAACTTAATATCCAGCGCCAAGAACAACTCTTTCCAGAACAAGCTGGTAAAAATGCGATCACGATCAGAGATCACTGACTTGGGCATGCCATGCAGTTTAACAACGTTATCCAAAAAGAGCCGAGCCACATGTGGAGCTGTAAAAGGATGCCGCAATGCCACAAAATGGGCGTACTTGGAGAACCTGTCCACAATTACCATAATAGTATCACAGCCCTCAGAACAAGGTAAGCCCTCAATGAAGTCCATTGTCACCTCTTGCCAAGCACCCTCAGGAATCGGCAGTGGTTGAAGCAAACCAGCTGGGCGGGACAATTCATGTTTTGCTTGTTGACACACACCACATTGCTTCACCACATTAACCACATCGCGCTTTAATCCCGTCCAGGTGAACAATTTCTTAATGCGCTGATAAGTCACTGAAATGCCAGAATGTCCACCTACAACACTCGCATGGAAAGCATTAATTATTTTGGTTTGCAATGCTGAATTGGCGCCCACCCAAATGCGACCCTGCTGCTTAATCAATCCGTGGCTCAATTCAAAACCATGCTCATCCGGGCTAAGAACCGCCAATGCCGCTAACTTCTGCTGGGCACTAGCATCCGTGGCATAAGAGTTCAAAACCTCCTGTATCCACAGCGGCTGTGCACCTGAAACTGCTTGAAGTGCCATCAAATGCCCCACCCGAGACAGAGCATCGGCTGCATAGTTCAGAGAACCTTTTTTGTACTGAATACGGAACTGAAGCCCCATGAGTTTCGTCATGGCACGGCGCTGAAGGTCTGACACTAGCTGCTGATCATTAAGGAAGCATAAGCTACGGTGATCGGTGTTAATCACGAACTCGCCTTTTTGCAAATAAGAACGCCAGCGATCCACCGCCATGATCACCGCAAGAAACTCTTTCTCATAAATAGAAAGTTTCTGATGCTGAGGACTCAATGCCTTACTCAAAAATGCAAGGGGATGGCCATTTTGCATCAACACAGCACCAATTCCCACATCACACGCATCGGTTTCAACTACAAAAGTGTGCTGAAAATCAGGCATAGCTAAGACAGGTGTTTGAGTCATGGCTACCTTGAGTTGGTTGAATGCAGCAGTAGCTTCAGGAGACCACTGAAAAGCTTTCTTTTTCAACAGGTTAGTAAGAGGACGGGAGATGATGCCATAATTGCGGACGAACTTGCGATAATAGCCAGTAAGGCCGAGAAAACCACGCAATTCGGTCACAGTAGTTGGTACAGGCCAATTCACCATGGCTTGAGTCTTCACTGGATCAGTGGAAACACCCTGATCTGAAATTATATGGCCGAGGTACGCAATGCTTCGTTGAGCAAACTCACATTTGGAGCGTTTGACAAAGAGTTGATGCTGTTTCAAAAGAGCTAGCACCGCTGCAACATGAGTCACATGATCATCCAAGTTGGGACTATAAATCAAAATGTCGTCCATAAAAACAAGAACAAATTTGCGTAAATATGGGGCAAGGATGGAATTCATAAGGCATTGAAATGTAGCGGGCGCATTTGTCAACCCGAAAGGCATGACCGTAAACTGAAAATGCCCATGATGCGTCTTAAACGCAGTTTTCTCCATATCCGCTTCAACCATCCGAATTTGATGATAGCCGGACTTCAAATCCAACTTGGAGAAGTACTGAGTACCGGCCAGCTCATCTAAAAGTTCATCAACAACCGGCATCGGAAATTTGTTCTTAATGGTGATGTTGTTGAGACGACGGTAGTCCACACAAAATCTCCAACTACCGTCTTTCTTCTGGACCAGCAAAACAGGTGAAGCAAAAGGGCTAATGCTGGGTTGAATTAATCCCGTTCTCAACATTTCAGTGACTTGTCGCTCAATTTCATCCTTGTGGAGAGGAGAATACCGGTATGGCCGACTATTGACAGGGACGGCGCCAGGAATTAACGGAATGGCATGATCATAAACACGAGACGGTGGCAAGGAAGTGGGTTCGGCAAATACTTCAGCATACTGCGCCAAGACTTGCTGAAGTTGTGCAGGAATAGCTCCTTGGACAGAAACAGTTACCGTGTCATCAAGCATTGCCAAAGCCCAAATGTTATTGCCACTCTGCCATTTGGTGAGTTGCTTCAGGTGAACTTCATGCACTGAAGGAGAATCTTTAGACCCGAGTCCTTGTAATTGGACAGTAGCACCTCTGTGCCGAAATTGTAATGTCTTCCGTTTCCAGTCGCATGTCATTGGGCTATGAAGTTGCAGCCAATCCATACCCAATACCGCGTCATAAGCCCCTAATGCCAACACTCTCATATCAGTGCAAAATGTATGCCCCTGTGCCCACCATTCAAGTCGAGGCACATACCTATCACACTCTAAGGTGTCTCCATTTGCCACTGAGACATGCACAACAGACATTGGTTTCGTTGAATGTTTGATACGGTCAAGAAATGCTGCATTAACAAAACTATGAGAGCTTCCAGAATCCACCAGCAAAAGCATAATCTGATTACCCACCATGGCCTGGATCCGAATGGTGTTGGCATCTTCACTGCCTGACAGCGCATGCAACGACAATTTACACTGGTGCTGTTCAAACTCCCGATCCTCTGTGTCCAGGAGTTGTAAAATGTCCTCACTGAGATATTCAGGACCCTCCTCCACTTCTAGCATATGAACTTGAGCCATAGATGGTGTTTTGCATTGATGCTCCTTCTCATATTTATCACCACATTTAAAACACAGACCACGGGCACGGCGATACTCCCGTAATTGACGTGCTTTACTGAGATCATCCCCTGCCGGTTTTGGTGGTGTCGTTGTGTAGTCTGAACGAGTCACACCAGCAAGTCTGGAGGAAATCCCAGGCCGGGGTGAACGCAGACGGAACTTCTCCCATTTTTCCTCTTGGATTTGTGCTAACAAAAAGGCTTTGCGGATGGAATCAGGCAGTTGAATTTCAACCTCATATCTCAACTCATCTTTCAGGCCCAGAATAAAATGATGAATAAAGAATTCCTCAGTATAGGACTTGTGATAGGCACGAACCTTATACATGGCAGTTTCAAATTGGAGTTTATAATCCAGGACATTGCCAGACTGCTTGGTCTGAATCAACTCGCGAATATAACGGCGGGAATCATATGCACCAAACTCGGCATCAACTGCATTAATAAATTGCTACGGGTGAACCACGCATCTTGTTCTGATAACAACGCAACAGTCGGCATTCCTTCCATATGCATTGCGTGGCGATAACCCAAAGAGATTCATCAATATTGTAGAGGCGAAAATATTGTAAGCAACGACTCTGCCACACACGTGGATCATCGCCCTCAAACATAGGGAAAGACATCTTAGGAACTGGAAGTCTTTTCTCAGAAACAACGGTGTCAATACCAGCGGCAACTGTAGTTTGCTGTGATTTCTGAGAATCAGGACTGAGAAATAAAGGAGGTGCCGGGCATTTACCCAATAACCCTGCGGACGCGGTGGTTAACTCACCAACATGCACCGCTGTTGTGGGCTGCTTCTGATAAGGAGTCGACATGCGTACTTCTTCATCACGAGAGGCCGATGCAGGTGTGCCAGTAAAAGTCGTGCCGGCACGCAAGATCTCCTGAAACTGCTCCCTTAATCCTGCAATAACCGAACTATGTTCGTTTACCTGCATCTGGATCGCAGGAAGCGCTTCGACCGGCTTGATTTTCTCCACAATAAAATCAAGGCTAGCTTTCAACGACTCCCATCATTCATCCATCCGCGCCCATCTCACATCAGATTGTTCCGCGGCTTCTTCAACTGCGTCCAACACCATCCTGGTCTGAACTGATGGCTTAATCGGCGCCGTGACGAACGATCGAGTGAACTAGAGTCGGGAAACAAAGTTTGCGCGGAAATGCTCGGAATCAATCACTTGATTCCAAACTTCTCCAACCCTTCTCCGGGATTTTACCACTCAAGATCGGTTCAATCGCAGGCACCAGCAACTCGCGGGGATCGAACTGAATCTGATACCAGAATGTCAGGATCGCTTGGAATACAGAGGACGACCACACATCAGAATCTGGAAACGATCCAGAATAAGGGAAAAGGGGAAGAAGTAAAGGGGAAAAAGGAGACTTGGGAAAGAAGAAGATAACGAGATAGGAGATAGCAGAATTTCTATTTTTCTTTTCTGCCTTGTATCGACTCAGTTTGCAGTTTTTATACTCTCTGAACACATTAGCCTTTACCCACTCTTTTACCCTTTTAACCGTTCACTTTTACTATTCCTTAACCGACAAAACTCCCTTATACAATGGGACCACACGATTACATCAGTAACATATCTCAACCCTCGTTTGCTCTGATGGTGTCTTCACTCGCGCCTCCAGCTTGTCCATCCCTTCCCGCCAAAACCTTCTGCGCCCTCTCACGCGAAGCCAGCGTCCTGACAGTTCTTGCTGGCTGCTGGTTGTGGCTGCCGTCCGGTTCCAGTGAGGGGAATTACCGGAGGTCGATGATTTTTTTTCTGGGAGAAGGACCCCACTCCAATCCTGGACACGATTGATGCACCCGTTCATTTGAAAAATCTATCTAGTAAGGTCATGAGTCATACTATCTTAAGTGTACTCTCTCACAGTATTATGATCGAGAAAATTTTGACATTTTGATATCCAAAAAAACTGGAGCTAAAGCAGCTAGCTAATGATGTTCAATCGGAGATATCTTTCATAATCTCCAGAAAATGCCAACCATGTAGCACTGGCCATTCAGTTGTGGAGCTGACTACTGATATACATTATGTCTCAATGCCCCTATGGACAAGATACTATGGGATGCTGGTCAGCATGTCTGAGATCTCTCTCTATTGACTTTGTTCCAAGACTTCGCTTTCAATAAATAGCTACTGAATTACCATGTCTTACAATCACAAATTCTCTGTCTTCTGCGCTCAATAAGAGTCTCATCAATAGGCATATGCACCTCTTTTGTGATTCATCTTGTTGTTGAGTTGTGATCACACATTCTTTGATTGTTATGCATTTGAATGAACAGATGCATAATAAAGATTCACGACACATTGCGGCAGAATCTAGGCTGAGGGAGAAAGAATTATCAAGGCAGCAAGAGATAAACAAGAGATTGGCTCTTTCTTCAGAAGCTTCCTTTTCAAATATTGGTAATCCACATCCTGTTGTTAGGTCTAGTGGTATGAAAGCAAAGCCATTAATCGAGCAGACTCAAAGGGCTATTTTGGAGGCACAATCAAGCAGAATCAGCGATTTCAGTGCCAACAAGGAATCTCATGATCTGAAGAGGACAGCAAATGTTTTGTCCCATGATTCCAAAGTTGCTCCTTCTGATCTTCCAAAGGAAAAATGGACTGGAAAAATTGGATCGATTGAATCTAACAATAGTAAAGGAGAGCCCTTTACTGGAGCTCAAACTCCAAGCAAAGTGCTTTCAGAGCGGCAAGCAGACCTCCAAAAACGCCAGGAGCAAGAACTCAGGTTCACTGCTTCGGGCTGGAAATGGGATTGCCATGGAAGATGGTACAGAGATGAAAATGTGAGTATTTTTGGTCTGGCTCTTTATTTTGTTAAAAATTACTCTTTGAAGACAGTATATACAAGACTGATTCTTTTGCTGTTATAGTGCTCGGTATCGCTAAGGCACTACTTAAGTTGATTTTATCAGTGGAGGATGCCGCATTTACACTTTAGGGCTCAAGCCGCATAGTGTACACCGACCACACTTTCATGACATATTTTTTGTTGACCCAAGGCCCCAGAGAAAATAACTCGTTGCCTGCTCTATACAATCCAAATTTCTACCAGCATTTGTATTCTACATATTTTTCAATGATCCTATCTCTTAAACATCCGATGCTGGATGACAGGTTGAATTTGACTCGGATGAAGATGATCCTAACATCTGCTTCAGTTAATCATTTTATGAAGATATTCTGGATGCAACATTCTAATTGTTCAACTTGAAAATTCAAATTGTTATTTCAATTCTGATAAAAATCTATCAAGCCCCTCAAAGATTGTTGCACATCTATGGTGTCAATCAACCTGATCTGCTGGTTAATTGTAATGCAAGTATCTGAATGCCAGATCCACAATTGGGCCATCGCTGTTGTACTATCTGTTTTTCTCGTCACTACTGGCGTGGTGTTAAAAAAAATGTTGTAATATATAATGTGCCTACTGAACTGAATATTTTTATTGTTGGAGGACCAAAACCTGTCCAATGTCACTACTGAATATTTTTATTTTTGGGATAGATAGCATTTATGAAATACCCTTCTATTTTGTCCATTTCTTGTTCCAATATGCAAATGATGCTTGCTGTGGTTTCAAGTCATGAAAACCATAATCTCTGTTGCAAATGATTTAACACAAACTGATCATCAATCTTTTGTGCTCAAGTATACTATCTAAACAAGCTCTACACTGAGCCAGTAAGAAACATAACTTTGGTTACGTTATCAGCAAAACCTATGGTTTCTGAAGCTCTTGTATTGCCACTCTTTAATCTGCAGTAAATAATTGTGTATGTTTTTCTAATTTGGAGTTTGTAAAGTTTGTAACAAGACAACTCTGAACACTGTGTTTCAGCTTGTAGTCAGATTTCCAATGTTACGACTGGACACAACAGGAACATGGACCACTGTATTTGTGAGAATTTCAATTGTTTTGGATTTTTTGAATTGGTGGGATTTGTATCCCCTCTTCTTCCAAACGATCACAGGGAAATATCCTCCCAAGGGATGTGCTCCCACAGGGATCCCATGTGTCAAAAACAATCCCCCTCAGGATTTCCCTGCCCTGGGTTTGCTCCCCTTAGTATCCAAACAAGGCCTTAGTGATAATAGGAAATACTTTCAATGCTACCATTGAGGCATTGACAGAGAAGCGCCAAACTAGTTGTCAGATAAAGGATGACCAACCGCCTGAACAACGCATACAACGTAAAAAAATTGCTACCAGAAATGCCAAGTTTGGAATTAACAAGTAATATTTAGGGGGTTGTTCGGGTAATACTTCATACTTGATTTTACAGATGGGATTTGCAAAAACAAGTAATAATAGAAATATTTGACAAAACTGATTCTGCTTTCTTATTTTGATATGATAGCCTATCTTAGCATATGCTTGATCGCCTGGCCGACTATAAATATGTAACCCCAACCCTCAAAGTTGGCATGGCATTGTGTGAGAAATAAACAAGAAAATTGCCCCAACTCCTATTGTCATCCTCTCTCAATGAGAGTAAGAATTCAGCTACTAACAAGTAGTATCGAGCCGTTCTTTCTCAAAACCTAAACATCTCTTGCTCATCTCCTTCCCACGCCTCTTGCTCACAAATTAGCACTGCCCTCACCACCCTTCATCTCTGAATGCATAAGCAAAGAACTGTTCGAGCAGCTTCTTCCCTAGCAAAGCAATTTCCACTAGCGCCATGTCCAAGGACGATCTCGGCCTTCGATTTCGAAAAGGGGCACCTGCAGAGGTCGAGGTTGCCATGGCAGAGGACCGAGCATGGCAAGCAGCAGAGATTGGCGCCGACGGCAAGAAGGGCGGCAAGATCCAGGCATGCGGATCGGGCAAGAAGAAGGGCGTAGCGGAAGCAAAGAAGAAGCGGATGCAAATACAGGCGGCAGCAAGAGACTCGAGCTTCTGCAAGGCGAGTTCTCAGCTTCTCGCCGCCGACGACGGCAACATCGACGTGGGGCTTGGCGAGCGAGGCAGGTGAAGCGGCTTCGCGGCGGCGAATGGGCGATCGCGACTCCCATGAGCGTGGTGGCAGCAGACAGCGCGGACGCATGACAACGCTCCGGCGGCGGCGGTTGGTCGATAGAGATCGCGGCCTTTACAAAGGCGACTCTCCCCGGACCGAGACGATGGTCACCACGGATCCGAGCCATTGTCGGGGCGTCGGTCCCGGCGGTGGATGGCCTACCTCACCAAGATCAACTACGCCGAGTGGGCCGCGTGATGCGGTACGGCCAGTGCGGCACATGTGGGAAGCGCTTCGATGCGCGACGTCGACATTACGAGGATCGACGGCGCTGATGCCCTCATAGCTGCAGCTTCGCGAGATGCGCTTCGCTTTCAACAAGCGAATCGCCAAGGAGGCTCGATGCCATCGCAGCGCACGACGGCGCCGGCGTGATCGCTACCGCAAGACCACTCGCAGCACTTCGCAGGAGTGGGAGAACCCGCCTTCAAGCCGTGAGGACGTTGATGACTTTGCTCTCCGCCTCAACACTCTGCTGCAGAAGATGGTGCGCTTCGCAACGACACCTCGACGAGGAGAGAGCCGTCCGTAAGCTTTTCCGCTGCATCCTCGAGAAGTACAAGCGATCGCCGCCGATCGAGTCTCGCGGATCTCTCCACGATGTCGATCGAAGAGGCGATAGGTCGCCTCAAGGTCGTCGACAATGATTTAACCACGACTCTCTCGGGGCCTATCACCATCGGCAGGGAAGTCAGATCTCACTCGGGAACGATGGGAGGCCCGCCAGGTGTCGGGAAGAAGGGGAGTCCTCTTCCGCGACAGTGGCCGCAAGCGCTACGCCGCCGCAAGGCGCGAGGACGCGTCCGGGCGCGAGGACGTGCGAGGGTGACGCCATGAGGCGCCTGTATACGCAGCAGGCAACCGGTAAGCCGCAAGACGAGACTGCCGCCAGAATCAGGCAAGCTTGGCCATTGGGCAAGGAGTGTCGCCGACCACGACGTGGCGAGCCCACATCGCACAGTGGAGGAAAAAGCCGCTCTGCCTCGCACACGCAAGCATCGAAGCTATCTCGGCGGCATCGGCCGCAGCCGAATCTCCTCCACCTCGATGAGCCGAGAGCACACGCCTTTCTTGGCGCATACTCAGAAATGACAAGATTGAGGGTGGTGCCTCGACATCCGGGCGCTACCCATCACATGACCGGCCGACGGAGTTCTTCACCGAGCTTGACTCCAACGTCCGAGGCTCCGTCAGTTTGGGGACGCCCATTGCGTGGAGATCAAGGGCGTCGGCTCTCGTCTCTTCACCGCCGAAGTCCGAGAGCACAGTCGCTCAACCGAGTCTACTACATCCCGCGTTAAGGAACTCGATCATCGCCTTGGGACAAGCCGGATGAGAACGGCTCGCAAGGCGATCAAGAGCGGAGTCATGAGGATTTGGGATCACCATCGCCGCCTTCTTGCCAAGGTAACCAGAGGCATCAATCGACTTTTACGCCCTCAACGTGCGTGTGGCACAACCTCTCGCTTTGTTGCTCGTCGGACGACGAGGCGTGGCGAAAGGGCATGAGCGCCGCACCTTCACTTTGAGGCCCTCAAGAGGCTCAAGTGCCAACGAGATGGTGCACGGCCTCCCATGCCTTGACCACGTGGAGCGCTTCTGCGGCGCTCGCTGCTCGACAAAGCGAGGGCGGCTCCTTTCCCCAAAGATCCGAGCCCGAGCCAAGGAGCGGCTCGAGCTGCGTGACGGGACTTGTGCGGCCCAAAGGACACCCACCACACCAGAGGACGACGCTACTTCTCTTTGCTTCGTCGGCGACCTCTCCCGCTACATGTGGGTGATGGTTCTCGGCAACAAGGAGAGGTCATGATGCCATCAGCGCGCGCGAAGTCGCCGCGCGAGGCGGAATGCGTCGCAAAGTGCGCGTCTTCGCGCAGACCGACAACGGCGCACGATTCACTAAGGTGAGTTCGCGTCGTCATCATCAAGCGGATGAGAGTATTCAGCACACACTACTCCAACAGACAAATGCCGCAGCAGAACGGCGTCGTCGAGCGGCACAAGAACTTGACGGCTAGGATGGCTCTCGGCCCTCCTCAGCAGAGGGGATGCCACCGCCTTCTTGGAGAGGCGGTGGTGGCGCCTACATCCTCAACCGCCGCCCACCAAGGCTCTCAATGGCGGGGACATGATGACGAGGCTTGGCATGGCGCAGCCGGCGATCTCACCTGCGGGTCTTGATGCCTCACGTTCGTCAAAGAGCTTAGCCACATCGGCAAGCTCGACGGCACGTACACTCTGTGGTGTTCTGGCCACGCTGAGGGCTCAAGGCCTCGCATTCTTGATCCAGGACCACGGCGTGTGCGCCGCTGCGAGACGTAGTGTTCGACGAAAAGGCGAGGATGGGCATGGGACAAGGCGGTGGGCGGCGACTCGACTCGATGTACAACGACTTCACTGCCGAGTACGCCCACTTCAAGGAGCTGGGAGTAGGCACTCCTCTTCACCAAGCATGCCTACCCCATCCCCCGAAGCTTCCAATCGACTCGGCGTCATGCTCTCCGGCCACAACTTCGGTGCAAGAAGTTCTTCGCCAACACCACCACGCCAAGCAACTCCACGCACTCCAAGACCAACGGCCACTCCTCCGCACGCCCACTCCAACACCGGCTAGTGTCGACCACGGCGGTGGAGTTCGCTACCCACTCTCCCACGACGAGGAGCGATCGACGTGTACCACGACGGCGAGTCAAGGTATCGCACGATGGGAACCTTCTACGATCACCGGTGCTGCGGGGCCCGTGCTCGCGATCCGAGGCGCGAGCTTGCATCTTGCGTGTGACGACGGCGAGCCTCGTTCTTTCATGGAGGTCGCGAGACACGCAGATGCATGGCGTCCGCGATGCGGTGGAGATGGATGCGGTTGAGAAGAACCGCGACCGGGCTTGTGATCTCCCTCGTGGTCACGCCACGATCACTCTTAAGTGGGTGTTCAAGCGAAGAGGGATGAAGCCGCCGCCATCGCTGCAAGCACAAGGCTCGCTTGGTGGCACGCGGTTTCGCGGCAAGCAGAGGATCGACTTCGACGATGCTTGCGCTTCGCGGCACCGGATGGAACTCGGCGACTTCTCCTTCTACCGGTCGCCCAGAAGGCCGGCATGTTCATCACATGGACGCAAATCGGCATTTCTAATCGGTGATTTGAAGGAGGTCTCGTGCACCACCGCCGGGTTTTGAGATTCCCTGCAGGAGGGCAGCAAGTCTGCGCTCGCGCAAAAGGCCTCTATGGCTTGCGGCGAACGCGAGGGCGTGGAATGCCAAGTTGGATTCCACGCTCAAAAGGATGGGCTTGAGCAAAGCCCGCACGAGGCGCCATCTGCGGCGGGCAATGGTGGAAACGCCTGGTGGCGGTGGGTGTCACGCCGACGACTTGGTGATCACTGGCACCAGGGCGACGGAGGTGGCGACATTCAAGGAAGAGATGAAGGCCACCTTCCAAATGAGTGACTGGGGCCTCTCTCTTCTACCCAGGGATCGAGTTGCACCAGATCGACTCGGAATCACGCCGACATCATCGCCTCGCCAAGCGAGTCGTTGAGCCGGCTGGGCTCACCGATCGCAACCCAAAGACTCACTCCGATGGAGGAGCGCTAAGCCGAGCCGCGACGACACGACGGAAGAGGTGGATGCCACGCAGCACCGAAGGTCTTGTGGGGAGCCTCCGCTACCTCCCACACACCGCGGCGGATCTGCTTTCTCCGTCGGCTCGTTAGTTTGCTCATGCAAATGACCGACCTGACGGAGCACCAACAGTTGTGAAGAGGATCATCCGCTATGTTGCGGGACTCTCGACCACGGCCTCTACTACCCGAGGTGCTGGAGAGGCACACCTCGCCGGCCATACTGATGGCACGAATTACCGGCGATGACATCGACACCAAAGAAGAGCACGAGCGGGATTCTTTCTTCCTCGCAAGTGCCTCGTTAGGCGGCGATCGATTAAAGAAGGTGGCTCTGGTCCATTGCGAGGTCGAGTACATAGCGGCTTCCACCGCCGACTCAGCACTTTGCTTGCTCGACCTTGGTGATCTCCTCGGCAGAGACACCTGGCGGTGGAACTCGGTGACAAAGAAGTCCGCTCTGCCCTGCAAAGAACCCCTGTTTTTCACGAGCGAGCAAGCACATCCGGTGAGGTACCATTTCATCCGGATTGCTTGGACGAAGGAAGCATCAAGGCGCTGCTACATCAACACTAAGGACCAACTTGCGACCGCTTCACCAAGCCCCTTGGGAGGATCAAGTTCCTTGAGCTTCGCCTCCAGACCGGAATGGTCCAACTTTCCCACAAGACGACTCGGACAAGACTTAGGGGAGAATGATGGAATAAGTCCCCTAGCCTACATGAAATATTTTGTTTGGACTTCTTCAGTTACCGCGCTGTGTTTACTGGAAAACAGGGAGAGTGATTCCTCACTGAACCAAATATTTGGAGTTTTAAATAACTTGTTTTGTTATCTTTGTTAAATAGTATTTTATTAGTCATACTACAAATTGTTCATTTGCCTATCTGATGATATTGGTGTTTCATTTAATCTGTTCCTTCAGCGTCACAACTCATCAGAAAATTGCTTAGTTGTGTTCATACTTAATTTCATAGTTTGAACTCCCAGTTAGATCTCAAGGATCATCTCAAACTTAGTATTATCATATTGCAGTCCATTTCAACACAAAAACACAGCCTTTACTCAGAACGATCATCAATAAAAAGGAGGGCCACTCGCCCACTCCTACCGTCCTCTTTAAAAGCAAGAACCTGAAGTGTGAGAGATCGGTGGTTCATCTACAATCCTAATTCCTACAATACTTGTTTGTTAGCTTACTGTTCTAATGGCTAGTTATCAGATCAAATATGAAGATCAGTTAGAGAGGAAAAAACCAAGCATCACTACAGCAAATGAAAATAGCACAATTATCTGTCCAACGAATCCATTCTGCTATGTAGGTACAACTAAATCCACCTAGTCTAGCTGCTAACAAACTACTAAAAGTTGATCTGTGACCTAGTATTAACTTCATGCCTTTCGTAACATTTGAATTGTCCATATTTCAAAGTGGCAATGCTAAATCAACCATAACGATCAACAGATTGGGAGATATATGTTTATCTTCAAGGCACAGCAAACAGTGGCCATTATTAAGGGCCAAAAGATGGAAATATTCATAAAGTACACAATTCCTTCAAGAAGTTTTCCAAACATAAAAACAATAAAATTCATAGAAGAAACAATTTTGATGCAATGAGAAGGGGCGGAGCCAGGATTTCAGATTAGGGGGGGCCATGTGGACCAACCAAAAATTATCATAGCACCCATAAAAAAATATCATAACAATATCGATGCATTTGAATTTAAATATAGCACAATCACATGTCCACATAAGTAAAATATGACATAATTTTTAGAATAAGAAACTTACATCTCTATTAACTTAACTTTAGTTCTACGACTACCTAGAAGATCATACAAGTCAATAAGTTCATCTGAACTAATTTTCACTGCTAGTTCTTTTTCAATGTAAACTATCATGCAATGTCAAAGAAAGTCATCTCCTATTTTATTTCGAAGGCGGGTCTTTAGATCTGTCATTATATATGGCTTAAATGATTAATTCAACCTACAATTACTTTATCATGCTATACTTTTCGACTGTGAGATCTAACAGCGTATTAAGGTTTTTAATGAAACGTAAAAATCGTGACATCACTTCAAAAGCCACAGAATAGATTTCTTACGACCAAGTTCCCGTGCCGCTGCAGTTAACATCAAACGGATAGAAGCAATTTCCAAGTGGAACTGGCAGTCACCAATTTAATCCCTCTAATGATCTGACTCCTAGCAAAATTCAGTCGAATTTTGAGCTTTACTTGCAAGATTTTTATGCCCTACGCAATTTTTTGCTAGAAATATACGATTAACTCACATATTCAGAGATAAACAACCCAAGACACTAACTAGTGAAACTGCCTAAACTCGCTCAACCCAAACTCAAGAACAAACCAATTTGACTCAGTTGTCGTGTGGGACTACCTTAGTACTACAGCAAACATGACTTGCCACTACAACTAGTTCAAATAGCCAACTATAAAATGTTCTGAAAATTCAAGTATACACACAATTTATATAGAAAGAAATGTTAAGCTACACATACCAGAGGGATCTCAGCAACTTGGAAACCAATGGCCACCTGGAGCACTCCGACCACAAAAACCTTCTAGCCGCAAGGACCTCAATGCGCCAGGAAGGCAGGAAGTCTCCAACACTAGAAAACTCCTAGCCGCCACAGTTAGGGACTCTTGACTCGAAGCGTCGGCGAATGGCCAAATGGGCTGGGCCTTCATTTATTGTTTACTAATTCTAGCTAATTACTAATTACTAGCTAATTAGTTTTTTTTATGTTGGGGGGCACCCCCTGCCCCTGGCAATGAGGAAAATCTGCACAAGCTAAGGACAAACACTTCCTGTGGATCTCTTGTAAAATGAATACATAGATTTTCCTAGGTATTACAGCACAGAGCAAGATAAAGCATTATCTTAGTAAACTATTGTAAGGACTGATTTAACTTGCACTTTTGTTTTATCAGGTCAGAACAATAGAGTAATATAGGTACTGATTAAATTTGGCTTGAATCGGTATGACAGATCAAAGCCTGACCTATGAAGGTACATCCTTGTCAAACAATTTCATTTTTCAGAGTCCTCTTCCTCTTCACGCTCTTCTTCTGATATTGACTCTTCCTCATTAGTTTCAGCTTGTACCTCATTGTCTTTTCCAGTATATGGCATCACCAAGCGCTTCCGTGGATAGTAGTTCTTACGCCCAAGCTCAACAATTCTGGTAGCCTCCTCCGCCCTCGATGCCACTACCAATGCAGTCACTACCTCCTGCAACACAGAACAATCCACTCTACAGCTCCTACTGAAGATCTCATGGCAGCACCTCAGTGCACAATCAAGCTCTCCAGCCTGCACAAGACGTGGCACAAGGGTTTCATATGTCCCCTTATTCGGGGTACACTCATTTTTTACCAGATCATAATACAGCTTCTTGGCCTCCTCCAACCTCCCATCTTTGCAATACCCTCGAATCAACACATTGTAGGTCGCTGTATCGGGCTTTGGCCCATCCTTCTCCATCCTTTCAACCACGTTAACTGCATCCTCAATCCTCCCTTCCGCAATCAAACCCCGCAGCTTTGCATTGTAGCTCTTCGTATCCGGCTCCAGATTCCTGTCCTTCATCATCTCCCAGACTGTCTCGGCGTCATCCATGCTGCCGTTGTTGTAAAACCCATTCAACAGCGTGTTGAAAGAAATATTGTCAGGCGAAACGCCACGCTTCTCCATGAGCGCGATCACATCAAGCGCGGCCGAGAGATCGCGCTTCTGGCACAGCGCACGAATGAGTGTGTTGTAAGAGTATACGCTGGGGACAATCGAGGGGTGGGAGGCTGGGATCTCCTGAAAAGCAGTGGTGAATGCGTCGAACTCTCCGGCATCGGCGTAGGCACAGAGGAGGGCGTTGAAGGCCATGGTGGACTTGTGCTGCGGGGGTAGGTCACGGAATGTTGCGGCGGCGTGGGATGGCATGGAGGCGCGGCCGTAGAGACGGATAAGGCGAGCGGCGAAGCCCTCGGTGGAGGCCTCGAGGAAAGGCTTCTGCGCGTCGAGGATGGCCGCGACGCCGTCGCGGCGGCCGATGGAAGCTAGGCGGGACACGGCCACCTCGTACACGCGGTGCCGGTCGCGGAAGCGCGAGGACGCGGACGACGCGGCGACGAACCCGGAGACCAGCTTGTCCGGGTCACGCTCCCGGATGATGCCCTTGAGGATCGCGCGGAGGGGCTTTCGGAGCTTGTGGCCCGCGTTGGAGTCCGCGTCGCCGGCGGGCCGCGTTGGGGTCGGCATGGGCTTGGGTGATTGAGCGGTTCGCGAAGAGGACAAGATGCGGGAGAGGCGTTGCGCGCGAGAGGCGGCGGCGGCCGCAGCTGGGGATGCCATGGGTGCAACGGCAGATGGGGTTTGCGGCTGGAGGAGTGAGAGGCGGAGGGTTTTGGGGGAGGTTGTCTGCCCAGCGGCGCTGTGCCGCTTGATTCGGCCGTGAGGAGGTTAGCTCGGCCCAATACAGCCCAGCCCGAACCAAAGGCCGCGAATGCACGACCTGCCAATCCATTGCTCGGCGCTCCTCCACCGAGCCGAGACGGCCATGGACGGGCATGTCCGGCGGCTGCTGAACCGCGTGTCGATCACCCTGGCGGCCGTTGCCACCGCCGCGCTGCTGCACCTGTTCAGCCACTCGTCCTCCTCCTGCTTCGCCGGCTCGCGCCCCTACTCGTCCCTCTCTCTGGCGCCCTTTCCCCGCACCTCCTGCGACGCCGCATCCCGCCGCATCGTCGACCCCGACCTCCGCCTCGCCAGGCTCCGGTCCTCGCCACGCTGGCGTCGCCGCAATGCGGCCCTCTCCGCGGCTGCGTTCCCCCCACTCCGCCGGCTGCGCCTCCTCGGCAGCTCCTCCCGCGTCCTCTGCGTCGCCGCCGGCGCGGGGCAACCAGTCGACGCGCTCCGCGTGGCCGGCATCAGGGACGCCACGGGCGTTGATCTCGTCGACTTCCCGCCCCTCGTACGCCGCGCGGACCCGCACAACCTCCCGTTCTTCGATGGCGCCTTCGACCTCGTGCTCTCCGACGACCCGGCTGCGCTCACCGGCGCGCTCTTCCCGCCCCGATTCGCGGCCGAGATCGAGCGCACCGTCCGCCGTGGTGGCGCAATTGCGCTCGCCGTCGACCGGCGCGTCGACCTCGCCATCGTCGCCCCCCTCTTCAAAAAGTCACGCATCGTGGAGGTGCGGAATACTACCTTGGATGGCTCCGTGGCGAGCATCGTAATGTTCAGAAATAACGGCACCAACACGAACCCCCATTGATTCACTCGTCATTCTCGTCTTGCAGCGTTATTATTAGTGTTGTTTTGTTTGATTTGTATCGAATCTTGGACAATGTGTAGGGTATCAAAGAGAATGTCTATGAGATCGCCTGGCGAACTCGTAGTCGTGATGCTTGACTAAAATTGAGCAGCGACTGGTCCTTCTATTTTGTGATCAGGTTTTCCGTTCATGTGATTCGCAATTTTTCTCTATGCTGTTTTGTCAGAGTCAGTCTTACATTCTTGCCTCAAATAATGTACGCTTATAACGTAAAAAACCGCAAGGATGATGTATGAGAGCATCTCCAATAGTCAAGCTTTAAAATAGAGTCCTATACCTCAAAATAAGGTCTAAACTAAAAAAATTAGAACCCAAGATAGTTATTGACTCCAGCAATTAGACCCTAAATCTCCAATCCTTCCTTCATCCCTACGTCTTCACGACGAGAGGACTCCTCACCTGATGGTTCCCGTCGGACCAAACAATAGCGCCGAACGTGTAGTCCGCGGCCGCCGCGGCGTCCCTCACCGCGAAGCTTACCTGGAACTCCTTCTCCTGGCCCACGCTCCCGAACGCTAGCGTCCCGAGGGGTCACCGTCACACGCCCCCTCGGGTTCGGGACGACGGCCGTGTCACGTGCCCGGCGGACGACATTCTTGACCTGCGGCCGCACCGTCGTCGTCGGGCCGGCCAGTCGTCGTACGGTGATGGAAGGGTAGTTGAGGTCTGGATCTTTGAGGGGCACCGGCACTGCTGATGCGGCGCCTCATTGAAGAGCTCCATCGATGGGGCGGAGAGTAAATATAGCAACAGGCCGAGTCCTAAACCTATTTTGATAATTTTTCTTAAAATACAACCTTTGTTGGAGTGCTTTTTTTCATCAAAGCCTTATAATTACAATTAGCAACCTATTTAGAGCTTCTCAGCAGTCTCTGCTTAACCGTCGATCTTGGTTTAAAAACTCCAAGTGATAATTACTGCCTGAAAGCAGCATGCTTAAGCAGCAGAGAAGGTCATGCCCAATTTCGCGAGTGAGAAGATTGTCCCAGTTCTCTTGATTTGCTAGTCTGCGACATGGCTAAACAGCAGAGAAGGTCATTTCTAATTTCAACCGAGAATTCCCTCCCTCTTGTCGATTTGATTGTCTGCTGGTTTTTTTAATTATGCTACGTGTGCTATGTACATCCCTTCGCTCATGTGCCACCATTGCTTTTACTGAGGTGGTTGACGTTTGTGAAAAATCGTGATAGGGCTTGGTCGATTGAGTCCCTTCCTTCGTCGGATCTTTCCAGTTAACAAATATCCAGTACCAGTAGCGGAATACGATGAATTCGGTCCATGACCAGCTAGCGAACAACTCCTGGACCATCCCGAGGATCACAACTAATACACAGTTTCACGAGTTCTTTCTATTATGGCAGGCCATTCAGCAGATCAATCTTCAAAGCAGCACGCAGGATGATATCATTTGGAAATGGATAGCAAATGAGCAGTACTCGGCGAGGTCCGCGTACTTGATACAGTTCCAGAGGTTAGTGGCGAACAACAATTACAGGAGAATTTAGAAGGCTAACGTGGAAAACAAGTGTAGATTCTTTACACGGTTATTCATTCAGAGCAAGTTGCTCACAGCGGATAGGCTGGCGGTGAGGGGCTGGCCAAATTCGCTCTATTGTCCTCTTTGCAGATCGGAACTTGAATCGGCGGTGCATCTTTTTCTTCGTTGCCCTTTTGCCAACCAGATATGGACAAAGGTCTTCTCACAGATGCAACTATCTTCACCCATCCCACGTTCAGGGTTGTCGGTTTCACAGTGGTGGCATCTTATCCCGAGTAAGGTGATTAGCCCTGCCCGCAAACAGGTGGAAGGGATGATAATTTATACTTTATGGAACTTATGGAAGAAAAGGAATGTAAGAATTTTCGAGAACATGTATCAACATACGCACGCTGTTTTCTCTCGTATTACTCAGGATGTTGACTCCTGAAAGTTGGCGCTACAGAACAACGCATTTTAACTTGATCAACAGGAACCGATGTAGATGCAAAAGTGCAGGATACAGACTAGTTTTCCATTTTACTCCCCGCCACACATCCAACACCTCAGGGGATGCCATCAAAGGGGATGGTGCACACTTCCACGACCTGTAGGATGTTCAACGCCGGTCTTTAACCTCGTTACGCACGACGTCAACATCCAAAAGATGGTGCTACACATTGTTTCAATGGATGCCGTTGATTAAGGAAACTAGTGCAAGTGGAGCATTCGGAGAGCTACATAATCATTTCGTGTCTTAGTATTTTGCCCCTGGTTTCTCCATGAAGAAAAGGGTTTTGCTTTCCTCTGTTCATCATTATAGTTGTAAAATGTTCGGGTGTTTTTTCTCCCCCTCTATTGAATGAACGGTAGAGCTCCTACCAATCTTTAAAAAAAAACAAATAGCCAGTAGTCCCAAAAAAATGATTGTTCCAACATTTTGTTCATTAGGACTCTAGCATTAAGTTGCGTAATATTTGTTACAGAAGTAATTTGTCCAATCGATTGCAACTGAGCAGCGATTGATCAGCAGCCATGTATAAGGCGCACAAAAAGTCTCGCTTTCTCACTAAAACTTAAGAAACAAAGGGAAACTGTGGCGTTTCGGATCAGAAATCAGAACTCAGAAGGGTTAAGGTAGATATTGGGGATAGAATTACAGGCAAGGGGACTAGGACGCTGAGAAGTAGACGTGGGAGGAAACGAGGAACGGAGGAAGAAGACAGATTGGGAAAGGGGAATAGTCTATATGTTTTTTTGCATGGAAAATGTCCGATTTACAAACCTGAAATCTGGCATCGATTGGGTTTTCAACCCTTTAACTCTGAAACAATTTGAATCGAAATCTCGAACTAACAAAATCGTTCAGTTTATCCACTTGAACCAAAAAAGATGATGGTTTTAGTCGATGTAGCACTGGTTTTGCTTGACGTGTGCATATTTCGCTGACATGTACGTCCACATGCTTCCTCTTCCTCTACTTCTTTCCTCCTGGTTCCTCTCTCTCCCCCCTCCTCCCACCAGCCGTGCTGCCTCACCATGGCTGCAGCAGCAGATCGCCAGAGACCACCGCTGCCAGCGGCGCGGGGAACAAACCTCTTCCTCTCTCATGTCAATCCCTAAATCATTTTCTTCTTCCTCTTAGTCTCTCCTAAATTTTCCCCAGTTCTCAATCATAGTGCTGCAAAGGATTTCTTGCTCTCTTTTTACATGAATAGACCATATGTTCGTTGTTTACAATTTGGACACCGCTTCCTTTCTCAGCTCTCCTATTTAAGCAACCTGGCTAATATATCTGGCCAAACACTGGACGTCTGGGCCACAGTTCACACTGCTCTAACGAGGCCAATCCTTTGCGGGATATAACAAGTTGGGCCGCCTCCTTCTTCCTCCTGTACCCTTGCTCACCGACAGCTAAAGGACTGGAAGGACTGAAAGAGCCAACTTGATCAGCGAAATTTCCCAACTTCTTATTACTTTTACCGAATGACGGTGTTGAAAATTTCCCAGGTGGACGGACTCTAAGAAAAAAAAGCTGGCAGCCGGTAAGCATTGAAGAATGCAGGGCAACTTGAAATCTCACCTTTGGTGAGTTATGGAAGGCACCTGAAACACCACAGATCTCCAAACGCTACGTGCAACTTTTTACAGCTGCAGTTTTAGGAGGTGTTTAGGATTAGCTCACTCCACCAAAATCATGAAATAATTGGAAGATATTTCTAACCGAGAATTTATGAAGCTGGAGTCAGGTGCATTAAGAGTGTTTAGGTAGATCATCTTGTTTGCATTTTAGACTAAAAATATAAACTTAATTCACTTTATTTTAAATTTATAAGTTTTAGATTCGAAGCTAAAGTTGAGCCAGAAATTTCTCCCAAACAGAGACTTTAGTTTGACCATCAAACTTGCAGAGACAATTCAAGAATTAGGGCATGCAAAAGTACTTTGGTCAGTTGGCTTTGAATAATTTCCGTACTCTCTTCGATCATAAGATAATATCGTTTTCGAATAGTGCAATTCAATTTTCTAAACTTCGATTGTCAATATTTAGTTAAATATTTAGATTGAATAGATGGAAGTTATATATGTAGATTTGTCTTGAAAATATTTTTATAACTTTGTAATTTATTGGGATTTATAACTACATTAGAATGTAATTAGTTATCAGAATTGTGCTTTATATACCGTGTCTTTTTCCAAAACGATATTAGATGGAGTATATACTAACCTGGCTGTCATCTCTTGCGATGTTCAACACGGCTACTGTCAGCCCTCGTGCGCATGCGGCTCACGAAACAGTTGATCTTGACATTTCGAGAGGGCGTGCAGAGAGTTGAATTGCTCACAGTTGCCTTAGGTAGACAGGGCACCAGCAGCGCGGCTGTAGCAAGATGGCTCCCAGATGGAGGCTAAACCTGCCGGTAGATGGGAATGACCCTGTGTCTCTGTCGAATGGTTCACGTCCGATGCTGATGCGTCTAACGTATTAGGCCACCGTACCACTGTGGATGGATGCATCGCCACGCTTGAAAAGCCTTAACGGCGTCGCTGCGTTCTAATCCCCGCGTACCAGTACAGTGCTTAATGGTTCCAGCATGAGCCATCACTAGCTGTAATGGAGTGACTGAAGCAACTAAATTTTCTGTCATTTATCAGGCCAATTTGATTAGTCACTAATGCGTTTGGCTGGTACTGGCCGGGAATCAAAAAGGAAACTGGGTAGTAGTAAACATATCGGACAATGGATTAATTGAGTGCTTGACTTCCTGCCTCCTGTTGATCTTTTACACCTTTGGTAGCCGGTCATCAATGGCGCATAGGCCTTCTTTATCGCGGCCTCGCAGGAGGGAGGGTGGGAGGCATATGCATGCGTTGAGTTTTCTTCGGCGCTGACGAGACGACGGAACTCAGGAGGGATCATGGATGTGGCAACGGACTGATGGGGGTCGCGGAGTCATGTCGAGAGGGCGGCAAGCGACGAGACGCCCACCGGCTAGCACCGTCATTCCTGCCATCCCCTGCATTAACCGGTGGTGGATTGCAGATCCTCTGTCGTAATAGTACTCTGCCGTTGGGCTACTGCCGTGTTACGGCAGAGGATATCTTTTTCGGTGGTGTGGGGAGGACCGTCCTACTTGCCCCCTGCTACTCATGTGCTGTGATCCCTCACCAGCCTGATGTTATGTGCAAAAATCCACATCTGATGCACCCGGAACTACTGTTGCTTATTCTAATGGATCCGATCTTATCAAGAACCAAAGTTTTCACAAGAATATTTTGTAGTATAGTGATTTACAGCCATTGTGAGCCTGTGAGGCTAGCTATGGATCCAGGAGAGATTAGCCTGGTCGGCATGAACCAAGATATTTATGGGTTTGTTTGACATGCATACGGTTGTTGACTAGTTGGACCAAGTGACTTTCCGGAGAGACTGGACTCGGTGATGGGCTCAAATTTCTGAATCCAAGTCTTGATAGTGAGCAATGACAGGTCACTGCAGGCAAATGTATACTGGGGCACTGGGCTGGTGACTGGAGTAGCCCGTGCAGCATAGTAGAGCACCGGCTGGGTACGGTCAATAATTAAACCACCTGCCAAACCAAGCCTCACCTCAAGCCGTGTGCGGCTTTAGAACGGGATTCGTGCGATCGAGGATTTCACGTGACAAGAGGACCTGATCGAAGCAGATCGCACGCGCACGGCACACGGCAACTTGAGCCGATCCAATAATACAGGGTTCCCGAGCCGAGACGTCCGCGCTAGGGGTGAAAGTGGACGCGGGTGCCCACGGCCGCCTAAATCAGCCCACGAAAAGACGTTCAGGACACCGCGTCATGAATTAACCGGCCGCACCTCGCGTCCGTGATGCCCACCTAGCCCACTCGCGTCCCATCGTCGCCCGCATCACCACGAAGACGCGTGGGGCTCCTCGCCTCCTCTATGCCCTCGCTCGCCGCCTCCCCGATTCTCCTCTCACCGCCTCTCCTGGCTCTTCGACGCCGCACGCCGCCTTCAAGAGCTTCTCCTCCACACGATCACCGCCACCTCTCCTCTAGATGCCGCCAGCTTCGATAAACCAGAAGGTGTCGTCTCCCTTCCTCCATTCTTGCCGCTCAACATCGGTGACTCTTTGGATCGAGAGCCGCTGCTCCTTTTCTTCCCGTGCCATTCTTCCCGTAAGGCAATCGAAGGTATGTACTGAATTGTTTGTCGAGATTTTGTTTTGAGACTGAATCACCTGAAGGTATGTGGCTGATATTCTTTCAAGGAATTCCAATAAGCAATGTGATGAATTCAATAAACATGGTGGTTCGGCCATTCCCGATTATCGCTAATTTGTTCCTAGTTGAGAGGTGCTAGTAAAGATAATGGCAGGCGCTTACCTGTGAGAGGAGTAAAACTAGAGGGATATCACATTTGCAGTTGAGCTTATTCCAGTGATGCACCCTTGAACCATTCCCTTGGGTTAAAATTGCAAACATTACATGATGCAATGAGAGTATTTGGTATGTTATGCAAAATAAGCAGCTTCATTTATACATGATGTAGATTAGTACCTGCTCAGAAGGCCCTACTTTTTTGGATACAATGCTTCTTATCTATTAAGAATAGATTCAATAGACAAATTTTATCTATTGTTCATCTGTCTGGAAACGTTGCAAAATTGTACATATACAATAATAATTTGTCCTGTTTTCATGGATGATAACAGCATAAGTGTGCCTCTGTAGCTTGTGACTAATTATCTTTATTATAGGTTATGTGTTTGCAGAGGGTATTGTCTTCTTCAACCATAAAAATTGTTGCCTTGGCGAAGCTCTATAATTTTGTTTGACAGAAAGAAGCAAATACTTTATGCGATTTCTCAATGTCACAGTTATCTTGATGGAAATTTTCACCTGTTATCATACATATTTTTAATGTCCGATGTTTGCGTGAGGAACCTTGTTTGCTTCATTTCCACTTTGCTGGTTTAAGGCTTTAAGTTATATATTGGTAAGAAAATGATATAGATGGTTGGCCCGTGATAAATGTATGCAGTCCCAGATTAAAGATTTCCTAGATGATGGAAGCATATGCCTGAAGTAAAACTGCCGCAAGACTATTCATTCATCATTGTGGCCCTTTTGTCACCCTAGTTTAGTTTGGAGTCTTTTGGTACAATTTAAGAGGAAGCTTCTCTGATAATGACATCATGCTGCATATACTATATGTTGAAAACACAGAAACATCTTGCACATGTGTTCTTATTTAGTTATTTTATATGGATTTTTTTTAGCTCTAGTTATTTTATATGGATGATGTAGTGCAGGGATGCAAGGACTTTTCAGTCGTTCTGTGTCTCCATTCCAAGATATTATTGTTGGAAAGTATGAGAGTGCTTTGCTCAGCTTAGGCAACTTGCACTGTTACTTTGGTCATCCGAAGAAAGCCCTAGAGGTAATATAAGATATTTGGTTTTCCTTGTTTTCTGCTATCAGCCATCACCCTATGGACCTGTTTGTTTCAATATTGCACATTGCTAATTGTTCTGTTGGCTTTCTTTCTTCCAGGCATTCACAGAAGCAGCGCCTATTATTTCCCAGCACTGCTAAGGTGGCCTGAGGGCCCTGAACAGATGGATCTCTCAAATTGTTAGTTTATTAACCTGCCATGGCTCATCATAATCCAAATTTCCTTATAGTGAGATTGCTGGATAAGTACTGTATTATAAGCCAGCTCAGGTTCTTGTATGAATTATGAACTAAATTTTAGACATATTCTGTTTTCTAGCGATATTTAAGTATCTATGCAAGCTTGCAAGCTGCTCTTCAGCTTGACTGTTTAACAGATGCTATCATTTTTTCCCCAGAACAATGATGACTCATGCCTTGCCTATATATTAGCAGCCATTTCCATTCTATTATCAAAGATAGGCATGTCAAGCACAGTTGGAATAATTGGTTCTCCATATTCACTTGGAGCAATATATCTAAGCACAGTTGACTGTTTCTTTTTTTAGCTGAGGTTTTGGAAGTAAGATGAATATATCTAAGTACAGTCTTAATTTTAAAGGACAAGATATCTAAGTAAATTGAAGAATGTTGTGGGTTGTGGGTGCCGCATTAGCTCAAGATATACTTTGGCGGGTTTCAGATAAACTCAAGATAAACTTTTGCGGCATTTGCGGATAAGTGCCGCATTGTTCGCAATCAATCCCACTTTCATCCCGAGTCCGCGCTTTAAAGGAGACGCTTCATGCGACGACGACGGAGAACGGCCGCCGCTTTCGTCTCAGACGTCTGCGGCGTGCTAATGTTGGTTCGACCGGTGTTTTGTGGCCAAAAGCGGCGGCGCGCGACGACAGACGCCTGAGTATCCGTTGGAGCTCTCAACTTGAACTCACGGATTTGGATGACCTCAACTTGAACTCACGGATTTGGATGACCTGCTAAGTTTGAAATAGTGAAAATGTGAAATGTCATGTGATTCACCAATGCAGGAGTGGAAGATGCTAGCGTGGACTTCGTTGTTTGATGTCTTGTTTCGCGAGGAACGATGGTGATCTCTCTAAGAAGTTTTGGAGGTAAGAAACAATCTTTTTTTTCATTTTTTCTGGTGCGACTTGGAGCTAAGCATAACTGCAGTAAATGTCGTTAAGCATGAAGTTCAAATTTATTTTTAATTGTGTATTTGTGTAGTATTTTTGTTGTATCTCAGTGTGAGTAGTATTTGACGTTAGTTATTGCCGCTTAGTTTTCAGCCCGATGCTTGACAGAATTTTGGCTCCGCCACTGTCATCAGGGATGGGCGTGCTCACGTAAGATACGGCCTCGAAGCTACCACTGCCGCCAGACCGCAGGGGCCACCCCCAAAGCCGTCGGACGAAGCGAGAAGGAACGAGCCAGAGGCGGCGGCAACGACAGCGACTACGAGGGCAAGGGTTTTGGGGGTCGCGGATTCAGATTTGGGGCTGGAGGACGAGACGACGAAGGTGTGGTTTTTGGGACTACGAGTTGGGCTAGGCCTCGGCCCGAGGCCTGATGTTCGAGCCCCACCTTCCCCGATGGTAGACTGGGTGTGTTCATTAGGCGGGAAGTTGTAAGGGAATTCAGTGTTTAGGATTGATGAACACATGAATTGTCCAAGATTCTCCTTATCGCCCTCGGGTGTTACCCTTTTTGATAACCAAGCGACGACGAATGGATAGAAGGTCTTCCACAAGGACCTTACAGATCACTCTGCCTTTGGCTTGATCACTCTCATACCAATGAAGTAGCTTTTCGAATGGGGAGCATGCCTGACCGACAAAATGGAAGCGTCTGCAGCCAGAGGAAAACCTAGAAGCATGATCTATCCAACCGTGGTAATGGCTACATTCCTCCAATTAGGACCTTCGTCATGCTTGACAAAAGAAGCTCATGAGGACGAAATTGATAAGGGTTTCCATGGACCATGATTTCACGTCACAGATTTGAGGCTAACTGAAAAAGACTGACACCAAAACGATGATGGGAACAGGAGATAACTCGTACCTTGAGTACTTGCTCAATATAATCTCTTACCTCCAACATTTGTCAGAGTTCTTCTCCTTGTGGTTGTGGAAGAACGATTGCAATAGCAGAGTTTTTATGGGTCTTGGTGCCCCCGCAAACACAATGTCAGCCCTGCTCTTGGAGGACTCCACCATCTTGATCTCCGACCTTCCAAGACAAACCGATGCGGCTCAACTAGCTGAAAATCCGCCATGGTAGGAAATTGGAAGAGTGATGATTAACGAGAGACGGAAGAGCGAGAGACGGAAGGGAGTGAGTAGGTTGTCTTAGAATTTGAAGATGAACAGGATGCGTGAACCGATCGGGTTCAAGTGTAACTACTGTTGAGAGGTGGGCAGCGCCAGGGAAGTTTTAGAAATCAAGTTCTCACAAGATGTAGCATAGATTAGTTCCTCCAAATCCACCTGCCACCAAATCTATCCCCAATCTTCACCGGGAACCCTAACACCAAAACGGTTGTTAAGACAGACGCGACATGGGCCAAGCAGTAAGAGGGCAACAGGCGATGCGCTCAGTCGATTCCGCCACGGGGCCCTGCTGCAGACATCCTTCCATGGTTGGACTTGGCGCGGTTTCCCGCATCCTCGTGAATCTGCGTACCCTCGCCATCTTGGTTTCGGTCAAAGAACCGGACGATGGGCTCGTCCTCTCAAGGCCCTTGGTTCCTGTGCCGCACGAGATCTTGAAGACTATGGCGGCAAGCATGGTATGTGCCTTTAGTTTTCTTGTTAGTTCATCATTTGTGACCCCGATCGGATGAAATTTTATTCTACTATACACAATTGTTCTAGTAGAATATCAACATTGATGTTTTAGCTTGCTGGTCATTGATATTTCTAACTTATTGAGCAATTTCCAGTGCCTAGTAGAACTAGTTGTGTGTATAGTTATGACTTGCATTATGACAGTTAGCACGCACCTGCTATATGTTGAAATTTTCTTTGTAATCTTGTGCGCAAGTTTTGTTGTGTCTTCGTTAGTTGTTTCGCATTAAGACCGGTGTCACGTAGTTAGTTCTTCAGTTTTGTCGCAAGTCATTAGTGTAGGTGTAGGTCAAGTGAGATCCGCAATTTAGCTAAGTTTTTCGCTTTTGTTAGTTATGCATGTAAAACAAACTCGTAGAAGGATGAGAATAAATAGATGAAGGCGTATTGAAAAGCTTGGACACGCAGAAAATTCTCTCGTTCATGTTTCTTCTTTCTCATTGTTTGTCAGAGTCAGTCTGATAACCACACGAAACTAGTGTTTCGTCGAGAGAAATCGTAGTTAGCAAAAGCGAACACCAAAAGCAGAGATTTCTAACACTATCGAAACTCGAAAGATTTATATATGGATTTTATATATAAGGAAGTGGATTTTTTTGTTACCATAATATACCTCGATTATTTCTAGCATCGGTTATACATATCTTTTGTATCATGTAACCAAGGATGATCTCAGATCAATTAACATTATCTAGCATGTCTCGTTATACATACATTTTGTATCATTTAACCAAGCATCTTGATGTAATGGGATCGATTCTCACCCACGGTGGATTTCTTAGTTTCATGAAGAACACATTAAGTCCGCAAAGCTGCAACCAATGGAATTCTTCACAACAAATCAATGTCGAGATGAAGATGCGTCGTCGATTGCACTAGGATCAAGCTTGAACTGGTCAAAAGGGAGGACCTTAGATTGGTAAGTACTTTTTAATTAGTGGTATCAATCATATATTATTAACACGAATAAACCTCTTCTAATATGGTAGGTCGTGCTTGGTTGAATAATTCAAATGATCCAATCGGTTCAAATTACAAGAAGAATGACCAATATTGGAAAGGTGTTCTTGATGTCTACAATAGCACCACGCAAAAAATCGAGCAAGGCCGATCAAGCAAGTAAAGACTCGCTTTGCAAGAATTAAGAAAATGGTTCAATGGTTTTTGAGATGGAAGGAGGCTAATGCATTGTATGCAAGTGGTGAATCGATGTAGATTTAATGGAAAGGGCACTAAAGACTTATGAAGATGATCACAAAAAGATGGCCGTCATGTTTAAGCATTGTTGGGATGTTCTTCAAGGAACCAAAGTGGGATGCCTATTTGGAGCGTCTTCAAGAGCTCGAGCGACAAGAGGAATTTTATCTTGATGAAGATGTGGGGCATCATTTTCTCTGATTGCTAGAGATGAACGGCCAATAGGATGCAAGCAAGCAAAGGAACAACTAAATCGGAAAAGAAAGGACCAAGCATGTATAATAGATCTTGAAGATGAACTTAACAAGTTTCGAGATGCTCGAATCGACAAATGAAGCGCACAAGAGATGCTAGAGACAAAGCGGTGTCTAGTGAGAATCTTGAAGCAAGCTTGCACTCCTTAAAAGAACAAAAGGAATCCACTATGCTAGAAACCTCAGATCTTTGATTATGCAAGACACAACAATGATGTCCCAAGATGTAAGACTCGAGCCTGCTAGCATTGAGGTGTTTGAGAGAGAAATTATTTAGCAACAATGACTAAGGTATTATCTGCTAAAACTGATTTTTTATTGAGCCTTTAATGCACATATTTTTTAATGAGTCTAGAATTCATGCAAATTTTAATGCACACATTATGTTCTCTCATCCATCAAGTTGAAATTGTTCTCGCTACATTAATGCATCGATAAACATGCATGCAAGGAAAAAATCATGTAGTCAATAGTTGAGAACGATGCGGTCTAATAACCACGCATGCAATGTAGAAAATGATGGTCCATTACACCTATATAAGGCTCCATCACCTCTCGGACTCCTCCATCGAAAACCATCTTTCGCTCATTAGCACCCATCTTCCTCACCCACCATGTCGGATGAGCTCGAAGAACTAGCCCGTCCAATATCATAGAACAATATGTTGTTGAGCGAACATCCTAGACTCCTTTGCTAGGAATCTCATGGTGAAGATCAAGTCTAGGCTCATGTATCAAACCTCGCAAGTGGTCCAAGGAAGAGCATCGAGGGATCATGAAGGTGCTCATAAGCGCTAGAAGAGGACTATTTCTTGAAGAACCACTCTACCCCGAGAGTATGTTTAATACAAGGTTTCAGTGAATAAGCTCTTTTCATGCATTGTGAATGCACTTGGTCAATGGTCTACCTATTTCACTTATAAGTCGATTGTGCTAATCGAGTAGGGCTCTCACCACTACAAAAGTGCTTGAAATCGCATGCTAGCATATGGACCCCTGCAGATGCCCTTGATGAGTACTTGAAGATTGGGAAGTGTTGCATTAGAGTGCTTGGACATGTTTGCAGCTGATTGAGGTGTTTGGTGGGAGTACATGAGACCCCCACCGTGAGGATGTCGGCGTTGCTTGAGTTAATGAGTCTCATCCAAAAGATGGTGCTACACATTGTTTCAATGGATGCCGTTGATTAAGGAAACTAGTGCAAGTGGAGCATTCGGAGAGCTACATAATCATTTCGTGTCTTAGTATTTTGCCCCTGGTTTCTCCATGAAGAAAAGGGTTTTGCTTTCCTCTGTTCATCATTATAGTTGTAAAATGTTCGGGTGTTTTTTCTCCCCCTCTATTAAATGAACGGTAGAGCTCCTACCAATCTTTAAAAAAAAACAAATAGCCAGTAGTCCCAAAAAAATGATTGTTCCAACATTTTGTTCATTAGGACTCTAGCATTAAGTTGCGTAATATTTGTTACAGAAGTAATTTGTCCAATCGATTGCAACTGAGCAGCGATTGATCAGCAGCCATGTATAAGGCGCACAAAAGTCTCGCTTTCTCACTAAAACTTAAGAAACAAAGGAAACTGTTGCGTTTCGGATCAGAAATCAGAACTCAGAAGGGTTAAGGTAGATATTGGGGATAGAATTACAGGCAAGGGGACTAGGACGCTGAGAAGTAGACGTGGGAGGAAACGAGGAACGGAGGAACAAGACAGATTGGGAAAGGGGAATAGTCTGTATGTTTTTTTGCATGGAAAATGTCCGATTTACAAACCTGAAATCTGGCATCGATTGGGTTTTCAACCCTTTAACTCTGAAACAATTTGAATCGGAATCTCGAACTAACAAAATCGTTCAGTTTATCCACTTGAACCAAAAACATGATGGTTTTAGTCGATGTAGCACCGGTTTTGCTTGACGTATGCATATTTCGCTAACATGTACGTCCACATGCTTCCTCTTCCTCGTACTTCTTTCCTCCTGCTTCCTCTCTCTCCCCCCTCCTCCCACCAGTCGTGCTGCCTCACCATGGCTGCAGCAGCAGATCGCCAGAGACCACCGCTGCCAGCGGCGCGGGGAACAAATCTCTTCCATTCTCATGTCAATCCCTAAATCATTTTCTTCTTCCTCTTAGTCTCTCCTAAATTTTCCGCGGTTCTCAATCACAGTGCTGCAAAGGATTTCTTGCTCTTTTTTTTTACATGAATAGACCATATGTTCATTGTTTACAATTTGGATACCGCTTCCTTTCTCAGCTCTCCTATTTAAGCAACCTGGCTAATATATCTGGCCAAACACTGGACCACACTTCACACTGCTCTAACGAGGCCAATCCTTTGCAGGATATAACAAGTTGGGCCGCCTCCTGCTTCCTCCTGTACCCTTGCTCACCTACAGCAAAAGGACTGGAAGGACCGAAAGAGCCAACTTGATCAGCGAAATTTCCCAACTTCTTATTACTTTTACCGAATGACGGTGTTGAAAATTTCCCAGGTGGACGGACTCTAAGAAAAAAGAAAGCTGGCAGCCGGTAAGCATTGAAGAATGCAGGGCAACTTGAAATCTCACCTTTGGTGAGTTATGGAAGCGGCACCTGAAACACCACAGATCTCCAAACGCTACGTGCAACTTTTTACAGCTGCAGTTTTAGGAGGTGTTTAGGATACTCCAAATTTCCACCAAAATCAGTGAAGTTGGTGGAAGCAGTATTTAAACGAGAAATTTATGAAATTTGGAAATGTGGTGCATTAAGAGTGTTTAGGTAGATCATCTTGTTTGCATTTTAGACTAAAAATATAAACTTAATTCACTTTATTTTAGCCTATAAGTTTTAGATCTGAGCTAAAGTTGGGAGCTAGAGCTCTCCCAAACAGGGCCTTAGTTTGACCATCAAACTTGCAGAGACAATTCAAGAATTAGGGCATGCAAAAGTACTTTGGTCAGTTGGCTTTGAATAATTTCCGTACTCTCTTCGATCATAAGATAATATCGTTTTCGAATAGTGCAATTCAATTTTCTAAACTTCGATTGTCAATATTTAGTTAAATATTTAGATTGAATAGATGGAAGTTATATATGTAGATTTGTCTTGAAAAATATTTTTATAACTTTGTAATTTATTGGGATTTATAACTACATTAGAATGTAATTAGTTATCAGAATTGTGCTTTATATACCGTGTCTTTTTCCAAAACGATATTAGATGGAGTATATACTAACCTGGCTGTCATCTCTTGCGATGTTCAACACGGCTACTGTCAGCCCTCGTGCACATGCGGCTCGCGAAACAGTTGATCTTGACATTTCGAGAGGGCGTGCAGAGAGTTGAATTGCTCACAGTTGCCTTAGGTAGACAGGGCACCAGCAGCGCGGCTGTAGCAAGATGGCTCCCAGATGGAGGCTAAACCTGCCGGTAGATGGGAATGACCCCTGTGTCTCTGTCGAATGGTTCACGTCCGATGCTGATGCGTCTAACGTATTAGGCCACCGTACCACTGTGGATGGATGCATCGCCACGCTTGAAAAGCCTTAACGGCGTCGCTGCGTTCTAATCCCCCCGCGTACCAGTACAGTGCTTAATGGTTCCAGCATGAGCCATCACTAGCTGTAATGGAGTGACTGAAGCAACTAAATTTTCTGTCATTTATCCGGCCAACTTGATTAGTCACTAATGCGTTTGGCTGGTACTGGCCGGGAATCAAAAAGGAAACTGGGTAGTAGTGAACATATCGGACAATGGATTAATTGAGTGCTTGACTTCCTGCCTCCTGTTGATCTATTACACCTTGGGTAGCCGGTCATCAATGGCGCATAGGCCTTCTCTGTCGCGGCCTCGCGGGAGGGAGGGAGGCATGCGCATGCGTTGAGTTCTCTTCGGCGCTGACGAGACGACGGAACTCAGGAGGGATCATGGATGTGGCAACGACTGATGGGGGTCGCGGAGTCACATCGAGAGGGCGGCAAGCGACGAGACGCCCACCGGCTAGCACCGTCATCCCCACCATCCCCTGCATTAACCGGTGGTGGATTGCAGATCCTCTGTCGTACTCTGTCGTTGAGTCACTGCCACGTTACGGCAGAGGATATCTTTCCCGGTGGTGTGGGGAGGACCGTCCTACTTGTCCCCTGCTACTCGTGTGCTGTGATCCCTCAACAGCCTGATGTTATGTGCAAAAATCCACATCTGATGCACCTGGAACTACTGTTGCTTAATGGATCTTATCAAGAACCAAAGTTTTCACAAGAATATTTTGTAGTATAGTGATTTACAGCCATTGTGAGCCTGTGAGGCTAGTTATGGATTCAGGAGAGATTAGCCTGGTCGGCATGAACCAAGATATTTATGGGTTTGTTCGACATGCATACGGTTGTTGACTTGTTGGACCAAGTGACTTTCCGGAGAGACTGGACTCGGTGATGGGCTCAAATTTCTGAATCCAAGTCTTGATAGTGAGCAATGACAGGTCACTGCAGGCAAATGTATACTGGGGCATTGGGCTGGTGACTGGAGTAGCCCGTGCAGCATAGCATAGAGCACCGGCTGGGTACGGTCAATAATTAAACCACCGGCCAAACCAAGCCTCAAGCCGTGTGCGGCTTTAGAACGGGATTCGTGCGATCGAGGATTTCACGTGACAAGAGGACCGGATCGAAGCAGATCGCACGCGCACGGCACACGGCAACTTGAGCCGATCCAATAATACAGGGTTCCCGAGCCGAGACGTCCGCGCTAGGGGTGAAAGTGGACGCGGGTGCCCACGAAGCCGCCTAAATCAGCCCACGAAAAGACGTTCTGTGGACACCCGCGTCGCGAATTAACCGGCCGCACCTCGCGTCCGTGATGCCCACCTAGCCCACCTCGCGTCCACTGTCGCCCGCATCACCACGAAGACGCGTAGGGCTCCCTGCCTCCCTCTATGCCCTCGTCTCGCCGCCGCCTCCCCCGATTCTCCTCTCACCGCCGCCTCTCCTGGCTCCTCGGCCTTCGGGACGCGCCGCCCTTCAAGAGCTTCTCCTCTCCACACGATCACTGCCTCCCTCCTTCTAGATGCCGCCACCTTCGATAAACCGAAGGTGTCGCTCCCCTTCCTCCATTCTTGCCGCGCTCCAACATCGGTGACTACTGGATCTGAGCCGCCGCTGCTCCTTTTCTTCCCGTGCCATTCTTCCCGTGCGGCAATCGAAGGTATGTACTGAATTGTTTGTCGTAGATTTTGTTTTGAGACTGAATCACCTGAAGGTATGTGGCTGATATTCTTTCAAGGAATTCCAATAAGCAATGTGATGAATTCCAATAAACATGGTGGTTCGGCCATTCCCGATTATCGCTAATTTGTTCCTAGTTGAGAGGTGCTAGTAAAGATAATGGCAGGCGCTTACCTGTGAGAGGAGTAAAAACTAGAGGGGATATCACATTTGCAGTTGAGCTTATTCCAGTGATGCACCCTTGAACCATTCCCTTGGGTTAAAATTGCAAACATTACATGATGCAATGAGAGTATTTGGTATGTTATGCAAAATAAGCAGCTTCATTTATACATGATGTAGATTAGTACCTGCTCAGAAGGCCCTACTTTTTTGGATACAATGCTTCTTATCTATTAAGAATAGATTCAATAGACAAATTTTATCTATTGTTCATCTGTCTGGAAACGTTGCAAAATTGTACATATACAATAATAATTTGTCCTGTTTTCATGGATGATAACAGCATAAGTGTGCCTCTGTAGCTTGTGACTAATTATCTTTATTATAGGTTATGTGTTTGCAGAGGGTATTGTCTTCTTCAACCATAAAAATTGTTGCCTTGGCGAAGCTCTATAATTTTGTTTGACAGAAAGAAGCAAATACTTTATGCGATTTCTCAATGTCACAGTTATCTTGATGGAAATTTTCACCTGTTATCATACATATTTTTAATGTCCGATGTTTGCGTGAGGAACCTTGTTTGCTTCATTTCCACTTTGCTGGTTTAAGGCTTTAAGTTATATATTGGTAAGAAAATGATATAGATGGTTGGCCCGTGATAAATGTATGCAGTCCCAGATTAAAGATTTCCTAGATGATGGAAGCATATGCCTGAAGTAAAACTGCCGCAAGACTATTCATTCATCATTGTGGCCCTTTTGTCACCCTAGTTTAGTTTGGAGTCTTTTGGTACAATTTAAGAGGAAGCTTCTCTGATAATGACATCATGCTGCATATACTATATGTTGAAAACACAGAAACATCTTGCACATGTGTTCTTATTTAGTTATTTTATATGGATTTTTTTTAGCTCTAGTTATTTTATATGGATGATGTAGTGCAGGGATGCAAGGACTTTTCAGTCGTTCTGTGTCTCCATTCCAAGATATTATTGTTGGAAAGTATGAGAGTGCTTTGCTCAGCTTAGGCAACTTGCACTGTTACTTTGGTCATCCGAAGAAAGCCCTAGAGGTAATATAAGATATTTGGTTTTCCTTGTTTTCTGCTATCAGCCATCACCCTATGGACCTGTTTGTTTCAATATTGCACATTGCTAATTGTTCTGTTGGCTTTCTTTCTTCCAGGCATTCACAGAAGCAGCGCCTATTATTTCCCAGCACTGCTAAGGTGGCCTGAGGGCCCTGAACAGATGGATCTCTCCAAATTGTTAGTTTATTAACCTGCCATGGCTCATCATAATCCAAATTTCCTTATAGTGAGATTGCTGGATAAGTACTGTATTATAAGCCAGCTCAGGTTCTTGTATGAATTATGAACTAAATTTTAGACATATTCTGTTTTCTAGCGATATTTAAGTATCTATGCAAGCTTGCAAGCTGCTCTTCAGTTGACTGTTTAACAGATGCTATCATTTTTTCCCCAGAACAATGATGACTCATGCCTTGCCTATATATTAGCAGCCATTTCCATTCTATTATCAAAGATAGGCATGTCAAGCACAGTTGGAATAATTGGTTCTCCATATTCACTTGGAGCAATATATCTAAGCACAGTTGACTGTTTTTTTTTTAGCTGAGGTTTTGGAAGTAAGATGAATATATCTAAGTACAGTCTTAATTTTAAAGGACAAGATATCTAAGTAAATTGAAGAATGTTGTGGGTTGTGGGTGCCGCATTAGCCCGCATATACTTTGGCGGGTTTCCGCATAAACCCGCATAAACTTTTGCGGCACATGCGGATAAGTGCCGCATTGCCCGCAATCAATCCCACTTTCATCCTGAGTCCGCGCCTTTAAAGGAGACCGCGCTTGCGCACGACGTACGGGAGAACGGCCGCCGCTCTGTCTCGTACGTCCGTGCGTGCCAATGCTGGCCTGGACCGGTGTTTTGTGGCCAAAACGGCGGCGCGCGCACGACAGACGCACAGAGTATCCGTTGGAGCTCTCAACTTGAACTCACGGATTTGGATGACCTCAACTTGAACTCACGGATTTGGATGACCTGCTAAGTTTGAAATAGTGAAAATGTGAAATGTCATGTGATTCACCAATGCAGGAGTGGAAGATGCTAGCGTGGACTTCTGTTGTTTGATGTCTTGTTTCTGCAGGGAACGATGGTGATCTCTCTAAGAAGTTTTGGAGGTAAGAAACAATCTTTTTTTCATTTTTTTGGTGCGACTTGGAGCTAAGCATAACTGCAGTAAATGTCGTTAAGCATGAAGTTCAAATTTATTTTTAATTGTGTATTTGTGTAGTGTTTTTGTTGTACCTCAGGGTGAGTAGTATTTGACGTTAGTTATTGCCGCTTAGTTTTCAAAACCGATGCTTGATGTAATTTTGGCTCCGCCATCGCCGAGGATGGGCGTGCTCACGTAAGATACGGCTGGGCTACCATCGCCGCCAGATGGCATGAGGCCACCCCAAAGCCGTCGGACGAAGCGAGAAGGAACGAGCCAGAGGCGGCGGCAACGACAGCGACTACGAGGGCAAGGGTTTTGGGGGTCGCGGATTCAGATTTAAATGGAGGACGAGACGGCAGCGAAGGTGTGGTTTTGTGGGCTCTGAGTTGGGCTAGGCTCGGGCCCAGCCCGATGGCCGAGGCCCATCTGCCTGATGGTAGGCTGGGTGTGTTCATTAGGCGGGAAGTTGTAAGGGAATTAGTGTTTAGGATTGATGAACACATGAATTGTCCAAGATTCTCCCTATCTCCCTCGGGTGTTACCCTTTTTGATAACCAAGCGGCGACGAATGGATAGAAGGTCTTCCACAAGGACCTTCTCAGATCACTCGCCTTTGGCTTGATCACTCTCATACCAATGAAGTAGCTTTTGAATGGGGAGCATGCCTGACCGACAAAATGGAAGCGTCTGCAGCCAGGAGGAAAACCTAGAAGCATGATCTATCCAACCGTGGTAATGGCTACATTCCTCCAATTAGGACCTTCGTCATGCCTGACAAAACGAAGCTCATGAGGATGAAATTGATAAGGGTTTCCATGGACCATGATGTCACGTTGCAGATTTGAGGCTAACTGAAAAAGACCGACACCAAAAGGATGATGGGAACAGGAGATAACTCGTACCTTGAGTACTTGCTCAATATAATCTCTTACCTCCAACATTTGTCAGAGTTCTCCTTGTGGTTGTGGAAGAACGATTGCAATAGCAGAGTTTTTATGGGTCTTGGGTGCCCCCGCAAACACAATGTCAGCCCTGTCTCGGTGGAGGACTCCACCATCTTCGATCTCCAGACCTTCCAAGACAAACCGATGCGGCTCAACTAGCTGAAAATCCGCCATGGTAGGAAATTGGAAGAGTGATGATTGCGTAGAGACGGAAGAGCGAGAGACGGAAGGGAGTGAGTAGGTTGTCTTAGAATTTGAAGATGAACAGGATGCAGGAACCGATCGGGGTTCAAGTGTAACTACCGCTGAGAGGTGGGCCGCGCCAAGGGAAGTTTTAGCAACCGGCCACCAGAATTTTGCCCAGGATCTCCTCGAGATTAGACAATGCTTAAGAACAGGGAGAAACTAGTGTTTGGATATCCGATTACTGTTCATCCCATCGGACGCTTCTTGTAACAATTTTTTTCTACGTTTGCAATATTTTTGCTGACGCGTGAAACATTTTTTTGAATGCTTGCAACATCTGTTTACTGTAGCGCATTTCATTGTTTGTCAAAGGAAAATGTTTCAAGTGGTGTAAAAAAATATTGTACATGCAGGAAAAAAATGTTACAATACATCCGAAAATTTCGAACGTCCGAACAAAAGTCATTAGGTTAAGAATATGACCATATCTAGAGCATCCTTTACATTTGACCTCATTAATGCACTGAGCCAAAAGGTGTCCCTCCCCAAGGCAGGGGCGCAGGGCAGACAACGATGAATGTTATGATTGCTATGAGGACTTGAGCTAACAGCTGCATTTGAAATTGAAACTTGATGAACACAAGAACTGAGACCACGAACCGAGGGTGAATTGTCCTGCGGAGAACTCGAAGAAGATCAATCCGGAGTAAGGACCAAGGGGAAAGCATGACTTGATCGATCAAGATGGATCTGAATGCTCATAGTCCCAGTGCTGACCCAAAAGGAGACTGCGGGAGAAGAGGGTCTTGATTCTTCCAGGGTCGCAGAAAAAGTGACCAATTTTTTTGGCTGAGGGCAAGGCTTAGAGCCTCTCCAACGAACTTTGGAAGATACTGTCGTCCATGCATTCTCATATTCCTGAGACCAGAGCTGGAATTCTCTGCGCCAGTTAGGACCTCCTTCTCTCCAAAGGTGAAAATGAATGCAGAAGTTCTTGGAGGGGAATTGCTTCAGAGAGAATACGAGAATAAGCCCACTGACTTAGAAGCGATAGAGGAACAAAAATCATAATGACAAGCCTTCTTGACATGAAAACCAAAAGGGTTGCCACCCAGAGCACAACAAAGAGTCCGGCTAACCGCTTCCTCAGAAAGACGAAGAGTGAATATTGAGAAAGTTACAAGGAGAAAGAAACCCGATGAAGACAAAGATCCAAGTTCAACAGGAGAGCCATACCGATGGAGATTTCCTTTGCTAGCTCCAAACCAGCGGAGAAGTCCCATTCTGTCAAGAAACGGGATCCCTTTTGCTGCCAACTCTCATTACCGAGCCTTCCTCTACTTCCTCGTCTGTTTCTCTAAGCTTGATTACATTGATCCTTTACTTCATTAAAACAATATTGTTTAGCACAAGCACTGCCTTATCTATGAAATTCCTGCGCTCCAAACGTGCCCTCATTCAAACTCGTGTGTTCCAACAAGCCCTTAAAGTTAGACCTGGACTATGTTTTAATGTGATGAGTTGTTTTTATGGTTGATGACTTCTTATCTTTTTAGTTTAAATATGTTCCAAATAACATCTAAATGTTATGGATTAGCCGTAACTAGGACCTACCGAATTGAAGATCATATTTCTTTATAATTTCTATTTTAATTTGTTTTTTAGAACTTTCAACCACACATTATGTAACAGTAACGCCTATGCTTTCATTTTATTGCCAATACCACAATATATTTTGAGCCAAATTATCATTTCATGCTCGTGAAAGGGATTAATTAACAAATGATCGTTCGTTCTGCCGAGTGTGTATCATATCAAACAAAGCAAACTAACTTTTAGTTTTGGTGCAGTACCCTAAGGGCCTAAATAGTTTTTGAGCAGATCCGGATTAGCTTTCCAAATTCATGAGAAGGCACACGAATACATTGTGTTAAAGAAAAAAAAATGAAGAGGAACTGCAACATTAATTTGGTGTTCAGAACTAGAAGTCTAGAATGACTGGAAGTATATAACTCGAATAAAATGCAAAGGTCGGCACGAATATCAAAAAATTTCCAACCCAGAATCAGCGCATAGCTTCCTTAAAAGAAAAATTGTCGGCTCAAAAGTCAAGAGTAAGAACTAAGTTTCAACACGAGTCAGATTAGAATAGGAACCCTTCTGTACAACCCATGCCATTTCGATGACCATGTTTCCCGGAAACAAATTAACAACGGTAGTGCGCACACCAAACTTCAGTACATATACGCATCATTTTATAAATCTAACCGGAAAAGATAAATTTCAGGGCATCCGAATCGATCACATGAGATAACATAAAAGGAAAATAGTAACATATCTGACATACCCTTAAAAAACATATTTGACATAAGATAGCTAGAGCCATGTGTAATATATTTCCAGAATAATCCAACAATGTTGACCATTCTCTGCTTAACTAGCATGCACGCATTATGCAGAAATTTGAGAGTCTTCCTAATTTGTCATAGAAAAGTGCATTCCATATGTCCAGTAATTTAATAAACGTAATTAACATGTGCGTACTAGCTAGCTAGTACTAGATAACACCATATGTCCAGTAATTTAATAAGGGAGATACTAGCAATCGAACGTTCGATCACTATTCATTTCATCATACGTCTCTTTCAATATTTTTTTCAACGCTTGCAACTTTTTTCTCGACGCATGAAACATTTTTTTTCAACTCTTGCAACATCTGTTTAGTGTGTTGTATTTTTACTGTTTGTCAAAGGAAAATGTTGCACGCGTTATAAAAAAATGTTTCACGCGCCGGAAGAAAAACGTTGTAACACATCTGAAAATATCGAACGTCCGAGCTGAAGCCATTCCAATTTAATAAACGTAATTAACATGTGCGTACTAGCTAGCTAGTACTAGATAACAAAACACAACCAAAAAAGAAGGACAAAAAATATTATAAAAAAGGAAGGGAAAAAGGAAAGCAAATGTGCATAGGTACCCTAAGTCATCATTTCATAACAATTCCTCGCTGCCTGAGTAAATTCAAATGCGAAATATCATGCATACCCCTACTGCAACACACCATGATGCTTCATCTGCATTTTTCAGCTAGGCGGCGCATCCGTTGCTGACCAGCTCCGCCTTGGTGTTGTTCCATTGCTTGTTGCGGGGGCTCCACTTGGGGCACTTGGGGCTGAAGTAGTTGGCCTGCACCCCCGCGTCAAGCAGCTCGACGACCGGCCCGGGGCGCACGCAGCGCGGCGCCTTGTACTGGTTGATGGACGCGCCGCGGCTGAGCGCGTAGTCCATGAGCTTGTCGAAGGTGCCCTCCGCCACGACGCGCATCTCGAGGGGGCCGATGGACCTGTCGCAGGCGCGGCCCTGCCGATACACGCTATTCAGGGCCTCCTCCACGGACAGGCAGCACTTCTCGAACACGGAGGCTGGCACCGCCGTGCTGCCCGCTCGAAGCTCCCAGAACAGCACGTAGTGGCCTGGGATGGTGGTCGCGTCCGCGTAGCTGGTGTACTCAACCAGCGACGCGCCGAACGGCGCCAGGTGCTGCACCGCGCTGCTCACCGCCGTGTGCAACTCCGCCTCGTTCGTCTTGTCCGAGTCGATGCTCAGCGCCACGTTCTGGCGCCGCACGAAGCTGAACATCGGCGCCTCGTTCTTGAACCCCGCCACCCTCAGCACGTCGCCCACGCGATACCGATACAAACCTGCAGTAACAATCACATATATATAAGACGCTAGCTATGTGCCCGTGCGTTGTAACGAAAACTCAATTTATGATAAAAAATTATTTGCAAAGAGCAATAACAGTGGCAAAGGTGGGTAATTAAATAGTAGTGGCAAAGGTGGGTAATTTTATTGAAGTGACGTGGGCAAATGTGGGTAATTAAAGAGCAGTGGCAAAGATAGGTAATTTTGATGAAGTGACGTGGGAAGAAATTCTCACTTTATATAGTAAAGATTAGTCATACTAAACAATCCACAGGACGAATATATACATATAGATAATCGGAGCCACGCTATGTCGACGGTGTTAGGCATACCGGAGTACGTGGTGACCACGAGCTCGTACTCGTGACAGAGCTTCACATCGACCAGATCGACGAGGTCGCGGTGGGTCGGCTCGGCATGGCCGTTACTGGTATGGACGGGGAGGAACTCGAAGTAGCACATGGTGGGGATGAGCGTGTACGCGACGTCGCTGGGCTTGCACATGGGGTTCAGGTTGAGCCCGAAGTAGCACTCCGAAGAGGCGTACATGGTGCACGTCAGCGGCAGGCCGCCGCCGTAGAACTCAAGCGTCGGGATGTACTGCGACATGGTGCCGGTTACGATCACGTTGATATACTTGGTGCGGGGCCACAGACGCCGGATGATGCCCTCCCACGACGGCCTCCCGCACTCGGCCTCGATCTCGTCGGCGAGCGCGGGGTCTGCGCGGAGCACCCTCCCGACGGCGTCGCGCACCGCGCTGTCTGTGATCTCCTGGTCGAGCTTGCCGGAGCGGATGTCGTGGCACAGGCGCGGCCAATGCTTCTCGAGGAATCGGATGGCGCGGAGGAAGCCAGAAGCGAACACCGCGCCCACGCTCAGCACGTCGGCGCGGTGCACCAGGCCGCAGACAAGCTGCGTGTACATGCTCTGGTAGGAGTCCACGCACAGGATGGTTTCGTTGGGGCTCGTGTAAGCCGTGTATGGGTCGTGCGCCCGGTCAAGGAACTGCCGGCTCCGGTAGTAGCTCGTCAACACCGGCCGCGCCACGAGCCCGCCCGGCGTGCGCGACTCTGTCTTCACGAAGAGCAGGTACATCGCCTTGCCTTTGTCGAGCCCCGTCACCGACTGGCTCATCACCGGCATCAGCAGGCTGTACAGCAGTGACCGCCTGTCCAGCTCATCGGCGATGGTCGGCATGAGCTTCCTCTCCCCCCCGGACGTGCCCGAGCTGGTACAAATAGGCCCCCATTGCGGGAACGCGCGTTAATTAGTGCATATATACATCCATGCCCGACAGGTTTCGCACGCTGATAGCAGCGTGCACATGTACATGTACGTGCCATGTATACCTCGTAAGGAACTCGGAGATGGGCTCCCCGGAAAGGATCGGCGAGGTGTCACCGTTGGCGATCCGGAGTATGTCTGGCTGGAGTCCCTCGTAGGTGACGAGCGGAACAAGGCGGCGGAAGGCGTCTACGGTGTCGAGGGATCCAAAGACGCCGTGTCGGCGCAGGTACTCAGCTGGCGCGTTCTGCGCCAGAATCTCGGCGAGGACGCGCCGCTGCACCTTCCCGGCGTTCGCCGTGACGTGCTCGATGAATTCGAGAGCCTCGCGGTGCGCCCCGGGGGCGTAGCCGCTGGCCGGAGCTGGCTTGGCGGTCAGTGCTTCCGGCATGGCGCTGCACTGCACTGCGCACGGTGTGCGTGCGTGTTAGTGCAGCTTGCGCTATCTGGTTCGTCACGAGGCGGTGTTACTCGGTGGTTAACCACTAGCTAGGCAGTATGGGCGTTTTGTGTGACCGAGAAATGCGAGGGGTTATATAGAGAGAGGATGCTGCTACTGGTTTGTCATCATCTGGACCTACTACTCAATAGTACTGATGCTACTGAATTATTGAATTTATTTAGAGTTGGTTTTGCATGATTAGTCACAGAAATGATGTGGACTCCGTATAGCTACCGCACTGTTCTGAGTGTTCAAATGAACGGTCAAATATAATTACATTTAGATGATCAATCTGTGAAGTTTTTAAAAAGTTGCCACTTAACTCGTATAATTTTTGCATGGAAGAATCTCTAGATTCATAGCTTGCGTGTTTCAATTTTCTTGTACGAGTCATCAACTTGTGCATCTTACGAGTTACAATATTTTTATCACTAATAATTTGATTTAATTTTGTACGTTGTCTTCTCAGTTTCTAGCATTCCAATATTTGAAAATTCACGATTTTATTTCTCTATTCAATTTCAAATTCATATAGATATTTGGACACTATATTTTTGTCTTTTTATATGTCACATTGTTTATTTTATTTCCAAATGTAATTATATTTGAATAATACATAAACCTTAATTATTAGATGGTAGATTAAAATGCAGGCATGTATATATAGCTTCAAACGATTCTAGATTCTAATTTATATTGGACTTTTGGTTAAGCTAATCTTGCTTATTGTAATCAGACGATTCAGTTAGCTTATGGATTATCTCATTTGTTCTGTCATTCGTTGTGAATTTCACGCGATTTTCCTTTCCTTCAATCAGTGTAAGAAGTTCTAGCCTGTTTACCTTCAAGTATAAAACGTGGTGGTGCCGTGATGGCTTTGCCAACTCATGTATCTGCAATTCTACATTTTGAATAATATTAAAAAAATTAGCAATTTTAGTTTGGAATCTTAGTTCTTAATTTAGGATGTTTCAAAATTTTATATTCGGAATTTTTACTACAAATTTGTATATAGGAAGTGTGCAAATTATATAACTGAATCTTTAGGAATTTTTAATTCCTTCTAAGATTATGTTTCATTTGGAATTGGATTCTTCTCCTTCTATGATTAATGTGCAAGTCTTTTAGGATGCCTATTTTTTGCATGACAACTTGTGCATCTGACCCACACCGGTTATCAATCCTAAATGATACTAGTAGCTGACACTTATATAAATAGTTCGACCTAAAGCTTTGACTAATTGATGGAGCATCAACTTGTGCACGCTCTTGGCACTGATATTTTACACACAAATATATATATTATATATACTATATAAAGTGAGAGTTTCTTCCCATGTCACTTTATTAAAATTACCCACCTTTGCCACTGCTCTTTAATTACCCACCTTTGCCACTATTAGTGCTCTTTGCAAATAAACTTTTTATCGCAAATTGAGTTTTCGTTGCAACGCACGGGCACATGGAACTGCAATTTAGACCCTATAACGTAGTTTCAAGAATGAGGCCTTCCATCATACGAAAATTTACAGAAGGCACCTTAAAATCTTTCTGATTATTTAGTTTACTCTTGTAGATTTTATATAATTACTAGAAATTATTGTTCTGTTGCTTTAATTCGTCCGTAACTTATAGTTCCAAGTACAAAAGCTTTTGTATATAAAAATTTGCAAATTGCACCTTAAAACTTTTCTTATTACCATGGTTTAGTCTTTAGATTTCTGCCAAGTATTATTTTTCTACTGTTTTAATTTGTTTGTATGAGCGATTGTTGTTCCATTGCAACGTACGGGCACTCGTCTAGTATATATATAAGTCACACCTTGCGATTGAACCCATGTGATTGAGAACAGATACCCTCACTTCTGCCATCAAAACCATTGGTCGACTCATCTTTTTATGTGGAATATTTAATTAAATATGAACAACTGCACTTATATAAGATATTTTATTGGTGGGATTTTTAGCATGAAAACTGCGAGGAAGAAAATAAATGATACTTTGACGCGGTTCTCCGTGGTTTAATTATTACGTAGCTTGGAGGAGTAGGTTTGAAACATGTTCCTTTCATCCTTTGTCCCTTTGCACGTGGTGCATGTGTAAATGCAAACATATTTGTGTTTGTTACGGAATTTGGTAACGGAAATAATTAAATTAAAGCTTTGGGTATCTATTAAACACCAGCACGGTGTTCCGATAAATCTAGCCAACATTGGGACAAGATATACAAATTGGATGGTGCCGATCTTTTCCTTTTATCTGATTAACTTTGGAATTTCTATTTTTTTAAAAAAATTAAATTGGGTTAATGTGGAAATCTCTATCCTTTTCTCTAAAATTAACATGGGAATCCTCGAGGAAACTCCAATTAGTATATAGTATATACTAATTATCAACCCGTGCATCCGTACGGACTACATGTTTTTAATAAATGCTTCTAATAGTCTCATATATATTTAATTAAAATCCATATAAATTTGGATATCATAATTTTAGTTTTGAAAATTTAAATTTTCAGCTTTATACATGTTTGGACACTGCACTTTTTATTTGTTCCTTCCAAAAATACAAATACTTGCGCTATATTTTCATGATACATGTAAAAAACATGTAAACTACCTGAGGCCCTGCATCGCCCTAATTAAGATTCACCTCAAATAATGCCTACGTTTAAGATAGAAACTACTTGAAAGTAATTAATTGGTTTGTGCGTGCGATCCTTGTGTATTGGATAGATTATCTATCTTAATTACCCGGCCCCTCCACCAAAGTTTATAAGGTTTATTTTTTTAAATAGCCTTGTCCATAAATGTAGGGCGTATTTCATACTGCAATACAAAATTAGTGTGATGTTCCCTCTATACCTCTAATAAATATCCATCTTTATTTGATATTCTCTACATGCATACATTGAGTATAGTGCTTAGTGATAATAATTTGGGATAATCTAGTCATTTTCAATGTTTTCTTAATCTATATGTCAAGAAGAAATACGCCTTATAAACTTAAACGGAGGGAATACATTACAGCTATTTGGTATGTCCATACAGCTTGGTCATGATTGGTACACATATTTCTATGTGTCAACTTGATGATGACAGTTTAGAGGTTCATGAAAAAAAACACCGGAAACAAATCGATTAGAGATGGTTGTACAACATAGTAACTCTAATTATCTGTTGACGGTCTTAAATAGCATATATAGCTTGCATTATGAAATCAAGTGTGTGTGATACAATAAAAAGCTACTCCTTTAAACTTAGCACAAATATATGTAGTAAAATATAAAATGTGAATATAGCAGCCCGTTAGTGCTTACGGTCTAGTAATTAATTGGGGTAATTCCTTATGTGCCACTAAAAGTTAATATTGTCCCTATATATCACTTATTGTGTCACCGTCGGATCCCAGAAAAATACTTTCAAAATTCTCTGTGTGCTCTGTACTAGTTCAGAAAAGTTACTACACATAACAAAGATAATAACATGATATATCCAACATACTTTATTAATAATCAAAATTTACAGTAAAGGTGGCACACAAGCCAAATGAAAGATTATAGCGAAAGCGGAGTAAAACTAGTAGTAGAGCCTAATAGAATTGCCACGAGCAATCAACTAGGGCAGCGCCCTGGTGATCCTAGTCCTCACCATCGTAGGGATCAGTGGCGGAGCCACCGGGGGGGCGTGATGGGGCCTGGGCCCTCCCGGTCGGCATTTGCTAGCTTGTAAAGATTGTTGACTAACTCATAACAAAAATTCAATTGCTTACTTCTAGCATATACATACTCCATCGATTAGTAATTAATTAATTACCTAATGGCTGTGATGATCAGAGCAGACTATAAAACAGCACTGAATCGATGTGTTCTAACAAATCACAAGGATAACCAAGAAGAATGTCTCCTAGCATATATTTTTGCTCTATTTCTCATATTAAAGAACCTAGTTTAGAATATTTGCTGGCGTAAGGGAATATAAGTAGGCTAATTTAAGAACATTTGGACTGGTATATGTTTGTATTAGAATTTGAGGCTACAAATAGATAGTATGGGCATGTAGATATGTAGGTATATGTATCCTCTGTTTTCTTTGGTTAAAGAAGTCTCATATAGAATGTACAGGGTTAACGTCGGTGAGATCACACAAGAGTCCAATTCTTAAGCTGCAGTTATACCTTCCAAAGCGTTTATATATTGTACTTACTATATTAAGTGGTATGTTCCCTAAATCTTTGCAAGCTACAAGTGTTACATATTGTACTTACTATATATTAAACTTTAAATATCAATGAATCAATCATTAATAGAGGTTCATTTCATTCTTATGCCTCCTCCTTTAAAAATTTATGGCTCTACCACTGGTAGGGATATTCCTTTTCTAAAAACAACAACAAAGTAGGGGTGAGTACTGAAAGTACTCGCAAGTTACACGGGAGATGCATTTTAATGTAGAGTTAATAAAAGAAGGCTACATAGTTGAATTTTGCACAAAGCAAAAATTTTAGTACTCTAATTAAGTAATTTTTTAATGGCATACTTTTAGTTAAAGAATGTTTTCTTTTTAAACAATTTTTAACCAGGAAATCTGTCCTAGAGCTAAACCAATGTAAAATCCCAAAAATTTGCTTTTTGGCTAGTTTAATTTATTTAGATTTATCCTAGAATTTTTCTGATTTTATAAAGCCTTTTTAGTTCTAAGCGAGTCTAAGCATTTATCTAATTATTTTAATTATCATAATATATCTAAAAGTATAATCTTAAGATTTCAATGGCATAATGGAATCAAATTTACAAATGTGGACATAAATCAATCTGAGCGTAACCAGTCATTTGAAACTGGGTTTAAACTATATTTGATACAATTAATGCATACAATTAAATTTAAAACAAATTATAATTTAAAAACTAGGATCAAATATGTTCAAGATGTGTAACTTGTCTGGATTGAAGGCTAGGTAATCAAGATCATCGGTAGAAAGTCCTTTTGACTCTTCGAAAACTATATGTTACAAATCAACCAAATTCAAATGAAATCAAAATAAATTCAAATAAAAAACAAAATTAGTGTAAATAGATAGAGTATAATTTTACATGATTTTAGGAAGAAAAATGAGGACAATCATACTTAGATTGAAGGAGATCGGACCTTTTGAATCTCATATAAAATGGTGAAATTCTAAAAATTGACCTTCCGCATGACTTAGAGTAGAAATAGTTGTCGGTGGTGCTCTGATGGCAATTTTTAAAATCTGATTTTACTCTATATATCGGACACTGATAGGAAGCTCTAGTAAAAATTTGAGGCGAATATTCACCGTAGTTCGGAAAGAATAGCTTGTGTAGAGAGATACAGTGGATGTAATGTAAAAACTCAAATACGAGAATGTGAAAAATGAGGAGAGGAACAAGGATTCAATTTATAAGTCCATCAGACTAGTGGATTGTTAGCCAACGCTCGCAGGAATTATGGCCGGAATAATAACCGAGATCGCCGGAGTTAAATGATGAAACAGGTGGATTTTCGATGCAGGCTGGATGGTTTCGGGTTTACTTATTCTTACCGGGTGTGCTAGAGAAGTGGATCAGGTTATATAAACAGTGTTTTTATTTACCGCGTGCTATATTATTATTCCTCGTGACCCTGTTTAGAACACAATAATTTCATAGAAACTTCACATATATTTTACCAGAAGGTGAATCTTGCATGTGTTCTTGCTTCCTCCGGCAGTAACAAAAAGTTTTTTCTCTCTATTGGATTCAGCACCACTTGGCGTAGCATCGGGATCTGCAGCTCGATCTTCTCCCAAGAAATAGCGTACGTGAGCAGTAGGAGCCCAGGGAAGCGCGCATCAACAGCAAGCGACGGACGAGCGCGAGCACGCAAAAGCGCCTCGATCGAAGCGCGCGCCGGCAGCGCGCGGCCGACACGGCGCGTGGACGTGTTGCTTCCATGGCGTACGTTCCCGTGAAAAGGCCGGCAGTTAGCATCGCTTCGACTTGGCCCGTACTGCTGCGCACAGCTCAAAGCGCCTCTTCATCGGATTCATCCATCGATCGAGCGCTGTGCTGTGATCTCCTTTAGTCTACTCTTACCTTTGCCATCTGTTCTTGGTTAGCTTGGCTTAAATCTCTCCTTTTGATTTGGTCTAATTGTGAGGCTAACGGTGATCGTTCGGAAGATCGGCGAAACTGACGAACACGTCCCCGTCAAAGATATGCCCGGAGACAGCGGGATCAAACAGCCGACGGACCCGCAAAGGCACCGCGGGTAAGAACCAAGAACAGAGATATTGTTGTTTTGGACTCCTGCATGCATGTCGCCGCACTACTGAATGTCTGAACAGTAACACAATTGATCAGAGACAATGTTACTTTTGCAGTAATTCCAGCTGCATGGTAATATGCAACACGTACACGCATAAACGGTCCAGCGCGTACTGGAGTTCAGTTCATATGAGTTAGAATTAGAGATGGACAAACGAATCACTCGTAACACGGCGGAACATGCGCCTGTCCAAACTCTATTTAATTAACGCTTGACAACTACGCGTAACAACAGTTGATCAAGTCCCGGCCGTGCCATTGGAGAGAGCTAGCCTGCCTGCACTTGATTGTCAAGCCTAACTCCATCGCTCGCCTCTCTCGCGTTGAAGCAAGGGGAAGTTAGACAACAGTACCATGATGTGCAAAAGCAACGTAGCTACGCATTGCTACTTTGGTGCAGGCTCCTTAATTATGTGCCTCTGCCCTGAGGGGCGCGCGCACGGCCATGTGGATTCTACTCGATCGAATACAGGTAGGCGAGTGTCATCCGGGGGTGGTTGTACTGCACGACGGTCCTGATCTTGCTGTTTGGCCCTGAATGGAGAAAGAACAAGCGAATGATAGAAGGGCAAACAAATCATGCAAGTTCACCGAGAAAAAAGTTGTGTCATGTCGACGTCTTCTGATTCCTATCCGTCCACTACTCCTCTATCACCGGCTTTTGGGTTTTGCAATGCAGATATTAGTTTGCCAATTAGAAAGTACTAGCTAGCTAGGGCATCGAGTTGATTGGACAGACTATCTTTTGTTGCAAGTGCAGCCGCTATATAACTGGTACTTGCACTCAGGGGTGGAGCCATCCTGTGGCTCGGCCGTTGTTCTTAGGTCTAGGACAGGATAAGTCTATAGCCAAAGCAAACCTATCTTAAAGCATTTTGATCATAGGTATCGGGCCACAGCCTAAGTGGCCTTAGGCCTATCTCCACCTCTGCTTGCACCAACAGTTAGACTGATCCATACCTTATTTTGTAGTGGAAATGGTGACTTATAATAGCAGCTATAAAGGTGGTTTAACTAGTTTGTCTTTACAAATGAAGGAGAGTCACATCACATATAAGGCAGTAGCCAGTGTGGTGCCTGCAATTGAGAGGGAAACAGAATATTCATGCATATGCTTGCACGGTGGTAGCGTTCAGAAATTACAACGGCACGAATTATTGCCCCATTCTTTCTGCGCCCCATAATTCATAGCAATACGAGATGGATTTGGACCCATTATTGAAGCCACCAGCTAGGAACACTTATGGCAGGAGCCACCACCTATTATTGTGACCTTTCTGAACCTGCAATGCTGATGGATCAGTTGATGACAGTTTTGAACCATGCACAGTTGCGCACACAACTGACAGACACCCCAGAATACCTGATCCGTAGGGCCTGAGTCTTCCTTGCACGATTGGTCTCTGCATCGTGCATCAAGTGTCGAGATCGAGAGCGCCCGGGGCGTTGGGTAGCGCTGTCTGCGTAAGGACGACGTAGTCACAGATTGCCACAGTGTAACAGACAAAGTTGGCTTCTCATAGTGAAGGTGATGTTTCAATATCTGTCCTCCTAGTTACACTGACGTTTCGATCAAAATGAATCGCGGCAGGAAAATTTGTACTGTCACTTAGCTTGTTCATTGCTGGCGCAAGAAGTAATTTTTTGAAACACCCCGAAAATTTCAAAAATGGGTTTAATTAATTTATTTGGATTTTCCCTATTTTTTTTCTCGAATCTTATTTCGGATTTAATTGTCATCTTTCCGTTTTTGACCACTCTTCAAATTTCCGCTTTCCGAATCGGTCTCCCGCCTTCACTCCCCGGCCCAATCTCCCGGCCCGTTTTCTTTTCTCTCCCACGCCGGCCCGAAATACCATCGCCCCGGCCCAAAGCCGCCGGCTGCTTCCGCCGCTTGCTTCTTCCGCCGGCGTTCCGTCCGTCTCCGCCCCTGCCCTTCGACCGTTTTCTCTGCGTTAGCTTTGCAGCCTTCGCTCGCCAATCTCGAGCCACCGCTACCGCACAACGCCGCCTACTCGCCAACCAACGGAGTGCATCTCTCGTCGCCGCCGCATCGTCATGATCAACCCCGCCCCATCGCATTGTTCCGTTCCCATCGCCCCGCAGGCCAATGGCAACCACTCTGCTCCGCACGCCGCTTAGCCCGCCCCACCGCCTCGCCTAACCCGTGAAGCTTACGCTACTTCTCGACTGCGCCGAAAGCCGCCCATTGCTGCGTTCCTCCTCTTGCCGAGTCCCATCACTACTCGAGTACCTCCTTGCCGTGCCATTTCTCTCCGCCCCGAGCTCACTCTCGCGCCGCCTGTCGTATAAAGACCCCACTTTCCTCCATTTTCGCCAGGCCCATGAGCAACCTCCTCCACATCCCAAGCTATTATCTCTTCTAAGCTCTCGCGCCTCCATTTGCTCGCCACGCTCGTCTTCTCCGTTTCGGCCAAGACTGGCACTTGTAGCCCTCCGCTATCTCTCTGCCCATTTCCGCCGCCCATCGTTCGCCAAGCCTCCTCTTGCCCTCCGCCCACCCATTCCTCCTCCCGTGCGCTATTTCTCCTGAATCGCCGTCACCTTCTTCGGCCCAGGTTGTTCTCGCCACCACGCCCCTCGGTCATCCCGAGCCCATTTTCTCCACCCACGAGTTCGCCACACCTCCCCACCTTCCCGCTTATCTCCCGAGCTCCGAGCCACAAATCGCGGATTCGCCGTCGTCTTCTTCGATTCCAGCCTTCCTCTCGCCACACTCACTCACCGACAGAGTCGTCCCCACGGTCAGGCCCTAACTTCCGTCTCCTGGCGTGTGGTCCCAGACGCATCACCCGCGCTTGCGCTCTCGACCGACCTTGGGTCCATGCTGGCGACCATCCTTCACCCCACTTGCCATTGGCCCGTCGGTCGATCACACTGCTCTCCGGGCCACAGTCCTACCACTCTCGCCGCCACGACAGTAGACCTTATTGTCAGCATTACTCGCCTGCTTGTCGTGGGTCAGGCGTTAATTGGGTAGTCATATCGCTCTGTGGTAGAACCCACAGCAGCGTGCCCAATAGCAATGATAGACCATTTCCTAATTTGTTTTCGATTTAATCCAAAAATGCAAATAAAATCGAGAAAATCTCCAAAATTCCCAAAATTCCAAAAATACCAAAATACATTTTCTTGACCCTTTCGAGTCATTGAGTCCAAAAATCGGTTGTCCGCTTCGCCATACCAAGTCCAGAAAATTCCCAAAATACCACTGAGCTCCGATCCGGCCATTTCTCCCTCGATTTTCCTTTCCATTGCTTTTTCCTTGTTTTGATTTATTCGTTTATTTATTGTTTGCGTTTCTTCGCGCTAGATTCGACGTCAAAACAACCGTTGGCACGAATCCCGGAGCAGGAACAGTACACGGAGCCGTCGCAAGGGCAGGAGCCGTTCGAAGCCAGACACGACATCGACCAACTCTTTTAGGCGAACCCTCGATTCCGCAAGGCAAGCCACACTCCTTGAACATGTTGAACCCAGTTCCACTACAGTATTTATGTATATTTCTTGTATTGCATTATTTTGCTATTTTAGAAAATTAGAAAATGTGGTAATTTCGAATGACATAAATTAGATAAATCCCAATGTTAACCCTGTTGTTATGCCTTAATTCCTTTTTAACCCTAAGATATAAAATAATGAACCCCTCGTAGATGTAGCAATTTATACATTTACTACTTTTAGACAAATGCTTAAAATCTCCGAGAGATAGCTTGATCTTTGTTGGTTTTATGAAATTGCTACGGTCTTGGGTAAGCATTAGGCGGACCACGGAAGGTGGATGTTGGCCCAATCCCCAACCGATGACGAGGCCAATGGTTGAGGTATGGTGGTGGTATGCTGATTGGTACCAATGGTTTGTGGTTTGTCATTTGGCTAAGTCTTTGGCGTTTAAGGACCGACGCCTTGGGTAAAGAAAATAACTTCGAGATCCCGCTCAACCACAAGTTGGGTCGGCCAATCTCATTGACTTGGTCCAACATAGTCTAGTACATTGGGCTTCCTTTTAATACCTATAGGAAAGGATCCGGTTTTGGGGCGGAAGGGCATTGGCGGCCGGGTGGAACGGGAGTGGTCGCCCATCCGATTCACCTAACAGTGAGGTGTCCATGTGACCTGCGGTGGACTCTCGCTCTGCCCGTGGGACCACAGAATGTATGGGCACAACAACCTCTTGGGTAGGAGCTAAGGAGGGGAAGTTCAACGAAATGCTATGATTATCTCGGTCGGGCCGTATGCATAAAAGTTGCATGTTGATTCCGGTGGCATTAATGACCGTAGATGTCTTGTGGGTAAAGCCGAGCACCTCTGCAGTGATATCAATGGTATTGAATCACGCCGTGCTTCCTTAATGAAGTAGGGAGTTAATTTAGGGTGATTCCGACAACTGCGCCCCTGTAGTTTTATAAAATTTAAAACTTGTCGTGAAGGTGAACTTTGCAAGTTAACCCCCCATGATTTATATTGCTAATTATGATTTGTGTTTCAAATGTAAAATGAAAATTAATGTTTACCACTTGCATCCACAATACTTAAAACCTGTGCCTACCTTTGTTTATCCCTGCATGTAATATTCAGAATTTCCGTGTGGTTTGTTGAGTACGGTTGTGTACTCACCCTTGCTCCCAATCCCCCTCCATAGATTTCCTTTGAAGATGGCAAGCTCCAGACGACCGTAGATGACGATGTTATTTGGCTTTGAAGGCCTTGATCTATCTGCTCAAGCGTTTCCTGTGGGTGTTCAGAATGTATTGATTGCAACAAGACCTTTTTGTAAAATCTTGGCCGTTAGGCCCCTATTTCATCTATAAAATGTTACGCAATTGCTCTTTTATCAAGCAATGTACACTTGGTTACCTCGCAGCCTAAAATCCAGGTAGTAAAAGGTATTTATATACACCCCCCTGAAAAGGGTGGTCCGTCACATTTTCACCTTTTCTTTTCCAGCCTTTGCCAACTTTCCCCTCTCAAGAGTTGGTCATCATGCAATATCAGAACTTGGCTGGTTGATGTTGACACATGTCAGTGCTTGATATATGGAAACCAACAACCCGAAGCGCACGGATAGGAATGAGAGGGACCCGGAGCCATGAAATTTTGGAAATATGAGCAAGGCTAACGCTATTTGATAATCTAAGATGAAATATTGCCTAAAAATCTCTGTTTTATTGCGTTTGCGACAACAAAACTGCACTGCACTTACATGTGTCATCGCTGGGAACCTAGGCAGTAAGTCAGTAACCCGCCCTACCCACGGGTAGGGGTGGCAACGGGGCCATTCCCCGCCGGGGAGTGCTTTCCCGTCCCCGTTTCCCGTCTCGGGAGAGAAAATCCCCTCGTCCCCATCCCCGTTCGGGTATCGGGGCCCCGTCGGGGACCTATTCACGCGAAAATTTCACATAAGAGAAGAGCTCTTATAGCCATTTTAACTCTAAAATCATATCAACAGACAAGGAAAAAAAGAATGCATGTATTCATTGAAGATTATGTTGTCCCGTTTATGAAAATGTGAATATGATGGGCTAGAGAATATGTTTGCAATCTAATAACTAAATTGGACTAAACTAAATTTGGATCCCCAACCGGGTCCCCGCGGGGAAAAAAATTCCCCGTCCCCGTCCCCGCCATCCCCGACGGGGGAATAATTTTCCCGTTTCCATCCCCGCGGGGGACGATTTCTTCCCATACTCGTCCCCTAATAGAGTAATTCCCCGCCGGGGATCGGGGAATGGGTCTCTATTGCCACCCCTACCCACTGGAGATGGATCCGTCTATGTACGCAGGGATTGGTAGCAAATGGAGCACAGTTTATTGTAATCATAAAAATAAATAATCAACAAATGTTCTTGTCGGGGATTGGATACACTGTACCCAAGGCAACCTTTGAAGCCCGGCATGTCGACAATGGCCTTGCTTTCATTTGGCGCTCACAGGACCGACCTTGGTAGCCATTTCATGGGCTACCCGTCCCCGAGCAAGCCGAGCTCGGGGGCTCGCGGCAAAGCGACGTGGCATTAAATGCCGCGCGGCTCGAGGAATCACCCGCCCGGGATCTGCGCTGCCATGGTCCGCGCCGCCTTGGTCTTCGCCCGCTGTTCCCACGTCGCGTGGTACCCGGCGGGTGGCGCGGCTACTGCACTGCCTACGTCCTCTACAGTAGAGCGCCCCCTGTATTAACTATCTTGTCTCCTGTAAATCCTCTATAAATACCCCCTCGCACGATGTACTGAGGGCTGGACTTTTTCGACAGCTCCACACATACTCAGACACAGAGCTTGCTCACTGGAGTCCTTAGGCTAGTTCGAGGCCCCTCCGAGCAAGCACGTTGTAATCACTCCTTACTCATTAGTGAATCCACTGGACGTAGGGTTGTTATCTCCTCCGTGAGAGGCCCGAACCAGACCAAAAACGACCCTTGTGCGCTTCCTGATTGTCTTATCCGCCCCGATCCGTAGCTCGGCATACCCTCAGACGTACAGCCCTTGCGGGAAAGGGGCCTTAGGTTGATCCCTCATTCAACAAGTAAGCTCGGCGAAGGACCCCTGTCCCGAATCGTCGACAGCTGGCGCCGTCCGTGGGGACCGATTGAAGTCCTTCTGCAAGGAATCCCTGAGGATGCCAAACTCGCAAGACAATCAAGACCTCTGCGTCTTCGACGACGTGGAGGACGGCGATGAATACTACGCCAGCGACGGCATGGGTGGTGCGGTCGATCCAGAAGGCCACACCGAAACCGGGAGTCTTTCCCGGTGGGCTGCAGCGAGCATTTCCTCGCTTCGCGGCGGATACCCTAAACTGCGAGGAAGAATCTGGCGGCCTATGTATGATCGGGCCGCCCCGACTGTCTCGAGCTCGGCCGGGGACGCGTCGTCGACACCCCTTCGGTGTCGCCCGTGCAGTCCTGGTCCTCCCGCCGCGTCTGCATGGTGGAAAGGGAGGGCGACCACGAGGAACGGCTGTCTCCAGCGGCCTCTCCTCCTCGCCGGCATAACGATGGTGAGGAGCACCCGGAACTATCCCCGGGCAGGGACCCGGAGATCGTCCACCGCCAATCCGGCGGCGGAGCTGGTGCCGGGGTCGGAGACCGGGCTCGCGAGACCCGATTACCGTTCCCGAGTCTGGCGCCACCGCCCTCAAAGTCGCCTCCGCTGCTCCTCGAGCGCTGAAGCGCCGCCAGCGCCATGGCGGCGATCGTCGCGCGACCTCGAACTTCGCTAACCAGGCGGACCTGGCGGCCATGGGGGCCCTCGTGGCCGAAAGCCTGGAAAAGCTCGCCGCCGACATCGGGCTCCCAGGACCTCCTAGCGTTCAAGGGCCCCGGGATGTTTCCCGGGACATTAAGCGCCATTCCTCGGCCAGGGCCTCCCGAAGCCCTGCTCGGGGGAACCCCGGAAATCAGCGTCAACACCGTGAGGATGTCCGGAGTACTTCCCGGGCAGCCTCACGGGCATGCCCGGCCCGCCCGTGAGCGCTCTGTATGTTCTACATCGAACCCGCCATCGTCGCACCGGCATGAGGGCGTGTTCTCTCGCCTCACCTTGCGCGCCAAGGACCGCCTGGGCCCCGATCGCCACGACCGTCACACCCGGAGGGCTCGCCATGATGGCCCGGCGTTCGGATGCCGGGCTTTCTCGGCGTCCTCGCGGCGTCAAGTGGCGAAACAAATTCAAGCCCGGCCACATCGAGCGTTTCAACGGGACCCAAAACCCCGATGAGTTCATCTCGATCTACTCCACCGCCATCCAGGCGGCCGGCGGAGACGAAGGGGTCATGGCTAACTACCTCCCCACGGTCCTCGACGGCTCCGCCAGGACTTGGCTCTTTAACCAGAAGGAGGGATCGATCCGCTCGTGGAGGCAGCTCTCGGAGGCCCTCCTGGCAAACTTCCAAAGCTGCTACACTCGCCCGGGCAACGAGCGCGACCTCGAGCGGCTCATCCAAACGGATAAGGAAACGCTACGCGACTTCGTCCAAAGGTTCATAAAGGTAAGGAACTCCATCCCGAGCATCTCGGACGAAGCGGTGGTCCGGGCCTTCAAGTTCGGGGTCCGTGATGTCCGCTTCACACAAGACTTGGAGATTCACCCGACACAGCCGACCAGCGAATCTATTTCGTATGGCCGGCCGCTTCTGTAACGCCGGCAAGCCGTGCAATGGAAAAAGCACTCGATGAGGGCAAGCTACCGCCTCGGCCGGCACGAGGGCGCCTCGAGCAAGAGACCCTCGGGCTCCGCGAGAAGAAGGTTAAGAAGAAGAAAAAAAGTCGCTTGCCGGACGTGGTCACGGCCGTCGAGCAACGACAACCCGTGCTCCACCACTTCGGCGTATGGTGGCGTGGTCGGCGCCCGCATGCCTGGCGACAGCCGCGACGCGACCAAGGCGAGATGACCAAGGTCGCGACGGCGGTCGTCGCGGCGGCTAAGCGCGCCCCACGGCGAGCCGCCGCCGCTCCATCGGTGGCGGTCACGACCTCCATAATCTATGAGGACTGGGCATATCGCTGGAGAAATTCTATAAGGCGAGGGCCCCATGCCGCTCTCCCGAGCAAGGGGAGAGCAACAAAAGGCAAAGGTCCCGCCGCCGGCAGCGACATGGATTACCAGAGCCCCATAATCACATCGCCGTCATATTCGGGGCTCCTCGGCCTACAAATCCGAAGGGATTTAAAGGAGGCCGCGCGGGAGGTCGGCCACATCGCCCAAGGCAGGCCCCCCGTACAGCAGCTCAAGTGGTCCGAGTTGCCCGTCGTGTTCTCCAAGGATGATTGTCCCCTTGGAATGACCAAACCCCAGAAGCTCCCGTTGGTCGTGAGCCCACCATCAACAACGCAAAAGTCGGTAGGGTCTGATCGATGGCGGAGCTCCTTGGACCTCATATCCGTTTCGGTCTTGGGCGAGATGCGTGTCCCTCGTTCCAAGATCAAAACATCGCTGTCCGTTCTTGAGATTGTCCCGACACCTCGATCAAGCCTTTGGGCGGATCGTCTTGCCCGTAACGTTCGGGGACACCGCAAACTTCGGACCGAGCTAGTCAACTTCAAGTCGTGGACTTCAAGTCGACCTAGCGCCATCTGGGCGGTAGGCCCTCTCCAAGTTCATGGCCGCCACGCATCACGCCTATCACTGCCTAAAGGTCCCCGGACCCAAAGGCGTCGTCACCGTGAAGGGCGACCACAGGGCGGCCCTGAGCTGCGACGAGAAGTCCCTCGACATGGTCGGGCAGCTGCCTCAGCGTGGCCCCGACCAAGCGCCGGCACCTTCCCGGCCTAAGGTTACCCTCCAGCCCGGAGGAGAAACCAAGGCGGTCCCTCTCAACGAGGCCGACCCGACCAAGGTCCTCCATTTGGGGTCTTCTTTAGACCCCAAATAGGAACTCGAGCTCATCACCTTCCTCCGGAGGAGCTCGGACGTGTTCGCCTGGGAGCCGTCCGATATGCCCGGGGTCCCAAGGGAGGTGATCGAGCCTGAAAGCTAATATTGACTGGCAAAAGACACGTCGCGTCGAAGCTCGGCGATTTTCCCGAGAAAGCAGGCAATCATCAGGAAGAACTCGAAAAAAGCTCCTCAAGGCCGCCGTCGGAGAAGTCGGGCACTGCAGTGGTGGCGAATCCGGTCATCGTCAAGAAGAAGGGGGCAAATGGCGCGTGTGTGTCGACCACCTTTGGTTTAAACGCCGCGTGCGGGACAACTTCCCCTGCGGCGCATCGACCGGTGGTTGGCCGACGGCGAATCCTGTAATGAGCTTTTTGGGCGCATATTCGGGCTATCACCAGATTAGCTTGTTCCACGGGGCGAGAAGACTTCCTTCATCACGCCCTTGACGCGTTACGCTACGACCATGTCTTTCGGTCTGCGGGAGCGCGGGCGACCTTCGGCGCTTGATGCAAAAGACCTTCCAGAGCGGATAGGCGGAACACGGAAGTATATGTAGATGATATCGTAGTTAAGAGTAAAATCCTCAAGCCATATATCCCACCTTGAGGAGACCTTTTGTAATCTCCGTGAGACATCGAATAAAACTTAACCCCGAAAAGTGCGTTTTTGGTGTAAAATCCGGTAAAGTACTCGGGTATATCATCGGGCCGCAGGGCATCGGTGCCAACCCGGAGAAGATCGAAGCCATCGAAAGAATCATTTAAGCTCGGTAAAGGAGGTTCAAACCTGACCGGACGTATGGCGCTTTAAGCGCTTCATTTCGGTCGAGGCGAGGCTTGCCCTTCTTTAAGGCGCTCCGCAAGCATGATGGTTTCGCCTGGACAGACGAAGCTAACCGCTCCTTCGAGGAGCTGAAGCAGTATCTGTCCAGCCCTCCGATCCTGGCCACGCCAAGGTCGGGGGAGTCGCTCTTGCTATACCTCGCAATGACGCCCGGGCCGTAAGCGCGTCTTGTGATAGAGCGAAGGGAACGCGGCGTCCGGTATACTCGTCGTAAGTGTTGCACGGACCGAAGGAGCGTTACCCCGAGGTCCAGAAACTCTTGTACTCGCTGCTCGTAGCCTCGAGGAAGCTACGCCACTACTTCCAAGCTCACAAGGTCGTTGTCCCGACCAGCTTTCCGCTTAGGGAGATCCTAAGAAATCGGGCGCCGGTATGGGATAGCGAAGTGGGCCATGGAACTCGCGAGTTCGATGTCCACTTCTGCCACTGCCGCGATCAAGTCTCAAATTCTAGCGAGACTTCGTGGTGGAATGGACAAACCCAGACCACCCACCACCAAGGACCACGAATCCGAGACCGGTCATTTGGACCATGTGCCGGCGGTTCCAGAGCTTTGAGCGCTCGGTGGCGTGGTCTTGTGTCCCCTCAAGGATCGGCTCGATCGTCATTCAATGACACTTCCCCGCAACAAAACAATGCGGCGGAGTATGAAGGCCTCTTGGCCGGACTCCGAGCGTCCAAGGCGCTCGGAGTCCAGCGGCTGACTGTGAAAGGCGATTCACAGCTGGTCATCAACCAAGTCAACAAGGAGTATCAGTGTTCCGATCGCTCAATGGCGCTTTACTTGGTTGAAGTGAGGAAGATGGAGCGGTACTTCAGAAATTTCGAAGTACTCTACATCCCCAGGAAGGATAATTCCCTGGCCGACCAACTTTCCAAGGTCGGTTCCTCGCAGATGCCCGCCCCTCCGGGGGCGCTAGTCGGCTTTCTGCACAAGCCCTCCATTCCTCTGTAGAGGAGGCACCACCCAGATGCCCGTCGGCCGGGCGCTAGCCAAGCATCTGCGAAGCCCTCCATTCCCTCTGTAGAGGAGGCATCGAGGCGTCGTGCAACGTCTCCTTCCTCGAGCAAGGTGCGGATTGAATGGCGCCATTCATCGATGATTTCACCCATGGGACATTGCAGGAGGAAGAAGCCGAAGCGTTCCCATTGCAAAAGGCGGTCATCTGTCTACAAGCTCGTGAGCGGCGCCTTGTACCAAAAAGGCGCTTGAGTCCTCTCCAAGTGCATATCTCGAAAACGGCGAGTTCCTTCTCAAGATATCCATGAAGGAATGTGCGGGGCCCACTCGTCCTTCCGGGCGCTTCGTGAGCAAGGCATTCCTGGTGGGGTACTATTATTATGGCGCTAGACGGCGGCTTTCGGCGTCGTGGCAACTTGTCGGGCGTGCGATTTCACGCCGTAAGTCCCACCAATGCCCTCTGCGGCGCAAACCATCCCACTCTCATGGCCATTCTCGACACAGGGGTGACATCCTCGGGCCTTTCCCGTGGTCGAAAGGTTCTAAATTCTTGCTCGTCGCAATCGACACTTTCTCTAAGTGGATCGAGGCCGAGCCGTTTCAACCATTTCGGCTCAAGCAGCCAAAAGATTTTTCCGCGGCAATGTGGTGACGCGCTTTGGGGTACCCAATCGCCTCATCACAGACAACAACACCCAGTTCACCAGCGAACTATTTCGGGCCTACTGCGAAGACATCGGCACAAAAATCTGCTTCGCCTCTGTAGCCCATCCGCAGAGCAATGGAGCAGCCGAAAGAGTGAGCGGCCGGTTGCTCAAAGGATCAAGAAAAGAGTCTTGAGACCTTTCCGGCAAAGGTGGGTCATGGGTGGGCGAGCTCCCTTCCGTCCTTTGGTCGGTCAAGACCTTCTTGAGCCGAGCTACTGGCGAAATGCCCTTCTAGCTTCGTCTATGGTGCGAGGCCATCCTCCCTTGAAATCGTGCTCGGATCCCCAAGAGTGCACTTGGCCGACGACATTCACCAAGGTCGCGAGCGCCGCCTCGACCTTGACCTTACCGAAGAAACTCGCCTAAAGGCACAGCTACGGTCAGCCGTCTACCAGCAAACCCTCCGCAAGCATGCGGCTAAGTCCATTCGGCCTCGAGCCCTACAGGTTGGCGACCTTGTCCTGCGTCGGATTCAGGACACGTCGAAGGCCAACAACTCTCCCCCAAGTGGGAAGGACCATTCATGGTCGTTTCGGTGTCACGCCCGGGGGTTGTCCGCCTTGCAACGGAGGATGGCCGCGAGCTCGCTAGTTCATGGAACATTGACCAGCTGCGCAAGTTCTATATTTAAAAGCTCATGCCCCGTTTCCTACGCTATGTTGTAAATTCACGACCTCTTGAATCAATGCAACTCTCGTTCGCCTAAACACTTCTCACTTAGAGTTCGGACGCGCGACGTGGAATGGCACAAGGTACCACGACCAATGCCCGGCAGCTAAAAATTACCGCCAAAGCGCCCGGTCTCGATAAGCCGACCTTGGTCCGCAGTAGCCATCCGCTGCGCGATACAAGTCGCAAACAGACACCCTTTTGGTCGGTACGAAACTTAGCCCGGCCAGGCGCGCATGGTCGCTGCACACCATGTCCCAAGAACCGTGCGCTTCCCCCACACGCGACCATGCTCGTGAATTAGGGCCGTGCGTGCAAAGTGTTAGGAAGTTTTGAGACACGCTTGTTTTTCTCCACCGACCTAACCCACGCTTGTCACCCGGATAGCCGGTGTTTGGTCGGAGGTATAGCGCGCGCTTTATCTCGTCTCTCCTGCGAAACAAACTCGTGCTCGCAACCCAGGTGCATGAGTTCCATTCGCAGCAGGGGCTCGGATAGGAGCGGGTCATCACGCGAAAATATTTTTTGTCGCTAAGTCATAGCTTGCTGCAAAAGCACGTCTCTCTCTTAAGCACTATGTACATGCGCGAGTCATTTCATTTCAACTAACCTCGGGCCTACGTCGCTCATGCATCAATCTAACTTACACTAGGTCTATCTCACAGCTATCATTTGCAAGGAAAGCAAGAGAAAGACCAAAAAGAAAAAAGAAGCGTCATCACAGACGCAACATTCGAGTAAAGAAGAAGTTACGCCCCAGCAAAGGCAAAAAAGTATATAACCCTACACACCAGGCGTCGCCCCCCTAAGCGCCGCGGAGAGCTTTTGCCTATACTCGGTGACCTTGGCCTCAAGATCGATCACCTTTCGCCGGGCGTCGCGACCTTCGTGGGCCTCTCCACGGAGTTGCTCGACTTCTTCTTTATCTTGCTCGGCGAGGGCGGCGGCGTGCGCGCTGCCTGCTCCAGGTCGGCTATCTTGGCTTCAAGGGCTCGAGCACGCTGCTTCTCCTGTTCAAGTTTTTGCTCGAGCAGGGCGAGTCTGGCTAACGGCGATCCTTCTCAATCCCAGCGACCCTCGCTTCGCTCGATCTAGCTCCTCCTCGGCCTGGCGCGACACTTCGAGCTCAGCCGCCTTGGTCTCGAGGGTCCGGGCATGCTGCTTCTCCTGTTGAAGCACTTGCTCGAGCCCAAGGACCTTGTTCCGGCTAAGGGAAAGACTCTCCTCCGCCAGGCTGGCCGTTTTCTTCCACTGCTCCAGCTCTTGCTCGAGCGCGAGCACTTTCTTCTCGGAAGCGGCAGCGCCCTCCTTGGCCTGGCGGGAGACGGACCTTTCCTGCTCAAGCTCTTGCTCGAGCCCGAGGATCTTCCCCTTGGACTCGACGACTTCCTGCTCCGCTTCGCGGCATCTTTTCACGATTATGGTGTCCGCGAGCTTGAGGTCGCCCACCTTCTCCTCCAAATTTAGTGGTCCCAAGCCGCTTTCTTCATATAAGCGGGCCAGGGTGTCGGGGACGATCAACACTTCCTCAAAATTGGCCAAAGACTTTTTAAGAAGCTGCGGGCAGGAAAACTCTAAGCGGGATCCCACAAAAACCAGAGAAGGAAAATTACTGCGGTAGCAGGGCAATTCTCACCTCGGCGACGTCGGTGCGCAGATTCTCCCGGAACCTCTCATAAATCTCCTCTTTGAATGTCATGGGATCCGCAGAGGTGTCGCAAGCCGGAATCCTTGAAGAAGGGCGGATTGTCCGAGGCTGGCGAATCCTCCTCCTGGGCATGTTGTCCGTCCCGAGGCACCAGGGCCCACTCTTGAGCGGCGCTCCCGCTCGGGGTCCGCTCGCTATCCTCCCGAGCATGTTGATCGCTCAGGGCTTCGCTATCCCCCCAAGCAGGTGGTTCGCTCAGGGCGGGTGCCGTCTTGTCCCGGGCAGGCATTTCGCCCGGGAGCCCCGTGCCTTCTTGAGCAGCTCCCTCGCCCGGGGCCGCGGGGTCGGCCTTCTCTCCTCCTTCCGTGCTCGCCGCTTCCCGCGCTTGGCCATCACGATGTCGGCGGCAGCAGATAGCACGCCCGCTAAGGCACAACGGGCGAGCTCGTGAGCTATTTGGCGGTAGTCCGGGAAGGCCCTACGGGCTATTAAACGTCCACGTCGGGTGAGTGGGGTTAGCCCGGGAGCGCGAAACAAAGAGCAAAGAAAAAACAAAGCAAGGGCAGGGATCGATGCCCACCTTTGGCCGGGCCTTCATCGTCGCCCGCGGGCGGGTTCGCCGCCGCTAGAACTACCAGATCGGCCGTCTTTTCGGCGGACTGGGTGATCTTCGCCAGCTTAGGGTCAACTGTCTCCATGTCGACCCCCTCCAGCGTCTTCCCCTGATGCCTGGGTACCGTTGCGAGAGGCTTCGCCCGGCTGACGATCCCAAACTCCCGAGCTTTAGTAGCTCGCGCGAGTTGGTCCTTCGTCTCGGCCCGCTCCCTCTCCAGCGCTTCCCGCTCGATCTGCACCATGCCTTCGATCAATCGTCCCTCCGCCGCGATTTGTTCGATTTGAACTTCCAGGCTATAATTCTTCAGCCAAAGCCTCAGGCGGCTTACCTCCTCCATCCGATCGGCGTACTCCATGTGCCGCTTCGGGGGATCTCCCTGCGCGGCTGCTTGCCTCTTCGACGAGCGGATGCTGCGCGGCCGCGCCGCGACCTCTTGCTCCTCCCTTTCTTGGTGCGAGCGCGAGGACGGGCACTTTGCGCCGCCGCCTTGGATTTAAGCTCGGCCACGCCCAGCTCCAGGGCAGTCCTCTCCTGCCATGGAGGAGCGGAATGCCGTAAGGAAAGGCGCGGGTGCTGTTCCCGCGCGCAAATACTCAGTAAAGCCCGGACGTTTTCCCCGCGCATGAATAACCAGAGACACTTACCACGCTGCCCCGCTCGAGCACGTTCAGCGGGACTTGGCGTTTCTTCTCGAGCTCCTTGCCCTTGGGGGTCCCGAACATTTCGCCGACCCTCTTCTCCACCCAGTCGTAGCCCGGGGCTGTCGCCGCGTCGCGCAAAATGTCATCACAAGCTCGAGCAACGCGTATGAAGCAAAACTATCACAAGCCAGGAGAGCATACCTGAGTCGGATTCGCGGGTGAGGTCGTCCCACCCGGTGATTTCGAAGAAGGGGCGCTCTCTCCTCCGCAGCGGGGATATTCTATTCCGGAGGAAGTCGCGGACGATGTCGCGCCCGGTGAGCCCCATGTTCGTGAGCTCGTGGATCGTCATCAAGATCTGCTCCTCATCGGGGTCGACCGGCGGGCGCGGCGTCTCGGCGTTGGGCGCCGCCGCCCGATAAGCGCGATGAAGTCCCGCGGCTTCCGCAGTAGAACGATGGTCGGCCCACCAGCATGGCGGAGTCCTTGAGGGTGAAGATGGGAAACTCGAACGGGCGGACGGGCCGCAGGCGAAAATATAAAGCGCCGGTGGGGGAAGTCCCGCCGGTGCGGAAAAGATTGTAGAAATGGAAGAAGAGACTTGGCGTGGGGAGGGTGCCCACAAAGCCTTCGCAAAGGTGGGCGAAAACGTTCAAGACGAGGATGGAGTTGGGGTTCAGATGAGTGAGTTCGCACCGGCATTGCTCAAGCACATCCCCAAGAACTCGCTCTCCCCATCCGAGCCGTTGATTGGTGTAGAGGTCGCACGAGACTATCTCGTCGTCGTGCGGCGCCGGGGCCCCCTCGCCCTCCGGGATTCTCCAGGTGTGGGCGTCCAGGTACCCGAGTTCCTCCAAAACCCGGAGCCTCTCCACCGTGATCTTGCTCGCCCCAAACCGCGCCATGGAAGGACCCGAGAAGATGAACCGCCGCAGTAGAGAGAGAGGAAGTTTGGGAACCGTCGAGTTCTTTTTCTTTGGCGGAGTGTTCGTCGCAAGCGGTGAGAATAATGGAAGACAAATGAAGTGTTCCCGCCGGTTATGTCTAGGCGGAGGAGCCGAACGGGCTGGTGACGACGGCCGATTGCCGACGCGTGGCGGCACGCGTCCGCCTGGCGGCCTGCCAGCGCGGTTCCCAAAAAAGTGTCGAAACCGCACCGTGGCGCTTGGGGGAAGGAACATGCCGCAGCTTTTTCCGCGCACCCCTCTGGCGATATTTGGCGAGCCGACCAAATGCGCTCGGTCCCGCTTAGGGCGCGCTCTTCCCGAGCTCGGTTGCTCGGATGCCGCAATGAGCCTTGTCTCGTTGCGAGATCCCTTTCGGCGTAGTAGCTTGGATGCATGCGCGATCTTCGCCGTGAGATCACCGCCCTCGAGCATGATTGCATGGCGCCCAGCGGCAGCTTCGCCACAAAATTCTCTGTCCCCGAGCTAGGGCGACTCAGGCACCGCGGGAGCTCGTAGTTGCCCGACTCCAATCCCTCTTCAAAAATCTAGAGGCTCAAGGCGGGGGTCTTAGCAAGGCCTTTTCCCCCTTTTAGCCTCGGGGGCTAGCTGTCGGGGATTGGATACACTGTACCCAAGGCAACCTTTGAAGCCCGGCGCCAATCGACCATGGCCTTGCTCATTTGGCGCTCCAGACCGGCCTTGGTAGCTCGGCTCATGAGGCTACCCGTCCCCGAAGCAAGCCGAGCTCGGGGCTCATGGCAAAGCGGCGTGGCATTAAATGCCGCGGCTCGAGAATCACCCGCCGGGATCTGTATTTGCTATGGTCGCGCCGCCTTGGTCTTCGCCCATTGTTCCCACGTCGCGTGGTACCGGCGGTGTGGCGCTGCTCTCACCTTGCCTCGTCCTCTCTGATGGCGCCCTTGTATTAACTATCTTGTCTCCTGTAAATCCTCTATAAATACCCCTCGCACGATGTCTTGAGGGCTGGACTTTTTCGACAGCTCCACACATACTCAGACACAGAGCTTGCTCACTGGAGTCCTTAGGCTAGTTCGAGGCCCCTCCGAGCAAGCACGTTGTAATCACTCCTTACTCATTAGTGAATCCACTAGACGTAGGGTTGTTATCTCCTCCGTGAGAGGCTCGAACCAGACCAAAATGACCCTTGTGCGCTTTCTGATTGTCTTATCCGCCCCGATCCGTAGCTCGGCATACCCTCAGACGTACAGCCCTTGCGGGAAAGGGGCCTTAGGTTGATCCCTCATTCAACAAGTAAGCTCGGCGAAGGACCCCTGTCCCGAATCGTCGACAGTTCTATCTGTAAAATAATGGGTCTTCTTAAGAGTAACCTGAATACATTGCCATGATGTTTATTTAATTTCATCATTATTGGAAGTTGTTGCATGATATAGATGACCATCGCATCATACATAATGACATGTAGTATAATATGCATCCCCTGTCAACGGCAAGTGATCAGACGAGAAATGACTGCGAAAACAACTTTGGTTGTTGCCCGAAGCATTTGGTCTGCTTTCTTTTGACAGCAATATCCCACTACTGGAATTAATCTTCGTCACCGAATTGAAGCAACATCCTTCTCTCGATGTACATTGTTCTTACCAACTAACCAAATTTTCTGCAAAACTGTGTGGCTAGATATTATAATATATTATAGAGATTATATAACATTATTTTCTTTTGATAGTATAGATGTACCTATTATACAATTGCAATGATTTGCACATTATAATCTAGCTCCATCAGAATAGGTGGTGCAGGTCGTCTCTTTTTTTTATCTTGATTAATGATAGAATTTCTAATCACACATCAATTTGCGCCATTGTAATTTGATCCCACTGAAATGAGTGGTGCAGATATTCTCTTCTTCTCTCGACCAGTGAGAGAATTTCTAGAAATTTTGCTTTTTTTCTTATTTAAGGATTATTATGGGATTTTATAGTCATTCAAAGCAAAGGAGTAGACCCATACTTCACCTTAGATGTTATAGAGCTGAAACCTTTTCTGTGAGGGCTTGAGCTTAAGCTTAGGCGTATGTAGGGGTGCAATCGGATCGGATATTTTCCGTCCGACCAACCGACCGGATGGTTTCGGATCGGATTCGGATATTTTTTTCGGATAATTTTCGGATTCGGTTTCGGTTTCAGATATTTTGTTTCGGATTCGGGAGATTACTATCCGTCGGATCGGTATATTCCGAAAATATTTTCGGATATATCCGGTACAATCTTATTCGGATATCCGATTTCTTCAAAACAAAATCCACCCATCTCAGATAGTCAGATGCGACCGTATCCTTGCTATGCTCCTGATCTTGCGACTCCCGCAGGCCGATCCTCCCGGTGCCGCCGCCCGACCGCCTGCAGCCCACGCCCGAGCCCACTTCACTGCCGCCACCGCCGCCCTCTACGAGTCGGCCGAGGCGCTGCCTCCACCAATCTCGCGACTCCCTTGAGCCAATCCTCCGGTGCCGCCGCCAGGCCGCTCCGCTTGGTTGTTTATCAACAACAAAGGAAAGAAAGATGTTCGATTCGTTGATCATCTCTTCCGATGGCGAAGGCAGAGGAACAAGTAAGATGACACAACCTAGAAGAATTAGGAGAGGAAGAAGAGACACAACCTAGAGAGAAAGGAGGAAGAAGGAGAGGAAAGGGAAGACGAACCAGGTGGGGTCTTCTTCTTGCCGAAGATGAAGCTCATGGTGGTGAGCAGGCGCTTCAATCGAACCGGCGAGGCGGGCGGGCCGCCGATTGGATCAAATTCTTTCGCTCCCTCCTCTTTGCGCGATGAACTGAATCTGGATTCGGTCGTGCGATTCGATTACGGGATAGACGCGAAAGAAAGAATCGGTTTGGGTTCTTTGCCGACGATTCGGGACGGGGGTCCTCGCCGAGCTTACTTGTTGAATGAGGATCAACCTAAGGCCCCTTTCTCGCTTAATGGGTTTAGCGTCGAGGGCCTACTGAGAACAGCAGGCGGGCGCGCAAGACAACCGGAAGGCACGGGGAGTCGTTTTTAGCCGGTTCGGGCCTCTCGCGGTGGAGATAATAACCCTCGTCGATGGGTTTCTCTAGTATGCGAATGTAATGTTACAATGCGCTTGCTCGGGACCTGAATGCTCCTAAGGGTGTCATGAGCAAGCTCTGAATCTTATGCCTATCAAGTGGAGAGTTCTCCGGAACCCATTGTGGGAGGGCGTGCTTATAGAGAATTATAGGAGACAAAATCATTTATTACAGGGGCGCTTTCTTTGTGGAAGCGCTTGCACGCATAGTGGCGCGCCATCCGCGGGTACCATGCGGCGATGGGAATAGTGGCGCAGACCAAAGTAGCCATGGACAAATGCACGCGCATATCCGAGCGCGTGATATCTGCGCCCGGCGGCATTAAATGCCACGTCGCCTTGTCGTGGACACCCCGAGCTGGCTTGCTCGGGGCCGGGGCGTACGAAGGTCGGTCCTGCGTGCGTTGTCCGGGCAAGGGCATGGTCTGTTGGCACCGGGCTTCGATGGTCGTCCTGGTACAGCGCATCCAATCCCCGACAGCTAGCCCCCGAGGCTAAAGGGGGAAAAGGTCTTGAAGAGGCCTCCGCCTTAAGCCTCTAGACTTCTCGGAGGAGGATTGGAGTGGTGCGGCGAAAAACTGCCGCAGCACCCGAGCTTCTTTAGTTCGGGAGCGGGGGATCTCGTAGCGAAGAAACTGCTACGGCGCCCGAGCAACTATGCTCGGGGTGAAAATCTTACGGCGAAGAACTGCCGCAGCATCCGAGCTGCTACGCTCGGGAAGGAAGAGATCTCGCAACGAAAGGAAATTCGTTGCGGCATCCGAGCAACCAGGCTCGGGGATAGGTGCGCTCCAGCGAGCCCGAGCACACTTGGCCAAAGTCTGGGCCAAATAGTACTCGCGAGCGGAGCGCGGGAAAAATCGCAGCGGTTCCTTCCTCGCGAAGCGGCGCGGCGTGGTTCTGATAGCTTTTTCGGCGATGACAACCTGGGGCGCAAGCTCTTTCTTGCTTGAGTATTTGTTGTCTGCGATGATGCCTTTTTCTTTTTCCTGCAAAAGATGACTGCGAGGTAGACATATTGTAGGTCAGAGCGATGCGTGGGCGACATAGGCCCGAAGTAAGTTGCAGAAGAAACGACTTCACGTAGGTAGAAAATGCTCGAAAGGGAGCAGCAATTTACGGTGATTTGTGACCTAGTGACAAAAATACGCGAGCCCGGTGATCCGCTCCTATCCAGCCCCCGCTGCGAATAACGCTCGTGTACCTAAGATTGGAGCAAGAGTTTGTTCGCAGGAGAGATGAAAGAAAACGCGCGGCCCCTCCGACCAAAACACCGGCCAGTGCGAGCGACAAGCGCGGATAGGTCGGTGGAGAGAAAACGAGCGTGCGATAAGACTTGTTGACACTTAGGATGCACACCCTTAATTTGCGAGTGTGGTCGTATGAAGGGAGGGCGCATGGCTAATAGATGTAGTGTGGGGCGACCAACACGCGCAAAAGAAGCTAAATCTCGGACCGGCCGAAAGGGTGTCTGCATTTGCGACTTGTGTCGCGCGGCGAATGATAGCTATCGGACCAAGGTCGGCATGACGAGACAAGCCTTTGGTGGTGGCGTTTTAGTGGTTGGGTGTTGTTCGCGGCCAGGTTGTGTCATCGCATCTTGCGATCCGATTTGAGCGAGGTAAAAAGATTTTAAGCGGATGAAAGTTGTATTGCTCCAACGATGAGGTCGTGAATTTACAACATAATGTAAAAGCAAATGAGTTTAGACATGGAACTTAGCGCACCGGGATGTTCCATGAACTGAGGACACGCGCCATCTTCTATTGCAAGTCGGACTGACCCCGAGCTTGGCTTGCTTGGGGATGTACTTGATGGGGGCAGGGTAGCCCGTGAGTAGGGCTACTACGAAGGCGGACCTTGCGTGCACCATCAGAGCAAGAGTATAGTCGGTTGGCGCCGCCGATGATCGATCTCTGAGGAATTTCTCAATCTAGCAGCTAGCCCCGAGACTTAAGGGAGTTATAAGATCAGACCTTAGCGCTTAAGCCTCTAGACACATAGGGACGATTGGGACTTTGCAAATGAAAAACTCTCGCAACATCCGAGCAACACTGCTCGGGGAAGAGGATCTCGCGGCGAAGAGCTCTCGCGCATCCGAACAACAGGGCTCGGGGATCTGCAGCGAAGAGCTCTCGCGGCATCCGAGCAACATTGCACGGGATCTCGCAGCGAAGAGCTATCTTCTGACATCAGAACGCAACAGGCTCGGGAAGAGGATCTCGCGGCGAAGAGTTCTTGCGGCATCCGAGCAACATTGCACGGGATCTCGCAATAAGAGCTACTGCGCATCAGAACAGCGGGGCTCGGGGATCTCGCGACGAAGAGCTCTGCGACATCCGAGCAACATTGCACGGGGATCTCGCAGCGAAGAGCTCTTTGCGCATCCGAACAACAGGGCTCGGGGATCTCGCTGCTGCGAAGAGCTACTGCGGCATCCGAGCAACATTGCACGGGGATCTCGCAGCGAAGAGCTACTGCGGCATCCGAGCAACAGGGCTCGGGGAAGAGGATCTCGCAGCGAAGAGCTATTGCGACATCCGAGCAACATTGCGGGGATCTCGCGGCGAAGAGCTCTGCGGCATCCGAGCAACAGGGCTCGGGGATCTCGCAGCGAAGAGCTACTGCGGCATCCGAGCAACATTGCACGGGGATCTCGCAGCGAAGAGCTACTGCGGCATCCGAGCAACAGGGCTCGGGGATCTCGCAGCGAAGAGCTACTGCGGCATCCGAGCAACATTGCACGGGGATCTCGCAGCGAAGAGCTACTGCGGCATCCGAGCAACAGGGCTCGGGGAAGAGGATCTCGCAGCGAAGAGCTACTGCGGCATCCGAGCAACATTGCACGGGGATCTCGCAGCGAAGAGCTACTGCAGCATCCCAAGCATGAGTCAAATGCTTGAGGAACTGACAGACGAGACATGCTCGAACTGCCGCATCCTGGACACGGACTAGACGCCCAGGGGAACTAATTGGCGGGGAAGAGACTCGCGCCCGAGCGAAGGACGTGCTCAGCGCGGGACATGGGACAGCCCGGCGAAAGCAGCGTGCTCGGGGGAAGAGACTCGCGCCCGAGCGAAGGGCGTGCTCGGCGCGGGACATGGACAGCCCCCGAGCGAAACGCGTGCTCGGGGGAAGAGACTCGCGCCCGAGCGAAGGACGTGCTCAGCGCGGGACATGGACTCGGTGTGGCCTTCCGGATCACCACACCGCAACGCCTTATTTGGCGTAGCACACGTCGTCGTCCTCCGCGTCGCCGAAGCGCAGAGGTCTCGATTGACTTGAGAATTCGGCATCCTCGAGGATTCTCGCGAAAGGACTCGGTCGATCCCCACGGACGGTGCCGGTATCGACGATTCGAGACGAGGGTCCTCGCCGAGCTTACTTGTTGAATGAGGATCAACCTAAGACCCCTTCGCTCGCAATGGGTTTAGCGTCGAGGGCCTACCGAAAGCAGCGAACAGGCGCACAAGACAACCGGAAGACACGGAGTCGTTTTTTAGGTGGTTCGCCTCTCGCGGTGGAATAATAACCCTCGTCCGATGGGTTTCTCTAGTATCTTGAATGTGTGTTACAATGCGCTTGCTCGGGACCACTGAATGCTCCTAAGGGTGTCATGAGCAAGCTCAATCTTATGCCTATCAAGTGGAGAGTTCTCCGGAACCCATTGTGGGAGGGGTACTTATAGAGAATTACAGGAGACAAAATCATTTATTACAGGGGCGCTTTCTTTGTGGAGAACGCTGTTTGCATAGTGGTACGCGCCATCCGCCGGTACCATCGCGGCGTGGGAATAGTGGCCTTGAGACCAAGGCGGCGCGGACCGTGAAGCGCATATCGGTAGCGTGATATCTGCGCGGCCGGCATTAAATGCCACGTCGCCTTGTCGTGGACACCCAGGAAATGGCTTGCTCGGGGCCGGGCGCGATCTGGGTCGGTCTGCGTCGTTGTCCGAACAAGGGCATGGTCTGTTGGCGCCTGGCCGATGGTCGAATCTGAAATGCAACGTATCAATCCCCGGACGATTGCCGAGACGAACGCGGTTTGTGATTATTTTTTCTACTATACTATTCTTCTGCTTCTGGATTGGGGGTTTGGATGCTTCCTGCTGTCTTCTATCTTTATATTTGTTACTACTATGATTAAGCGTGGGATTTTTTTCATCCTATATTTTTATTTCTATAGAAGATTGGATCGTTTCTCGTTCCAAAGCAGGAACACAAGAATGCGAGGAGGGTATCATCATATCATGTATTATTCCTTCAAGACGAGTGATGGAACTGTGGACATGAGGGCAATTGATTTTTGGAACGTAGTTACATGGGTAGCCACTTTTCACTGAATGGATACGTTATCGTTGTTGTGTTCGATGATTATTGCTTGCGTAACATCTTTACTTGCAAGATTGTGAGGATTCTTATGTGTCTTGGCTGTTTAATTTCTAAGTGTGGTACATGGAAATGCCACAAGGTAGATGAAGAAACAAGTTTAGTTGCTTCATATTTGTTTGGATGTTCTGACTGTTGAGGGGTAAAATTTGATAGTGTGGTTTGAGGTTGTGTTTTCTTTTGTTTTAGTGCGTAGGGATATCCTCGGTAGTTATTAAATTTAGTGTACTTTTGCAACTTTATTGGATTGCCGATAAAATAATTTGTTAGACTGCGATAATCTTGTTGCATGTTGAACTCATATGTTTGGTTAATCAGTATTATATGTGTGCTTTATGCGGTACTTGTTTTCACGTTTATCCGACAAAAATTATTCGATACCGTATCGATTCCGTTTCGTATTCGATTCGAATCCGCTACCGATATTATCCGCACCGTATTCGTATCCGGTACTATCCGAATCCGGTTCCGAATCCGAAAAAAAATATGGTTTAGGATATGGAAAGAGCGATATCCGACCGAATCCGAGCCGATTGCACCCCTAGGCATATGCGCGTGGCTCATGAATTTTTCTAGATTTCTACAAAAAAATTAATTATTTCTTATTAAATTCACGCGTTCCAGACAGCCAAAAACAAATGACCATATTTCTTTTCCTGGTTTAGATGTTTTAACCACTGAACCGTCACATGGTATTCAGTAAAAATTAAGGCAGTTGCATGGCTCACTTGAAAGAAAAATGTCAACCGGAGGAGCTCCAATGGTTGGAAAAACTATATACCGAGCTAGAAGTATTTCCTAGTGCTCGGTTCCCACCATATTTATCTGCACGGTCCGGGATTGTGTATTTGTGCGTGCGCTTCCATGTGCACGGCCAACCCGGGAGATTCCGATTGGAGGATCCATAAAAGATGAGCCGTTTGATTTAAGCCGTCGAAAGCTGCACAAGCAGTGGACTGAGCCTTGCATTTCTGACTCGTCAGTTATTCTTCTTTTTTAAGTGAATGCTTGAACTTCTGACCAATTTATAAATAAAAACAAAAACAAAAAAGAAAGCCGCACAAGTAGAAGTTGACTATGACCATGACCACTTTGGTGTGTAATTAGTAATACTAGCTTTCGTTAAATATTTCTTCATTAGCGTCTCTCCTACATGATCCTGCCACTTTTGCGATGTTGGTAAGAAGAACGAGCTTTCTAGATTCTGAGAGCAGCTTGCTCTGCATTTTTGTATACAGAAAGACTACCAAACGGTATACCGTTGGGAATCACTTCCAACGGTATACCAGGTTTCATTAAATTCGCGGGTAAGTTTCATTACCAGGTTTCACGGGTAAGTTTCATGATGTCTCACGGATAAGTTCCATGGGTTTCATAAGGTTTCAAGTTTCATAAGGTTCGTACGTGTTCATTAAAAAAAGTTTAGCATTGTGCTGTCTGATGAAACCTTTGGTTGAAACTTATCTATGAGACTTTTTTTAATGAAATACGAACCTTATGAAACTTGAAACCTGATGAAACCCATGAAACCTATCCGTGGAAACATCATGAAACCTACCCGTGAACCTAATGAACCATGCTATACCGTTGAAAGTGATTCCCAACGGTATAGCGTGTGGTAGTTGCTCTCTTTCTGTTATTGTTATGGGTAGCGTGAGGACGAAAGGCTGTTATACCCTCAAGATCACTGTGAGATGGACCACCACTTGTAACTTCCCTTCGAGATTGATGGACGATCGGCCATGTTACTCTATGATTTTCATTTTTTTTTAGGAATAATAAGTTTTTTCGATAAAGGAAGCTTTTATTAATCTTAGTAAATTACATCAAGGTGATACAATTATACTAAGAAGACTCCCGGCCTCTACACAGTTAGGGTGTACACAGCTAAACACACACACACAAGAAAAGACAAAGGAACCGCCGCGACAAACTACATCACGCAATATTGTCTTCAAGACTATCCACCATCATAGCAACACTTGGACCGCGATAAAAGCTCTCCAATGACAACGCCTCCAAGAAGGACTCGACACGCTACGCACCGCCATTGCCATGATCCAACCGGTGAAAGGCGGCACCAAAGGTTTTCACCTCGGAGAGTAAATCCTCAGACTACAAAACAATGCCTTCAACAAGGCCATTGCTAGGCACAACCAACTAAGGTCAGACCTAGAGATTTCTCCCTGAAGTCGAAGTACCGGAGATCCCAGTGTTGTAACCACCCTCATTCCAAGCTAGTGCCACCATACCACTTAATCTTAGCCAATAGCAATAGCCACCTTCTCAAGGCCAGACAAAACAATTTTTAGATATTCGACTCTACGATGACAGATTCGCGAGCTAGCCAATAGGCACACGATCATCAAGTTCATAGAGTGCATCTAAAAAATGAATTGTGTCGCCTAAGAAAAGCGAATCCGCGAATCGATACTAAGATGACATAGGTCAAAAGAAATGTATGAACAACGCTAGTAAGAGATGAAGACGTTGAAGCGAAGAGTAGTCACCTAGATCGCCCATCATCCACAAGTTGCCGAAGCCAGCCACCAGCATTAGTGTTGACAACAACAAGTGAGAGGATCCAACCTAAACTACCATAAGACACCGAGGGGCCAGCAGCTCCAGCACATCAATGGCCCGGGAAACGCCAGCGGCAGCAAGCCACCGCACTGGATCAGGCTGGTACATGAGCTCCACCGCTGCCCTGAAAGCCTCCACATTCTCGACGCCGTCCACCTCAATCCTTTTCCCGCTACAACCGCCGGCCGTGGAGCCCTCGCCCAGTGCCATGGTGGCAAAGAAGGCGCTACTGCCACACAGCACCCTGGAGTCCAGCTCCATCACCACGCACCTCCCGTCCCTCCCTTGAAGAAAAAGCCTTGCTCACTTTTTTTTACACCTAGATACTACTTCATTGTCTTGAAAAAACATGAAGTATGTATTACTCCGTCAGCTTATACTTACTTCTAGATGCACTCACCAGGGGCAACATATCCTAAGTTGATTAAATCTAAAACACGGTCTGTTTATTCTACATGGCACTGCAACTGCAGGCAAAAGTTCTTAAGAACGAGGGAGCTTCTTGATATACAAAACAGAAATGCTAGAAAACGGTATACCGTTGGGAATCAATTCCAACGGTATACCATGGTTCATTAGGTTCGCGGGTGAGTTTCATTACCAGGTTTCACGGGTAAGTTTTATGATGTCTCACGGATAAGTTTTATGGGTTTCGTGAGGTTTCAAGTTTCATAAGGTTCGTGTTTCATTAAAAAAAGTTTAGCATGTACTGTCTGATGAAACCTTTGGTTGAAACTTAGCTATGAGACTTTGTTTTAATGAAATACGAATCTTATGAAACTTGAAACCTCATGAAACCCATGAAACCTATCCGTGAAACATCATGAAACTTACCCGTGAAACCTAGTAGCGAAACTTACCCGTGAACCTAATGAACCATGCTATACCGTTGGAATTGATTCCCAACGGTATAGCGTATGGTAGTTGCTCTCTAACAATAAACTATGCTTCCAATAAATATGAGCCCATACACATTCCTACGGTAATTAAGCTAGAATAACCATGCTATGGTTATTGTCAGGCCAGCTGCTACGTCCGATTCCTAGTCATTTCTATATACTTTTTTCCAACAATAAGGCAATAGCACATCCTACATACATACATACATACTGATTATTAGTATCGTGGGGTTTGTCCAACCTTTTAGCCCTTGTAGACATGGATTTAGGGGCACTCTGTCCGGACCATTAGATATAGCCCTCATAGTGGCCATGGCCACAGTGCATCACACGACTGTAGTTGATAAAGCATGATACGTGGAAGCGCCGGTGGAGCTAAAAGAACGTTCTTGCCCTCATATATTGTAGCGTTTTAGGGGGCATTTCCACCCGCGCGAACTGCATCCCGGCTCAAATGAGTACGGGGTCACTGCCCGCCCACCACCAACCACACTGGCTGACCACTTCGGTCGCTGGCGGCCACATACAGCCCCTGGCCCTCCGCCTGGCGGTTAGAATCACCGTGGCTTGATAGCCTCAACGCGCGGGAGGCGGTCTTATCGGGTTCAGGAGGCACGGTTTCAACATCATCTGTGCAGCTTCTGATAAGAACAATAGCAAGAACAACCATGTACTGCTCAATAGCTTCCACACTTCTCTGAATCAACTTGAATTGGTCCCTCAACTAAAAATTAGTCCATTAGTTGGTGGGTGGGAGCTAATTTGGACTAAAAGTATGTAACATGCTAGGAAAAGTCTGAAATACCCTCGCCATTATGAGGGGTAGACATATTATGAGGGACAGACATGACTTTTCAAAGAAATTAGCCCAACCATTAGCCATGTATCCAAACAGCCCTGGGCTAATTTTAGATGGACTAATTATTAGCTGGCTAACAATTAGCTCTAGCCATTAGCCAGCTAACAATTAGCTCTAGTCCATCCAAACATGACCTAATTCATGTTGGTAATAAGTAATTGACAATATTTGAGCAAGCGGTGCTCCTGTTTGAGTTTGATATGAATTCAATTTTAAATTGAAAGCAAGTTGAGAGCTGTCAGGTAAAGAGCGGCATTACCAACCTTGTAGTGGTGGTAATGCCGGCCTATGGAGCTACCGGTCGTAGGAGCAATAGTTATTTCACAAAAAGGCGTTTCTTTGTGGGTCTAGTGTAGGCGGTACTATCGGCAGTATAGGGGCGGCAGTACCGGAGTTACGGTACTACGGACCCTAGTGAACGGTAGTCATTTTTCAGAGAGGGGGTCTCTCGAGGTTTCATAGGGCGTGCGGTATTACCAGCTATTAGGGAGCGGTAGTACTTGACTTGCGGTACTACCTGCCTTGGGTGGCAGTAGTACTGGTTTTCCAACGAGTTGTGAATGATGGTTTGCATTATATGTTGATTAATGCATATTATTGTGAACAGTGCTATGTGATGGTTTGCTTGTCTGTGTAGTTGCATGACTTCGGTGCTAGATTATGGTGAAGCAAAGGCGAGACCGGACTAAGTTAGGAGAGCTGAGGTTCAAAACGATCAAGGGACGCTAGAAGATGATTAAGGCCAGAAATTGATTGTAAACCAGTAAGACAATGAACCAAAGTGTGAAGCACTGGTCATGGACATGACGAGCAATACTATAGACCAGGATAAGGCTCTAGGAGGAGTAGAGGTTCAGAACGGTCAAGAAAGCTGATGACGCCATGGCGAAACAATCAAGGACACGTGGCGTCACAGTAGACTTGGGCCCGTTTGCAAACCAGGACGGTTCGGAAGTGTCCAAAGTGTGACAGACTTGGTAGCAAGTCATAGGGCTACATGAAAAGCAACGAAGTATGAACGATGTTTCGAGAAAAGGAAGACCAGTCATTAGGATAATTTAATAATTTGTCTAATACCGACGGTTGAGATGGTTTGAAAAATCACGACGATGACTTAATTAGTCATCCCCATCACGGCATTGACTCCATCCGCGACGCGGACCGCATGCCCCGTCCAATCCATCGCCCGGCCGAGCCCCGAACCTACGCCGCTGCGTTCCAGGGCCTACAGAGGCTACAAGGAGAATGTTAGCTACACGTAACCCCCGTGCGGTCCCTTTCGCGGAGCTGGGCATGCAGCGCCTCGCATAGTCGGCTCGCATGTGACTTTGGCGCCGTCCGATCGAACGTGCGTGCATGCCCGGTGCGCGCAGAGGCTTCGGCTCGCCCGCTCGCCTCGTCGCGATTGTCGATGGCGACGGCATGCGGGGTCCTTCGCGTCGCGTCACCTCCCTGTCCCGTCACTAGACACCATTTGGAGCACTAGTGCCCTTGACGCGAGGACCATGCCCTCGAGGGAGACGCCGGCAAGTTGCGTCGGAATCGCGGTGCATGGCCGAGCCCCGGGCCGTCTCCGACAGGGTCGGCATCGTGGGCCCTGATGGAGAAAAGGCGGCTTATTCCCTGCGCTGGTGCGTGCCTGTACATATCCACGCGCCCCGGCCTGGCCGGCTGGCCTTTTGACGATCGACGTGAATGATCGGTATGCTATGCACGTAGGCATGCTGCTCCATCTCGATCGCTTGTCACGTCTACTATACGGACGTCGCGTACGTTATGCTCGTGTCGTAGCGGATTTCGGGCCATCTAGCGACAAAGTTTGCATGGTGGGTACGCAACGACTCAATTCAGATGATGATGATGCGAGCTGGGGCCGAAGTGACGAACTTTTTCGTTAATTTGGTTTGGTCCAATGTGTACGTATATATGTCTTTCACCGTTCCGTACTGCTATCGGAATGTGATGTATGCTCAGGCCTCGTACTTAAATACTCCTATAGCCCTTCGAACAGGGGATATATATGCAGATGTCTACTATAATTGCAAACACTATGCTTTTTCATTGGTCTTTCTACCGTCTACTACTGGTGTCTACTAATATACGCATTTTTTTTTAGGCTATCATCTCACACATCGTACTCTTGTTTCACCGCCGGATGCAACTTAAAAGATGTAAATCTTAGCCTGTAACAAAGGGACTCGAGATGCAACGATTCATGTCCGAGCTTCAACAAAAACTCGTCTCACATGCAACAAATACAAAATAAAACTCAAAAAATTGCAATAAATAGGAATTATTTGTGCAACGATATAAGAAAACTAGCCTAAGAAAAATAAGGTGATGTTGCAACAAACATAAAACACAACCCAACAAATGGGAATTATTTGTGCAATAATATTTAAGAAAACTACCCAACAAAAAAAGAAGTTACTCCAACACATGAAACACTCGTTGGAACAATAGCAACATTTTAGAAGAGGTGTTGCAACATGGAAAGACTTGTCACAACAACTTGACAACAATTTGGACGAGCATGAAGGAGGAGGCGACATCTGACCAATTCCAGCACGTCGTCATCAGACAAGCCCGGATCTAGCGAGGGTGGAAGTGGTGGCGGGTTGTGTAGGATCGATATATATTAAACTAGCAATCAGAGGGGGGGCGAATGATTACGTGAAAGTTAAAATCAAATTTTTGATATTTTTTGAAACACCCCAATTCAGACTCAAATGTCTGATTCGGATTCGACAAAATAGAGTGATATACGTTCATTAAAATAGTAATTTTTGAAGACCCCACCGTTAGATTGACGAGAAATTTTAACTGTAGAAACTAGATTCAGTTTGGAAAGTAACCCATTAAGAATCAGCTCGATCGGATCTACAGATCTAGAGTTATGACCTTTGCAAGATGACTCTAACAAATAATGACGAAAATTGATCTAACCCTAATTACGAGATTAATCAGGATTTATGAGGAATTAACTAATCAAACTTTTCAGATCAATCACTTGTAGCCCTAGAAAGGTTTTGAATGAATCAAATCAAAATTATTATGGTGAAACTATGAATCAATCTAAGAAAAATAAAACAAGCATGCAAATGAATAATGAAAACGAAAGAACGAGATTACCAACACATCAACTTAAAAATCTTGATTTTTATTACTGAGAAGTGTTTACAAGATGCCTCAAAGCATCCTCAAATAATCCGATCTTGCAACACACAAAAAAATTGCAGAAGCACGGCGCAAGGAAAAGCCTCCAGGCCCAACTTCTAGTCCCGGAACATGCATGCGCCGCCAGGAACTTCTTTTTGATCAGCCGCCAGCCTCAGAAGCAATCTTCAAAAATAGCCTAACATGCATGCATACGGCCAGACCCAAGCGCTAAAAACTTCTGGTCGTCAGGAACTTCATGCATGCAGTCGCCCGTTTTTTTCACCAGCCGCCGGCCGCAAGGAAATCGTCCAATTTAAAAAAAAACCTAATACCTTAATAAATACATGTGTACATATCTACCTGACCCAATAACACATACAACCCAAAATTCACATATGCACATATACGGCCCACCTACCGTACTCACGTGACTAACCAGTCTCCATGTACAACGTTCTCTAGCCTGAACATCTCGTATGATATTCTTGACCATTAAAACCTCGATTCCTCCCTGAACCTAGTCCCGAACCTCAGTTACCCTGTAAATCTAGTTCTAGTTCCGTCATCGATCACGTTCGCCTTTGAGCAACACCTACATATGAACAAATACGAAACAAATCCGAGTATAAGTCCACGACTTGACTCAAAGTTAATTCATGCAACCACTCACAAGAGCGCATTGCATCAAGCAAAATCATTATCATGCTGTTACAAGTATATCAAATAATCATTTGAAACAGGACATGCATAAGCACCACACATACCATGATCACAACTACTTTGTAATATCAATTTCATCGTTAAGCTATTTTTTTAACACATGATTTCACAGGTTGTGGAACGGAGATTCTGCGCCCGACGACGGTGACGCCTATGAAGGTAGCGCCTGGGGGCGATGTTGTAGGCCACTCCAAAGAGCTCGGTGGCGCAAGTGGTTTCCGCGGTGTGGTGAGCTCGAGTGGTGCTCACAGATGCCGCTGCCAACAATGGAACGTGATATGCCGTGAGACTGGGCTTCTCAGACTCTCTTCGAAGTAGTGCCTGGCCAGAGGCAGAGAAGAAATAGCGGACCTCATGGCTGCAACGATGTCTCGATGGCGCAGTTGCTCGACATCGAAGTCACGGTGGCGGAGCAGCTCGCTAGATTGTACAGCCGGGAAAGGATACGAGGTTGAGGAAGGTGTGAAGACACAGCTGAACGAGGGAGTGAAGCGTCCGATGCTTTTCAGTGTCATTATATGACCTTAATTTTTCGTTTGATGGAACTACTTTGAACCTTCCTGAAAAAAATGGTTACTCAATTTTCTCTAGCTGCTTAATCTTCATTTAATTCTCAAGAATATTAATCCGAATTTAATGATTAATTTGTGCGCGCTTGTTTTAAATGATGTGTTTAATTTGTGCTTAATTAGTTCGATTGCTAGTTGCTACAGGATAAAGCTTAATGTATGCCGGGTGCACTGGGCAGCGTATGTGGAATTGTGCATACCTACTCTAAGAGAGATTCTTGTAACAATTTGCCAATCTTCAGTATAGAAAAAGGGTAGTTAGCTAGGGAGGGGAGAACCGTTGGAACACCCCTCCTTGTCAAGTCAGAGAGAACTCAGTCACTTACCCCATTGCCATCGTTTCGGCGTGAAGTGAAAAGGCAAATGTCTTGGACTCTCAAGAACATGATAGATTAGTTGCCCTCGAGAGAACCTACCCCATAATGTACTTCCTCTGTACCAGTTTAGAAAACCTCTGTACCAGTTTATAATACGTATTTTTTAAATGATTGATCAAATATGAGCAGAATATATATTTTCAAAGAAACTCAGTCTGAGACGGCACTACCGCCATATAGAGGGCGGTACTACCGCATGAACAATAAGATCAGCATGAGTTCAAATCTACGAATTAATGTAATTTTTGATTGGATGATCTAAAACTCGTGAAACTTTGCACTCACCTTTCTATAGATACTAGAAACATATTCCAACCTTCAATCGCAATGATTGACGTCAAAGTTCCGACTTTTTTCAAATTTTAGGAAGGTTGCATAAAAATCGGGTCAAATGTAAAAACTTCACCGTGAGGCTACTCATGGGAATTTGATAATTGAGATGATCTTCTACATATCACAACAAGTAAGACCACCATAGAAATAGCCCTCAAATGTATAAGAACCTGATCTACCAAGAATCCTTTCTTTCCCAGCAAAAAACCGGTTCTTGAGAGAAATTTTAGAGATTGTTAAAACCTGCCTAGATGATTGGGATATGATCTACAAAGGATTCATCCATCAATCATTCATCCTTGTCAACACAAGATCAAGAGAGAAAGAAATCAAAAAGAGATAAAAAAAACTCAAGAGAGGAGAAGATCAAAACTTGAATAGGAACTTGTGCACGAATTTTGGTTTCTGTTTCAGATAAAAAGAGATGATTACAAAGCCTCCCCAAAGTGGGCAAAGATCTCTAAGAGCACTTACACAAAAACACCAAAATCTTATGGAAACCCTAGTCCTTCTTCCAGAGCCTCGTTGCCTTTATACTTTTAAAGCCTTTATATAGAGGAGACAACTCTAACCTGGTTACACAAGTAGATATTATCCATATTTACATGGGTTAACCTGTTAACCTAATACATAACGGGTTTTACACACTCACACACACGCGCTTTTCAAAGTGATTTAGTCCATGGCGCTTTAAATAGCTCCATGAGTCCAAATTCGTGTACATACCCTCTTTGGCTCAATCCAAGCCAGTTAGGACACCACCGTAATTTTTCAAACTGTCTCGTTCTCTGATAATGGACGAATTATCATTTTGCCCCACGACCGATCTTTTCCTTCCTCTCGAAGCATCATCCATGCTTCGTCACCTTCCTTGTGGTCCCAATGACTTACCACCAAGCATTTCACGCATCCGAACTCCCTCGAACAGTCCTTGCATACAAACGTGTCCAAGTCATTCGACGCACCACATGTCTTTAACCGCTTGACTATGACGGTCCCGGTTTCCTTGATTATTCTGTATCTCAACTCTTTCTTAAGCTTAGTCCTGGTCCACCATGTGCATTGCCTGCCATGTCCATCACCAATAGCTCCTTGTCTTCTCGACTTGCACTGACTTTCCGGCCTTAGTCATCTTCAGCATTACCCTAACTGTATAGGCCTCAGCTCTCCTAGCCTAGTCTTATTCACCTTAACCTCACTACGACTGAGTTTCGAAGTTCTACAACCATCATAGACCAGAAAAATATTGCATATCATTGTCCAACAAAGATATGCAATAAAACTCACTTAAACACCATTTCGGTTCATAGAATCTCACTCTCGAAAATAACTACCGTCAACTAAGACCCGGTTGTACCGCCCCTCAGGGCCGGTAATACCACCGGCCGATACTACCGCCACGTAATGGCCAGTAGTACCGCTCGGCCGGTGCTACCGTCCTGGCCGATTAGTGTCAAAACTCGAAAAATCATCCTCTTGAAAAAAAAACTACTGCCAACCTAGACCCGGTAGTACTTCAAGGTCGATAATACCGGTCAGAGCCAGTAATGCCACCCACCCAGACAAACAACTCAAATTGCTTCCAATTCAAAATGAACTCAAACCTAGACACCACAGGCTTAAACACAGTCAATTACTCATCACAAATATAATTAGACCGCCATATGATCTCTCGGTATTAAATATAGTACTTAATGATTACAATTAGATATAATTATTTTTAATACCTTTTTAATTTATATGTTAAGAAAAAATATATGTTGTAAACACGGATGGAGGGAGCATGTAGGCACCATGCCACTGAACGGGCAAGACTTATCATCGCATACCAACTTAAGTTAATACCACTGCTCGGCGTGCCGCCCGGCCGTCACCAGAACGTCAGCGACCGACGGGCTCAATGCTGCCATCAGCGCACTTGTATGTTGGAACAACTCTACTGTGCCCTGGTAAAAGCCGGCACTTGAAAAACAGGCAGAACATTGTACCACTTGCTTTGCTGTTTGCTTAGGACATATCAAGAAAAGGCTATCTACGATACAGTAGCAAGGTACTGACGTACTATTTCACTTTGTCTAGCAGTCGCACCAACGCGCATGCATTTGGCTAATGCTAGTGCATGTCGCATGCATGATTTGTTTATATGATGGTGGGCACTTTGTCTAGCAGTCGCACCAACGCGCATGCATTTGGCCCTTCTCATATTGCAACACAAAGTATGGATAAACCCACACAATATTCATATGTAATTACATGCATAATAAAACATATAAATATACTAAACATATTCATAAATGTATTATAACATGTGAATTGTTTAATGGTTTTAGGAAGAATACATGATATTGTATTATATGATCAAGAAAGGGATGGATGTATCGATCAATTTTGTCCCGTAGAACAGCTGTTATGTGCTCTGTACTGTCTGCTGACTTGCTGGTGAGGACAGTAGGCGTGACAACGGGACGCAAACGCAGATAAGCATGATTTCCATGGAAACAAGTACAAGTGGCAGGAAGATGGTGAGCAACTTGGCGAGAGTCTTTTCTGCAGCCGTACCTTGGACAGATGTCGAAACTAGTGAAAGCACGCGATGCAAAGGCATGCTAGCATATTGGCATCTTGACTTTTTTTTTTTTTGCTGGCTAGCGGGTGCTGGGAGGCATGGTCATGAGTCATGACATGCAGGCACAAGTAAAAAGGTTGGCAGACAATTAAAGCTCGGTCGGAATTGATCTGACAACACATTATTGGTCTTTTCGTCAGCAATAGTGCGTTGAAGTTGAAATTGGAAGCACCAAACTCAAATTTCAAAATGTTTGGGAAGGATATTCTACGGTCCCTGCCAAGGTTTTCGGTTTTGGTTTTGAATCGCATCTCGGAGTTGGTTAAAATATGAAAAATTTAATCGAAATATGAATATAATTAAAAGATCAATTTGATTTTTTGAAATTCAGTAAATTTGAAACCAAAATTTCGATAGAATTTACTAAAATTTTGGCGAAATTTACCTAATTTCGGTGGTTTTTAATCTCTTATGAAATGGTCTCCCAAAGCTAAAAAAGTCGAAAAAATCATATAAGCAGTTATCCATATTTTCTATCTATTTGAATGCAAAATACTATGTAATTTCAAAGCATAAACATATATGCATAAGTAGTGCATAATGAACTAGGTAACGAAATTCGTTAGTCCCCAAACTTTATTACATCTTTCCGATATTCATTCAAGAACGTGCAACACTTCACCTGTGATAGGATGCATAATTAGTAAAATGAATAAGTGTTTAATGAGTTTTCTAAACTCAAATTTCTCTCTCCCATGACTCTACCCAAAGTTATACCTGTGAAGCAAGAAAAAATGCATATGAAATGAATCGGTCAAGCTGGTGATTGTTTGCACAAGCATCAATATTTATATTGTGCTCAATCAGAATTATCAAGTTTGACACAAATTGAGGTATAGGACAGATGTCAATCGTAACTATGAGAGTTTAGGTGAAGCAATCATAGTCAAATTCTAGATTACAAGCACAACTGGATGACAAAACTATCTAGCTAGTTATCATATGCTATCTGGTTCTTCGAGTTTTTTCTTCACATCTTCGGTAAGATCACTTGCAACTTTGACTAATAGCAATCAAGAAAGAAGATATGTAACTACAAATCCCATGTAATGAGGCAAGACATAAGATACAACATACCTTGGTGCCAAGCGCAGAAACTTTTTCCTTAGCACGGGGAAAATCAGGTACCTACATGTATAGAGCAAACACATTCTTATAATTAGTTGAAAACACAAATTTGTATATGTATTTTTTTTGCAAAATTTTCACATGTATTCCTTATAAAGATATTACAATTCTCCAACAAAAATTTAGAGTGAAATTCAGCCCTAAAAACATTAAAACCGATCCAATTTCTAGCAATTTCGGTTCAAAAAGCTGAAATCTCGGCGAAATTTTCTGAAATACTGTAGCAATTCAACATTTTTATTTTTTTTTATTTCGTCAAGATTTGAAATCTTGGCCCTGCCAAAATTTTTGAAATTTTGAAAGGATTTTGAACCCTACTCTCGCCAAATTTCATACATATCCTCTGTGAACAAAAGTTAAAACAGGAATTGAATTATCACATTTGACAATTCGGACCGGAGGATCCATGTTGATCGCAAAGATTTGTTGAGGTGCAAGGACCATGATACAATCAGATACAGCAATTGAACTAGTGAATCGTGAATTGTTCGCTGTTTTAGCCACATACACACCCACACACAGTCTGGAATTTTTTTTGCAGGAATAATTCCATTTCACAAAGGGGGAACATGGAATTTGCCAGACCATCACACTATGATAAATTCAATTGCGACGCATCCATTCTGCGGAAATTGTATTTTACGTGCCCTCGTTCCCCATAAATACAATTTTTGTGCCCTGTCGCCGTCGATGGATTCTGGTCACGGACTTCCCACGTTGTCATTTTGGGGCAAATCAAATTCCCACGCCTGATGCTGCGGCAAACCAAAATCCTGCACTACAATACTGTGAGTACTATAGCAATTCTGCTCTACAGTATCACGGGACTACCTCCCGCAGTATTGTAGCACAAAGAGGGGCTATTTTGTAAATTTTTTTAAAAAGAAGGTACTTTTGAAAAAAAAGAAAGTAAAGGGTGAAAAGAAAAATGGTAACAGTTCGTGAATCGCGCCCAAAAGACGAGAGGCAGTAGTGGGTTTTATTTAGATAGTTTAGCTCTTGAGGATAGGTAAATAACAACCACCTTATACTCCCATTAGAAACTGAGATCGTTGTACACCGGAGCACGCAACCAAAACAACGCCTATGTTCTATACTTCCATTGATCGGCATCGACGGCAAGTTTATACAGATTGCAGGGGTCGTGGCTATACAAATGTTAAGTCTTCCTTAGTACAGCTCGAGTCCGGCCCCTCTGCGTGTGGAGATTTTTTTTAAATAATAAATTTTGTAAAAGAAATTACGTCATTAATACGTGTAAGAGAAAAATTATAAAAATAATACTCCGTCCCCGAATGGTATGGTGAAATAGGTGTGGTTACCATACGGATGGACGAATATCTTATTTTTGCCATACCGTATAGCTACAATTGCTTAATCTGGCTGTTACCGTTGCCCGTCAAAGCAAATTACGACACGTCCTTATTATCGTTGTACCGTATGGCGACAACAAGTCTTCACCGAACGGTGCGGCGACAATAGGTTGTCGCTGAACGGTTAGACGACGACCTGTTGTCGCCACATGGTACGACGACTACTAGATGGACACAAAATAAATTATAAAAATTGTAAAATATTTTTTAGTGGAAATTAAATTTACGAGAGATATTTTTGCATTGATTTCATTCAAAAATTTACTGTAACATGTGAGTATTAACTATGAAAAGTCGATGTTATTTTGATGGCTGATAGAATTTTAGAGTTGAAACCAAGAACAAAAAAATTCAGAAAAAATCATTGTTATCGAACAAAAAATTCAGAAAAAATTATAATTCATGTAGTATTTTACAAAATTATTTGTCAGTTACTTTTTTTTGGTCAAAAAATTCAAATTTAGTCGTTCCTCATTCTCTTTCGGTGTATGATAAATTTGACGACAAATCATAGTAAAACATTGAATAAAACCCAATATTGATGTTACAAAGTGCAGTAAGTACAACAACTGCAATAGCATAGCATGTGAACAACACCAAAGATATAGAACGGATTCATAAAACTGGGATACAACATAAATATATGTCTCTGGTTAAGGACTAAGTCACAAAACCATACATTCTATGGTCATGATTGTTGGAATAGAGTATGGTCAAATAGACGATAGTTATCTATTGGTTCTTGACGGAGTACTACATTTAGATATCTGATAGGATTTAATATAATATCATTGTCAGGATTTAGAGGACTCCGAGAACGCAAGGTTCATGACCTAGGTGACATGAAATCGTCATCATCATTTGTATGGTTAGGAGCTAGCCCTCCTTCAGTGCTGGTTGAACGTCCTTTTGCATTGTTGCATGCACAGCCTGTTGTAGTAGTTCTTGAATGGCCTGTTGTGATGGTGCTTGAACATTGAGATCTAGATGACATGAAATCGTCATCATCATCGTCGTCATTTGTAAAGTTAGGAGCAAGTTCTCTGTCGGTGGTGGTTGAACGTCCTCTTGAACTTGCTGCTGCAACAGTACTGGATGTACCTCTACCCCTCCAGTTAGATCCACTTCTACGTTTTTTGCGCGAACCAGGCATCACACCCCCGCTGAAGAGTATATATATCGCTAGAAATTCTGGGATATCTTTGTTCAGTAACTCTTTATCCTTCGAGAATGATTAACACATAAGACGAGCATACGAAATAGTGAACAAATGAATAACGCTAAAAAGATTAGAAGGATGAACAAATAGGAAATAACTAATCTTAATATGCTTTGCATACTGATCGAGGCAGTATCATTACTCTATAAAGTCTCGTAGAGAAACCTATAGTAAAAGAGTGATCGGCTAGTTCGCACACCCTGAAATACCTTTAACGCCACCCTTACAATGCGCCTTGAGGTTGTTGGAGTTTACAAGGTTCAGGCTAGAGATTGTTACGTTATGCTTGGATAATATCGGATGCCACTGTTATAATTTGGACACCACTTTACTCAAATTCTCCTCCTTAAACGGATCATCCTTCCCATTACGCGCAACCTTCAACGTGTAATGAAGGGCTACACTGTTCATATCGGTGTCCATGAGAATACTCTGCTAGAGGATCCAGCCGTGATAAAGTGTGAGTGAGAGCTGTTTATGTTTGCATGCGGTTTGGCCTTTTGTAGTCTCGAAGGGGTGGTGTATGGACTAAGTGTTGGAAGGTAAGATTCAAACGTGGTGACGGACAACAAAACGCTGGAATGTGTAGTCAAGTCGAATTGAAAAGACAGTCATACATGCAAGGTGTCAGTACTGACAAATATATTGTGCAGTAAGTGGTCACTTCTAAGTTAAAGTAGGCAGTGAGTGGTCACATCGGACTGTGCAGTGTGCAGTTAGTGCGTACTGAGTGTACCGATGAGACTTTGTAGCGTGTAGTTAGTAGTCACGTTGGACTATGTTGTGTGCAGTGAGGGGTCATTTCGGATTGGTAAAAGTTTACTGACGAGTGCATGGTATGTTCTACTATGTTATATCACATAGTCTAACAAGGTTACAGATCGCATTGGTATCTGGTGTTGTGTTGCCACGTCGTTTGAGAAAGTAAATTACATTTTGAAAATGATGAATGAAGTAAAAAGCGATGACAACACAATTAGCGATGTGAAATAGTACAAGTATAAAATATAAATAGGGCGATAGCCTAACAATGAGGTACTAACCCTAAGCATCCCTAATGTGGACCCCGACCTCCACCTCTACCACGACCTCTCTTCATCCTCGTGTTGAAACAGTGCATCATTCGGAGGTCATGTGTGAAGCTCCTCGATGGTCGCGCTTTGCCTTTAGTAGTCTAAGGTCTGCATCACATCGAGTGACACTTGGAAGGAGGAAATGCGTACCCATAGGAGGTGCCGTAGTCCTGCTGTGCGAACTACGTCGCTGAGGGGGCTGCGTGAACTACATCACTGAGGGGGCTTAGTCCACTGCGTGCCAATGAAGAACTGATCCACCCAGTGCTTAGGATCGGTGTACCCTAATGAGTGCGGCGACAGAGAAAATTGTCCTCCACCTTGAGGGCAACCTACAGTTCAAATAGTAACATTTAATCATAGTTAGGTGATACTTATACCAAACATAAATAATTGAAAATTGCTCGACTTATCTGGTGTGGGGACTATAGTGAGATCGTGTGGTTCTGCTCATTTGGACCCTCCACCATGTCTAGAAATTTGGAGAATGCAGGTGGGAAGTCGGACTCCACCTCTCTTGAGTGGCGAGGAGTAGGGTGTCGGTGTGTGGTAAGAAAGCCCGCGTGGCGGCTTGGACGAGGTGCCACGATCAGTATCGTCCACATATCGATAAGAACCAAGCTCCACGATCTTGCGAGTCGTGGTCACCACGTGTCTCCATGCCTCCATCATCTCGTCCAGCGTCACAGTGACTCCATCATTTAGCCTAGACAAGACGTTGCTACCATGCTAGTGCAAGTCCCTAGCGTGGTCCACCTGCCACGTACGAACAAATGATATGCACATCCACATAGCATAACAAATAGATTATGTAATTTACAAAATAAGATTTACCATGGCGTGCATGGCCGTTCCTGCCTGGCCTGGGTACAAGTCAGCCACGTTGAGAGCGTACCTGTGGGTCGATGGCTCCTCTACAAGTAGGAGATGAGTACACATCCGGGGCACGTACCAGGCTAGGTACTGCTGGTAGGAGTAGTCGTAAGGCATGTCCTTGTCAATGACGTTCTCTAGCACCCCATCCCACTAAACGAGCCACGGCTCCATCCTCTGTACCAAGGTCGTCATGCTCTTCTGAGGTCTCTGGGTAGAGAACCTTAAGAGAAATCCACATTATTAGAAATATGAAATAAGCATTTAACATATTTGCAGTAGGAGAGTAACTCAAGAGTGCACTCTCTCTGGCACACGATCCCCGAAGAAACAGGGACCAACTGGCGAAGATCGAACTGCCTCAGGACTTGTTGCGGCACGTAGTCCTCCACGAAGACGTCGAAGACAATCTTCCTCCTCGTAAGCTAGTAAGCCTGATCCCTGTATCAAAGTGCCGAGACCCCACCTGCCACGGCTTTCTCTGCTACACGGCGCTCACTGTATCGGTCCCAGATCACCTGGTCCACATGCAGGTGGTCAAACGCCTCAGAAAAAGAGTCAGAATGCGCGAACGTATTCTGCAGCTTGCCTACTGTGGCTCGCAAGAAAAAAATATCTGTAAGCACATGTGACTACAATTAAAATTCGATAAATACTTAAAAAGATGTGCCCGTCATCTAGTCCAAAGCGAGCTCATGGTCGGACGATGATCGTGATCGCTTCCATACATGTCGGCGGTGTAGTGTCGAGTCGACAAAGGGTTAACCACGAGGAAGCACTTGAACGATCGAGCTGAAGAAGAAGAGGCATCCCACTAGATTGGTGGTCTTGCTTTTCTTCACGCACGCGCGCAAAAGAACGCGATGAAGTGGCAACAAGAACCGCCAACCCTAGGATACATGTGGGACGTTGTCCAACTCAACATCGGTAATAGTCTCGTGCATAGGCTATCCACCACACGTCGGCGTTGTCGGCGTGGTCGATGTGAACATCACCAACTTTGAACAACCAAAGCAAGTAGGCCTCAAGGTGCCGTACAACACAGTAGTCCGTGGGCACCACCGCCATCCGTTGTACCTGTAACAATTAACATATGGCAATATCGGGATAAGGTTGCGAAAAACTAGAATAATATAAATATATGTACAATCACTAACCTCAAACTGGACTAACCACCTCCTCGATAGCCCGTGCCTCTTGTCGATCAATATCTCTAGATCAAGGTTCACCACTTTAGCAAACCTCGCCTCCAGGTCTGCCACCCACCCCACATGAGTCACCAAGGTCCGTCGGTGTCGGCGATCGACAACCACCTGTAAGCATGGCGATGTCCTGCAGAGTCACCGTCACCTCGCCGAATAGAAGGTGAAAAGTGTGCGTCTCCAACCTCCAACGGTCGACCAAACACGACAGTAGGGACCGGTCGAACGGAAAATACAGTGACCACTTTGGACCATCCTCACCCTCCGCCTAATCATCAGGCACAGCTGCGTCCTCAGCTGACCCCTCAATCATGAGAATGAGAGGAAGCAACCTAGCAGTGCCAACCTATCGATACAAAAAACAGTAGCATTATTTAAGTATAAGTTATATAAACTGTAATTATGCCAACAATGAAACATGTAAATATAGTGCAACTCACCTGGTGTGGAAGCATGGGTGAACGCACCATACCTTCTTAGGCACATGGATCCACAGCAGAGGCACCTTCTCAGTGCCCTTTGTCGTGTGGATGAACGTATGGTGCCACCGGTCCAAGACAGAGTCCAGAAGTGAGTCGGGTTGCTCTATCCTTGCAAGTAAATAATGAAACATTTATTGCACATAACATTTGATAAACACGATATATGTAAATCAAAAGACATAAGGGTCTAACATAAATAATATGACAAACGATATACGATAAACATGATATATGTGAATTAAAAGGCATAAGGGTCCAACATAAATAATACGACAAACGACATACGATAAATTTGATATATATAAATTAAAAGACGTACGGGTGCAACATAAAAAATACTACATAACATATGATAAACATGACATATATAAATTGAAAGATGTAAAGGTCCAACGTAAATAATACTATATAATATATGATAAAATGATACGTATACATTGAAAGACGTAAAGATCCAACGTAAATAATACTACATAACATATGATAAGTATGATATATATAAATCAAAAGACATAAGCGTCCAACTCAAAGTAAATAAGGGTCGAACATAAATTAAATTACATAATTCGATACATAACTGACAATACATACTCCTTCGACACACATCAGATAGCATAACTACGACAAGTTGGTGGATTTGATGTCGAGGCTTCGCTAACACCACCTTCTGAACCTACAGGCTAGGGCATTGCGTTGTCTTATACCAATACTCACCATACTTAGAACACCTCCTAACAGGGCCACCCACTTTAGATTCATTCATGTCATTGTGAATGCGCCTATACTATGAACGACCAGGCTTCCCTTTCACACACCTTCGCAAGGTTGCATCCGATAGACAGATGCGCTCATCTCTATTAATCACAGTGAAATCACCGTGTGCACGGAAACCACAGAACTCACCGGACCAGGTATGGACAAGATAATCCTTCAAGTAGAAAGGGGACATGTATTGCGATGTGTTCATCCCAATTTGCCCACAAGCAGTGATCACATGTGAGCAAAGAATATGAAGAAGTCTTAGCTTGTTGCAGGTGCATTCACACCATCTAGTGGCCCCTTGGCCTAGATTAACCTCGTGTGTAATAACCATTGTGTCGGTTTCCAATCCCCCTTTGCACCGGAGAGTCACTTCGAAGTGGTACTAAGTAATTCCGAAGCTACGCACTATATGCTACTAAGCTTTAATGGTTCGTTCCTCCATGTAGATTATCATCCGCCAACAATACGGCGTTTACAATGTTGTGGCATGAAGTACAGCTTCCGCATGCCTTTTCTAGAGGTAGGCAACGATGCCGTGCAACATTCCTTCTAACATGACCACAAGTGGTAGCAGACGGAGGCCTCTAATGACCCATTGTAAACCTCGGTTATATTTGTTGTCATGACACCAGATCTATTCAACACATATCAATTAGTACAATAACTCTATTTGTTCAACCGTCGTAAATATCTTAATTTAGTATACTAACCTGGTGTCTTCAGTGTCATGGAGTAATGCCCACTTCTCTAGAGGTTCCGCCTCTATCCAGTGTGAGAAACACATTATGTTCCTTGACGATCGTCTCCTCAGATTAGGAAGATCGAGCTCCCTAAGGGGTGATAGCCTTTTGAGTGGGCAATCGTTCGGCGTAGGTGGTTGATTCTTTAACTCTTCAATATGTGCAGTAGTGTGCTTATCCAACTCGGCCAATAGTGCGTTGAACTTACATGCCTGATTCTGCTTGTATAACCTCTTAAATAGGTTCATCAGTTTCTTATTCTTGAACTACCTAAAAAAATTTGCTCTCAAATATCTCATGCACCACCTGTTCTGCAAGCCACACCATAGGAAAGGCTCATTAAGGTCCTCTCGTAGAGTCTCAATTGCCGAAAGGATACCTTTGTGTCGATCATGAATGATGCACACGTTGGACCTAGGGGTGGAATCGAGCCGAGCCGAGCTCGGCTCGGTTCGGCCGAGCTCGTCACTATTCGAGCCGAGCAGGCTTGGCTCATTGCCTTTGGCGAGCTAAAACCGAGCTCGGCTTGGGCTCGCTCGAGCCTCGAGCCGCTCGGCTCGGCTCATGAGCCACTCCGCCTGCTTCTCCCATAGCAGCTCGGCAAACTCGTTGCCGTCGGACCGCAATCACACGCAGAGGCACATACATCAACACTAGCGTTAGCTTGCGCGCCAAGAGCCGATCAAAAGCTTCAACTTGGTCGAGGAGAAGGACCGAGCCGGGTGCACTCGCATCTCTGGCGGCGGGGAGGGAGGGTGTCGACAATTAATCAAGTTGCTTGTCGTATGGGCATGTTACGTGCGTTCGGTCTTTCTTTGGTTTGCTTCTTAGTATCGTTATTAGCCCAGTCGTTATTAGTTTGCTTTAATAAGCCAGCGTGAGTCTGTATATCACCGGATAGTTGGAGTCGATTTGTTATCTTTTTGTTAGTGAAGTAGTGATGCATTGCGAGTATGCGATTTAATCGAGTCTAGCATGATTTGTGTAACAACTTTGTAACTAATCGGACGTTGATATTATAAATAGAGATAAGCGAAAACGCCGGAGTTACTGCCGCACCAAACATCCTTTTCGCATTGCTTCCAAATCACTGAACCTCTGAAGTCCTTTTTAGTAGTTTTAGTCTTCGGTGCATATTTCTTTCGTTTTTAAAAAGATCTGAGCAGCCCCAAGATGTTGAGAGTTCTCTGAATTCCAACAGGGACAAGTGGGAGATCGGCCTTGAGTTCCGTACCGGAGGTGCGCTCTTGGCGAATGCAAGGCTAATCGGTTTGAAAATTGAAATGTTTTGAGTCTGGTAGCAATAGATATTACACTCCTATGTCATTTTATTTTTCCTGAGCAACATATGAAGTCAAGCAATATTGATCTATGTTGATTTGATGCAAGGAGTTGAACCGGGATGTTATTTATTTCATAACTTATCCACAGAATTAACGAGCCTATCGAGCCAACGAGCCGAGCCCGAGCCGGCTTAGGCTCGGCTCGTTGGCTGAGCGAGCCAAGCAGCAGGCTCGGGCTCGGGCTCGGCTCGTTGTCGCATCAAGCCGAGCCGAGCCGAAACGAGCCTGGCCGAGCCCGAGCCGAGCTACGAGCCTCGAGCTTAATTTCCACCCTAGTTGGACCACCGATCACCAACTACCGTGAATTTCAAATGTCTAAAAAACCATAGCCAGCTATCCTGGTTCTCACCCTCAATAAATGCAAAGGCCAATGAAAGTATGTGGTTGTTCGCATCAACTGTAATGGCTGTTAGAATCTGCCCCTTGTATTTTCTAGTAAAAAATGTACCATGGACACAAAACAATGAACGGTAGTACCTGAATGACGTAATGCAAGGACCCAATAAAAAAAGCACGATGAAATGTTGAGATCTCATTACCATCTGCTTTACTTTCTTTGAAAGCGGTGTACGTGCTAGGGTTGGTAGACATCAAGCACACGAGTTAGGTTGCAATACCAAACCTCTTCTCTATGACTTTTTGCTTCATACGCCAGGCCATCGAGTAACTTATCTTGTACTTAAATATTCTTAAGATTGCTTTTTGAATATATGAACACTAAATGTCCCGCTTCAAATGATCATCATCAGACTCCAACATTTCAGCTTCATCTTGTATCGCCATACAATCCACCCACTTCAAATGATCAACAAGTTGCTGGATATCCTCCCCTTCATCAGCCCGACTTTTGCATTTGTTGCATCCCTGTTATCATCCCCTACTACTACCACAATCGCACCACCTTTGCTGAACTTGTTCAATCAGAGGTGATGTGTTTGCTCTCTCGTCCACACCACTAATATTCACCTCTTCTCTAGGGCAAGCTTGCATAGCATTACACATTCAAGACGAGATTCCTTGCACTACCTTAACCATTTCTACCATAAGTATGTCCGATCTACTTTCTTCAACTCCCACATAGCCAGGTCACCCTTACTACGTGTGGATAAATTTGGATGGTAACAGACTAAACACTTGGATCTAGAGAAAAATATTGGGTCAACCAAAACTTTGTATCACGAATGCTAACACTCTTAGGGAACGAGTGTTCAACCATGGTGACCGGAAAGCTGCTTAAATCAACATCATTCTGCCTAGTTTTTATTTCACCATCGCCATAATATACCCTAAATTTCCCTGGATTCGACATTCTCGCGATTTACATAGACAAAATAAATTTTAGGTCTCCACTAACATGTAATATCGCTAACCTAAATTAAGCAAAGTTAATTAACTATCCGCTACCAATAATACAATATTACGGTACACATCTAATATCGCTAACCTAAAAGAGAAGTACTAATTAACAAGAATATCTAATATCAAGAACCCTAACATAAACTAATTATATCACTAATTGTAGTACATATCTAATATCACTAATTATAGTACACATCTAATATCTAATATCACTAATATCATATCTAATATCGACTATCTTACCATATTTTCCTAAAGAACTAACAAATAAAATTACAAAATTGCAATTTTACCTTCTTCCTTCTTCTTTCTTCTTCATTCCTCTTCCTCTCTCCTCCTCTCTCCTCTTTCCTCCTCTCCCTCTCCCGAGCTTCCTCTCCTCTCTTCCTCCTCTCTCCCTCCTCTCTCCCGACAATGAATACCGCTTGCCCCACGTATGCCAACAGATGGTTGAGCGAGATGGCGGCTATTGGACATCGAAATATTCTCTAATTGATGGGGAAGGACATAACATCCTTTACTCTCCTGTTATAGATGAGTCTCATGACAACGTTAAGCGTAGAGGCTAGAGAGATTATGAGGAGCCAACAATCTAGGTCGACGATGAGCATGTATCTCTATCGTCCTCCTCAACCCCCCGAAATAGCGGTAGACATTGACATATTATCTGCGGTTAACAATGACAACGGGGGTGTCTTCTTTGTAGATGGCTCGAGAGGTACTGTAAATACATTCCTATATAAAGTTTTGCTTGCAAAGATTGGAGATGATGGCAAGATAGCAGTGGCAACCGCGACGTCGGGCGTAGTCGCATCCATCATGCCTGGAGGCAGGATAGTGCACTCGAGGTTTAAGATCCCACTCAACATTTAAAATGGAGCGTTCTGTAGCTTCATAAAGCAAAGTGGGACCTCTAAGCTTCTTCTGCAGGTGTCATTGATAATATGGGATGAAGCCTCCATGACGAGGCGATAGGCGGTGGAGGCCCTGGATAGTAGCATGAGGGACATCATGTGCCGATGTTATCTGCCGTTCGGTGGGAAAACAATTGTGTTCGGTGGAGACTTCAGGAAGATTCTACCGGTTGTTCGTAAGGGGACGAGGCCATAGATAACTGACACGACGTTGCGTAGGTCATACCTATGGGATTGCATGCGGCAGCTAAGGTTCGTATGTAACATGAGGGCCCAAAATAATCCTGAGTACGCAGAGTACCTATTGCAAGTCGGGAATGGTATCGAGAAGACTAATGAGGATGGCTGCTTGCCGCTTCCTGACTAGATCTATGTTCCATATACGAGAAATGGTATAGACATCGATAAACTCATACAGAGTGTTTTTCCTATGCTGGATGACAACCTATCGAATGCCAACTATATTGCATCTCGAGTCATCTTGTTGACCCAAACGAGTATATTGATAGGATCAATATGAAGATGATTAACCTATTTCATAGGGAAGAGATGGTATACCATAAATTTGATTGTGCGGAGGATGGTCCCCATAGCTATAACCTGAATTCCTAAACACCACGATTTCTAACGGTCTACCCTACATGTACTCAAGCTCAAGATTAACTATCTCATGATATTGTTGCAGAACATTGACCCAACAAATGGTCTATTTCCTGTGACGAGACTTGTAGTCTGGGCATTTCAAAAGAATGCTATAGATGCCAAGATTATGCTTGGCTAGCACACTGGGAAGAGGATGTTTCTACCTCGAATACCTCTATACCCCTCTGATCATGACATGTTCCCATTTAGATTCAAGAGCAAGCGGTTCAGTCGGGCTCAGCTTCACAATAACAATCGACAAGGTGTAAGGACAGACTATCCCGAATGTCGACGTCTACCACCTAGAAACAATTTTCTCTCATATATATAGGCAACTATATATTGCACTACCTAGAGCCATTGCCAGAAGCAACATTAAGATACTTGCCGTCACAAATAAGAAGAAGGACAATGGCCAGAAGTATAAGAAAACTCACGAGAACCTCACAAAAAATATTATCTATATAAAAGTACTCACATCATAAACAAGTTTTGATCAAAATGATATCTAAATTGTGTTGCAACGTAATTGTTTATTTTCGATCTTCCGGGGCGTATACCAAGAAAATCATTTCTAAATATGTTATAATGCCATTAATATCTTATGTACTACGTACAATATATTTGGTTTTTATTCATGTCAGAGGAGAAACTATAAAAACTTTTGTAATCAAGAGAAATAGATATTTAATATTGTAGCTAAATTTTCTTTTATTGTTTAGTTTTTATATTTCGTTACCAATTTTATTTTCCGCAGCAGAGGATTAGCATTGAACTAGTTAGCCATCAAAAGTTACAAATGGACAATACGACACCATTAACAAAGAGGAGGCACAAGCCACAAGACGACATGCATGCGTACAAAGGGCAGCTCCTTTTGTATGGGATGCTCGCGCACCGTGTCGAAGGCTCGAAGCATGCATCTGCGACGGCCGGCCTTCACAGCGCGTCGATCGGATCCAGCGACCTATGTACGAGCACCCAAGGTGCGGTGTGCATTGTAAACTTGTATGTAGCGAAGCTATACATAAATCTATATTATCAAAGAGGTACGGTTGCTATTTACTGTAGTTTATACAGTTAAGGACTATCTAACCTTATATATTTATCGTGTATCATATTTCATATGTGATCCTTAGCTTAGTTGGCAAACAGGCTTAAGCTGTGTACTTGAGGTCTTAGGTTCAAGTCCTATTTTTGCATCAATTTCGCTGATTTGATCAAGCTATTAAATTATGTTGTAATTTTTTAAGTTTTTTTAAACAGATCTCAAAGCATTTCTAATCTACCATAAAAATTCGGATCATGATCAAATTTGTGCAATTTTTGAAAATTCTCGCAATACTACTAATGTATTTAAAACAATTTTGCTGATTTAGTTGAGTTACTAAATTTACAAATTGTTGAAATTTTTTAGAAAGGTCTTGAAAGCATGCTTATGCTATTGTAAAATTTTAAATCATGATAAAGCTTCTACGATTTTTAAAAATTCTGTTAATACTACTGGCGCACTTAAAGCAGCTTTACTGACTTAATTGAGCTATTAAATTTGTGAATTCTTCAAAATTTATGAGAAGGATCCTTAAAGCATACTTAAGCTACCATAAAAATCGAATATGATTAAACTTTTTAATTTTAAAATTATAGCATTTTTTTAAAAAAATTAAACATCTTTTATTCTTTTATTAAAATCTTTATCTGTCTCAACTATTCCTTCCTCAAGCAGCAACACATAAGTCCATTCCGTATCTAGTTCATGTATGCCCTCTATGGTCATGTCGTGAGAAGACGGACAAGGAAAGGTGGCCACGTGCTGCGGATAAGTCTTGCTCCCCAAACAGTAGATTATGCTACACAAAAACATATGCGTAGCTAGCCAATTCATATACTTCAAAAGAAGATATGATATTGATACGCAAGTGATAAACTGGACGTAGAGGGTACTGTACGTGCATAGTTTCACTTTCTACGCAGAGGACACGGGCTTATGGCCGCGTGTGCGCCGTCACGATCATTCAATCACGGTTTGTTGGTGGTTTTAGTGATCCATGTCATTATCGTGCAGCGTACATACGGCCACGTTTTGCCCTGGGATTTGACGGGAACACATGCATGGACAAATATATTTGCCCTGGAGTAAGCTACTACAGAGCTAGCGAGGACAATGTTTTAGGAAAAATATCCTGTGCATTAGGCAGTACTTGGTGAAATCGCGTCTAATCCAACTAGAAAAAATTTCAAAAAATTCTGAAAAAAATTCATGGATGTACATCTCAATGCTTGACCCCATCTACATATAAAATGTTCATGATCAAATTCGTCCTGTGCTAAGAGTAATAAAACAGACGAAGCTTGATCATGAAATTAACATATGTAGATGATCAACTTTGTCTTTGTATTGTACATCCAGGATTTTTTTCAAAATTTTTTAAAACTTTTTCTAGTTAGGTTACACCGTGGTTTTACCAACTCTCGAAAGATTGCACAGGATATGTTCCCATGTTTTAGAGCCTCGTTGGATTGAAGTGAAAAGCAAAGAAATTTGAGAAGAATTCCTTTCATTGTAAAATACATATATATGGAAGGCGTCTGGTTCAAACGAAAGGCCCTCTAGACTTCTAGAGTCCTTTGAAATTTCTATGGAATGGTGCACTTCAGGCGAATTTTAGAGGAAAATAAACAGCCACTCAAATTAACCTCTCAGAAATTTTCCTTTGAGCCTATGACAACCATGCTAATTACAAAAAAAATAATGAGTTTTTATATGGTCCAACCAACGACAATTTGTTAAACATTCATGTGTTCTAATTCCTTTAAGATTTAAATGCATGACATCCAATTTCTGCGTTTCCAAATATTCTTGCGTTCCAATGGGTCCTAAGATCGTTTTTCCAAAACTGTAAATTTTCTCTATCTAAGAAAGTTTAGACCTTCTATTTCTACTTGTAGTTCTGATGTTTTCATATCTATGTTTTGTACTTTGTTTATCTGAGCAGTGTATCACACACACCTCGCTAGCTAGCAGCCTAGCACTTGGATATAATCATACCATGAATTAAAGTCTGCAAGTTTCATGAGAGGATAGTATGTCCACGTGTCGCCATACGTCACTTTGCAAAAAAAACCCCTGTGTTTCTTGAAATTACGGATATGTCCCTGTAAATTACGAATAGCTCCTTCGCGATTTTTTGTGAGGGGAAGATTTTTTTTATAAATCGCGTTTGGGTCCCTCGTGCGTCGTTTTACGGAAAAAAAACTTCCGTTAAATTCAAATCACGATCAAACACATCGACGATTAGGACGGGGTCCTTCACGAAGCTTACTTGTTGAGTGGGGATCAACCTATGGCCCTTTCCCACAAGGGCTATCGTCCCGAGGTGTGCTTAGCTATGAATCGGGCGAATAAGACAATCGGGGCCAGCACAAGGGTCGTTTTTGGGTCCAGTTCGACCTCTCACGGGAGATAACAACCCTACGTCCGGTGGATTCACTAATGAGTAGGGAGTGGTTACAACGTGCTTGCTCGGAGGGGCCTCGAACTAGCCTAAGGACTCCGTTAGGGCAAGCTCGTGTCCGAGTATGTGTGAAAAGTCCGACCCTCAATACATCGTGCGAGGGAGTATTTATAGGGATTTACAGAGACAAGTTTTTTTTTTATTACAGTGGCTCTTTGTCAGAGGGCGTGGGCCGTATGATAGAGCGCGCGCCACCCGCCGAATGCCATGGCGACGTGGGAACAGTGAGCGTGAGACCAAGTCGGCGCGGACCACTGCAGCCGCAGATCCCAAGCGGTTCCTCGAGCAGCGGCATTTAATCTCCACGTCGCTGCCGCGAGCCCCGAGCTCGGCTTGTTTCGGGGATGGGGTAGCCCATGAGCCGGGCTACGAAGTCGATCTGTCTTGGCGCGGTGAAAGCAAGACCACGGTCGGTTACGCCAAGCTTCAAAGGTCGTGTTAGATGCAGTGTATCCAATCCCCAATAAAGCCCTTTTCTAATTTTTTCGGGATAGCGGATAGGTCTAAAAACGTAACATTTAGGTTCTTACTCTTTCGTTTAGGTCCTTTCTCCGCTTTTTCTCGAAAAAAAGTTTTCGTCACCGTAAAAAAATGTGTTCGGCTCTATCTCTAGACTTTTTCTCCACCGCCCCATCGCGTTTTCCAAATCGGTCTCAATATTTCCCAAATAATTAAATCGAAAGAGATATTTCTACGATTCTAACTCTCTATTTTTCCGTTACACTCATTGTTTCAACGATTTAAATAATAAAACGCCGATAAGCAAGAAAATATATGGCTGAAAATTAATGACATGCCACAAAAGAAGGTTGGACATATCTCCTCCTTTGCATGCAGCAATATTCTTGCGTCTCCTCCCCATGGCAGCATCAACGAAGAAAAATACTCCACTTCTATTTTTATTCATGCACTCCTTGCCTCCCAAAAGTTCTTTCAAACGCCATTGCATGTAATCGATAAACAACAATCATTAGGTAGTATCATTTGTTCTGTGATTAAATAATTATTTTGCTTAAGAACGAATTCACCTTTTGTCCAAAGGCGCCGTGCACGAAGCTCGTGTCATTGGACCTTGCATGCTAATTGAATCTTCTTCGTGTGTGCTTGTGACGTCCTCGTCAGTGTCAGTACTGACAAATATATTGTGCAGTAAGTGGTCACTTCTAAGTTAAAGTAGGCAGTGAGTGGTCACGTCGGACTGTGCAGTGTGCAGTTAGTGCGTACTGAGTGTACCGATGAGACTTTGTAGCGTGTAGTTAGTAGTCACGTTGGACTATGTTGTGTGCAGTGAGGGGTCATTTCGGATTGGTAAAAGTTTACAGCGAGTGCATGACTGTGTTCTACTATGTTATATCACATAGTCTAACAAGGTTACAGATCGCATTGGTATCTGGTGTTGTGTTGCGACGTCGTTTGAGAAAGTAAATTACATTTTGAAAATGATGAATGAAGTAAAAAAGCGATGACAACACAATTAACAGTGTGAAATAGTACAAGTATAAAATATAAATAGGACGATAGCCTAACAATGAGGTACTAACCCTAAGCATCCCCTAATGTGGACCCTGACCTCCACCTCTACCACGACCTCTCTTCATCCTACGTGTTGAAGCAGGTGCATCATTCAGAGGTCATGTGTGAAGCTCCTACGATGGTCGCGCCTGCCCGTAGTCTAAGGCTGTACCGCTGCATCGAGCGACACTTGGAAGGAGGAAATGCGTACCCATAGGAGGTGCCGTAGTCCTGCTGCGCGAACTACGTCGCTGAGGGGGCTGCGTGAACTACATCGCTGAGGGGGCTTAGTCCACTGCGTGCCAATGAAGAACTGATCCACCCAGTGCTCAGGATCGGTGTACCCTAATGAGTGCGGCGACAGAGAAAATTGTCCTCCACCTTGAGGGCAACCTACAGTTCAGATAGTAACATTTAATCATAGTTAGGTGATACTTATACCAAACATAAATAATTGAAAATTGCTCGACTTATCTGGTGTGGGGACTATAGTGAGATCGTGTGGTTCCTGCTAGCTGGACCCTCCAGCCATGTCTAGGGCTGGAGGTATAGGGGTGGGGAAGCTGGACTCCACCTCTACTGAGTGGCGAGGAGTAGGGTGTCGGTGTGTGGTAAGAAAGCCCGCGTGGCGGCTTGGACAAGGTGCCACGATCAGTATCGTCCACATATCGACAAGAACCAAGCTCCACGATCCTGCGAGTCGCGGTCACCATGTGTCTCCATGCCTCCATCATCTCGTCCAGCGTCACAGTGACTCCATCATTTAGCCTAGACAAAACGTTGCTACCATGCTAGTGCAAGTCCCTAGCGTGGTCCACCTACCACGTACGAACAAATGATATGCACATCCACATAGCATAACGAATATATTATGTAATTTACAAAATAAGATTTACCATGACGTGCATGGCCGTTCCTGCCTGGCCTGGGTACAAGTCAGCCACGTTGAGAGCGTACCTGTGGGTTGATGGCTCCTCCACAAGTAGGAGATGAGTACACATCCGGGGCACGTATCAGGCTAGGTACTGCTGGTAGGAGTAGTCGTAAGGCATGTCCTCGTCAACGGCGTTCTCTAGCACCCATCCCACTAAGCGAGCCATGGCTCCATCCTGCATACCAAGGTCGTCATGCTCTTCGAGGTCTCTGGGTAGAGAACCTTAAGAGAAATCCACATTATTAGAAATATGAAATAAGCATTTAACATATTTGCGATGGGAGAGTAACTCAAGAGTGCACTCTCTCTGGCACACGATCCCCGAAGAAACAGGGACCAACTGGCGAAGATCGAACTGCCTTAGGACTTGTTGCGGCACGTAGTCCTCCACGAAGACGTCGAAGACAATCTTCCTCCTCGTAAGCCAGTAAGCCTGATCCCTGTATCAAAGTGCCGAGACCCCACCTGCCACGGCTTTCTCTGCTACACGGCGCTCACTATATCGGTCCCAGATCACCTGGTCCACATGCAGGTGGTCAAACGCCTCCGTAAAGGAGTCGTATGCCGAACGTACCTGCAGGCTTGCCCACTGTGGCTGCAATAGAAAAAAAATATCTGTAAGCACATGTGACTACAATTAAAATTCGATAAATACTTAAAAAGATGTGCCCGTCATCTAGTCCAAAGCGAGCTCATGGTCAGACAGTCAATTGCATCGCCTCCATACATGTCGGCGGTGTAGTGTCGAGAGTCGACAAAGGGTTAACCCACAGGGAAGCACTTGAACGATCATAGCTGAAGAAGAAGAGGCATCCCAGCTAGATTGGTGGTCTTGCTTTTCTTCACGCACGTATCGCAAAGGGCACGGTAAGTGGCAACAAGAACCGCCGAACCCTAGGATACATGTGGGACGTTGTCCAACTCAACATCGGTAATAGTCCGTGCATAGGCTATCCACCACACGTCGACGCTGTCATCGTGAGTCGATGTGAACATCACCAACCTGAACAACCAAAGCAAGTAGGCCTCAAGGTGCCGTACAACCTGGTAGTCCGTGGGCACCACCGCCATCCGTTGTACCTGTAACAATTAACATATGGCAATATCAGGATAAGGTTGCGAAAAACTAGAATAATATAAATATATGTACAATCACTAACCTCAAACTGGACTAACCACCTCCTCGATAGCCCGTGCCTCTTATCGATCAATATCTCTAGATCAAGGTTCACCACTTTAGCAAACCTCGCCTCCAGGTCTGCCACCCACCCCGCATGAGTCACCAAGGGTCTGATCAGTGTCCCAGCGATCGACAACCCTGTAAGCATGGCGATGTCCTGCAGAGTCACCATCACCTCGCCGAATAGAAGGTGAAAAGTGTGCGTCTCCAACCTCCAACGGTCGACCAAACACGACAGTAGGGACCGGTCGAACGGAAAATACAGTGACCACTTTGGACCATCCTCACCCTCCGCCTAATCATCAGGCACAGCTGCGTCCTCAGCTGACCCCTTAATCATGAGAATGAGAGAAAGCAACCCAGCAGTGCCAACTATCGATACAAAAAACAGTAGCATTATTTAAGTATAAGTTATATAAACTGTAATTATGCCAACAATGAAACATGTAAATATAGTGCAACTCACTTGGTGTGGAAGCATGGGTGAACGCACCATACCTTCTTAGGCACATGGATCCACAGCAGAGGCACCTTCTCAGTGCCCTTTGTCGTGTGGATGAACGTATGGTGCCACCGGTCCAAGACAGAGTCCAGAAGTGAGTCGGGTTGCTCTATCCTTGCAAGTAAATAATGAAACATTTATTGCACATAACATTTGATAAACACGATATATGTAAATCAAAAGACATAAGGGTCTAACATAAATAATATGACAAAGCGATATATGATAAACATGATATATGTGAATTAAAAGGCATAAGGGTCCAACATAAATAATACGACAAAGCGACATACGATAAATTCGATATATATAAATTAAAAGGCGTGCGGGTGCAACATAAAAATACTACATAACATATGATAAACATGACATATATAAATTGAAAGATGTAAAGGTCCAACGTAAATAATACTATATAATATATATGATAAAATGATCGTATACATTGAAAGACGTAAAGATCCAACGTAAATAATACTACATAACATATGATAAGTATGATATATATAAATCATAAGACATAAGCGTCCAACTCAAAGTAAATAAGGGTCGAGCATAAATTAAATTACATAATTCGATACATAACTGACAATACATACTCCTTCGACACACATCAGATAACATAACTACGACAAGTTGGTGGATTTGATGTCGAGGCTTCGCTAACACCACCTTCTGAACCTACAGGCTAGGGCATTGTGTTGTCTTATACCAATACTCACCGTACTTAGAACACCTCCTAACAGGGCCACCCACTTTAGATTCATTCATGTCATTGTGAATGCGCCTATACTATGAATGACCAGGCTTCCCTTTCACACAACTTCGCAAGGTTGCATCTGGTAGACAGATGCGCTCATCTCTATTAATCACAGTGAAATCACCGTGTGCACGGAAACCACGGAACTCACCGGACCAGGTATGGACAGCATAATCCTTCAAGTAGAAAGGGGACATGTATTGCGATGTGTTCATCCCAATTTGCCCACAAGCAGTGATCACATGTGAGCAAAGAATATGAATAAGTTTTGGCTTGTTGCAGGTGCATTCACACCATCTAGTGGCCCCTTGGCCTAGATTAACCTCGTGTGTAATAACCATTGTGTCGGTTTCCAATCCCCCTTTGCACCGGAGAGTCACTTCGAAGTGGTACTAAGTAATTCCGAAGCTACGCACTATATGCTACTAAGCTTTAATGGTTTGTTCCTCCATGTAGATTATCATCCGCCAACAATACGGCGTTTACAATGTTGTGGCATGAAGTACAGCCTCCGCATGCCTTTTCTAGAGGTAGGCAACGATGTCGTGCAATATTCCTTCTAACATGACCACAAGTGGTAGCAGATGAAGGCCTCTAATGACCCATTGTAAACCTCGGTTATATTTGTTGTCATGACACCAGATCTATTCAATACATATCAATTAGTACAATAACTCTATTTGTTCAACCGTCGTAAATATCTTAATTTAGTATACTAACCTGGTGCCTTCAGTGTCATGGAGTAATGCCCACTTCTCTAGAGGTTCCGCCTCTATCCAGTGTGAGAAACACATTATGTTCCTTGACGATCGTCTCCTCAGATTAGGAAGATCGAGCTCCCTAAGGGGTGATAGCCTTTTGAGTGGGCAATCGTTCGGCGTAGGTGGTTGATTCTTCAGCTCTTCAATATGTGCAGTAGTGTGCTTATCCAACTCGACCAATAGTGCGTTGAACTTACATGCCTGATTCTGCTTGTATAACCTCTTAAATAGGTTCATCAGTTTCTTATTCTTGAACTGCCTGAAAAAATTTGCTCTCAAATATCTCATGCACCACCTGTTCTGCAAGCCACACCATAGGAAAGGCTCATTAAGGTCCTCTCGTAGAGTCTTAATTGCCGAAAGGATACCTTTGTGTCGATCATGAATGATGCACACGTTGGACCACCGATCACCAACTACCCTGAATTTCAAATGTCTAAAAAACCATAGCCAGCTATCCTAGTTCTCACCCTCAACAAATGCAAAGGCCAATGAAAGTATGTGGTTGTTCGCATCAACTGTAATGGCCGTTAGAATCTGCCCCTTGTATTTTCTAGTAAAAAATGTACCATGGACACAAAACAATGAACGGTAGTACCTGAATGACGTAATGCAAGGACCCAATAAAAAAAGCACGATGAAATGTTGAGATCTCATTACCATCTGCTTTACTTTCTTTGAAAGCGGTGTACGTGCTAGGGTTGGTAGACATCAAGCACACGAGTTAGGTTGCAATACCAAACCTCTTCTCTATGGTTTTTTGCTTCATACGCCAGGCCATCGAGTAACTTATCTTGTACTTAAATATTCTTAAGATTGCTTTTTGAATATATGAACACTAAATGTCCCGCTTCAAATGATCATCATCAGACTCCAATATTTCAGCTTCATCTTGTATCGCCATACAATCCACCCACTTCAAATGATCAACAAGTTGCTGGATATCCTCCCCTTCATCAGCCCGACTTTTGCATTTGTTGCATCCCTGTTATCATCCCCTACTGCTACCACAATCGGCACCACTGCCTGAACTTGTTCAGCTGTAGCTGATGTGCTGCTCTCGTCCACACCACTAATATTCACCTCTTCTCTAGGGCAAGCTTGCATAGCATTACACATTCAAGGCGAGATTCCTTGCACTACCTTAACCATTTCTACCATAAATATGTCCGATCTACTTTCTTCAACTCCCACATAGCCAGGTCACCCTTACTACGTGTGGATAATATTTGGATGGTAACAGACTAAACACTTGGATCTAGAGAAAATATTGGGTCAACCAAAACTTTGTATCACGAATGCTAACACTCGAGGAGCAGTGTTCAACCATGGTGACCGGAAAGCTGCTTAAATCAACATCATTCTGCCCAGTTTTTATTTCACCATCGCCATAATATACCCTAAATTTCACTGGATTCGACATTACTGCGACGATATAGACAAAATAAATTTTTAGGTCTCCACTAACATGCAATATCGCTAACCTAAATTAAACAGCGTTAATTAACTATCCCACTACCAATAATACAATATTACAATACACATCTAATATCGCTAACCCAAAAGAGAAGTACTAATTAACAAGAATATCTAATATCACTAACCCTAACATAAACTAATTATATCACTAATTATAGTACATATCTAATATCACTAATTATAGTACACATCTAATATCTAATATCACTAATATCATATCTAATATCGACTATCTTACCATATTTTCCTAAAGAACTAACAAATAAAATTACAAAATTGCAATTTTACCTTCTTCCTTCTTCTTTCTTCTTCATTCCCTCTTCCTCTCTCCCTCTCTTCCTCCTCTCCCTCTCCCGAGCTTCCTCTCCCTCTCTTCCTCCTCTCTCCCTCCTCTCTCCCGACAATGAATACCGCCGTTCCCACGTATGCCAATAGATGGTTGAGCAGATGGCGCTATTGGACATCAGAAATATTCTCTAATTGATGGGGAAGGACATAACATCCTTTACTCTCCCTGTTATAGATGAGTCTCATGACAACGTTAGCGTAGAGGCTAGAGAGATTATGAGGAGCCAACAATCTAGGTCGACGATGAGCAAGTATCTCTATCGTCCTCCCTCAACCCTGAGAAATAGCAGCGTACATTGACATATTATCTGCGGTTAACAATGACGACGGGGGTGTCTTCTTTGTAGATGGCTCAAGAGGTACTGTAAATACATTCCTATATAAAGCTTTGCTTGCAAAGATTGGAGATGATGGCAAGATAGCAGTGGCAACCACGACGTCGGGCGTAGTCGCATCCATCATGCCTGGAGGCGAGATAGTGCACTCGAGGTTTAAGATCTCACTCAACATTTAAAATGGGCGTTACAGCAGCTTCATAAAGCAAAGTGGGACCGCTAAGCTTCTTCTGCAGTGTCATTGATAATATGGGATGAAGCCTCCATGACGAGGCGATAAGCGGTGGAGGCCACGGATAGTAGCATGAGGGACATCATGTGCCGATGTTATCTGCCGTTCGGTGGGAAAACAATTGTGTTCGGTGGAGACTTGGGAAGATTCTACCGGTTGTTAAATGAGGGGCGAGGCCATAGATAACTGACACGACGTTGCGTAGGTCATACCTATGGGATTGCATGTGGCAGCTAAGGTTCGTATGTAACATGAGGGCCCAAAATAATCCTGAGTACGCAGAGTACCTATTGCAAGTCGGGAATGGTATCGAGAAGACTAATGAGGATGGCTGCTTGCCGCTTCCTGACTAGATCTATGTGCCATATACGAGAAATGGTATAGACATCGACAAACTCATATAGAGTGTTTTTCCTATGCTGGATGACAACCTATCGAATGCCAACTATATTGCATCTCGAGTCATCTTGTTGACCCAAAACGAGTATATTGATAGGATCAATATGAAGATGATTAACCTATTTCATAGGGAAGAGATGGTATACCATAGATTTGATTGTGCGGAGGATGGTCCCCATAGCTATAACCTGAATTCCTAAACACCCTGACTTCTAACGGTCTACCCCTACATGTACTCAAGCTCAAGATTAATTATCTCATGATATTGTTGCAGAACATTGACCCAACAAATGGTCTATTTCCTGTGATGAGACTTGTAGTCTGGGCATTTCAAAAGAATGCTATAGATGCCAAGATTATGCTTGGCTAGCACACTGGGAAGAGGATGTTTCTACCTCGAATACCTCTATACCCCTCTAATCATGACATGTTCCCATTTAGATTCAAGAGCAAGCAGTTCCCGGTCAGGCTCAGCTTCACAATAACAATCGACAAGGTGTAAGGACAGACTATCCCGAATGTCGACGTCTACCTCCTAGAAACAATTTTCTCTCATATATATAGGCAACTATATATTGCACTACCTAGAGCCATTGCCAGAAGCAACATCAAGATACTTGCCGTCACAGATAAGAAGAAGGATAATGGCCAGAAGTATAAGAAAACTCACGAGAACCTCACAAAAAATATTGTCTATATAAAAGTACTCACATCATAAACAAGTTTTGATCAAAATGATATCTAAATTGTGTTGCAACGTAATTGTTTATTTTCGATCTTCCGGGGCGTATACCAAGAAAATCATTTCTAAATATGTTATAATGCCATTAATATCTTATGTACTACGTACAATATATTTGGTTTTTATTCATGTCAGAGGAGGAACTATAAAAACTTTTGTAATCAAGAGAAATAGATGTTTAATATTGTAGCAAATTTTTCTTTTATTGTTTAGTTTTTATATTTAAAATTTTATTTTCCGCATGAGCATTAGCATTGAACTAGTTAGCCATCAAAAGTTACAAATGGACAATACGACACCATTAACAAAGAGGAGGCACAAGCCACAAGACGACATGCATGCGTACAAAGGGCAGTGATTGTACGGGAGGTCTAATTGAACAGCAGTTGTTGGCCGTACAAAGGGCAGCTCCTTTTGTATGGGATGCTCGCGCACCGTGTCGAAGGCTCGAAGCATGCATCTGCGACGGCCGGGCCTTCACAGCGCGTCGATCGGATCCGGCGACCTATGTACGAGCACCCAAGGTGCGGTGTGCATTGTAAACTTGTATGTAGCGAAGCTATACATAAATCTATATTATCAAAGAGGTACGGTTGCTATTTACTGTAGTTTATACAGTTAAGGGCTATCTAACCCTATATATTTATTGTGTATCATATTTCATATGTGATCCTTAGCTTAGTTGGCAAACAGGCTTAAGCTGTGTACTTGAGGTCTTTAGGTTCAAGTCCTATTTTTTGCATCAATTTCATTGATTTGATTAAGCTATTAAATTATGTTGTAATTTTTTTAAGCTTTTTTAAACAGATCTCAAAGCATTTCTTATCTACCATAAAAAATTCGGACCATGATCAAATTTGTGCAATTTTTGAAAATTCTGGCAATGCTACTAATGTATTTAAAACAATTTTGCTGATTTAGTTGAGTTACTAAATTTACAAATTGTTGAAATTTTTTTAGAAAGGTCTTGAAAGCATGCTTGTGCTATTGTAAAAATTTTAAATCATGATAAAGCTTCTACGATTTTTAAAAATTCATTAATACTCTTTGGCGCACTTAAAGCAGCTTTACTAACTTAATTGAGCTACTAAATTTGTAAATTCTTCAAAATTTATGAGAAGGATCCTTAAAGCATACTTAAGCTACCATAAAAAATCGAATATGATTAAACTTTTATAATTTTAAAAATTATAGCATTTTTTAAAAAAAAATTAAATATTTTTTATTTTTCTATTAAAATCTTTATCTGTCTCAACGATTCCTTCCTCAAGCAGCAACACATAAGTCCATTCCGTATCTAGTTCTTGTATGCCCTCTATGGTCATGTCGTGAGAAGACGGACAAGGAAAGGTGGCCACGTGCTGCGGATAAGTCTTGCTCCCCAAACAGTAGATTATGCTACACAAAAACATATGCGTAGGCGTAGCTAGCCAATTCATATACTTCAAAAGAAGATATGATATTGATACGCAAGTGATAAACTGGACGTAGAGGGTACTGTACGTGCATAGTTTCACTTTCTACGCAGAGGACACGGGCTTATGGCCGCGTGTGCGCCGTCACGATCATTCAATCACGGTTTGTTGGTGGTTTTAGTGATCCATGTCATTATCGTGCAGCGTACATACGGCCACGTTTTGCCCTGGGATTTGACGGGAACACATGACATGCATGGACAAATATATTTGCCCTGGAGTAAGCTACTACAGAGCTAGCGAGGACAATGTTTTAGAGCCTCGTTGGATTGAAGTGAAAACCAAAGAAATTTGAGAAGAATTCCTTTCATTGTAAAATACATATATATGGAAGGCGTCTGGTTCAAACGAAAGGCCCTCTAGAGCCCTTTGAAATTTCTATGGAATGGTGCACTTCAGGCGAATTTTAGAGGAAAATAAACAGCCACTCAAATTAACCTCTCAGAAATTTTCCTTTGAGCCTATGACAACCATGCTAATTACAAAAAAAATAATGAGTTTTTATGTGGTCCAACCAAAGACAATTTGTTACACATTCATGTGTTCTAATTCCTAAGATTTAAATGCATGACATCCAATTTCTGCGTTTCCAAATATTCTTGCGTTCCAATGGGTCCTAAGACCGTTTTTGCAAAACTGTAAATTTTCTCTATCTAAGAAAGTTTAGACTTTCTATTTCTACTTGTAGTTCTGACGTTTTCATATCCATGTTTTGTACTTTGTTTATCTGAGCAGTGTATCACACACACCTCACTAGCTAGCACTTGGATATATTGTAAATTCCTAGAAAACTACTGAAACTCTGGAAGAGGCTCATGCTCCTTATATTTTCGATAAAACATCCATGTCTTCTTTTCATTAATACATCAAAGGAGAAAAATACTGGGGAAGCCTGTGATTATTCAACACTCACGACTATCTTCTTCTTCTACGAAAGGCCACGCGCTTAAGCCCTTTAGACTCACCACGCAGTTTGAGCGAAACTGAGAAAGCCGCCTCGACTTGTCTAGCTTTGTGGCTCGTAACTATAGGGTCATATCCTATGCAATCACCTATATGTGTGTAAGTGTACAATCAAGTGATTTAGAGCATTCAATCTATATTCAACGCCATTGGTTTTGTAGAAGGCGTTCAAAGAAATTTGAGGCAGGAGAGAAGAGATGGAGGGTGAGGTGGGAGGGTTTAAACATAAAAACATAGATTGGGTGCTACAGATCGCTTGATTGCACGCTTGCATATATAGGTGATTGCATAGGATATTTCATCCATAACTATTTAGCTCGCACAGAATTTTTTTTAGATGAGAAACATGCCACTAGAGATGCTGAAATTGTGGCTACTGAAGCACAAGAACGGTGGAGAATGGAGAAAACTTTGGCACAGAAGGCCCAAACGAGGACGTTTTCTAGTCCATCAAATCAATAGCCGGAATAAATACCACGTATTGTGAATCTGTGATTCAGCCCACTCTGAAGAGCAGAGGGCCGACCCGGCCAGAGTGCCCAGGCACGGGCCATGCATCGCCCAAGTTGCCCAGGCCAGACGCGGGCCAAGCGGCTGAGGTACGAGACAAGCCCAGGGCCGGCGCGGAATTCCTTGCCCTTTTTTTCAGTCTGACTATCAGATCACTGTACAGCTAGATATTACTATGCTATAAAATCTTTGATATGTAACTCTACTTTTTATAGTTGAGATATAATTATATTTTTGTAAAACTCTAATGTTTATGTATATGATTAATCTGCACTGTTATAATCTCGTCCTATCAAAATAAGCGGTAGAATTCCTTCTTCTTTTCGTCCGATTAATATGAGAATTTCTAATAACTTTCTTTTTAAGGATTTTTGTGGGATTTTTTTAACTTAAAATGAATAAGGTGATTTGAATATCACCAATTGTTTTATTTATATACGTATATTCTGTGACAAAAAAAAGACAAAAAACTTCAGTCTCACAACACAAGGGACTAGGAGGAGGACCTTCGGCCGTTCACAGGACTCGCATACTTATCGAGATGTTGCCGAAAATGCTAGATGAGGTCAATTCCTCTGATGTTGTAGGCATAAAAACCTCAGTCGCGTATGTTGGAATTATTAGTTTTATGTACTATGCATCAATCGGTTTACATAAAAGTTTAAGTTGGCGAGAAAAATGACAATATATTTTAACACACTCTCTCTCTGGGCTATGCTTCACTGGCCTAAGATGTTAGACTTGAAAAAGGCCACAATTATTTTTTGAATATTGCATTAGCCAAGTCTTAAACTCTTAGGATCTTTTAGCTGAGATAACGTATCCAATTTTATGCATCAACCAGTTCATCTAAGAATTTAAACTGGCGAGAAAAGATATGCTAACATAAATAACTAGAATAAGATATTTAAAGTGAGGCAGGCTATCTAATTTTAGTAAAAAACACCTCATCCGGTGTTGAGTACGAACGACAAGGCAGTTTAGTGCAGCTGATCCATTCGTTATCGCATCCAGGGGAATCAAAGCTTTATCAGGGAGAGGAGAAATTAGCCGCTAGGTCAATGTCCCTTCTTGATGCAGGGCCACCTGCTGCGCCAATTACTGAAGGATCGTGTTCAGGAACAAGAATCGTTTGAATGGACAAGCAAGCTTTAGTTGATGCCCCTGCTTCATCTGTCTTTACGTTGACAAAATGCAGTCAACATCGGGTTCTTCTAGGCGGTCTTGATAGGAAAAAACATCAAATATCTGTGCGGAGCCTGAATGGTTCACCGGAACCTGATCTGATCAGACTTTTTTTGGGTGATCGCGATGGTTGTTAAATCCGGGGAGTTGAGAAGGCTAAAATTGCACCGTCAGAAAGCTTGCGATCGAAAGCTATCCCAACCCCAACGGATAATTTACTAAGCTCCGAAACTGGCTTATAAAATTGCTGAAACGAATGATTACATAAGAGAAAGAAGACCGGTTTGGATTGTTCCTGTCGACTTGAACATTAAGTAGATCAGGATAGGGTGCTTACAGCATGGTTCAGTATGACGATAGCTAGCTTCAGGAAGTCATTCTGAAAGCTCCAAGACACACAAGGCCGTAACTAACACCCTATATAAACAAATGCATCGCTTTCCCCAATGTGATCTCTAACTATATGTATATATGTACGCTTCTAGTTCCTGTACGTAGCACCCCTCCTTGTCATCTAGCACCAAGAATCCATTGATCTCCCTGGGATTCTGCTCCTAATGCCCAGCTTTAGGGCAGCGTTTTCTACCAGGAAGGCAGGTAGCTTTGCATTAGTTGCGTCCTACTCTTAACTAACACTGTCTGTTCCACGCAGTAGCAGGAGGAGATTTGGAGGCCGTCGTCTCTTTTTGTCTTCCTTGACAACGATGTGTTCTTGCGGCATTTTTTTCCCTTTCTTTTAAGCCAGCGAGAAGAAGCTAGGGGAGATGGGCTCTGTTAGTGTTATGTCATGAAGCCAAAAGGAGATTTGGTAGTGTTTCGTCAGGAAGTTTTGCTAGCTTTTGTAGCCACTTGCTTTTGGTTCTGTACTTGCCCACTGAGATGCTGACTATTAGTCGTAGTTTATGCGTGCTGTAAGACGGTGTCTGTGGTTGCAAACTTGCAAGCGTTGTTAGATCCACTCCGGTTTGAGGACGGATCCAACCCATCCATATTCGTAGGGATTGACCTTGGTTGTTTTCTATTGTTTTCCATGCTCGAAACATGCTTATCTCAACATGGTCAACTGGCATGCTTGTCAGTAGGAGTGCGATGTTATCTCTGCCACTTTAGCAGCTGTGGTTCACGTGCATTATAAAACATTTAAACATCTATGCCGGATATCAGGTCATGATGGCTAATGAGAAAGTGATACGATGAGGCAGGCAACAAGGTTTTGCAAAATCATAGTTTTGCAAAATCATAGTTTAGGAATTGTCTTGGCATAAAAACCATGGTTTAATTTACCAAACTCCATTAAAACCATGGTTTTTCTTGGAACTCTCAGGGCCTGTTTGGCAATAAGGTTTTTTCATAGTTTCGAGACAAAACCATGATTTTAGAGAAAAACTCTGTTTTAGAAACCAAGAGGTGTTTGGTAGCCCTTCAAAAACTCATTTTCAAAACCATGGTTTTTCTCTTTTGGAAACTTTGGTCTTGGGCAAAATTTTACGAGTGTTGGTGTGTGAGCTCCCAAAAACTTTGCGATAAGCAGGTTGGGAGTTCAAGAAAAACCATGGTTTCAATGGGGTTTGGTAAAACCATGTTTTTATGCCAAGACAATTCTCAAACCATGGTTTTGCAAAACCATGATTTTACAAAACCTTGTTGCCAAACAGACCCTCAACTGTTTGGCTACAAAGTTTTGGGAGTTGTTTTGGTGCCAACGCTCAGAAAAATTTGCCCAAGACCAAAGTTTTCAAAAGCAGAAAAAACCATGGTTTTGTGAAACCATGGTTTTAAAACAGATTTTTTGAAGGGCTACCAAACACCTCATGGTTTCTAAAGCGAATTTTTCTCTAAAACCATGATTTTATCTAGAAACTATGAAAAAACCTTGTTAAACAGCTCTAAGCCCCCGCCCCTTTTTTTTTACCAAATCCTGTTGTATAGTCGGATGCCTCGGATTCAAGGACAGGACTCCCCATCATGCCGAGCAAGGTGTGTTCAGTTACCATCGTGCACTTTTAGGAGCCACGCAACTGGCGAAAGATGCCTACCTAGCAAGCGATAATGGACGGCATGATACGGTACGGCGCATCTAGATCTGAGTCTGTTATGGTAGGTACAGCACGGTTAAAACATGATACGATATGTATGAGTATTGGTCGAGCTGACATGGCACGAATGGTAGGGTCATGTCGGGCCTTACGATCGGGTATGATGAGTGGCACAACACGGCACGTTGCATAGGCTATGCTTGGACCGATAAGGCACGAAACAGGTCTAATAGGTTCGAAATAGGCATGGCACGCGACAGGACGCTCTGCCATAATATTGCGCCATGTTGTAGCTCGTCCTATTGCCAACGCCTTTTACAGTCCTCACATGCAAAAAAAAAGGAAGACAACAAAAATGCTAAAAGATGGAGAATGGAGACTTGAGAGTAAATGTTCACTAACACCAAGCACACACATAGAGCTACTCCGCACTAAGGTACCCCACACTGAGTGTAAGTTTTTAAACGAAGCAATAACTCTGTACCTGTTAAGAATAAAAAAAGTTAGTTCCTTTTCTTTTCATATTTTTTTGAATGAAAGCAAAGGAAAAATCCCTCAAAACACACACTCTACGGCATATGTATATATATATATATACACACACACACCAAAAGAACGGATTATATACAAAATTTAGAAAGAAAAAAGAACATGGCCCAAGCTTGAAAAAAAGAGATAAAGTTAAAAAGTATAACCAATCAAATAAACTTTATTTATGTTGCTCTTTTATGCGATGTCTATGTAGAGAGAGCTCATTCTTAAAAAAACCTTTTCTAATTTGATATACTTTCTTTAATATTTGTTTACCCACTTATTTCACTTTATTTTAGCCTTTTCTCCTGAAAACTCTACCAAATGCAGATTACATCTCTAATTCTTTGCTTCTCATCACAATAGTGTAAATAGGCTGGATCTAAACTGGTATAGCACGAATCGTAAATAAACCATATCTGAACTCATCGAAGACAAACCGAGCTGATACAATACGGCATGGTGGACCGACCAGACTATAACGACATGACACAGTTTAGACATACAGCTCGATAATACGCCCACCTCTGGCCACGGCCGGCCGGGATGGGAGGACGTGCGTATGATCGACTCGCAAGCCTAGCCTAATCAATCATCACCAATCGCTAGCCTTAGTTGTACTTGCGCATCCGCATGCCTCCACCCGTTCGTTGTTCGCACCGGCCGGCCGGGCGATCGGCGATCGATCAACACACAGCTACTGATCGAAAGATAGGTGAGCTGAGAAGGGAAGCAGCGATAGCAGACTGCATCCAGCAGCTCGCATGCAGGTTAATGACGCTGGCGCCCGGGAGGCAACGACACGAGGCCAGTATGCACCGTCGCTTTCGATCGGGTCCTCGGCGGCAACGCGAATCTGGTCGGGCCCGCGTCCAGGTACGCGCGGGTCACGCGTGCGCCGGGGGCGGCCCCACTTATAAGCTAGTGGGCTCGACGTCGGCGTGACGTCGCCGGCTCGTCCGATCGACCAACGCACCGCGCGCGCCCGCCGATCAGGTGAGTAAGCTGATGGTGTTGAGAGCTGGTGGGGTGGTGGATCGTATCGATCACGCTCACGCAGCGCGCGATTTCTCCACCGTCCACTAATTTAATTGTGGTGTTTATTTGCAGAACCATCTGCAACATGCATGATTCAAATGTTTCCGCCTACTTTGAGAGTAGTTGACAACACGATAGCTAGTCAAATGAGACTATAAAAAAAAGCTTCCTCCTCCGTTCATTTTTATAAGGGCAGTACCAACCTATGGTTTTCATGAGCAGTGTCTAAAGGTGAGAGAGAGTAATAAACCAATGCATGCACCACAAACACACATTGATTAGCGCGTAGAAACATCTAACTCCTATTTTGCCCGTTTCTTGCGTCTTGATGCCCGCGCCGACCCAGTTTCTTGCATAAGACACTGTTTCTTTGTTTTTCCTTCTTCCCTTCCTTAATTCCTATGCCACATCAGATTTTTGCTTAGTTGGCAGTGTAATTAATTCTATGGACACCAGCTGAGGTGGAGGGTTGGGACTGCCCTAAGGCGTGTTTTGATTTTGCACAAAGATTAAGATTGCGTTGAAATTGAGAAAGATATGAGAGAAAATGACTTAGATGCCCCTACTTAATTGCCTTGGAAGATGAAATATATACTTTGTGTGAGTAGTAATGAATAAATGCATATGGTTAAGATAGAATAAATAGGGATATAGAAGGAAAGGCCTCATTAAATCTACATGCAAACTTTATATTTATAAACAAGATCATTAAAAAAATAAACCTTATAAAAATAGGCGGAGGGAGTACATATTCACGGAATGGGCAATTAATTTTGTGCAGATTGGAGTGTTTTCTAAACTCTAACAAAAAGTTTAGAACATGACCTTGAACCGCACCATTGCACCTAAGGTTCACAATATCGACGAAAATCAGTTGATTTTCATAATTTTCGACCGTACTAATCCAGCTTGAGAAACAAAACTAGTCGATAAATTGATCCAATTCAAATTTAAATTCAAAAAATTCATGAAATTTGGAAAACTTTATCCAAAAATTCCCTAAAATTAGTATTAATAGCCTTTTGACCTCTGCCATGAATTTTTTTTGAAAAACCAAAATTTTGAGATGTTTTTGAGCAAAACCGAATATAGATAATAGAAATATCAATATTTAACTTCTAGTTATTTGTTTTCATTTTCATTTTCCATACAATTGATAGTCAAATAGGCTTGAAGTTCAAAATAGAAAAGAATATCAGGATAACTGATACTAGTAAGATTTATTAATGTAAAAATATGTAACTTAGCTCTTTAGAATTGATACATATGTTGATGTTATAAAATCTTTGCATAGCCAACTAGCTTTACTGTTTCCTTGATATGTTGCTATTTACTTGTCCATTATTTATTATTTATAAGATTTTGATTAGGTACTCTCTAGTTTATCAGAGTTAGTGTTAGTTGATTCTAAATCTATTTTCACATACACCTACTGTGAATCTTGTGATTTATCATATGTGTTTTCAATGTAGAGGGAAAGAGAAGAAAAATCATGTAATTAAATCCTTTGACTCTTTTTAATAGATGACCTTATCTATACATATAAAAACAATTGGTGATATGTAAGGCACCTCCTTTGTTTTAAGGATAAGAAAATCCCACAATAGCCTAAATTCTAGAATTCTCACATTAATCGGAAGAAAAATAGAAGTATCTCCACAACTTATTTTGGCGGGGCCAGATCATAACGGTGCAAATTAATTATGTATAGCAAATACAATTGTGTTTCAATTATTGAAAGTAGAGTTGTATATAAAAAAGGGTTTCCACCACTTATTTTGGTGGGGCCAGGTCTATATATAAAGATAACTGGTGATATTCAAGTCACCTCCTTCGTTTTATGGACAAGAAAATCCCACAATAGTCCTAAATTCTAGAAATTCTCACATTAATTAGAAGAAAAAGAGAAGGATTTCTACCACTTATTTTGGTGAGATCAGATTTTAACGGTGCAGATTAATCATATATAACAAATGCAATTGTATTTCAATCATTGGATGTAGAGTTGTGCATCTAAAAAAAAGATCTCCACCACTTATTTTGATGAGACCATATTATAACAGTGCAGATTGATCATATATGAATAGAGTAATATAACAAATACAGTTGTATTTCAATCATTGGAAGTAGATTGTATATCAAAGACAATATATATCTATGTATACAAAAACAATTAGTGATATTTAAGGCACCTCCTTCGTTTTAAGGGTAAGAAAATCCCACAATAATCTTAAATTCTAGAAATTCTCACATTAATGCGAAGAAAAAAAGAAGGATCTCTACCACTTATTTTGGTGGGGCCAGATTATAACAGTGCAAATTAATCATATATAACAAATACAATTGTATTTTAATAATTAGAAGTAGAGTTATATATCAAAGACAATTGTATCATAATATATAAATGTGCAGTTGCATGGGTAAGTCTCCTAGTTATTGTATAATATATGATAGCTTAAACTAGCAGTACAAGCTTTGCAAAAATCCTAGGCCTAATCCTGATATCAAGGTCCTCTTTGTTGATTATTCTTGCGGACAACCAAATGGTGTGCATGCTTTTTGATTTTTTTCTAATTTCTGCATATTGTGCCAATTTTTATTGTAAACCGATTAAAAATCGATAAAAACTAGTCAAAAATCAATAAAAATTGGTCAGCTTTCGAATTATTTTGCTACTATTTGACCGCCAAGTTCAAAAATTTTGACTTTAAAGTTCATTCGGTTTCTACCGATTTTTGACAAAAATTGCTACTATCGCATAGGTGATTTTCGACGCTGGTTCGATAATGTAAACCCAGATTGCACCTACAAAACATTATAGCTCATTGCACCATTGCGCCTTCATTTCTTATCTTGCACAATGTGCATTCATTGACACGGACTAATTGAATCATCACCTCTGTTCCTACGCTTCCACGATAAAAACGTAGCTCAAATTATATTGCACAAATCTTAAAGCGAGAGAAGGAGTAATTAATCATCATCTATCATTCATTCATATTTTAATATTTGTGCAACATTTAAATTGTGATAAATAGAACCACCTCCTATATATACATACACACACACATTTATACACAAACATATACATATACATAGGAAAAATATATTCTACTCTTAGGAGTAGTTACTCTCACCTCTGATATACTACATAAACAAACTTGAAATTCTCTTTTATCACTTTTGGTACACTCATATACTAATTATGCGATACTCCAATGTGAAACACGTGAAAAATTGCAAAATAGTTCATAGTTTTTAGTGTATTTTGCAAATACCTTCATATGCGCATATAAAAAGGAGCGTGTCTAAAAAAAATATACATACCATCTCTAAAAAATGTATATGCCATCTAGATAGTCTTATAAAGTTATACTACACGTATGTACCATTAATTGTGTGAGATACTCCACACGTTATGAGATATGGAATAGGAAGTAACTACTCCTGAGAGTAAAAAAAAGACTTCCACTACTACAGAATGACACAACATTATCTCTTCATCTTGGTCGATTTCCAACTTTTAAGGAAAAAATCGATAGTCAAATATGAATCAACGTGGGTGAGAAATATGATGCAAAACATCACTATTGCTCTGACCACGAAACTGATAGTGATGTGCCGATAGTGACTATGGTCATCACGATCGGTTCTGAGGTTAGAACTGATAGTGAGTATGGTCATCACGATTGGTTTTTGAAGTTAGAACCGATCAGGATAGTAATACCAAACGCTTTCCCACACTTGACCTCTCGGTTTCTCCTCCCGATTTATTTAAATACCACCAAAAGTCGAGGCATCCACCTCGCTCTTGACCTATCAGCTTTCCCTTCATTCTATAAAAAAAGAGTTCTCTCCTTGCCCGCGTTGTGCCCCCTGCCTCTCCTCGCCCACATCACCCTTCGGCCTCTCTGACTCCACGATGCCTGCGTCGCCCCTTCGACTCCCGTGGTGCGCCCCTAGCTCCACCTTGCCTGCATTGCTCCTTGGCCTCCTTGGCTCCACGGTGCCTGCATCGCCCGTGTCACCCCTCCATCTCCCTGGCTCTGTTACACCAAGTTAAATCACTTTTTTTATTATTACTGAATATACTAATTATGATTGCTTAGCTTAGTCTTTTCATATCCCTTGTTTAGTTAGTTGTTGATATACCTACTTGGCCAAACTGTTCATTATCTAATTTTGACCATTTGAATAGTGAATCACCACCGATTGTATTGCTATTGGTTGAATGCTCAATGCTGCTATGAGTCTATTGATGAACTAAAATAATTAAAGTAGTTAATATGGCTTTGAACTATAGAGTTGCTTTCCGTTAATGCTAGAAAGTATTGCTTGTATTTTACTATCTTTGAGCTTGATCATCACATTCAGTATCTAGTTTGATACTTGTTTGATTATTGCTAAATATATTGATTATGATTGCTTAGCTTGCTCTGTTCATAGCCCATGTTTAGTCAGTTGTTGATATACCTACTTGGTCAAACTGTTTATAATCTGATTTTGATCATTTGAATAGTGAAATTGACTTTAAATACTTCATACTTGCTTACTCGAACTGTGCATAATTTAGGAAGGTAAGAGTTTAGTTCAATTTTGATTATATGATACTAGTGCAGTGGAGGAAAGAGATTAGTCTCTAGCAGCCCTACACCTTGTGGCGAGGAGGTTAAAGGTCTAACTTTGAGTAGCTTGACACTTGAGAGCACTCTATCCTACAATTATTCATCATATATTTATTTATGTCCCAATGACTGTAAATTACACACATATAAAAAATGAAGTCTACAAAGAAGATAGATGACATGAAAAACTTTTGGATGCTAAACAAAAACTTGAGGTGGAGATAGAATAATTGAAGGAAGAGTCTGAGTTAACAGAAAAGATTTATGAGATGAAACAAAAACTAAAAGATATAGATGACAAATTACAAGATATTGAATCTCTTAACTCTATACTAATCATTAGGGAGCGCAGGGTGAATGCAGAGTTGGAAGAAGTTAAAGCTGAGCTTATAGAGGTAATATAAAGGTTTCTAGTATTTAATTCAACATGGCAACTGACAATATACCAAGTAGACAACCTATTTTCACAAGAAAATGATTGCTCTTATAGGGATTAAGAGATGTGATAGAAAGCCAATCAGTTGTTGGTATCAAATAAATGGGCATTGTGCCAGAGCTGTGGAACTAGAAGGAGAACCGAAAAGCCTCTGTTGTGGAAGCTATGGCATATATGATGGCAGACATAGAAAAGCCTTAAGGTCTCTCCTTATCTTGATCTATCAAATAATGTTGTTTATCAATGTATGTTTGTTGATATTTGTGGTATCATATATTCTCAATGTATTGTCATCTGAAATTATTTTAACTAGTTTACTGTATCCTTATAACCTAACAGGAAATACTTCAGACAATAGTTGGCTATAAAAAACGATTGCTCTTGTGCTAAGAATTATGTGCCTTAGATCAATGGACAATCTTTGTGATATTCTAGATGCAATTACTTGGAGCAAAGAGTCTTTTACTGGGACATCGGGGCTAATTGAAGAGAACTACATTAGAAGATTGTGTTACTGATTTCTGCATTTAGTATGTATCATGAGGATAGTTACGTCAAAGGATTGCGCTACTAATTTTTACATTGAGTATATATCCATAAATTAACACTGTCAACAGTTTTGTGAATGTGAATATACTGTGAATTTATCAATCTATGAGTATGCTGTGCGAATGTAAATATGCTATAAATTTGTCAATTGTACATATACTGTGAATCTATGAAATTTTAGAAAAATAACCTGCAATTTATCTATATCAATTTCACGCTTATAACCAATAGAGACATGTAATCTCTATCGGTTTCGAACGTAGAACCGATAGAGATAATACAAAAATCTCTATCAGTTCAACGCTAATAAGCGATAGAGATCAGGAGGATGTCGCTATTGGTTATGAGCTTGGAATCGATAGAGATTCATATATTATCTCTATCAGTTCCACGCTCGGAAGCAATAGATATAATTGGTCTTTTGGGCTGGTTATCTCTATCGGGCAAAAATGAACGTGATAGTCGATCATCACCACTATCTAAGGATTTTGTATCGTCACCAAAACTGATCCAAATGATAAAAAAACTGACCCAGATGATCATTTCTGTAGTGTTCCTACATATCACACACACACACACATATATATATATATATATACATATATAATATAATTACCTAGGGCACCATGGTGCCTGGGCGTCATGATCCAAAATGGATATTTCTCCTATGTATTGTATGCAAAAAAAATTCAAACTTTTAGGATGTTGAGTTTAACTAGTTTATTAACTAGTTCAAATAAGTTAAAACTAAAATTCAAACTAGAGCATCCTTTTTTAGGATGGTTTGATTATAGGTATGTGTTGATTTTATATATAAATCAGCAAAGCATGTGATCTAAACTTGTTCAAAATCTTTGAATTCAAGTATATTTTTTCAAAGGTATGTATTTTATTTGAATTATTATAGATGAGTATATTCCCTAAAACTGAAATTTTCAAAAATAATATACCTGAATTTGGCTTGAATTTGTGCATTTGAAATCATGGTGCCTAGGATGTTAAGGTAAATTGAAAATGGGACACAATGGTATTAAGGGTACCATGATTTCAAATGTATGAATTCAAGCTAAATTTGGGAATATTTTTCAAAAATTCCAATTTTACAGTATATACACATCTATAACAATTCAAATGAAACATATATATTTGAAAAACAATACTCAAATTCAAAGGTTTTGAATGAATTTAGATACCTACAATCAAACTATCATCAAAAAAGGAAACTCTAATTTGAATTTTAGTTCAAACTTATTTGAACTAGTTAGTAAACTAGTTTTAGGGTTTTTTGAAAATTTTAGTTTTATGGTATATACCCATCTATAACAATTCAAATGAAACTCACACCTTTCAAAAAATATAATCGAATTCAAAGATTTTGAATGAATTAGATCACATGCTTTACTGATTTATATGTATGGTTATCATATACCTAAAATCAAACTACTATCAAAAAAGAAAACTCTAGTTTGAATTTCAGTTCAAACTTGCTTGAACTAATTTATAAACAAGCAAAACTAGACATCCAAAAAAATTCAAACATTTTCACACACGATACATATGGGAAATACTTGTTTTAGATCATGGTGCCCTATTCGCCATCCTATATAGTACAATTACCTAGGGCACCATGACCCAGAATGGACATTTCCCCTATGTATTTGCATGCGAATTTTTTTGAAATTTACAGGATATTGAGTTTAACTAGTTTACTAACTAGTTCAAACTTGTTTGAACTAAACTTCAAACTAGAGTTTCCTTTTTTAATGATAATTTGATTGTAGGTATGTACTGATTTTATGTATAAGTCAGCAAAGCATGTGATCTAAATTCATTCAAATCTTTGAATTTGTGTATATTTTTTTAAAGGTATGTGTTTCACTTGAATTGTTATAGATGGGTATATACCTTAAAACTGAACGTTTCAAAAATATACCCAAATTGGCTTGAATTTGTTCATTTGAAATCATGGTGTCCAAGCCCTATGGTGCCCCATTTTGCCATCCTATACATACATATACATATGTATATATACATATACACATGTATATATATAGACACACACACACATAAAGACTATTTTCTACTCACGGGAGTAGTTACCCCTATGTCATATCTCATAACATAGTAAGTATCTCGGGCAACAGAGGGATGTATGTGTACTATATGAGTATATAAAACTATCTAGATGGTTTGTATATTTTTTAGAGGTGGTCTATACAATTTCTATACATATTCCTTTTTATATGTGTATATGAAGTTATTTACAAAATACTCTAAAAACTATGGACTCTCCCTTGCAATTATTTCGTGTGGTTCTCATTGGAGTATCTTATAATTAGTACATGGGTGTACCCAAAGTGATAAAAGAGTATTTCAAGTTCATTTAGGTAGTATATCACATGAGAAAGTAACCACTCTCAAGAGTAGAATATATATAGGATGACAAAATAGGACACCATGGTGTGAGGGCACCATTATTTTAAATGCGTGAAAATCAAGTCAAATTCGGGTACATTTTTCAAAAATGTTAGTTTTAGGGTATATACACATCTATAACAATTCAAAATAAACGCATACCTTTGAAAAGAATATACTCAAATTCAAAGGTTTTGAACGAATTTATATTACATGCTTTGTTGGCTTATATATATAATCAGCTCTTACCTACAATCAAACTACCTAAAAAAGGCAACTCTAGCATGAATTTCTCTTGAACTTGTTTGAAATAGTTAGTAAACAAGTAAAACTTGACATCCTAAAAATTTTAAACTTTTTCGCACGCGATGTACAGGGAAAATACCCATTTTAGATCATAGTGCCCAAGCATTATAGCGTCTCAGTTAATTATACTGTATATATATTCCTTTGCAAAGTGTACGAAAGCTAGGAAAAGAAAGATAAAAGGGGGAAACCTCCAATGATCAATTCCTTGATAACTGCTCAAGTTGAGCGAGGGTCCAGTGCAGGAAAAGCGAGGCGTCGATGCATAAACTAGATCTTGAGGCAGCTAGGGAACATCCCTTTTGTTGTTTTCTTGCATTTGTCTGTTGCTGAAAGGGGATGAAAAGACGAGCAAACAGAAGGCATACATGGCCCAAATCTCACCCATCATTGTGCTGTAGCCTGCCTGCACCAATGCTGTGCACACCTCAAGACAAGGGCCTGGTATTGTGGCCTTATTAACATATTCTTACCTTGCTCGGACAATAATAAAGCTCACAGGCTAGCGGCACAAAAGCTGTAACTGGCTACTCAAAGCTGCTAGTGCTTGCAAGCAGTACTAGCAAAAGTCGGCATGCATTGAGCTTTCTTTTCTCTTAGAAATATGGGCGGTTTTGGGTTAAATTAAGAAAGGAGCAGAGGAAGTGGAAATAGAAAGGAGTATCTCATTCTTTCCGTATTGCTAAAAGTTTGCCACTGATTAGCGCATTTTCCAACACCTAGTTTATTATTTATTACTAGTTTAGTGCCGGTACTTCTTTGTAGTATATCACTCCGAGGCTGCAACTGGAAATTTTGGTCAGAAGAGCATCTCCAAAAAGCCCTAAACCAACCTCTAAACCTTAAAATAGGGAGTTTAGTAAAAATACTGATCCAAAGAGGGCCCTAATCCAGCCCCTAAAATTAGGAGGCCCTAAATTTGCCTCCTCATCCCCAATTCCTGGGAGCCCTAAACCATTTCCTAAACCTTAAAATAGAGAGTTAAGTGAAGGATGGCTTGCATTAGTTCGCTGATTGAGCGTGTCTTTCTTTGGATGAGTTGCAATCTTGCATCTGCATCTCTGCTGAAAATTTTGAAAATTTTAAATTTAAATTTTAAATATCATGTTTTGAAAATTTTAAATTTAAATTTTAAATATCATGTTTTTAAATTGTAAATGTTAATATGCTTATGTTTTATGTATTAAAATATTTTTGATTGAATTTTAGTGGTGTCAAATGAAGATTATACATAGCGGATATGTCAAAATAGGAGAAAAAGTAAAATAGGAAATGAGATTTAGGGGATGTTCTTGACTTGTGTTTCAAAACAGGCCTCAAAAATAGGGAGGTCCTAAATTCAAAATATGGACCTTGTTTAGGGCTTCTTGGAGATGCTCTAACACTGAAATAACGTATAGATGCGAAATTGATAAGTAGCCTATGAGGTCACATCTCAGTAATGCATATCGGTGTTACTCTTTCTGTAGACTAAAAAAATATTAAAAATAAGTAGGTTATCTCTAATTATTATCACTAAACTCTATACTCAATGCATGCATGTAGAGAATATAAACTAAAGATTGATATTTATTAAGAGTATATAGGGAACATTATACTAACTTTACATTGAAATATGAAATACGCTCTATATTTATGGACAAGAAAATTAAAAAAATGCGCCTTATAAACTTCAAGCATATACATACATATACGATGGATCGATACTTATATACCACTAAAACTAGTAAAAGAAAAAGGTGTTTAATTTCTTCAGGATGACTACCCTGAATGCATGCCCTGTTTTCACGAGACGAATGCTTATTGGACGAAACTAGCGATCTAGATCTTCACTTTGGAGGCAAGATGCCATGCATGATGGGTAGAAGGTCCCCTCTTTTTCCTACTTGTGGTCCAATGGAGATGGCCTCTTGATGAAGCAATACCTGGGAATATTTTAAAGCGTCTAAACAACAAAATGAAATCCTCATTTCAAACGGAAGGATCTCAAATGTGAGTCTACTGAACACTATAGTCTAAACCAAACAAATTCTCGTATACTCATTGATTAGCACTGGCCTTTACTGATGGATTGGCATCGAATAAAACTACACATACGCATGATTGCCCCCACATTCTGGACCATACCATTCAGAACGTAATGTCAGTTACAAGTTGGTTCAAGTCATCAGGATTGCTGCTCCGTCTTCTACATCATGATCCACTACCTCCTCTACAAATGGACATGCATGTCGTGAGCTTTCAGCCTAAGTGATTTAGACCTACACCGACTTAGCTGATCATTGGCCGATAACATTTTGACATGACACAGAACGGACCACATTTCGCTACCGCGTCTTCATCAAGAAGACATATGTATGCACTAAGCTCGTGTAGCACTACAGTTAACTGACTACGTAACAGGTATACACCACAAAACAGCATGCCACAAAGTGTTTTTCAAAACAAAATCTAGCTGCAACTGCGAAAGGTGATTTTGATGGAAGGTGGTGTGATTCACGAAACATGCATTTACGGCCAACATAAACAAAAAGAAAAAAACTTTATTTCAGGTTTTGTGGAGAATTTGTTTTCTAAACTTCACCACCTTAATTGAAAATTAAGGGTTCAATAACGAAACTTCTATGTTGAAAAATGTAGTGGGTAAAATGGGAAACGGTTTGCTAATACACTGGCAACTGAAATTTTCTTAATAGAAAACTGATTATATACCGTCGAATAACTATTTTTTGTGATATGCCACCGAATAACTCCTTCACGATATGTCATCGAGTTTCAATTTTTCTTTACAATATGCCATCGCCGTGAGTACTCCACCAAAATCCCTTTGTTAAACCCTGAGAAAAATCCATTTGGCCCTCAATTATAGCATTTCACTCCATGCCACTCTCAAGTGCCTCTCGTTCTATCACTTGCCATCATTTGCTCATGTGTACAGGGTGACAGTTCCGTGCATAGCACTATGTGAATTTTTATCAATTCAATTGTTCTAATCATCGCAATACTACATGTACTTGTAAACTACAAGCACTATCTCCATTGTCCAACGTACGCTCTCCGAGATTCGTGTCATGCAGTGCAAGCGAAGGACTACAGCATGTGCATGAAGCCGCGCGAATCTCAAGGCAAAATCAACGGCCACGGTAGTGCTTTTAGCTAGCTACATGTGCTTGTAGGAAAACTGGACCCAACCAGTAGAAGGGCAGACAGGTTCTATATTATATGGGAAATACTAGGGATCAGACGTCCGATTACTATGCTTCTCGTCGGACGCCTCTTGCAACATTTTTTTTCAACGCGTGAAACATTTTTTTCTTACGTGTGCAACATTTTTTTTGAACTCTTGCAACATCCGTTTACTGCAGCGAAATTCACTGTTTGTCGAAGAAAAATGTTGCACACGTTGGTGGAAAATGTTGCACACATATGAAAAAAATGTTGTATTGTGTCCGAAAATTCCGGACGTCCGGACACAAGTAATATCGATATTATATAGGTTAACCGAGCCTACAGGTACGGAATGACGCCTAATTAAGTCAACCGTTAGCCGAACTGTTATGTGACTGTCCTGCTTCCTGAGCTTTCTACCTCATGATCCATCTCGAGCAAAGAAAATGCACTCTTAATTATTCCAAGGACAGTTCTGTAGCCATTCCAGGGGCGAGGGAGTGTGATGGGGCAAGAGAGAAAGTAGAAGGATTGCTCCTGATTTATACGGTAGCGACGACGAAAGGCAATGAGTGAGTTAACCATTCTCCTTCGTACTTTTTACAAGAGAGTAAAGTGGCCACATCATGTCCCTTTGTACTCAAGCAAATACGCATCAATCAACCTCGCGCGCTGAGGTCAATAAGTCCAAAAAATTCTCTCCAAGTGATAACCAGCTGTATCTCACAAATTCTGTTAGCCATCTCTGTCTTTGGGCCTCACTCCTTTAAGCTGATTTAGCCAAATCTGCAAATTGATAAACGTGTTACGTATGGCTCGTTAAGAGAGCACGAGTCCGTTGTGATCACTTTGTTGTGATAGTCATGCTGCTCTGCGCGACCTGCATGATGCGCACTAGAATATATGTGATCCTAAAAAGATTTCTTAGAAGAATTCAGCTCCAACAATGCTTGTGTGAGCGTGTTTTCATTAAGAAATCAATGATCATCTTGACCATCGAAAGACTGAAAAAGATTATTAGAGAGGGTGAATAGGAGCTAAATAATATTCCCTCTGAAAGTCCAAACCACTTCTCTAGCTAAAAGAATATATCGGGTGAACAGTATGGCGAACTGGTCGGATGAACAATGTTGATGAATAGTAAAATCAGCAAGTGGTCGGATAAACGGTGAAAATCACAGATTTTTGGATTAACAGAAAAAAATCAACTCTGTTTGGATGCAATAGCAAAAAAAAACAGCAGCTGATCGGATGAACAGTAAAAATCAAGGTGAATAGTAAAAACAGCACGACTTCAGATCTAAAAACTATTGTATCTTTTGATTGGATATTTCAAAACTTGTGAAACTTCATATGCACCTTTCTATGGATGTCAAAACCTATTCTAACCTACAATCACAAGGACTGACGTCAAAATTCTGATATTTTTCCAATCTAAGGAAGATTATACCAAAATCGTGTAAAAACCAAAAACTTCACCATGAGTTTACTCATGAGGATTTGATGATCTAGATAACGTTAGATGGTCTCCTACATATCACTACAATCAAGAACAACAAGAAAAAGCCCTCAAATGGGCAAGAAAAAAACTTTCTCTTCTCAAGTAAAAAGATCAATTTCTTGCAAAAACTTAGAAGAGATTGGCAACACAAGAATAAGACAGAAAGAAATCAAAAAGAGATCAAAACTCAAGAGGAAAAGGCAACCAAATGAGCATAAACTTACGCATGAAAATGATTTTTATTTCTCCACAAGAGGAAAGGTTATAAAGCCTCATAACCAAGTGAAAAAAGCTCAAGAGTGCATAATGAAAGCAAGATCCTTCACACAAACTTTAAAACCCTTAGGGAGAGGTATCTCTACACCCCTCTATTTATAGCCTACTCGGAGTAATCACCTTTGGATGACTTCCTTATCCTATAAGAAACTTCATCAATGGATGGGATTAACTCCGATCCCTCACTCATACATGGGCTAACTCGAAACCCAACAATATAACAGGTTTTAAGACACACTTGTACGCTTCTCAAAGCGCCACTAAGTTAACCACTACTACATCCGCGAACCCTTGATCCAATGATCCTCCTACGTTTGAATAGGGCTTAAGTTAGCATCTCCTCCATCCACTTATCATCTTGGCTCAGCAACTCTCCGGCCTTAGTCATCTTTCGGCGTCACCTTGATTGTCGGGACCTCAACTCTTATAGTCTAGTCCAGTCTCCTCTGTCTTACCATAACCTAGCTTTAAAGTCCTGCAACAATCACCGACAAACAAACACATCACACAATAATACCCAACAACATATGCACTTATGTAAATTGTTGATTAGTACACATATAAGGATCCTACCTTAGGTCACAACCACTCTTCAATGCCTCGACTACCTATGGGTGCCCCGACCACTAAATTCAAATTGCTCAAAATGAAAGCAAACAAATTTTAAACTCAAACCTGAGCACCACAAGCTCAAATCTAGTCAATTACTCATCACAAATATGGATAGACTACCATATAGTCTCTCAATCATCATTGAGGATGCTTATAAACTAAGTGTTGGGGATTGGGTATTTCCTACAACGACCATGGTACCTCGGTGGCCAGCCGACCACCGACCATGCACGTCCTTTGGACGGTGCCCCCTACGGAGACCCTCGGGGAGGTTGACCCTCACACCTGCCCCCGACCTCAGTCAGGCTCGTCCCCGAGCATGATTGCTCGGGAGTGCGCAACCGACGACCCGGGCTCGGAGGAAAAGGCCTCGAGCCTCACCAAGAAGCCGGGCACACTCCACAAAGGCGACGTGGCATTAATCACCCGACGGCTCGACGTGGCGTTAATCGCTTAGCGGCTAGGAGGACAATGTTGCCACGACCTGCGCCACCCTACGCCCACGTAGCGGTATGGCATAAAGCGAAGAACAGTGTCACCCACGTCCAAAAATAGTGGCGCGCCGCTCTGTAATAAATGCTGAAATACTGTAATCGCCTATAAATACCCCCTCGCACGTAGCGTTGCGGGGGGGATTTTGCTTCACTTTGCCCCTCATAGGTAGCAATAGCCTGCCGGTGACCTGGGGCATTGTCCTTAGAGCCTCCCAGGCCCCCGAGCGTGCACCCTGTAATCCACCTTTGGAAACTAGTGCAACCACTGGACGTAGGGTTGTTATCTCCCCTACGAGAGGCCCGAACCAGATAAAAAGACTCTCTGTTTACAGCATTATCTCCACGATACGCAGCTCGGCAGGACCTCGGACGTCACCCCCTCCGCGGAAAAGGGGCCTTAGGTTGATCCCTCATTCAACAAGTAAGCTCGGCGGAGGACCGGTTCCCGAATCGTCGACACTAAGGATTCACTACTACATAAATGGTCATCATAGATGGTTGTAAAAAGTCATCACGGACAGTTTTGTGAACCATCTGTAAGCGTGTGTAGGTGATGATATGAGTTCATCACAGATGGTTCAAAACCGTCTATATATGAAACACATATTACAGACAGTTCTAGCCAAAAACCTTCTGTGATATACAATTATCACAGACAGTTCTTGCCAAGAACTGTCTATGATCACACTAGTTTAACACTACAAAACATATGGTAAATCCTCCAAAAAATTTGTCATGACTTGAATACCTAAATTTTGGCTAAGTCTCCAAATTTGAAAACTTAGCCAAAATTTGGGATATCCAAGTCATGGTAAATTTGGAGACTTAACATACATAGTTTACACTACAATTAACATATGTGCACTTAAAATTGGCATACATGGTCATAGTATGAAGGCATATTATAGTAAAGAAAACTTAGCTAAGATGATCACTAATGTAGTTAAAATTAAAGTTTGATATGCTAAGAGAAGGTAGCCCAAGTTTGGACAGCAAGCTGACTACGAGTAAACAGGAATCAAGTTGCTTACATCACCATTGGAGATTCATAAGTCGGATTTATTTATAAAGACAACATCCAAAATCAACTATCAATATTCTGAAGTCTGTTCAGAGCATCAGTTGTGATAAGAATGCAAACCTTAAGAGATAGTAGAGTTTTATCAGTAAACTGCTTTACTAAAGAATGTATATTTTCTAGAAGAGTGTTGGCAACTCTTTGCAGCTCCTCTTCTTGTTGTTTTGAAGTTACAACATCAGGCCTACTGTACATATCTATCAGCTCTTTCATATAGGGTGCCCTTGCCATTATATCTTTCACAACTTCCCATTAGTGATACAGTCAATTATACTAGTGATATTTAAAAACAAATATCATCATATTTAAAAAAATGGAATCACTGAATCACTATTATGAGGAAAAACATTGATAATAAAACTCACAAGTCATCCGAGTCATGGTGAATTTCATTTGGAGGCCAACATAATTTGTATATATATCTTTTTTGCAAAATTTTTATATGTGCTCCTTAGAAAAGACATCACAGACTTAGTATCTTCTTAATAATTCCTTGAAAACTAAGACAGGTATCTGAAAGTAGGAGATGGTAAATTATGCGAACACTCCTAATACAAACTTCGTGTTAAATCTCACCTCCATTCTTTACTGCTCCTTAGTTCATGTATGCTCGGAATTTTGAGATCCAAACAAAACAACCATTCATATTCCTATTCAAGCCCTAAAGTGGAGTTTGAACAAAGATTAGCAGAGTAATATTCCAACCTATGGGCATGGGTTTTTATAGTATCAAGCATTGTTACAAGCAAAAACAAAAGATGTGCTGCATGTGCAGGAAACAACATGGAGTTCTCACAAGAAAAACAAATATTCCATACCTTATCTTTTCGTTGAACTCATGCATCTGGCTGATGAACTCGTCTCTGCAACAACCAAGATAGGCGCATGGATGATTCAGTGGCTACAACAAAATTATCCTATAGAAAAGCACTCAAAAGCACAGCAATAGGGCAATAGACAAAGTTCATCCTACTCGCATCTCACTGTCTCCCTTGCTCTTTTTAGAGTGATTACATCAAGCACCAAAAGTGCATCCCAGCATTTCCAGTTCCAATCATACACGCCAACATAAACATACAAGTGTGTCATATTAAATCCACAAACCAGAGCATTAATCAGCAACAAATCCTAGAATTCCTTACCTTTAGCGCCTTTAGATCAGAGCTCACCTTTGAGATTTCCTCCTGGAGATGTCAAATCGTCGCCTATACGCTCCCAAAAGTAATCCAAATGAAATTAGGTGAACTGGACATAATTGGAGAGATAATTCACCAACTCGGGGAGAGAGACGACGAGGGACCTCGAGTGCCTGGATGGACGCGACGGTGATGGTGGCCTGCAGTTGGCTCTTGTGCAGCTCCTGCTCCACAGACTCCCGAACCCGCTTCATGGCCTCGAGCTCAGCCACGGCCGCGTCGGTGGTTGCGCTTAGGTCGAGGACCTATCGCTTTGCAAATTACAAGAGAGAGATGCAACTGATCAGTCGAGGACGTGAAACCCTAGGGTTTTTGGGGCTATGGCATGGCAAGGACGCTTACCGCTGTGCAACTTCTCGGTGGCAAAGTCATGGATGATGGAGAAGAGCTGCTTCTGGGGCTCGCCTTCCACCACCAGCCCCGACGCAGCCATGAGGAGAGGAGAGATGACGTTCATAGAGTGCAGTAGGCTCGCTGTCTTGTTTAGGGTTCGAATATATAAGCTAAAGTTGTCTGAGAAAGTTTGAATATAAAACCGTCTGTAATGTTTATTGATGTTATCATAGATGATTTTAGACTAAAACCATCACATATGGTTATTCTAAAACCGTTTGTGGTTATATTTAATACAGATAGTTTTTCAAAACCGTCTGTGATAAGGCGTCTAATATAAGTCTTTCTGTAGTAGTGATTGAAGTCTCTTGCTGATGTGGTTTAGGAATGTGCAGCTAGCACAGCATGTAAAGGATCACTAGGAATAGGCTGATTCCTGCATTTCCTATAGTCTTTAGTCAAAGGTAGTATTTTGTCAAATCAAAACTAAAAGAATCGCTGTATGAGATCGTTGTGCAGTAAGCATGCATGCTATTTACGTATGACATTTGTCAAAAAAAAATAGTGCTGTTATAAAGGCTTTTATCAGGTTACGGCCATCCCAGAATGCACCTATTAATAAACCGAGTTTTCAAGAATGGACCGAAGTGCCAAATAGAGGCTAACCTGATCCATTAAGGGGGAAAAAACTTCTCAACATGGAAATAGAAAAAAGAAAAGAAAAGAAAAGTAAGACCCTCACAATTAGCTACCCTCTTTGGTTCCCAGCCAAAGGGGAGAGCCTCCCTGACGATTTTATGTTCAAAGTTTCACTGAAGAGTAGATCGACATATTAAGTGTCTACTTAATATAGGTTATATCTAGGACCACAATTCAAAGGAAATCTTCTCTCCTTTAGTAACACACTGGTCGAAAACTAATGACGACCAATTAAGACCAAAGGACAATTAGTCATGAGCAATGCCTATCAATTATACGGTGTGATAAGCCTCGATAGGCAAACTAGTAGGAAGATATGATAGTTTCCTACATAATTAACATAAGAGCGGTTATTGTCATATCTGATAGCTTATGACAGTTACCCAAAGAACATGACGGTTCAAGACTCAACAAAAACACATGCGTAAAGACAAGAGGCGCATGTAGCAATATGAACTGTCACGCCTTAGTTAGACATAAATAGGGTGGCTATTGTGAAAAAAAAAACAATCTCATCTCGATGGGATTGTATTCTAATCCAAATTTATTCTTATAACATCCTTTTTGTTTACAATAATACACGGTCCATATTTGATCGAGCCTTGGTATTTTATTTTTCAGTAAGTTGGACAGGACCTAGGTCCGCGATCAAGGCACTCTCTCGTACAAGTCCGCCAGTATCGATGGTAGCCCATGCCACTCTGTGCCCTTCATATATACCCAGATTCCTCTGCCCCTTTCCCCCCGGTTCCATCAAACCTACTGCTACACCTCAACAAGAGGCAGAGAAATCGATCCCCTAGGCCTCCATGGCCGACGAGTGGTGGAGTACATCTCAGAGGAGCCACGGCACGTCGGCGTGCGCGGCCACGCCGTTCACGGACAGAGCCGCCTGCGGCTGGACGTCCCCCACCACCGTAGCCGGCACCGAGTCCACGAGCTCAATAACCTTCCAGGACCCCCACAGGAGCAGTACTACTCATCAGCCTTTATCTGATGCCGCTTCCTCCCTTGGCGATCCACACATGGACTGGACGCAAGCCTTCTTGTAAGTTCGCTTCCATCTTCCCTCTCCAAGTATGGTGTATGGTTGCATATGTTTTAGCTGCCGAATAGCTAAAGAACATCTATCTTTTGCGTGAGCGTTAGGAGCGGGAGAAGCGACGCTAGCTTTCAAGCCGTGCCCCAAGACGACATGGGGGCATCCACGAGAAACTTTCGAGCTCAGCCGACGGCTGACGAGACCGTGATGGATAATCCATTCAGGGACATGAACCACGGCTTCTTGCTCGACCAGGCACCTCTAGAGCCGTCGCCATACTGCACTGTGTTCGACGCCGGGGCGGCGCATGACATTTCGATGTTCGGGGACTGTCAGTCCTCGGCCGGCTACGACGCGACGGCGGCGATGCAGTTGTCGCAGATGATGAAGCTCTCGGTGCCGGCGTCTACGCTGGTGCAAGGCTCCGCCGCCCATCTACAGTACTTGTCCAGCAGCTGCATGCCTTTCAATGCTCCGCTGCCGTCGCAGTTTCTCTTGCAAGCCCTACATCCCAAGCCCAGCTGCAGCTCTAACGCTAATACCTTCACGCCGAAGGTGAACACCTGCATGTATGAGTGGGTGACCACTAGCCATTATCAGCTAGGGTTTCGTCAAGTTATAACCTCAAACTTCTGCTGCAGTCCATCTCTGGGTCTGTCCTACACTCCTGCTCATCGGCGGCGAGGAAAAGCGTATCCGAGCCCCTCACCGCAGCGAAAAGGCCACGGATCGAGGCGCCATCGCCGTTGCCGACGTTTAAGGTGAGGCGGGCCTGATCCAAATAGATTTTCTTTTCATCTTTCTGCAGTTCAGCGTCTCCTTCTGTTGCTTCGATGGCTGGTATTTCTTTGCGAGCATCGATGGATCTTGGCTTTTGGATTGCATAAAATTTTCTTCTGTGTTGGCTTTTGAGCTGCAGGTGAGGAAAGAGAAGTTAGGGGACAGAATCACTGCGCTCCAGCAACTAGTCTCGCCTTTTGGAAAGGTATTAGTTCTTTCTGTTCTGCATTAATTTGCTATACATCTGTCCTCCCCAATCCAATTACCGGAGAGAAAAAGTGCTCTTGTATTAGAACCTTCATCTCAGATATAATGGCCTAATTAACTTATCGTTGATATGGTCAAACCTTAGACCGATACCGCATCGGTTCTTCACGAGGCCATCGAATGCATCAAGTTCCTTCACGAACAAGTTGCGGTGAGTGTCCAAAATGCCATTGCTTGCCTTACTACGACATTTCTTGTTTATTTATTGGCAAATATGTATAGCTAATGTGCACGCCATTGAACTCCCTGCAGTCTCTGAGCTCTCCGTACCTGAAGAATGGGAACCCCTTGCAGCAGTTCCAGCAGAAGGTACAAATTTTCAATGTATAGTATACATATCAATCAATGCTTTCAGCTGGTACTCCTTGATCGGTTGCATATGTTCATGGTATTTTTGCTCGTTAACTAGGGTTGTGAGGATGCGAAAGACGACAGCGGCGAGCCGAAGCAGGATCTGCGCAGCCGAGGCCTGTGCCTTGTCCCGGTAGCGAGTACGTACAAGGTGGCGAGCGAGACGGTGCCGGAGTTCTGGCACCCAACATTTGGAGGCACATTTAGGTAGAGAAATCAGTAATTTAACTAGCTTGGTGCAGGCACACGTGCTAAGCAATGTGCACACATGTCAGTGGATTACAAACAAACACAGTGTTGAAGCTAAAGCAAAGCCATGTGTTGCTAGACTAAGATATGTATAGATGGTGAACAAACTGAATTTTAGTAGCTATCCTGAGAAGAAAAGCAAGAGGTAATCATCCGAGCAATGAAGCAAAGGATGTGTCGAAAGGAAAAAAAAAAGGTAGACAATAATGGGGGCTGAGTCTTCTAAGACAGGCTAACATCGAAATACAAAATGTTGGGACAGTTACAAAAGAGAACGATTTGAGCTGTCTATGGGGCTTCTGTACTCACTTATACACAACTTTGCAAAGGAATAATGTCATAGTTAGCGTTTATGAACAGGTTGGTATCTCAGTATGGAATGTTGGGCGGGTGCTAACATTTGAAAGGAAAAAGAAGGAATAAGTACAGATGACAGACAATAGTCATGCATGAACAGGTGTTAAAGTATAAAAAGTCATGATTCAAACAGTGGTATAGTGATATTCCATGAGACCAAGACATACTCATAAGAATAAAAGTAGTTCAAAGAGCAAAAAAAAATCTTACTAAAATATCTAGTACGAATTTTTAGAGCATATTGTCAACTGATATGTCAACATATATAAAGATCAGTGATGATGTATAGTGTAGCTATATATATATGTGTATGTGTGCTCATTTTAGCTGTAAAGGGGGATTCATATCCTGTCATGCCATTTTTTTTTTTTGAGGACTATAGCTCTCATGACATTTAAAATAGGATTAATTTCTTATATGTCAATGGAATTTAGGAAAATTCCTGAATGTGTGCCTACATATCAGTGAAACGATGAGTGGTATATAAGGAATGATATAAACTTTCAGTAGTATATAAAGAATTGTCCCCTTTAAAATAGTACTGAGATAGCATGTCTTAGCTTGTATGACTGATTGAGATTCAACTATCATGTACGGTTAATACGGTTAGATTTTAGGCCTCATTTCGTGGGGAAGAAAAACCCAACATTTTTCTACTAATAAAATGGCTTTTTACTATGTCGAGATCAATATGTTTTCGTGCATGCTCATATTCTGGTTTGGTCATATGATACATATTTGCACTATTTTTCAGCTCACCACACTCCGGAGATAGTTTGGGCGTTGGGTTCTACGACGTGACACTGTTGTATGTCTTAGTGAGAAAGATGCGCAACTAAAAACGAAAGCAGGAAATGAGTTACAAAAAATGCCCAAGGGCGTATAAATCTAGACTACCATCAATATCTGACATAGTAGCGACAAAAAAGGGAACTTTTCCGCTGTATAGTTTTGTCCAACATACAGGGAATTAGAAGAAAAAAAAAGGAGGAACTAGGTATTTTAAAACAAGAAATTGAGGCATCAAAATTTAAATTGAGGAGGACTCGCGGGACATACGTTTTAATGATGCAACTTTGTGGACAGGTTTCTTCAATTCTTTCAGTATCTATATACAATAGTAGACATAAGAGAAAATGTGAAGGCGCTATAGCACTGGCTTCGACTATCATGCCCTGGTATTTTTAGTCCCACAGCTTTTTTCCAATGGTCTTTAAGACATCGTACCGATCGTCCACCGTGAATGCAAGAAAGCACATCAGCACCAAACACTCTAATTTCTATTTTTCTCCTGCGCGCACGCCACTATCTATATATATAACCTTGTGTTTTGAACAACGCCTGCATGGTTAACACAGTAAGTGCCGATATCAAGTATCCATACGAAATGTTCGAAACGGCTAGATGGGCGGAGACAAGGATGGGCCTGGACCTCATGATGTTTTACTACCTTTCACTAGCATGCAAGAGCACAAGTGCATGATATTTATCCATACAATGTTTAGAGCTTTACCAGGCACACTTATTCCTCACATCTGGCTTCTACCGCACATTCCATGGCTCGGTGAAGTATGCATGTGTGCCAAACTACATCAAACTCAAGTTATCATCCATGATCATTATTTATATTCTTGGAATGTGCTCGGTGAAGTATGCATGTGTGCCAAACTACATCAAACTCATGTTATCATCCATGATCATTATTTATATTCTATTGCTTTTTATATATAAATTTTTCTCATCAAAAACTTCTATTTCTTTCTAAGTAGCTTAAATAGGACGATAACAAAATCATGTCTCACCTCGAGCTTTTTGGCTTCCCCTATGGTCTAATCCTCGCTCCACAGTCCACGCCTGGACGTGACCTTCCGGCCAAAACGTCAGCAGCCACAGCCCACAGGTAGATGACTATATGTTGTGCATTTATGCATCCATGTACCTGGCTAGCTAGCAAAGATGCACGCACCCGCAGTGGAGATGAGATTAAAAATCCTAGCGAAATTTTAAAATTTTAGTCAAGATTTTGGATTTTGGCTGGAGATGAGATTAAATCTCACGGTCAAATAAACAATTCGAAAAAAGCAAATTGCTACAGTATTTTCAGAAATTTCATCAAGTTCGAGATCTTGACTGGATTTCAACGTTTTTGACCAAATTTGATTAGATTTAGGACAATAAATCTTAATAATGTCATCTTGCACGAACATTTTATGAAAACCTAAAATTTTTAGATGTTTTACAGAAATAACAGAAGCATTATCAGATTTTTTTTAAATGTACAAGCTTGATCATACTTTAAAAAAAATATGGTAGCATATTTAGAAGTATAGGGTGATACAGAAAAAAAATCTTTTTAAATTTCCACCACCTCTTAGATGTGGACAAAAAATCTCAAATCAGTGCGGACCCCAGGATTTTGGGCAGAGCGAGGGGGCAGGGGCAGGCCATGGCCCCCTAATCAAAATAAGGTTTAGTATATATTAATTAGTAGTAGCTAGTATTAGCAAACAGCAAATAAAGATCTAATCCATTCTTAATAGGTAAAGATTTCATTTTTCTCAACTTGATGTATGCAATGCTTAATTTCTCTTACTAACTTAACAAATGGACTATATAAAACAGGTAAAACTTCCCATTATTCAATGGTTGATAGGCTGTTACGATTAGTTATAACTCTTCCGGTGTCAACAGCAATCACAGAGCGAGTATTTTTAGTTATGAAACTTGTCAAGATCCGCATTCGAAATAAAATAGATGACTTTCTTCGACATTGCATGATAGTTTACATTGAAAAAGAACTAACAGCAAAAATTAGTTCAGATAAACTTATTGATTTGTATGATCTTCTAGGTAGTCGTAAAACTAATTAAATTTAAGTTAATAGAGATGTAAGTTTCTTAATCTAAAAAATATGTCATATTTTTCTTATGTGGACATATAGTTATGCTATTTTTAAATTTAAATACATCGATATTGCTATGATATTTTTTTATAGATACTACGATAATTTTTAGTTGATCCACGTAGCCCCCTCTAACCTGAAATCCTGGCTCCGCCCCTGGGGCGTTGTTCCGCCGAGTTTTCCTTTCCAAGAAGAACATTGCCAAGCTAGTGAAACATGTGGCGAAGGCGTGAATGGAGCAGCTAGCGGATGCGCGCGGTGCAAAAGTGAGAGAGAAGAGATGATGCATCGTTCAGGTCGGGATCTACGATTTCTTTTGGTAGCCTGCCGGCTGCGGCCGCGTGTTCCTTTCTGACTCGAGACTCGAGAGGAGGACGCTGCAAATTTTGCAAAAAGTCAGGGGAGGGGACGACATGGCTGCCCGGCCGACCAGCCAGACCATGCATGAGCCACAACAGGAGCCCATCACCATCTCCCTATCAGGGTTAACCAAATTGTTTTTGTTAAAAATCAAAGTCCCAGCTATACCAGTTTACTGTAAAAATCGAGTGAAAATCGTCAAAAACCAAAAGATTTCGAAATCTAACATTTTGAAAAAGCCGATCGTTTTTTTTTTAAAATCAACTGATTTTCATGATATAAATTTTTCAAATTTTTAAATTTAATTCGATGCAGTTGGTTTTCACGGTTTTTGATCCGTGATAAAGCTAACCCTGCTCCCCATAGCTCGCCAGTGGGCCCGTGCGTGTTAAGCTATGGTGCGCGCGTGCAACGCGTCAGGCCACGCGTCCCACCTCCGGTTTATCCATCCCTCCATCCACGTCGCGGTCCTCCAAAATCGAATCTTCGATCGTATTATTACGGTGTTTAATTACTACTTATGTTTGTTTACGTGTTTCCATTCCACCGTGTGCTGGTTCATCGCCGAGCAGGAGCATGTCCACGTACGGCTATATATATACCCGACGTGGTTAGGTTAGGAGAGTAAAAAGAATAAGAACAAATGAGTGAACAGATCCAGACCATAGCCAAATTTGCCGCTCGCTGCCTCAACCACACATCTTGCATCGCAATTCACAGAGCCTGATGCGTTAACGCATCGTTGTCGCCAGAAAATTCGTAACTCCTGGCATCAGTACCGTGTCTCTACGGAGGATGATCTTAGCGGCGTGTACGATGTGCCAGCTGATTTACTAGCTAGCAAATTGGCAAAAGACGATGATCCTTAAACTTGAACAAAAGCCAAACATAAATGAAACGTTGATACGAAGCAATAATGAACAAGTGCAAATCTCGAAACAAAGATAGGTGTAACTCACATATTGATACATCGATATGAAGCGATATCTATCAAAGTAGAACTATAAATGTAAGATTCTACAAGCTGTATAGGAAGAGTAGATACATAAAGGTAGTAAATGTTGGTGTGTGCGTGTTTTTTCATTAAACAATACAAAAGTGTTTATAGTCTAAAACAGCTGATTCAATCTTAGATTGTGCTCCAATTATCTCTCTTCATGATGCGCAACCTTTCTTTGATAGAAGTAGTGGGGTGGCTCACACATTTCTGTGTCTATACTTGTTTCAAAGTTTTTAGTATTAAATGATATAATTTAGATCTTTAAAAATATATTTACGTATCTTGCAGGCTATTTAGTATCTCAATACATCATAAACATTAGAAATAACAATAATAGCTCGAAGAAAAATATAACCTTTACATTGAAGTATAAGCTTGATGGATTGAGGTTCTTACAAATATATGCAAACACTATATGTCATACATGGATCATGTAGCTGTATACCCCTACTCTTCTTGCATTAGTTACTGTTTTCCAAAATATATGCATGCGCATGTACCTCTATTTAATCTCAAAGCAATACGTTGATTATATATGCAGAAATTTTTTTAGTTTACATTGCATTAAATTATATTGCTTACACATACACTGATGCACCATGGGTAACCTACCTTCAAAATATAATCCCTCATATATCGGCTACCTCACTAAACCATGTGTCTTTTATCTCTTCTCGTCACTAAAACTTTTCTTCTTCAACCTCTAATAGCACGCCTAATTATTGGTTGATCCCTCTTAGCTGTTATCCATTCTAATATAACTTCTTAGCTACTACCCATTCCAATACAATACTTTATCATATAGTTATTTTCTACTTCTCTCCAATTATTGCTCAATGCTGACCGTTGAAGAATCTAGACCAACCGTTATGAGTTAAATGTATGCTTTGATGATTAATGACAATTTTTTTTTGAAAGATGTGACAATTATTTATTAGGACTCATATTTTTATGAGTTGAATGAACAGGTTATATCCCACGGATTTGAATAACTTGAGATGGATTTATGTGTTGATCATTATCAAGTCAAGTGGAGGCGTTATGTGTTGATGCTTAAAGTCAAGAACTCAGACTTTGAAGTGGAGATGTTCGTCGTCAAGCTTTATCATGATATAAAAAGCAAAGATATAGCTAGCATAGGCTAAGTATATGTTTGTTAGTCTTTTTACTGGTCTTGGTGTTAGCTGAAAGATCAAGTTACTAGTATAGGTTGTCGTACTATTAAGAGACGTCTTGACTAGTAGCTTGAGTGCGTCATGTGTTGGCAGCTCATTATGTTTGCCTTAGCTCTCTGTGGCATGGTATTAATATTTGCTAATGTGTTTTAAAAATAATTAAAGCTCATGCGTAATCCTTGTTGCCTGTGACTTAGGTTTGCAAATGTGTTTTACAAATGACGTGAATCCATCTTCCCAATCCTTCATGCAAGATTCAAGTGTTTTACAAGTTTTTTGGATCACGATCTTTTCTTGATTTCGTGGTACTAAAATTCGCAAATGCGTTTTGTGAGTTGCCAACGCGCCTCTACACAGAGGTGCCTCCCACTCTCTCCCTTCGTAGAAGCCTTCCTCCTGCGCCCGTCGGCTCCCCCACATGCTGGCTATCGGCGTATTCCACCTGACAGGCCCAAAATCTACAGACCGGGTTTGGTTCGATAGGAGGGCGTCTTCGCGGCTGGCTAACCCTAGAGGGTGAAAACCCTAGAGACTCCCACGCGGCAGATTTTGGCGTCTACGAACTATGGAACACACAGAGATTTTGTCCAGGTTCAGGCCCCCTTTTCCCTGGGTAATGGCCTTACTTCCTACTAGATTATTTAGAGAGTGTGCAAAGCCAGTACAAAGCTCTCAGGTTACAAGTTCTCTCTCTGACTATGCTGCGGAGCTCTTGCTTGCTCGAATGCAACACTACTCAAAATGATCCCCCCCTTTCCCATGCACCCGGAGGCCCTTATATAGGCCAGGCTAATGGGAGTAGGTAAAAGGAGGGTCATCATGCTGATCCTGATACATTTATTACCCTTCTGTCTTTGTCCGTTCCTCGGCCTCATTAAATGCCGACGATGGTTTCGCCGATCCATCCGAGATGTGACCCTTTTGATGGGTTGGTGAGGCGTCGAGAGAAATGGGCTTATGGCGGAATCCTCGTAGTTGATAGATCGACATCGCAGAACTGCCGCCCGAAGCAGACGACAGGAAAGAGACTTGGGCGGCTACCTCGCACCACCTTTTAGTCTTCTGGCGGGCGGCGGGCGTGCTCGCCTACTGCTCGCCGGGCGCCACGTGGGCCGGCCACGGGCGGCGGGCGTGCTCGCCCACCGCTCGCCGGGCGCCACGTAGAGCCATCACATTTGACCACTTTGTTGATTGCTTTTGTGCGGCGTAGAGGGTACCCAGCGCAGAGTACGCTGACACCGGCCATGACACCTCTGCTCCCACGCTCGCTTGCCATGGGAGTGCTAGCTCCTCCCACGCTCCGGAGGCGCGGCGGCCACATGCTCCAGCACTTGCCACCCCCACCGTGCTTGCTGGCCACCACGCCTTTTGCGGCGGGGGAGAGTGTTAGATTTGCAAATTCGCTCGAAATAGAGTTAATTTTGCAAAAAAAAAAAGAGGATGGGCTAGAAAAGTGAACAATTCATAGCCCACCAAGCCGTATGGTACTCATTCACCTAACAAAGCTTCTTCCTCAAGCCACACCCGAGCACATGTGATTCACTGTTGTTATGTCAAAAATTAAGCGCCAATGCTAAAGAAGTACTTATGGTCCACCGGCTAGAGGGGAACATCGTCCTTGAGCTACTAAGCACATTGAGAAGTAATGTGTGAAACCTTTCCCTTTTTTTTTATCTACCGGAGCGTAGGATCTGATCCTGTCTTAAGGAACACGATGGCTTTAAACGGATTGTGAATTGAACACTCGGTTTAAAAGTAAGTTACGATCATTTGAATTTTCGAACGGAGAAAAAAAGGTATTTTGAGTTGCGCTAGCTAACCTGCTGAATTTGGAGAAGTAGGCCAGGAGGAGAGGCTGGTGGCTAATTGCCACCTGCGCAGCACACAGACAGACCCGTGTCGACAACCTTCGACTTGGGTCTTGTTGGGCCGAAAACTACAACTGGTATGCCCTTTTGTAACTTTGGGGAGGGCTAAACCAAATCTTGATATCCCAGATTCCCAGTGCACCTAGGCCGAGCTGAAGAATGCTGAGAAGCAGGCCCAGGCTATCGCAGTAGTTCAATCAAGAACTTATCCAGAACTTTGTCCCCAGTCCAATGTGCATTCTTCGAAACTCTGCCCTACTGACTATTTCCATGGCAGCTGGTCGACTCTAGGTTGCTGAACTGTGACATCGGACAAGAGGTTAATCCAACTGCAATTAGCTTGGCCTAGGTTGGCCAGGACAAATCAGTACGGACAAAAGTGACAAGTGACAACCAAGAGGTCCTCCTGTTCAGTAATCAATATATATATATATGATGGGAAACACAATCCAATTCCAAATTACAACCAATTCATGAAAGCATAGAATCATATAATGCATACGGCAAGGGAAGTTCCACAAATTAAGCAAGAAAGCAATTTCTAGACAGCACAAAAGAACAGACGAAGCTATCAACGGTCTGGTGGAGCTGTCAAATGTCTTTACGATATGTGCGCAAGGCCAGAGGTCAGGCAGACCCAATGCCGCAACAGGATCAAGCAGACCCCTTGAGTTTCTTGGCAATGCCTGCAAAGTACTTCCCCTGGTGGAAGGCGTGCTCCAGCTCCATATCAGTTGGCCACCTTGAACCGTCGGCGGCAAAGGTGCCAGCACCGTACGGGCTGCCACCCTGAACTTTCTCCATGTCAAACATCTTAGCACCGAAGGTGTACCCGACCGGCACGAACACCATGCCGTGGTGAGTCAACTGGGTTATTGCTGTCAACCTGACGAGTAGCGAGGAAAGAATTGGTAGCATGATCAGTTATGATGATCTTCGGACATGAGGTTTTTCACACAAAGATGCGGAACGGTGCTTACGCTGTAGTCTCCTGCCCACCACCCTGAGTTCCGGTGCTGAAGAAGATGCCAGCGGGTTTGCCTGCGAGGCTCTGCTCCCTCCACAGGCCACCGGTTGCATCGAAGAGTGCCTTCATTTGCGCAGCCATCATGCCAAACCTTGTAGGAAACCCAAAGAGGATTCCATCTGCCTCAGCAAGTTCTTGTGGCGTGATTATTGGTGCATCGAGCTTAGGAGGTGCGCCCATCTTTCCAAGTACTTCCTCAGGGAGAGTTTCAGGTACCTTTAAATACGAAAAGGTGAAGCGTCGGGATTTGGACGGTCTACTAATATACTTCTGGTGGAATCTTTGGCTCGAAAGAAATCAACGAATATTCCAGGGGAAGCATAAAACAACGGAACAGGTGGCAACTGCGATCAAGGACGCGGTGATACAACATGGTTTTGCTTGGCGCACGAATGCTACAAAATAGTAGCCTTCCAGCTGTTCAAGCGTTGGTCTAGGTGTGCGTGAGGTTTTGTGTTCGGTGGTAGTACCGGGCTTGTATGGGGTTCAGTGTGGCGGGTAGTAATGTGTTCTGTGTAGTTTCAATGTGAGACGGGTTCTGTGAGGTTTTTTCGGGACCGGTTTTTTTCCTTATAAAAACTGGGCCACCCTTCCCTCTTCTTCTTAATAAAAATTGCGGCAACTCTCTTGCTGCTCTTTCGAAAAAAAAAAGTTTCAGGTACCTTTCAGATGATAAGAGACATTTATTAAAAAGTCATATCAGCAAGTCTGAATCAAAAAAAAAATTGCATTCACTATTAATTTTCTATTGTTGGAACATTTCAAACACCTTAGGATGCTAGTCTTGCAGGCAATTAGCCTAACGCATGCCTATGATCCTAAAAACACTATATATTGTGGTGAACCAAGATGATTGGGCCCAACCTGCCATATTTTAGCCTCAACACCTTCAACAGACGAGGCACCTTTCTTGATCTCTTCAGCTAGCTTAGCAACATGTCCATACATAGAGTAGTACCTGTTGAAGAACCAATAGCATTTTTACATAATTTTCTCCGAGCACACAAGTAGAAAAACATAATGGTCTTTTCCAACTTTTAATCGTTATTTATTTCTGCTTCCTTTGAGACCTCCATACTCCATAGTGCATATGGAACTCATTAATGTCTCATACTTTAGAAATACTTGCTTAGAGACAATCAGACAAATAATAAAGACATCTTTAGCATGAACTCTATGGTGTAAATAAGCATTGTTCTCTGGTGTGAATATAGGAAGGTACCTATGTTCATACATCATGCTGACATATCATTCAAATAATCAGCAAGCTAGCTTTATGTCTTTGCCTTAATTTGCAAGTGATGAAATAATTCACTCTTCAAAGAAGAGAATAAAATATGTGCAGCAAAAGCACCGCTTCATAAAATTGTTATCTTTTATGAGAGTTGGTGACAAGAAAGGAAAAATAACTGTCAGTCTCTATCGTAGGCTCTTAGCTAAGCATATTGCTTTCACTTTCTTATACTTCTAGAAAAAATATGTAGTGGGCCCCACAAAACAGTACATCACAGCTAAGTTTCTAAGAAGCTCAAGTCCTAAAACAAATGTACATGTCGTTCATTGTTCCTAATTTGCTGTCAAAGTGTAAATATCCATTAAAATATCCGAGTGCTTCCAATCTTCAGAATTGCTGAATTCTCATTTTGGTAGTTAGAAGTCTCAATCAGCAGAGAAATTATAAACTTAGCTCAAAACTTCCGTTAGACAGTGCCAAGGTTAGTTGTATGCTTAAATTGTTTAATCAACAACTTGAGCAAAAGGAGGCTAAGACTTTGTCAAAAAGAATCTGTCTCCAGCAGATTTCGGGGCCTTGATAAATGGCCGGTCACCATTGTACAAATACTGTTTGCAATTAAAAAGTGATTTCTTAAATATACGGAAGCCTATATTATCACTGCTCATTGATATTGTTGGTGTGGAACTGGGAAGCAACAGATGCTAAAATACATAAATGTACAAGTCGTGAATTTCTGGTGGGACGCCCACATAAAAAAAAAGGACATCGACATAATCACATTTCTCCACAAAGAAACGGAGAAGTCATTTCCCTTTATGTGTCACAAAACGAAAAGTTGCAAATCAACAAAATGAGGGTGGCATCCAATGTTTAATACTACACGCCACATATATACACAAAGTGAGCATGCAACAAACTCAAATGGTAAGCCCGAAAGAAGGGGCTAGAAGTTTTCACACTGGTAGGAGAGAAAAGGGCAAACATTTTATCTTCTGGATGCCACTACAAACCATTTCACTACAGTTTGTACGAGTTCATAAATAAATAAAGCACTTAAGGTATGAATATACACGAGTGTAAATTGACGGATTTGAATTCAATGTAATACAGACAGGTGTATATGCTAAGTTCTTATCAAAATTTAAGCTGAAGTACTACTCTAATTTGTAACAAAATTACAACACACAACGGATTTCTCCCTATCTTAAAGCTCGAAGTATTGCGGGGGAATCTTGATGGGCCGATAGCGAAGGGCGAAGTTGATAGAGATATTGCACAAGAATTTTCCTTTTCACTATCCTAATCTAGAGTTAATATGTGTTTCCATCTGCATCAATGCTGCAGAACCTAAGGCGCTAATAATGGCACTAATTTTACTTTCAGAGCCAATCAGCAGAGCTGACAAATTGGGGCAGAACCGTACAGGTGTGCATAAAAAAGCAATGAAAGAGTGGCCACAATTAGCGCCAGAACCCACCACTGTTTGGCCCCATTTAGGCATCAATTCCATCAAGGACCAAAACCTACCGTCATGATTGAGACCCTGACAGCCAAAAATCAACACTGAAGTATTAAAAGTCCAATTTTTCCATCTTCTTTACTCCCTCTCGCGATCAAACCATCTGTGCGTATTGACTGGAATCACTTCTGCCCGTCTATTGTTCTTATCCACGAACAGAGCGATGAAAACCAAACCCAAGCGGCATCTAAATGATAGAATTGATCCTTTATCTCGAGAATTCTTCCCACACGAGTGAATTCATAAACATTTTTCGGATTATCGAAATATCTTAACCCCCAAAAAAATTCAAAGGCAATATCATGTGTGGCATCGGAGCAATCTTGGAGAATGGAATGGATACATCAAACAGGATCAAGAAAATGAGTTAATTTAGGGATGCTCTCTGAAAAAACGAGGAATTTCAGGATGCGAGTTACCGAGTAATTACAAGAAGCCAGTAGTACGGATGCTTACACGACATAGACCTTGACCGCCATTGGAGAGGCTTCGGAGCTCCTGGAGCTGGGGATCTACCCGGTGATTGGAGGCAGAGAGGGGGATGTGTACTGAAGAACTGGCGCTCCTGGCCTCCTGCCTTCCTGGTGTCAGTTTGGGGGTGAGGGGAGAGTACTTATAGGCAGAGATCTTCTCTCCCTTTCTCTCATTTCCCCTCGTCTTTGTATTTTTTTCCCATCTCTTTTTTTCTTGGTAATCTCCAAATATTTTTTTTTCTGGCCAAGGACCAACAGTGATAGCTGGTTGTTGCGTCGAATTTACTGCTTTTTTTCTCGATTTCACACGAGCATCCTCTAGTTTAGTCAAAAAAGGACGGGATGTGCAGGCACACGTACACCAATTCCCCGTTAGTGGGGTCTGACTGTCGGCATCCGGCAACTCTTCCGAGGGATTATATACATGTTTTGACCATACACAACGCAGCACTTATGAACTGAAACATAAAAAATCATCAGATACTACTTTATTTAGAGTTGATAACCAGAAACTACGGCTACATGATAACCAGAAACTATGGCTACATGATCTTTGGTACTGTTTATAACTGTAGCAAAGGCCATATTACACAGAATCTAAACTATTCATTAAGAAAACTAATGGATAAAATCATATGCAATTGCTTAACTTGCAGTCGCGGTAGATGAATCTGGTCTTAGTTTCATGATCTCCGTAACCAACCTAGCCACCCACCCGTGGCCTTCGCCAAAGTCTATAGCTTAACAGTGGCGGAACTAGAAAATTTCTAATGGTTGTGCCCATGCAGTCTGCCCGAGCCGCCCGTCCGGCCCGCGCCCCGCCGCCGCCCACCCAAGCCATCTGCCACTTGCTGTTCTGCCACTCACCCGAGCCGCCCCACCTACCGCCTGCCCAAGCAACTTGCGACGTCGCTTGCATGGCCCGCGTGTTGCCTGTAGTGCCGCTCGTCCGCCCTAGCCGCCTACTGCCTGGCGTGCCGCCGCCCACCAAAGCTTCTTGTCATGCCACCTGTCACGCCACTCACCCCACCCCTGCGTTGCCTGCCACGCCATTTGCCCCGCCCTCGCGTTGCCGCTTGCCAGAGCCACTTGTCGCCACCGCCTGTCAGAGCCGCTAGTCACCGCCGCCCACCCGAGCCGTCCCGCCGCTCGTGTGGCCGCCTGGCGCGCCCACGCCACTCGCCTGGGAGTAGCTTGTGTTGAGTTAATCTTGTTATCTCAAAGCAAGTCTATGTCAGTTTAGTTGTTTTTTTTTCAGAGTTTGAAATAAGAGTCCAGAGTTGTTATGTTTAAGTATCGGCAATGTACTGAATTAGTAACAGTAAAATAAGTTGTTACAGATAAGTATCTGGTTGTTGGTCTGGACATGTTTCAGTATAACATATCTAGTCAATTGTTGATTAGTTCTGATTTCATGCAAAGAGTCCGGTAGAGTCTCTAACTGTTTCTATAATCTATAGATTATAAATAAGAAGAGAAACAGAAAAGAATGTAGGCTGTTTTCACATCTCAAAAGGATCTAGTGTTTTCTCTCTAAATTCTAAAGTTTCTTTGTTTTTGCTTGGCTCCATTACGTTGCATTGCTATTCTCTGCTGTTGCTGCTCTACTGTTTTGTTTCAGGCGTTGTCTTAACTCTGTCACAGAAGCTTTGTTGTGGATTATTGCATGAAGTATTTAAATCCTATACTGATTACTCTAACAGATTGAGTTTTCAAAATTTTAAGGTGCCGGTGCGTACCCGGCACCCCACTAGTTCCGCCTCTAAGCTCAAGTGCCTAAAAGACTGCAGCACAACGGAGCTTACTACGAGTTGCTTGCCATTTTGCTCGCCATGTCCTACATCTACATTCCAACACATGCATGTCACTGTCTTCGCCTCGAGTGTGTACGTATGGGACAGCTATGGCTGACGACTTTGGTATCCTACCGTAGTTGGATTCTCATTTATGTAGCCAGCAAGTGCTGTCCATGGCTGAGGCGCGTTTTGGTGGTCGTCGTCTCGCACAAATTCTCCGGAATACCTGTAGATAGATGCTCCTCATTGATTACGTTTTTTTTTTTTTTGGTAGAGCCCTCGTTGATTACTTGTTAGACCTGGAAGAGTATCCATTGATCCATTCCTTTCTAATTTTGTCTAAAATTCGCTGGCATAGTTCTTATATAAAGTACGTTTAAATCTGGTTTTAATTTGCTTTTTTTTTTGAAAGGCAGCGGACTGCAATTATATTAGATAGAAAAAGGAACAAGAGTACGACAGTGCAACAGGCTGCACCGTCGGAGAGAGACTAGGGGGGAATGAGAGAAGGAAAAAGAGAGAAGAAGAAGAAAACGAAAAAGAAAAAGAAAGAGAAAGGAAAGAAGAACGAGAGAATCAACTACATCGCTGGACTAGTTTTTTAAGGTCCTTTGCGCCCGCGCAGATCCAATTTGCCGCCTCATCCTTAATGGATTGGAAAATCGCATCACTTGTTTTACATTCATTTCTGAAGACTCTGCTATTGCGCTCTTTCCACCATATCCAACATGTTAGAATAACGACGGTTTTGATACCTTTGCGGGACCCAGGATGGTTGTTTAATTGTTGAAGGGTCCGATTTTCTAGGTTGTCGGCGGTTCCCAACGTTTGGAAGAAGGAGGGCGTGAGGATCCATCGGCTCCACAAATGCCCATAGAAACTTAACCCGAGGGCAATCTATGAAGAGGTGGTAGACCGTTTGAGGTTCTGGCGACATCTAGCGAAATAGTGGTTTAGCCACTCCGCGAATTCTGCAGCGTTCTATACCGTCCAAAGTCGGTCTTGGAGTGCTAACCAGAAGAAAATTTTGCAACGCGACGGTCTCCATGCGGACCAGACGGTTTCAGGTAGGATCGAAGGTACTTCACCAAACCGCATACACGTATGCCGAGGAGAACATGTAGGTCCCAGAGGGGCTTTGTGCCCACGTTATGATGTCCTGATGTTGCGGTCGCAGCGGGGTGGACTGAATTTGCAGCAACAAACTTACAAATTCAGGGAGGTGATGAACAATTTGGCTCTGCCTCAATTGGACTGCTGGTGACAGGTTGCGGATTGGAGCATCGACTCCTTGTGATAACATTGACCGGCAGCTTTTTTCCGCGGCCACCAGGATTACCATCGGAAATGGCCGATTGGCATCCTTTTGGACCGATAGATGGCTCCAAGGTTGCGCCCCTTCACAGCTAGCTCCATCCCTCTTTAAGCACTCCAGACGGAAGACAAGAACGGTTGAAAACGCCCTTCTGCAAAATTTGCTTTTTTAAAAATAGGTTACCATAGAACTCCAGTTATGATATTTCAATATTATATATTAAGAGAGAATATTCATTCCGTTTGCTGATACTTTTCACTTGTGATCAAACTTTACTCCCCAAATACTTGCATAGCAAAACATTAAAGATAGCATGACATAATTTTTTCGTTTACATCATCGTCTCTTTCTTTCATTATCACACTACTAGTCTAAACTACATGCTTATAATGCATATCATATAGTTTATACCGGTACTATCGAATGAACACCAGTTAATGTATCATCCTCTCAATCCCCACATCCTGTGGAGGTCAACTAAATAAATGATCAGGATATTTTCTTTTTTGTGAGAATTTTTAACATATTCTCTTTTTTCTTAGTGATAATAAATCACCTATATATCATCGATTTTTATTATATAATAAATTTGATTGCAAAATTTTTATATATATATGAAAAGACATTCGCTAATTTTCATTGAGTTTTATTCTAAATTGCATTTTTTAATTGTATTTCTTATAGACTTTTTCACTTTTAGGTTGGAATTTATACATAAATCCAAATTGCTAATTTTTATTTAGATTTTTATTATTTTTATTATACTTGACATCTACTCTTTCTTTTTATTTAAAATTATATTTTTATTTAATTTGAATTTTGTTTTAGCTTAGAATAAATATACAAATTCAATTGCTAATTTTATTATGAGTTTCAACTATGTAGGGGTTTTTAATTTAGAGTTCCTTTGAAAATAAATTTTCTAATTTCCTTTTAGTGTTCATTCTAAGTTTATGTTATTTTTTGTTGATAGTTTTTTATATAATTTTGAATTTTAATTTTAGGTAAGAGTTCAGATACAAATTCAAATGTTAATTTGCATCTAAGTTTTATTCCAAGGGTTTAAAATTTGAGATCACACGAAAATCACATTGCTAATTTTATTTTATTTTCATTCCAATTTTTTTAAAAAATTATTGTTATTTTTTGCTTAATTTTAAATATCAGTTTTAGATTAGAATTCGTATACAAATATAACTGCTAATTTTTCATGTATTTTTGTTTCAAATTTCAACAATCTACGGATTTAATTTAGAGTTTGTGTGAAGATCAAATGGCTAATTTCCTTTTATTCTGTATTCCAAATTTATGTTATTTTTTATTGTATTTGGTATTGTCTCTTTCTTTTAATCTAAGTTGTTATAACTCAGGTCTGCTAGATGGAGAGTTTCATATTTTTCTTTAAATAATGGAGTAACATAAAATTCAATTCCTGATATAGTTCAACTTAGTTAAAGTTCACTAAATTAAGGGCTGGATATTTTTTGGTGCTACTAAGTTCATATTTTAATATTATCTTCACTAGTTTTTATTTATTGATTCAATTCACTCGTGCTAGTTAGTGCTAAACCTAAAGCTAATCCTATATGAAAATCTAACTTCTATTGAAAGAAGAAGAAGATTAGTACCTAAATTTTTAAGATTGATACTAATATTATTTACACCCCACTGCGAATTGTATAAATTCTGAATTTACCATCTCTTATGTCACTGATATATGGGCTTCAGGGAGAGGGAGCCTTGGTAAGCTATGCCCTAGTGCGAATCTTTGGCTTCATTGGTTCTATTAGTCAGGGTCAAGCGCTATGCTACATTGTACGAAATTTTGGCATATGACGCTGCGACGTGCTTAATTTGAGAAATTCGGTCATGCAACGCTCTGATGTGCAAAATTCGGTCCGACGGATATTTCTAAAAGAAAATGTGTAACTTCGGTTTTCTGTTTTTTATATAAAAAAATGGGCTGCTAGAGCCGTCGCCGAATCCGCGGAATTTTTTGAGAAAACTGCGGAGGGATTTAAACGTCATTTAGTTTTAAACGCGGAGGGATTTAAACGTCATTTAGTTTTTTTTGCGTAATTTCAGTTTTTGTGTGTTTTTTTTAAATGGGTTGGTAGGACCCATCAGCGAATCTGTGAACTACTATAAACCTTCGGCGAATCAGTGTTTTTTTTTGGAAAAAACTGTGAAGAGATTTAAACATAATTTTTTTTGCATAATTTCAGTTTTCGTGTTTTTTAAAGGATTGGTAGGACACGTCAACTAATCTGTGGACTGTTATAAACCTTCGGTAAATCAATGTTTTTTTATTTTTAGAGAAAACTGTGGACGTATTTTTTGTTTTTTCGTCGTCATTTAGTTCTTTGCATAATTTCGGTTTTCATGTTTTTTTAAAAAAATTGTGTCGGTAGGACCCGTCAGCGAATCTATGGACAGCTATAAATCTTCAGCGAATTAGTGTTTTTTATTTTTGGAGAAAACTTTGGACGTATTTTTTGTTTTTTCGGCATCATTTATTTCTTTTTTTTTTGCATAATTTCGGTTTTCGTGTTTTTTTAAAAAAACAATGGGTCGGTAGGATCCATCGGCGAATCTGTGGACTACTATAAACCTTTGGCGAATCAGTGTTTTATTTTGAGAAAACCGCGGACGTATTTTTTGTTTTTTCAGGTCCATATTGCAAAAAAATGCCAAGAGGAGCTAAACGTAAACCACAGAGGAATCCAAACGTAATTTCATTTTTATTGGGGTCCACTCTACTAAAAACCATCGAAGGATCTGAACATAAACTATAGAGGGATCTAAACGTAATTTCTTTTTTTGAGTCCTTTCTTCTAAAAACCGACCGGATGACCTAAACACGATTTTGAATTTTCCAGAGGGCTTTTTCGCGATGTCGCTAATGTGGCATGCCTTCCTGCGCTCTAAATCTCTCTGCTTTATATATAGTTATTATTGTGCGTTTTTTTGCATTTAATTATGATTAAAAAATTATAAATCCAACAACTTTCTTCATCGCTGAAGCAGCAGCATGGACTTGCGGACCTATTGCTCAGCAGTATAGTTGCCAAGCTAGGTACGTGGTAGCTACGTCGATGAGGTCTTACAATATAAGAGCACGGTAGATACACTACTACAGACTGCTTCATCCGCGACGCCCATCATCATTGGGTAGGCGCGAGCAGCGATGATATATTATCACCGCGGTTCTAATTTCAACCGCAGGATAAGAATAGTAAAATTTTTCAAGCGAATGGAGGCAATATTATTGCGGGTTAAGAGAGACCCGGCGGTGATAAGAAGATATCACCGCGGTTTATATAAAAACCGTAGTAATCTATCGCTGCGGTTTTTGTTTTCAACCGGCGATGATAAGACCATTATCACCGCTCGTGTTTAAATTCAACCGTAGTGATAGGAATAAAGGTATGTATAATCGCAATCGATAAAGTCATTTAGGCGAAACAACTCAATATCACTGCCGGATTTAGATAGAGAACCTAAGTGAAAGTATTAGTGTCGGTTCAACAAAGGTAACCGGCGGTGATAAAGTGAATTGCGCGAAACAGCGTACCATATCATTTGCCGGTTTTGAGATAGAACTACTGCGGTTCAAGAGAGTAAACCGGCAGTGATAATATGGCACTATATATACCCTGGCTCCCTTCCTCAACCTGTCCAGAACAAAGAGGAGCTCTGTTCTTGCTCGATTGGGGTGGAGAGGGGGCGAATTTTCGCTTTCAAATTTGGTGTAATTTGTCGTTTCTAACTTGTGATCTAAGGTTCGGTATATTGTTTAGTTGGATATTACGTTCTATATTGTTGTAGGTTGTGATCGAATTATTGATTGCCTAGTCAACACAATTAGATTTGTAATATGGAATTTAGATTTGAAATTACCAACTTTTATATGTATAGTGATTGCATTTAATACGTTGATTGAATTTAAATGTGGTAGCACATCATAATTAACTATTGTTTAATCTAAATACTTAAAATTGTTTCTTTATTTCGTGTATGTTAATTTAATACTTCTGTAAGTAATGTAAATTTGCTGGACGGACCATTATATATAACTAATAGCAATTATTTAATTGATTTTGCAATCGAGATTTGGATATAAATTTATATATAACTAATAACAACCACGTACCAGGCCAAACGTTCATCGATAACCATGAAGGTCGGATCGTAACTTAGTTGTATAATTAAATATATGCTTTATTTTGTATGAAGGTCAAGCTTCAATTTGTAATATAAACATTTTGTACGAAGGACATGCTTCAATTTGTAATGTATGGAGTATTGATTATGATAATCATCTAGAAAAAGTAAATGTCTAATGGATGAAAAGGTATATAATTGATGTAAAAAGGCCATGCATAAAAGAATTATGTTCCTCATCTAATACTCCTTGATAAAATAATCTTGAAATGAGAGAAGAGGAGACAATAGTACTCAAATTTGTTGGATGGACCATTATATATAACTAATAGCAATTATTTAATTGGTTTGACAATCGAGATTTGGATATAGATTTATAAGTAATGAAAATTTCTAGATTAATTAGAAACCGTCTGTAATGAGCACTGTAGCCATCACAGACGGTTATATTTAGAAACCGTCTGTGATATTTCTTGCATCACAGACGGCTGTAATATAAAACCGTCTGTGATATATACACTGACGGTTTGAGTACATAACCGTCTGTGATATATACACTGACGGTTTGAGTACATAATCGTCTGTGATGTTCCATATTATAGACAGCTTTTCGAGCCGTCTGCGATCGTGCATCTGATATAAGCCTCGCTGTAGTAGTGATAACAAATTAAATGTATAAAATAATTTGTGAGCACTTATTGATTTACTGAGATTTTATTTGTTGTAAATATTTGTAGATGGATCGAAGATGGATGTATGAAGCGGACCGTCGCGATAGAGAGTACTTTAACGGTGTGACTAGTTTTACGGCGAGCGCATGCAGGTACAAGTCAAATAAGCCGATGGACTATATTTGTTACCCGTGCATCGATTGCAAGAATGAGAAGCGGTTTGAACCTTGAGGCGATCCGTGCACACTTGCTTCGAAGGGGTTTCAAGCCTGCCTATACCTATTGGACCGAGCATGGTGAAGATGAGATTGTGCGTGAAGAGCATCTGATTAATGATGATGAAGACAACGACTCAACCGCGATGGAAAATACGTTCGTCGACACCCATGAAGAGACATTCATCGATAACCATGAAGATGATCTAGAACAGATGTTGCATGATGGGGAGGAGGACCTCACGAGTGAAAGGGATTTTCGAAGTTTGGCAGTATGGTAGAGGATTCTACAACACCCTTGTACCCAGGCTGCAAAGAGGAGTTCAAAAAGCTGCATGTTGTGCTTACGCTGCTGCAGTTAAAGGCAAGCAATGGTTGGTCCTACAAGAGTTTCACAGAGCTGTTAGGTTTCTTTAGAGATGTCCTTCCAGAGGGTAACGTGTTGCCAGCAACCACGCATCGTGCCAAGCAGTTGTTTGCCGTTGGAATTGGAAGTCGTAAAATACACGCATGTCCAAACGATTGCATATTGTATCGCAATGAGTTTGCAAATTTGGATGCATGTCCTGTTTGCAAGGTATCTCGGTATAAGCGCCGGCGATAGCGATATCGAGGCGATGTAAGAAGAAAGGACCTCCGACCAAGGTGGTGTGGTATTTCCTATAATCCCCGTCTGCGCGTCGTTTGCGAACAAAAGGCATGCTCAATTATCTGCGATGGCACGCCGAGGAGCGTAAAAGGATGGAATGCTTAGACACCTGCCGACTCCAGCGGTGGAGGAATATCGATAGAAAATACAAGAAACACTTTGCATATGATATGAGGAATATAAGGTTCGGACTCAGTACGGATGGGATGAATCCTTTCGGCAACATTCCCAGAGGATGCCATGGAAAGCAACATTCCCAGAGGATGCCTATATGTACAAGCGACCAAAGAAATCCAGACAAGAACAGTTGGATGAACGTGTACGAGAAATAGAAGACCGGATGCACAGAAGGGAAGTCGAATTTCAAGAACAGATGAAAATGATGCGAGAAATGGTAACAAAGGTCCTTAGCGAACGTCAGTCAGTACATGACGTAGGTCACCAGCACAAAAGTCCCGCCGGGGTTCTCAAAAGCAGCCAAGCATCCGCTAACCCTCTTGAAGAGGACTCAGCGTGTAGTTTTCCCGTGGACAAAATCATAGAGCCGACACGCCGCGATCTGACCGCTGCAGAGCGTAACATTACCATTAAGGTGGCTGAAGGGATGGCTTGGCCATGCAACGAGGGCCAGATGTTGCATAACCGCCCAATTCCTCGGGGATACGCCAGAGTTGCAGTTGATAGCGTGGTTGACAGATACCACAAAGTGGAGGTTGAGATCGCGGGCGAGGAGGGGCAAAGTCTTGGACAAAGCATGGGCATATTCATCGCGTGGCGCAAGCGCTATATAAAGTTTGCCTCAGAAGATGACAACGATGATGATGTTAACAACGATGACGAGGCGGAGTTTCCATCTAGGAACAGTCCTCCTCCTCCTCCTCCAGCGTCATCGAAGAAAGCTCCTTCTCCTGCTCCAGCGCCACCCAGGAAAAGTCCCCCTCCTCCGCCATCACCCAAGAAAACTCCTCCTGCTCCAACGCCACCTAGGAAAAGTCCTCCTCCGCCGTCACCCAAGAAAACTCCTCCTACTCCAGCGCCACAAGACAGCCAAAGAGCACCGCGATCTGAACATTCTACACGGTCAGGGGGGAAAAGTTCGTCATCTGTGAAGCTAGCCAAAACTCTTAGTAAGAAACGACCATATGAAATGACCAACGAAGAAACAAGAAAAGAAGTAAGCGCCTATGTAGTAGAGTACTTTAAGAAGACGCCACCACCTGCTAAGATTGAAATCGAACACATAAGCAGGATTTCTTCCGGACTTAGCGAAGGTTAAGCAGATGTAGAGCGGATAATGAAGTTCCTCAACCTAGCCAACTATCGACTACGATCGCATCTCTAGGAAGAAATCTAAAGGAAATGGTGGTAAAGCATTTTGCCTTTGGAAGCCAAAGTGGTGCTTGAAGGCGGAGCCACCAGAAAGTGGCCATTAGATTATCTGGAAAGCTTTCTCGCATCCACATAAGGAGCTCAAACTGACCAAACAATTACGGCGTCTACATGAATGGTACCTGCAGTATGTCCAAAAGACACAAAACGTTGCTTTCCCCGTCAGATACAAAGATATGGACTTTCACAACAATGACGACTCTTTACGGGTTGAGCATGTGGAACTATATCGATGTACCAACGAGGCGCCTCGGGCGTGTCTATATTAAGAATATGGACTCTGTAAGTCTCTTGTATAATTCATCTGTATATTCACGTACTCTTAAACATAGGGTCTGACTTCTTTTTTTACGTAGAATGGAGACAATGACACTTAGAGCGGACAACAATGAAAAGATAGGATTCCTGGACCCGGGCATGGTCAACTGCAAACTTATTGAAGATCCAAGAACAATAAATGATGTTGAGGTGTACGTACTCAAGGCGCTGCTAAAGCTACAACACAAGAACTACGTACTTTTACCCTACAACTTTCAGTACATGTTTCCCTGCCTACTAGTCTCTCATATTTGATGCGCAACACAATGTGACGACTAATTGGCTTCTGCAGTTTTCACTGGATCGTCCTTGTCTTCATGTTAAACGAAAGCAACATCACTATCTTGGACTCAATGAGGAAACCGACAAGCGAATACACAGATTTAACAGACTTGCTAAACAGGTAAACTCGGTCATTGCATTATTGCTCTAATAATCTTCCATCCCATTACACCTAATTAATTTTAATGACTACTCGAAACCATGAACAGGGTGTACAAAAATTACTACAAGAAGAGCCAACGGCATCGTCCATACACGAAAAAGTTCAGAATACATACCGATTTTTCATGCAAAAAAATTTCCCCAAGGAACAATTTATGTGGATACTACGCAATGACACATATCCACACGCTCATCATCGACAATACGGACCTAACGGCCAAATGGTATATCGATCATTACATGTTGACCCGTACTTTTCTTTATAAAGACGATGACACTAATTAATGCTTTAATTTCTCCCATGATAAATAGCGTCGAAGCGGGCACCAAAGACTGCTTCGACCACGAAATTAATGCCTTTCAAGAGCGGATATTTGGGTTCACCATTTGAGAAATTCTCCACCAAGGGCTTAGTTTTCGACCATTTCTACATGCCAACAATTGTGAATGAACAATGTAATGCTTCAAAAGTGAATGAACAATGTAATAATTAAATATTATGATGCTTCAATGTATTTCAATTACACTTTAGTGATGCTTGATAGATTATTGTGCACAACGATACCGTCTGAGAATACATCTCTTGTACAATATAAATACATGCTACAACATATCTTGCAAAAATATATATGCAAAAGGTTTAAAAGAACCCATCACTTGCCAGTTTTGGATATCAAAATAGGACACGAGTTATCACTTGCCGGTTAACAAGAAAAAAGGCGTTGATAGTAGTTATCATTCTTGGGATATTGATAACAATTGGGCGTTGATAGTTACTATCACCGGATATTATTGAAAATGTGGCGATGATGGTTACTTATCAATGCGGTTGTAAATAATAACGGCGGTGATAATATATTATCACTTGGGTTGGACAATATGAACCGCGGTGATAGTTATTATCGCCGGTTGTTAAGTATAAACCGGCGGTGATAGTGATTATCATCGCCGGTTTACATCCGGCAGTGATAGTCCTCGACTATCACTGCCACTTAGGTTGTGCCGGGTCCACATCCGACAGTGATGCCGATGTGGACCCGACAGTAATCACATGTTCGGTAGTAGTGATAGCGTATCAACTGGTACAGAGCAAGAAAGGCGACATCGCTTTTCTTTTCTCTCATGTCCTTCTGACTTTCTTTTCCTCTGAGATCAGTAACAGCGGCCGGACAAATGTGAAGTATTTCCAACTTGAACGATTAGTGTCCGTATTGAATCCTGTTCTAGTCTTTCCTTTCTATATTCTAAGCCAACAGCGTGGATCTATCCGAAGTGTCAATCCCATTCATCATCCTACTAGTATGTCCATATTTGTAAAGCAAATGAAAAATTTACACAGCTATAACTTAAACTCACCACAATAAACACAGTGTAGATTTTTCTCTTTTCACTAATTAACACGGTAATTTCTAGCCCTTGAGAATAAATGTGGTAGGTTCTTTTGAATTTTCATATTTTTTGATGTTATATGACATGGATTTTTTTAGGTTAGAATTCTTATACAAATACAATTGGTAATTTTCATTTTATTTTTATTCTGAACTTATATATTTCAGGATTTTAATTTAGAATTCGTATAAAATATCAAATCACTATTTTTCCTTTGATTTTTATTGGTCAATATTGCTGTACAACCCTTGCGGAGGCGGTTCCAAATTTTTATATTGTTGGATCCTACATGATATAAAAAAATTATATAGTTTTGGGTTCAAATCGTATAAAAATCCAACTGGTATTTCACATTTCTTTTTTGTTCTAAAAAGTTAATTAGGGATTTTAATCCAGAGTTTATATGGAAATCAAATTGCTATTTTTATTTTACTTTTTATTTCAAATTCACTTTTAGGCTGGAACTCTTGTACAAATCCAACCACTAATTTTTATTTTATTTTCTAAATTTCAGTTTTAATTTGAAGTTCGTATAGAAATCAATTCGCTAATTTTCTTTACTTTTTATTTCAAAATTCAGTTTTTTATTTTATGACTATTTTTTAATCTAAATCATTATAACTTAGGTCTATTGGGTGGATGACTAGATTTTTTTTCCTTCGATTAACGATAGAATTTCTAACCCTTGGTAGATAGGAGGAAGAATTTGATGGATTTTCGTACAGTTAAATTGTTGACGTTTGCAACTTGCGTATGTTTTTCTTTGCTACGATACGATGCTAGCTGGTGGTGCTCCAATTTTTCAATCTGGAATGACCAGATCTATTTGATGAATTATCCGGAAGGTTATTTGTTTTTTGGTCTTTAAAAAAAACTGGAAGATTGTAATCCAAAATAAAACGACGAAGAAGAAGACGATTCATGATAGTACGGCAAGCAACAAATACGGCTGTGTAGTGTGGACCATACATCCATGTACGAAGAAGATGCACTGAACCAAGGCGTACAAACTGGGGTTATTTATTAGGGAACATATCTGGTGTAAATAAAGTTTTGGTGTAATCTTGGTGCAACCTAACTAATAAAAGTTTCAAAAAATTCTGAAAAAAATCATGGATGTACATCTCAGCTTACCCCATCTACATATAAAATTTCATGATCAAATTCGTCTTATGCTAGACGTTACAAAAAAAACAAAGTTGATCATGAACAGGAACCGTTCCTGTTCATGATCAAGTTTATGTTTTTATTACTCTTAGCACAGGACGAATTTGATCATCAAATTTTATATGTAGATGGGGTAAGCTGATATGTACATCCATGATTTTTTTCAGAATTTTTTGAAACTTTTGTTAGTTGGGTTGCACCAAGGTTGCACCGAAACTTTATTTGCACAGGATATGTTCTCTATTTATTAAGTCTGCTGTACGTTCATACCTGGCTTGAGAAATTAAAGAAAGTCAAATGCATTCCATCATCTAGGTAGGATTTTGCTGAATTCGTGACATATAGTCAGCACGAACTGGTAATATATAGTTCAGAAAAAACTAGATAACGGTATATCGGTTTCCACCAAATCAACAGGATAGTAACTATCCGTTTGATCATCTTGCTATCACACATAACATAAAGTGTTCTAATCACAACGACGGGGAAGGATGTGTTGGCTGCCACAAGCCAACCTCATCCTCCTTGGAGACCTCATCCCAACGACGAGGGACAGGGTGTGTGCATAGTGACGATGTCCTGTGCGTCGGTGCCATGTGCCATGAGTGGACGTAGTGAGTAGGCACCACGAGAACTCTTATAGGTGCTTCTCCTCCCCATCTCTTATTTTAAACTGTTGAGGTCCAAGACAACTTTGCTTGTCCCTCTCCATCGAGCTCTGACGCCGCATCTTCCTTACCTCTCATATGAGCTCTATAGTGTATATCTATTCAACTCACAGCTAATATAGCAACACTTCTATTGAGGGTTTTTTTTTTGCTTCAGCTCATTGAAGTGAGTGCAGAACCAACTTTTTCTTGTTCTACACAATAGGTGCTAGACGAAATGCCTTGACCAATTAAAATTCATTGATGTTGCTTATTTGAAGCGGTGTGGAAAGTTCTTATTAGTAACTCTTTCATATATGACTATGAGTGCTAGAATTGACATGAAAATGATGAATACCTTGATCATTTTCTCTTTGTGTGTACATGGAACCTCAAATTGTTAGTTAGTTTATTTACTATTCAATCTTGGTTACTCTCCTATACTAGACTGCCTATGGTACTTCCCAATGAAATCTTACATAGTTCATTGTATTCACCTTTCCCGTTTTTTCATGTATTGTGTGTGTATTAGTTGTATACAAGTGCAAACAGAATTGTACAATCAATGTTTCATCACTCTACTAACAATAAAGGCACTGCATATAGGAAAATAAAATCTCTTGTCAATATTGATTTTTTATATGTCCAACCAAAAAGGTTAACACCTTCTTCTTAATAGAGAGTGAATGATTCATGTGCGCCTGCATGATCTGCAAGCAATTCCGGGAAGAAGCCCACGCCTACTGGTCATGACAAGAAAAATAAGGAGACTGAGGCTAATCAAGGGACAATAGTAAATGATCAATGGTTTCAAACTTATCTGTCCAAGCTTTTTTCTACAGGAAAAATCTGATGTTGCTACAAATGTAGGGTCAGAAAGAAGGCTCCAGTTGAATTCCACATTATATACTCAATATAATCGAGAATCTATTCGATGTCTAGAAGGATTATGTTAAAAAGATTGGATTTGAAGACCTCTTGTCAACTACTGAAAAAACTAGATCAAATTATGAAACTTATTTGTTAAAGTTCAGTATTGTGAAACTTAAGTTTCATTTGTTAAGTTTCATCGGGTTCCACAAAATAAGTTTCACGATGTTTTATAATTTGATTTAATTTTTTTAGAAAGTGTAATGACTAAGTTTCATTAAGTTCTTCAGATTTCCTGAGTTTTCAGGGAGATTCAATGTTAAGTTCTATGATATTTCATTAAAACATTTCATAAGATTTCATCACATAGTTTCACGTCTAAATTTACAGTTTCATCAGATATTTTATAGTTTTTATTACTAGGTTTCAGCAAATTTCATGCTTAAGTTTTCTAAGGTTTCTTGAGTTGACGGCTAAGTTTCACAATGTTTCATAGATAAGTTTTATAAGTTTTCACAAAAAATTTACGATGTTTCATAAGTTATAATAGGTTCAAGTATCATAATTTTTTACGGATAAGTTTCATGATATTTCACAAAAGTTTCATTAATGTTTCATAAAGTTTCATCACCTAGTTTCACATCTAAGTTTATAATTTTATTAGGTATGATAGTCTATATGACTATGTTTCAGTAGGATTTTTTGTTTCAGGACTAAGTTTCACAACGTTTCATAAAAAAATTTCACGAGACTTCATAGTATTTCATCTAGATATGCAAACCCTGTGAAACTTATTTGATTTTATGAATATTTGACGAATCTCATGAAAACTTATATGAAACTAGTTTTTATTTGTTTTTCCCTTAAACTTCTAAAATTTGCATGAACTTTTTTGAAACTTTCTCAATACTTTGATTTTGTTTCTAAAACTTGTCATTGAAACTTGAAGTTTGTTTTTAAACACAATGAATCTTGCATACAACTTGAAGTTTGTTTTTAAACACCTTGAAACTTGCATAAACTTTTTGTTGAAACTTATCTAAAACTTTGAATTTGTTTCTAAAACTTGGCATTGAAACTTGAAACCCATTTGAAACACCATGAAATATGCATAAATTTTGTTAAAAGTTACTAAAACTTGGCATTGAAACTTGAAACACCATGAAATATGCATAAATTTTGTTAAAAGTTACTAAAACTTTGAATTTGCCTTCGAAACTTGGCATTGAAACTTGCTAAGTTTTATAACGTTTCATAGATAAGTTTTATGAGGTTTCACGAAATAAATTTCTCGATGTTTCATATGTTACAATAGGTTCAAGTATCATAACTTTTCACGGGTATGTTTTATGACATTTCACGAACGTTTCATTCATATGTTTAATGAGGTTTCGTCAGATAATTTCATGTCTAAGTTTATAATTCAATCAGGTATTGATAGTTTGTTCGACTACATTTCACTAGGTTTGATGTTTCGGGGCTAAGTTTCACAACATTTCACAGACATGTTCACGAGGCTTCATTAGTGTTTCATCCAGACATACAAACCTGTGAAACCCGCTTGAATTTTTGAATGTTTGACGAATCTCATGAAAACTCATTTGAAATTGGTGTTCACAAGAGCAGTAGCTACAACAGCGGTGTCTTTCTTGAACACCGTCATGTTCTCGATCGTTTGTTGGCATGTACTCGCAGCTCTAGAACATCGACACCGTCGTGAACACTGCGAAGATCCACACGTTCAGGGCTTTGCTCCGAAGCGTTTGCCTTACACGTAGTCGTACGCCATAATGGCAACGGCGACGGTACCGAGGACGCGTACTACGAGAAGGTTGGCAAGAACCGGTAGAACAGCGAACTCATAAAGGATGTGGCTTGTTCGATCGTGTCTAATCAAACAGATAGTTGCTATCTCATCAGACGAGGAAGTGACAGGATACTGTGCTGCTATAGTACTATGTATATTTGGTCCTGATCGTGCATGCAAATGTGGGTTAATTTTGTGCGGGTGAATGCGATGGAAACCGGAAAGCCCGATCGAGACGCCCATCCATCTTGTGGCCGAGACTTCGACCCCGATGGCGTGGCGTCACTCAACGTTTGAACTAGCTGGCCGGAGAGGGAAGGCACCAGAGAAAGCACGGAGAGTCGACGATTCTAGCCTGGCAGCGATGTTACCAGAACGTCACGGCACGTCCATTAACGTGACGCGGTTCAGGTACGTGTCCTTTTTCTGAGGGTGTAACTGTGGATGCATGTCCTGATTAACGTGACGGCAGATCCGCATTGAAGACGACATGGTACTTCTACTGATTACTGATGTGATCAGGCCGGCCGGCCGCGCATAATTAACGCGGAAGAGCGGAGAAAAGAGAAGATGTCACGGCGTTGGGTTATAGTACCAGCAAGGTTCGTGTGACGCCGATGCCGAGCAGGCAATGTCACCTCGGCGAATGTAACATATGTCAAGCTACACGATGAGGTAAGCACAGCGCAGCATGACGAGCACCAGGCTCCCGTCGCATTATGCGTCGTCTGTCGAGATCGACCAGGACCTACGTACGCACAGCGACGGAAAATAGATTTTTGGCTGCCAAACCGGGCATGGCCAGCCGGGTTGGGTCCAACTTCCAAGCTTGCCCGTCGTAAGCGGCGGCAACCGGATGAGACTGATCGATCTAGCCCACAAACGTATATATATACATGCACTTAACTTTTTACCATCCTTAAAAAATATTAAGCTGTTTTGTTTAGTTAGCATCTCCCCAAAAGATATTAAACATTTAAAGATTAGAAGTATCAAAGATACCAAAGAGTAACTCCCAAGGTGATATACTCGTACATACACATACGAAAATGCCTTGAGAGGCTGAGAGTTATCCCTTTTCTCCTTTGCGATCGTCCGTAAGGAGCCTGGACCATCTGACGAACCGGCATCACTCGCACTATGTATGCTTTGATCCATCCGATGATGGCGACACCTCAGAAAAGAAAGCTGTAATACACTGGTCTATCAATAAAAAAGCATATGTGGAGTGACAGTTGAATTAATTTCACATTTTTTATCTAAAATGAATTGTAATGATATACAATACCTGCTATGTCCAATCAAGATATCTTTGGGTTAATCTTTTTAAAAAAAGCTTATGCGAAAATGTAAGCGTGATAGTATGATACTATGCATGCGCGGATCCGCTCCACAGTGGGCTATAGGTCATTGAACGAAATTTATAGATGATATCGGGCGTGTGTGGGACTGAGATGCAAGCTATGCACATGTTGCGTGCGGCTCAAAGTAGACACACAACATAGCATATACGTTGACATTAGATGTACGAACACGTACCAGATGGTGGTTCTGAGCAATTACCATGTATATAGTGTGCTATCGAGAACGTTAACTCTTCAGAAGGGTGAATATAATACACTGAACCTGTAGTAGTATATAATGCAAATGAAACCTAAATATAGCACCTCCAAGTATAGCTTATGGCGAAGGAGACCGAGCAGTCCTGTTGCGGGGTGTCAGCCGGTGGCTCATACAGACATACAGTCTTACTAGACCAAAATCAGCATTGCAATTGGATAGATTTCTACCGTTTTTGCCATAAGCGAGTAAGCTAGGGTAAAAGAAAACGGATTTTGAAATTCTACCGGTCTGTTTCCGGGCTTTACTGCCTGTAATTTTATTTAAAAAAATCTACATCTTTTATTGCGTTTGCATGGTCTTCTATAAACAATAACATCAAGACTTGGTTGAAATTAGTGTGAAATGACTACTTTTCATACCGGTTTTTTTTACCGGTCTAATCGGTAATAGCGACTCGAGCATAGTTCACGTCACAGACCTAAACACTTTTGACATCATGAACGATGAATTTCTTACACTCCCTCCCTAGCTAGCCACTGAATTACGCCATGTTATGGCTACCACCAATGTCATCGCGCTTGATTGCGTTTTATATATATATATATGTCGACGATTCGGGAACCGGTCCCTCATCGAGCTTATTTGTTGAATGAGAGATTAACCTAGGGCACCTTTTCCGCGAGGGGTGTCGCGTCCGAGGCCCTACCGAGCTACGGAACAAGGTAGTTAGAGTGATCGCAAAGCACAGAGGGAGACTTTTTTGATCTGGTTCGGACCTCTCGCAGGGGAGATAACAGCCCTACGTCCAGTGATTGCACTGATATGTAAAGGTGGCTCCAAATGCTGCGTACAAGTAAGAGTGAAAATCTAGTGGAGCTAACTCAGCCAGAAGGAACCCCCAATCCTTCGCACGAGAGGGTATTTATAGGGGATTATAGACGACAAAGCATTTATTACAGAGCGCCCATCGTTCTTGGACGTCGTAGGGTCATTGTTGCCAAGCAACCCGCACGAACCGCGCGACGGGGACAGCGAAGCGTATATTGCGGTAGCAGACCACGGGCGGCCCCGCAGTTAATGCCGGACCCGCCTTGTAGACCGTGCCCGACTTTCCGGTGAACTTCGAGGTGTCTTCGACGGACTGAGTCGCAAGGTCGTTAACACCCGAGCAAGCATGCTCGGGGAGGGGAGCTTAACCTCAAGGTCGGAAGGTCGGGGGACCCTACGTAGGGACGGCGCCCGGGCTTGGGCATGGTCGATCTTGGCGGGCTCCGATGATCGTTCTGAGCGATAACCAATCCCGGCTACCTAGCCCCGAGGCTAAAGGGGAAATCGCCTTCTCAAGGCATCGCCTTAAGCCTCCAAATTCTTGAAGTGGGGTTGAAGCCTGCGGCGAAGGACTACTGCAGATCCGAGCAACGCCGCTTTCGGGGCGAGGATCTTTGCGCGGCGGACTACCGCACATCCGAACAACGCCGCCGGGGCGAGGATCTTTGCGCGAAAGGTCGCCGCAACATCCGAAACAACGCCGCTTTCGAGCGATCGTCTTGAGGATCGACCTTAACAATGCCTTGAAAACAAGAAAGGGAGGAAATCGCGATGGTTCCTTCTTCGAAGCTGGCGACGACTCTAATACCACGAAACCGCGCCATCTTCGGGCGGTTTCGGGGACTGAGCCGCCACGCGTTGGCCATCGGCGCGAGGGACGGTTTTCCCGCCCGCTCGACTTCTCCGCCTATAAATATCAGGCGGGAACAGTTTCTGGGAACCTTTTCTTCCCCCCACGACTCGCAATTAAACTTGAGAAAGCGTTTCATCCTTCGAACTTCCTTCCGCCGTTCCGACGACCTTCCCCACAACGCCTTCGATGGCAAAGTTCGGCGTAAGCAAGGCCACTGCGGAGAGGCTTCGGGTGCTCCAAGACTTTGGGTACCTCGGCGTCGGTACCTGGCGGCTTCCGGCCGGCGAGGCGGCGCCGATGCCACGCACCGACGAGATAGTTGCGTGCGAACTGTACATCACCAACGGGCTCCGGATGCCCGAGAGCGAATTCCTGGAGACCGTGCTCCTAAACTGTGAGTGCGAACTCATCCATCTGAACCCCAACTCCATCCTTGTCTTGACAATCTTCGCCTATCTCTGCGAGGGTTTCGTGGGCGTCCTTCCTACGCCGAGCCTTTTCTTTCATTTCTATTCCTTGTTCCGTACCAGGGGCACTTCCCTCGTCGGCTCCCGGTACTTCGCCTCCGGAGCAACCGCCCGTACGAGTACCCCCCCTTCTCCCTCAAGGATTCCGTGGCCGGATGGGCCAAAAACTGGTTCTACCTGCGAAAGGCGGAGGGGAGCACCTTGCGCTACACCGAGACGGCGGCACGCTACTTCGAGATGCTGCGCCCGCCCGTCGCGCCTGAGGAGGAGTGGACGCTAATGGTGATCGGTGAGCTCACACAGATGGGGCTCACCGGCCGGGACATCGCCCGCGACTTCCTTCGGAACAGGGTGTCCCCTCTGAGGAGGAGGGAGCACCCCTTCTACGAGATCACCGGATGGGACGATATGACCCGGAGGGCACCTCCTGTAAGTTCCATGACCTTGAAGAGATCTTATTTTGCTTCTGTTGCTCTGGGTCCGTGCTGACTTCGTTTGCTGGCTTGAAACAGCCCCGGACTTCGACTGGACGGAGAAGAGGGTGGCCGAGCTGTTCGGTACCCTCAAGGGCAAGGAGCTCGAGCGCAAGCGGCAGGTCCCGAGCAACGTGCTTGAGCGGGGCGAAGTGGTAAGTTGCTTCATAGTTCGTGCCCGGGGGAGAGCATCCCGAGCTCTTCTGATGTTTTCTTCGTGCATTGCCGCAGGAGAAGCTCGCCTTGGACATGGCGGTGGCCGAGCTCGCGCCCTCGGCGGGTGGCAAGGGAGTACTTATCCCAGCCTCCCGGGCCAAGGGCTCGAGGAGCAAGAGGGGCGCCCCGCCACCGGCGACCACCCGGTCGACGAAAAGGCAGGCGACCGCGTCCAAGGTCCTGCCGGCGCCCCACAAGGAGTACGCCGACCGGAAGGAGGAGGTAAGGCGTTTGAGGCACTGGCTGGGGAACTATAGTTTGAGGGCCCAAGTGGAGCAGATCGAGGCGGAGGGAAGACTGATCGAAGGGATGGTGCAGGCCGAGCGGGAGGCACTGAAGAGGGAGCTCGCCAAAATGAAGGCCGAGGTCGAGCAAGCCAAGAAAGACCGGGCCCTCGTGATCGCCGACACAGGCGCATCATCCCACGCCAAGCGCAGGCTCCTGAGGGGGCGCTGGTCGAGATTGACATGGAGAAGGCCGACCCTTGCCTGGCTAGGATTACCCAGGCCGCGGAAAAGAGGGCCGAGATGGTGGTTGCGGCCACTGCGGACCCAGCCGTTGGTGGCGACGAAGGCCTGGCCGAAGGTGAGTCTTGAGATTTGCCCTTCTTCGCTTCCCTTGCTCTTTGCTTTGCGCGCCCGAGCTAACCCCACTCTCCCGACGTGGGCGAAAATAGCTCGTAGGGCCTTCCCGGACTGTCGTAGGATAGCTTACGAGCTTATTGATTGTGTCTTAGCGGGGGTGCTCGCCGACGCCGCCGACATCGTGATGGCTGAGGGCGTGGGAGCGGTGGAGAAATTTGTCGCCGACAACCGGGTCGAGATGGACCCCCCCCCCGCCCCAGAGGGAACGCTCCCCTGGGTGGGCTTCCCGACCACCCCCGCGCGGAGAGCGCGGAAGGAGGGGAGAAGGCCAACCTCACGGCCCCGAGCGAAAAGGCTGCTCAAGAAGGCTCGGTGCCTCCGGGCGAAATACCTGCCCGAGATGAGGGCGTGAAGTCCCCGGGCGAACCGCATGCCCGGATGAGACGCTGCCCGCCCCGAGCGAATCGCATGCTCGGGCGGATGTTTTACCCCCGAGCGAACAACATGCTCAGGTGGATAGTGAGAACACTCTGAGCGAGAGCGCCGCTCACGAGTGGGGCTTGGTACCCCGGGGCGAACTTCATGCCCAGGGGGAGGATTCTTCATCCTCGTCCAACCCGCCCTTCTGGAAGGGCCCAGAGGAAACGCGGAGCCCCCTGCCGAAGCTGGCAGATTTTCCGAGGAGGGAGGTCACCGAGCGCTTCCGAGATGACCTCCGCGCGTGCCTTGATCAGGTGAGGATGTTTCTTTTGCCTTCGTCGTGGTCCCCCTCCTTAGCGTCTTCGGGATGGTATCTGAAATTTTCTGGATTGCAGGTCCTTGAAAAGACCATGGAGGGCTTCGACGTAGCAATGGAGGTCCCTGAGGCCACGGCCCAGCTGCTAACCGACCACGAGGCCCGCCTGGCGGAGGTTGAGCAGACGCTGGCTGACTTCAAGCTCAGAGACAGGCTGCTCGTGCTCATATGCCGCCAGGCGGAGAAGGACGTCTCCCAAGGTAGGGAGAGGATCCTCGAGCTCGAGCAAGAGCTTGAGCAAGAAAGGTCGTGCTCCCGCCAGGCCAAAGAAGGTGCCGCCACTAAGAAAGAGAAGATCCACACGCTCGAGCGGGAAAAGAAGCGGTCCCTAGATGCCGGAGAGAAGACCCTCAAGCTCGAACAAGAGCTCGAGGCGATGAAGTAGCACTCCGGCGCCCTTGAGGCGAAGGTGGCAGAGCTGGGACGGGCAGCGTGAGTGGCCGCCGACCTTGCGGAACAAGAAAATGAAGAGGTCAAGCAGCTCCGCGAAGAAGCTCGCGAAGGTCGCGAAGCACGCCGGAAGCTGATCGATAAATAGGCCAAGATTGATGAACTGAGGCAGAAGCTATCCGCGACCCTCAAGGGAGCGACGCCCGGTGCGTAGGAGATTTCTTCCTTTTTCTTTTTCTTTGGCGATTTTTGGATGGCCTTTGATGTTGCCGGTGGGGCATGTAACTATCTTTTGCTTAAGGGTTGCTTCCGGTGCAGTGCTTCTTTTGCCCTTGCCCGGCTTTTTCCTGTAAACAAAAACCACGAGGCAAACAGCAAGAAGTAGGTCGGTCGTAGGTTAGAATGACACGTGGGCGACACTAGCCCGGAGTGCACAACACAATGATAACGCGTCTTTTAAGAAAGAAGCAACGTTACGCTAGTAAGATAGGACGAGGCACTTGGTCGCGATTTTTTTTTGAAATGATGCCAGGGCGGCAACTTGCTCCCCCCTTAGCCCCCGCTGCGAATGAGGGTCGTGCACCTATGTTGTGAGCACGGGCTCATTCGCAGGAGAGTTGGGAAAGAACGCCCCCCCGACCAAGGCGTCAGCTTCTCCGAGGAGCGAAAGTGGTTTTGGTCGGGAAGAAGGAGCAGGGCCGAGGCTTCCTTGACGCTTGGGACGCATACCCCTTGCTTGTGTTGCGAGTATGGTCGTAAGCGAGGAAAAATCTTGCGTTGCTTTCGACGAGTCTTGACGACCAAACTCAACAGTATAAACCTCGGGACCGACCAAGGGGCTGTCTGTATGCGACTTGCATCGCGCAGCGAAGAGCTACTGCGGACCAAGGTCGGCTTATTGAGACCGAAGCCCCCAGGTGGCGAGTTTTATTGGCGGGGTGTTGGTCGTGGCACCTTGTGCGGGCGCGCGCGCGCGTCGGCCCGAGCTTTAGGTTTAGAAAGAATTTTCAGTGACAAACTACGCCCGACGCATTTGTTTCGCTACCAAGATCGTGAAAAAAATGAAAAGTATGCCCTTGCGCGAGACTGAGCCGGCTTACCGAAAGGCAGTGACCTTATATATGTATTCACGACATCTTGGGGGAAACAGACATTTGCGTGAGTGTAGCGAAAGTGCCACTTTCTTTAAAAAGAAAGAAAGAAAACAGATGTGTATACAAAGCGAAAAATAGAGCATAGGTTTAGACAAAGAACTTGCGCAGCTGGTCGATGTTCCACGAGCTCGCGAGCACGCGACCGTCCTCCTGCGCAAGGCGGACAACCCTCGGGCGTGCTATCGAGACGACCGTGAACGGGCCTTCCCACTTAGGGGAGAGCTTGTTGGCCTTCGACAAATCCTAGATTCGACGAAGGACGAGGTCGCCGACTTGCAGGGCACGTGGCCGGATTGACTTGGCCGCGTGCCTGCGAAGAGCTTGCTGGTAGACGGCGGATCGGAGCAACGCCCTTACACGCGCCTCCTCAGCGAGGTCGAGGTCGAGGCGACGCTCGCGACTTTGGTGGATCTTGTCGGTCGAGTGAACCCTTGGGGATCCGAGCACAATTTGGCAGTAGGGCGGCCTCGGACAATAGACGAGCTGGAAGGGCATCTCGCCCAGTGGCGACTCGACTGTGGTGCGCCTGAAGCACTGGAGGACGGAAGGAAGCTCGTCCACCCATGACCCACCGTGCCGGGAGAGGTCTTTGAAGACCCTTTTCTTGATTCCTTGAAGAATTTGGCCATTTGCATGCTCGACTACTCCGTTACTCTGTGGATGAGCTACAGAGACAAAGCAGACCTTTGTTCCGATGTCCTCGCAGTAGGCTTGGAACAATACGCTGGTGAACTGAGTGCCATTATCTGTGATGAGGCGATTGGGGATCCCGGAACGCGTCACCACATTGATGTGGAAGAATCTCTTGGCTGCTTGAGCCGAGATGGTTGATACAGGCTCGGCCTCAATCCACTTAGAGAAAGTGTCGATGGCGATGAGCAAGTGCCTAACCCTTTCAACCGCGGGAAAGGCCCGAGAATGTCGACCCCTGTCGAGAATGGCCACGAGAGGGATGGTATCGCTACGTCTGTTGGTGAGTGGGCCTTCTTGGGCGTGAAATGATACGCCCGGAAGTCGCCACGGCGCCGGGCGTCGTCTAGAGCTTTCGGTCAGTAGTATTCCAGGCGGAATGCTTTGCTTCTGGCGTCCGAAAGGACGAGTGAGCCCCGCACATGCCCTCGTGGATATCTTTGAGAAGGAAATTGCCCTCTTCTCGGGATATACATTTGGAGAGGACTCAAGTGCCCTTTTGTCAGATAAGGCGCCCTCGACGGTTTGTGGCGGAGGACCGCCTTATGGCCGGGACCGCTTCATTTGCTTCCTCGAGGCGTGTCTGTGGGCAAGATATTGGACGAATGGCGTCATCCAATCTGCACCTTGCTCGAGGAAGGAGATGTGACCGCACATCTCTGGTGCCTCCTCTGAGAGGAACGGAGGGCTTTCTCGGATGCTTTCACTGGCGCCCGGCGGCGAGCATCTGGGGGTTGCCTCTCTGAGAGGAATGGAGGGCTTGTCGCGGATGCTCAACAAGCACCCGGGGCGACATCTGCGAGGAACCGACTTTGGAAAGATAGTCGGCCAGGGAATTGTCCTTCCTGGGAATGTAGAGTACTTCGAAATTTCTAAAGTACCGCTCCATCTTCCTCACTTCAACCAAATAAAGCGTCATTGAGTGATCGAAATCGATACTCCTTGTTGACTTGGTTGACGACCACCGCGAATCGCCTTTCACGAGTTAGTTGCCGACTCGGCGCCTTTGGCGCTTCGGGCGGCCAAAGGTTTTCATACTCCGCCGCGTTGTTTGTTGCGGCGAAGTGTAATTGGATAACGTATTGGAGCCGATCCCCTTGAGGGGACACTAGTACAACGCCAGCCCCCGAGCGTTCGAAAGCTCGGGAGCCGTCGAAGTACATGGTCCAATGGGTCCGTCCCGAGATTCTTGAGACTCGATGGCGAGTCAAGGGGTTCGCCCATTCCGCTCTGAAGTCTGCCAAGATCTAGGACTTAATTGTCGTCGGGCAGAGAAGTGTATGTCGAACTCCTCGAATTCCATGGCCCACTTCGCTATCCGGCCTCTGGCGTCTGGATTTCTTAGGATCTCTCTAAGCGGAAAGCTGGTCGGGATGACGACCTTGTGGGCTTGGAAGTAGTGGCGTAACTTCCTGGAAGCCATGAGCGGCGAAAGTACGGTTTCGGACCTCGAGTAACTCCTTTGGTCCGTGCAACACTTGACGACGTAGTATAACGGACGTTTGCGTCCTTCTCGCTCTATCACAACCGCGCGCTTCTGGCGTGGGGTGTCGCTGCGAGGTAAAGTAGGAGTGGCTCCCCCGACCTTGGCGTGGCCAAGATCGGGGGGCTGGACAGGTACTGCTTTAGCTCCTCAAAGGAGCGGTTAGCCTCCTCTGTCCAGACGAAGCCCTCGTGTCTGCGGAGCGCCTTAAAGAAAGGCAGGCCACGCTCGCCTGACCGGCCTGACCGGGAAATGAAGCGACTCAGGGCCGCCATGCGTCCGGTCAGGGTCTGGACTTCCTTCACGGAGCCCGGAGGGCGCATCCTTTCGATGGCCTCGATTTTCTCCGGGTTAGCACCGATGCCCTGCGGCCCGATGAGATACCCGAGTACTTTGCCAGCTTTTACCCCAAAAACGTATTTCTCGGGATTAAGCTTTATTCTATGTCTACGGAGATTACAAAAGGTCTCCTCGAGGTCGGATACATGGCCTGAGGGGAGCTTACTCTTAACTACGATATCATCTACATATACCTCCAGGTTTCGGCCTATCTGATCCTGGAAAGTCTTCTGCATCAAGCGCTGGAAGGTTGCCTCGGCGTTCCGCAGACCGAAGGATATGGTCGTGTAGCAGAACATGCCGAACGGGGTGATGATGGAAGTCTTCTCCTCGTCCCCGGAGAACAAGCTAATCTGGTGGTAGCCCGAGTAGGCGTCCAAAAAGCTCATCACACAGACTCGCCGCTCGTCGACCAGGTTGGTCAATGCGCGGCAACGGAAGTTGTCCTTGAGCGGCGGCGTTTAAGCGGTGTGGTCGACACATGCGCCACTTGCCGCCTTCTTCTTGCGATGACCGGGTTTGCAGCCACTCCGAGTGCTCGACCTCCACAGACGGCCAGACTTTAAGGAGCTTGTCAAGTTCCTCCGGATGATCGCTGTTTCTCGGGAAATCGCTGAGCTTCGGCGCGACAGTCTTTTGTCAGGCCGAATAGCTAGCCTTGTGCTCAATCACTTCCCTTGGGACTCCGGGCATGTCGGACGATTCCCAGGCGAACACGTCCGCGCTCCTCCGGAGGAAAGTGATGAGCTCGAGTTCCTATTTGGGATCTAAGGAAGATCCCAGATAGAGGATCTTAGTCGGTCGACCTCATTAAGAGGGATCGCTTGGTTTCTCCTCCGGCCGAGGGTAACTTTTGGCGGAAGTGCGTCGGCGCTTAGTCGGGCCACGCCGAGGCAAATTGTCCGACCATGTCGAGGACTTCTCGTCGCGATTCAGGTCGCCTGATGGTCGCCTTTGATGGTGATGATGCCCTTCGTCAGGGACCTTGAGCCTTGCTAGGCGTGATGCGTGGCGGCCATGAACTTGGAGAGGGCCGCACCGCCAAGGATGGCGTTAGTAGGTCCGACTTGAAGTCCACGATTAAATTGACTAGCTTAGTCCGGAAGTTCGTGATGTCCCGAGCGTCACGGTAGGACGATCTGCCCAAAGGCTTGATCGAGGTGTCGGGACAATCCCGAAGAACGGGACAGCTATGCTCTTGATCCTGGAACGAGGGATTTGCATCTCGTCCAAGACCGTAGCGGATATGAGGTCCAAGGAGCTCCCCCCGTCGACGAGGACCCGACTGACCTTGGCGTTGTTGACGGTCGGGCTCATGACCAATGGGACAATTATCCTTGGAGAAAGTGATGGGTAGCTCGGACCACCTGAGCTGCTGCACGGGTGGCTTGCCTTGAGCAATGTGGCCAACCTCCCGCGCGGCCTCCTTCAAATCCCTGCGGGACTTGTAGGCCGAGGAGCCCCCAAATATGACGGCTATGTGGTTTTGGGGCTCCTGGTAGTCCATGTCGTCGTCGTCTGCGGGACCTTTGCCCTTGCTGCTCTCTCCCTTGCCCGGGAGAGTCGGCATGGGGCCCTCGCCCTTGTAGAATTTCTCCAGGCGGTAAGCCCAGGTCCTACAATTGCGGAGGTCGTGGCCGGCCACTTGGTGGAGCGGGCAGAAGCGGTCGCCTGCAGGGGCGCCCCTTTCGCCGCGATCCTGGCCACCGCGACCCTGGTCCTCGGGACCCTGATCGCCGCGATCTTGGTCGTTGTCGTCTTGGTCGTGGCGCCATGGCGTCGCCCAGCCTCAGCCGACGAGTCAAGCGGGGCACGCAGACGGCGGTGCTCACTGGCCGCCACCATGTCCGTGCGCGCGACTTCTTCTTCTTCTTGGCCTTCTTTTCTCTTAGAGCCCGAGGGTCTTTTGCTCGAGGGCCCTCCAGTCCAGTGAGGCGGCGGCTTGCCCTCGTCGAGCGCTTTTTTCCATTGTACGGCTTCGTCGGCATTTGCATAGCGATCGGCCATGCGGAATAGCTCGTTGGCCGTTAGGTTGGGGTGAATCTCCAGGTCTTGTGTGAAGCGAACGTCGCGGACCCCGAATTTGAAGACCTGGACGACCGCCTCATCCAAGATGCTCGGGATGGAGTTTCTCACCTTAATAAATCTTTGGACGAAGTCGCGCAGCGTCTCTTTGTCCGTTTGGATCAACCGCTCGAGGTCGCGCTCGTTGCCCGGGCGAGTATAACAGCTCTGGAAGTTCGCCCGGAGGGCCTCAGAGAGCTGCCTCCATGAGCGGATAGATCCTTCTTTCTGGTTGAAGAGCCAAGTTCTGGCGGAACCGTCGAGGACTGTGGGGATGTAGTTAGCTATGACCCCCTCATCCCCGCCGGCCGCCAGGACGGCAGTGGAGTAAATCGAGATGAACTCATCGGGGTTATGGGTCCCGTTGAAACACTCGATGTGGCCGGGCTTGAACTTGCTCGGCCACTTAACGTCGCGGAGGGACGCCGAAAAAGCTCGGCATCCGAATGCCGGGCCATCATGGCGACCCCTCCGGACATGGCGATCGTGGCGGCGGGGCCCAGCGGTCCTTCAGCGCAAGGTGAGGCGAAAACACGCCATCATGCGGCGCGACGATTGCGGATTCGAGGTGGAGCATGAGGCGCTTCGGTGGGCGAGGCATGCCGCGAGCCCGCGAGGCCGTCCGGAACCGCTCGAACGTCCTCGTGGTGCCGGTCTTTGCTTCCGGTCCTCCGGCGCAGACTTCGGGAGGCACCGACCGGGAGTGAGCTGATGGCCGGGAAACACTCGGGGCCCTTGAAGGCCAGTGGTCTGGGGAGCCCTATGTCACCGCGAGCTTTTCGGGTTTTTTCGGCCACGAGGGCCCCCATGGCCGCCTGGTTGGAAAAGTTCTGGAGGCCGCGCATGACCGTCGCCATGGTGCGAAGGCGCTCGGCGCTTTGAGGAGAGCGACGGGGGGCAACCTTGGAAGGCGGTTGCGCACATGCTCCGGGGAGCGGTACTCGCTGAGATCTTCGTGGGCCCGGTCCCCGGTCCCGGCGCCCGTCCCCCTGCTACGCTGGTGGTGGACGATCGCCGGGTTCCCGCCCGGGGACAACTCCGGGTCAACCTCACCAGCGTTGTGCTGGTGAAGGGGAGAGACTGCTGGAGACTGCCGCTCTCCTTGGTCGCCTTCTCTTCCCGCCATGTAGATGCTGCGGGAGCACCAGGACCGCGTGGATGACGCCGAAGTGGTGTCGTACGCCACGGTCCCTTAGCTGAACTCGAGACGGTCGGGAACGTCCCGATCGTCACGGAGGTCGCCATGTTCTTCCTCGCGAACGAGGGTATCCGACTGCAAGCGGAGGAAACGCTCTCACGCCGCAGCCACCGGGGAAAGACTCCCGGTCTCGATGTGGCCTTCTGGGTCGGCCGCACCACCCACGCCATCGCTGGCGTAGTATTCGTTGCCGTCCTCCACGTCGTCGAAGACGCAGAGGTCTTGATTGTCTTGTGAGTTCGGCATCCTCAGGGATTCCTCACGAAAGGACTTCAGTCGATCCCCACGGACGGCACCAGCTGTCGACGATTCGGGAACCGGTCCCTCGTCGAGCTTACTTGTTGAATGAGGGATCAACCTAGGGCCCCTTTTCCGCGAGGGGTGTCGCGTTCGAGGCCCTACCGAGCTACGGAACAAGGTAGTTAGAGTGATCGCAAAGCACAGAGGGAGACTTTTTTGATCTGGTTCGGGCCTCTTGCAGGGGAGATAACAGCCCTACGTCCAGTGATTGCACTGATATGTAAAGGTGGCTACAAATGCTGCGTACAAGTAAGAGTGAAAGTCTAGTGGAGCTAACTCAGCCAGAAGGAACCCCCAGTCCTTCGCACGAGAGGGTATTTATAGGGGATTACAGGCGACAAAGTATTTATTACAGGAGGCGCTCCAGTGTTCTTGGACGTGCGTAGGGCTGTTGCCGCGCAACCCGCCGGGCACCGCGACGTGGGTACAGCAAGCGTGTGGAATTACAAGTTAATTACATGACCTCACAAACCATGCTTTATTCTCCACAAGAATTATCTTTGGAAAGGGAAGCAAGGAAAAGCAGGGGAAACCGTATGCAGGCATGATTGCCGGAGAGACAGCCTTGGAGCTTAAGCAACGGCGTGTGATCCTCGGCCTGCTTTTTCTTGATTGAGCTATAGGGACGATGAGCAGCCCGAGTCCAATCCATGAGCGTCGTCGCTCCGCTTTATTCACTGTCAAGGGATAGAGACTCCAGACAGGAAATATCGATGTCGGCCTGCACCAATCGGAACCTGGCACGATCTACTTTGCAATCGCCCCTGTCGTGTGTGTCTCTCTCTATATATATAGGGCGTATATAGGGTGCAAACCACTTTTTCGGTGAAAACTCCGTAAAAACCATCTGTAAAAGTTTTGAAAAATTCTCAAAAAATTACTATATATAGAAAAGATGAACTTCTACAATTCTGAAAAATTTAAAGATGAAACTCAATCGAGACCGGGTGGGCGACCAAGTGTGTCTTGTCTAGACATGAGCAACCCGGCCCTCGAAAAAGTCGGCGTCACCCAATTCAAATCTACAGAGATCCTACTTGTACGTGCACCACAAGTCTAGGACGTTTAGATCAGCAGAGCCAACTCATCCACGACAGCTTTTTTAGCATTCCTGTGCTCTTTACATGTAGCAATAGGAGAAAACGTTTCTCCGCATAGGAACGGAGATTACAGGTTAAACAATCTTCGTATGTTAGGATCGTCCGATCGAGTGAATGAAAGGTATGGATTTTTTTCATCGCCTTCTCTCTAAATTCCCCTATTTTCCGTTCCCTAGGAGAAGGCCGAGGGGTTTTTGCTATTACCTGCGCATGTCTGTAGAGCTCTTTTGGTTTCTTTCCGTTTTCTTAGACTTGGGCTGTCTTCGAGTTAGTGATGTTCAGCTCTGTAATAGATTACTCCTCTTTTATCTTTAATGCATGTCAGAGCTCCTACCGTTTACTTAAAAAAAAATGGTATGGATTTCGCAACAGTGCTTTAGAACAGTATTTGCTATAATAACAAAATCAGCACGATGTTTTAAACAATATTCATAAAGATCAGTCACCTTTTTTATCAACGGTTGACCAGCAATTGCTTGGCTACTAGGACATCGGATCTCTTTCCAACAATAAGACGTTGCAAAGTCGCAAGCCTGAACTTTTCGTAGTCTTCACTGTTCTCCTATCTCATCCTGTAAGGGCATAAGGCTGTGACAGCTAGAAGACGTGGGCCACCCTGTCCAAGTGTCCAGTTAGTCCAGTACATGCAACAACTAATTACTCTCCACGAGACCACGACCACCCTGTCCTGCAGCTCCTATCCAAATCGCCAGTGTGCGTGACACTTACAGCCCACAGTGACGTCGTAGTACCACTCGCGCCTGGCAATGGCTCCCTCCTCGCTTCTCTAGTTGCACATCTCGATCTACTACCTCCCCTCCGCCAACCGCGAGGACCCCGTCCCCGGAGATGTCGCCGACAACCCCGGCCCCGCGCTCTCCGTCTCGCCAACCGGCACACTCGCCATTACGGCTGGGAACTCGACCGTGGTTTGGTCGGTCAAGCCGGCAGCCACGCTCGCGAATCTCACGGCCCGGATCCTGGACAACGACAACCAGGTGCTCGCGGACGCCGGCGGCGGCGTGGCGTGGCAGGGTTCGACTACCCGACCGACACGCTGCTCCCGGAGATGAAGGTGGGGATCGACTACGGGACGGGACGGAACAAGACGCTGGCGGCGTGGAAGGGCCCCTCTAACCTGTCATCGGGCCCGTCGTCATGGCATGGATCAGTAGCGGAGTTAAAATTCTGTTAAGCCTCGGTAGAAAGCTAACCGTTATAACTAATTAACGTCAAATACTACTATAGCGATGTACAACAAAAGTTTATCATAAATACATAATTAAAAAAATTGAACTTCATACATAATGATACAACAAAACAGATAAAATATGACAAAAACAACATAGCATAGACAAATATTAATAACTAACTAATGAGGTTTAGGTGTATCTGAGCCAATCATATCTTCAGCAACTTCATACATAAGGGATTGTTTATCCATCATGTGAATGTTTTTTCCAAAAATTTTAGTAAGATTTCACAGCCCTTGGATATCCATTAGACGGTCCACATCTCCCCCAAGCTTCCTACATGACCCATGTACGGTACTAGTCCGATTTATTTCTAATTTGTAGTATGACGCATAGCACTTGCATGTACGTATGTACCTGTTCTTGACGAGTTTTTGCTCACCGAAGTTGAAGAGGGTGAACCTGGCCGGTAGAGCGAGGAAGCTGCCGTTGGCGTGGATGGGCTCGCTGTCTAAGGACAATGTCGAGAACTGATGGTCGTGGAATGCATTCGTCGTTGCGTATCCCGTTTTACTTACAAATCTTTTCTCTCTCTCAATACATGCCACTTTTTATGCAGAGAAAAATAAAAAATAATTTTTCTTAGCTAGATAAAGAAAAATAGGATTGGTGAACCCTAAGAAAATAAATGAATCAAATCACCTATCTAAATGTAGACCAGATGGACAGTAAAATGACTGAAATCAAAGAAACAATAGGCAACAGAGTTTTAGCAATTCCCATGAAAAATTATATGTCTATTACGCCTAATTGGCTAATTCAAAACGGGGATAATGCAAAGATTAAGAGAAAATCATCTAGAGTTGACAGCAGCCGATGGATAGTTTAATAGCTTAAGGAGGGCGTAGGTGGAGGGCTTGCTGTCTCGATGCCTATACTTCTGTTGTGCCTTGGCCTTTAGCTCTCGTCTCATCCACAAGGAGGTAGAGAGAGGAGACTGATTTTGATAACCGATAGGATTTCTCACTTCTCAACTTTGTGGATTGTGAGCTGTCATGTACGGTAGTGCACTATTGCGCTAGCTTGGTGCGCTGGAGAGAGAATATGGTCTGCTGAACTGAACGTCGGGAGCAAAATCTGTGGACTGAAATTTTCTCTATATATAGGGAGGTTAATTTTCCACTGCTTGCCTATCTCCGCTCGCAGCATGGACACGTCCGGTGACCCCCAGGTCTTTCATCTGGAACGGCGCCGAAAAGATCTGGCGCTCCGGACCCTGGGACGGCGTCCAATTCACCGGCGTGCCGGACACCGCCACCTATTCCGGCTTCTCCTTCAGCTTCATCAACAACGCGCAGGAAGTCACGTACAACTTCTAGGTACAAAAATTAACTTGAGAACTAACCCAATTAATTGCTCATGCAAGTACCTACATTTCGGAGGTTGAATGTGATGACGTAGAACTTGACACAAAGCTTTGTGATCTCATGGCTTCCGTGCGTAAGCAAAAAAAATCACCAAGGAATCGGAGAAGCCTAAAGGGCAGCAAGAATTCTAAAAAGATAGTTTCTCTATGAAAGGCCTTTTTTGAAATAGCAGAGGTCTTTCAGACTTGGCTAAATTCAGGTATATCTCCAAGGCAGTTAGGGATCTTAGTTTAGACTTCATCGCTGTGATAGAAATCGAAAAACAGGATATGTTAAAGACGAATCTTTCACGCCTCTTTGGAGGTGTCGATTTCGTTTGGCATTGCCTTCCTCTTCGCGGTAGATCGGGGGGAATTCTTTTGGGTATTAGAGCTGACATTCTGGATATATCCCTTATGGTCCAAGGCGAATTTTACATTAAATTTCATCTTTGCAATAAGTTGGATAATTTTAAATGGATTTTGATGGCTGTCTATGGCCCAGCTCAGGATGATTTCAAGTCAGCTTTCCTAGTGGAATTAGTTCAAACATGTCAAGTAAACTCACTCCCCACCCTCATTGGAGGGGATTTTAATATCATGAGAAGTAGTAAGGAAAAGAACAATAATAGATTTAACAACCGTTGGCCTTTCCTTTTCAATGCTGTAATTGATAGTTTTGATTTAAGGGAAATTGTTTTAATGGGACGTCAATTCACTTGGGCTAATTCGTTGCCTAACCCTACCTATGAAAAGTTAGATAGAGTTCTCATGACAACTGAATGGGAGTTTAAATACCCGTTAGTCACAGTTTAGGTTCTAGATAGGGGGATATCGGATCATATCCCATTATTACTGGATACAGGAACTCCGGCTTTCTCGGGAAAAAATAAACAATTCAAATTTGAACTTAGCTGGTTCCATCGGGATGGTTTTGACGATCGAGTCATTGAAATCTGGAACAATACAAGTAAGGGGAAGAACTCGGTCCAAAGATGGAATAATAAGCTGAGTGCTTTGCGTAGATTTATAAGGGGGTGGGAGGTTCAAACAAATGGTGATTACAAGAAAAAGAAAACGGAGTTCCAAAATACTATCTGTATGCTGGATATCACAGCTGAAGTCAGAGATCTGACCGAGAATGAGCAAACTCGGTTGGCTCAAGCCCGGGATCACCTGACTAAACTCCTTAGAGAAGAGGAGATCAATTATTACCAGCGTGCCAAAGTTAAAAATATTCTTTTGAGAGATAATAATACAAGATATTTCCAAATGGTCGCCAATGGGAGGTATAGGAAGAAGAAAATCTATTCCCTTGAAAATGGGGCTAGTAAGATCGAGGGACATGCTAACCTCACAACCTATATTGGTTCTATAAGGATTTATTTGGTGAACCGGAAGAAAACTCCTTCACTTTAGATGAATCATGTATCCAAGACATTCCCCAGGTTTTGGATTGCGAGACTAACCTCCTAACAGCTGATTTTACAGAAATAGAGATTAAAGAGGCAATTTTCTCAATGGAACACAATAAAGCGCCAGGACCAGATGGCTTCCCAGCTGAATTTTATCAGCATTTCTGGGAAACCATTAAAGGGGACCTGTTCCAGATGTTCCATAATTTATCCAATGGTGACTTACCTCTTTTAGTCTTAATTTTGGTGTTATCACACTAATCCCTAAGGTCCAAGAGGCTAATATTATTCAACAGTACAGATCGATTTGTTTGCTGAATGTGAATTATAAGATTTTCACCAAAGTTGCCACAAATAGATTAAACTCGGTGGCGGATAAAGTGATTAGCCCGACACAAACGGCTTTTATAAAAGGAAGAAATATTCTGGAAGGGGTTGTGATTCTACATGAAACTTTGCATGAACTACATCGTAAAAATCAAAATGGGATAATTCTTAAATTAGATTTCGAGAAAGCCTATGATAAAGTGCGATGGCCCTTTCTGTTTCAAACTCTCCGTATGAAAGGCTTCTCGCCCAAATGGATCTCATGGGTTAAGACGTTCATATCGGGGGGAAGTGTAGCTGTGAATGTTAATGATGATGTCGGGCACTATTTTCAGACAAGAAAAGGCCTTCGACAAGGAGATCCCTTATCTCCATTGCTATTTAACATCATAGCTGATATGTTAAAGGTGCTAATAAGCAGAGCAAAATTGGATGGGCAATTTGACGGGATAGTACCTCACCTAGTTGATGGGGGACTTTCGATCCTTTAGTACGCAGACGACACTATACTATTTTTGGATCATGACCCGGATAAAGCTTGTAACATGAAGCTACTTCTTTATGCGTTTGAGCAGGCATCGGGTCTTAAGATCAACTTTCATAAGAGCGAGGTATTCTGCTTTGGGAAAGCCCAAGAGTATCAAGCTTATTATACTGACCTATTTGGATGTAAAACCGGTAACTTTCCGATCAACTATCTCGGCATTCCAATTCATTATAGGAAGCTTAGAAATTGTGATTGGAAGAAGGTCGAAGAGTGTGTTGAAAAAAGACTCGGTAGTTGGAAAGGGAAGAATCTCTCTATCGAAGGGCGCCTAGTTTTGATTAACTCGGTGCTCAGTAGCCTTCCAACGTACATGATATCCTTCTTCTCCTTACCCAAAGGAGTTCTTAAAAAACTTGATTATTTTCGCTCTAGATTCTACTGGCAAGGAGATGAACATAAGAAAAAAATATAGACTTACTAAATGGAGCATACTGTGTCAACCAAAAGAACAGGGAGGCCTCGGGATTCATGATCTAAATATAAAAAATGTTGCCCTTCTTAGCAAATGGTTGTATAAATTGCTTAATTCTGATGGGGTGTGGCAACAAATGCTCCACAATAAGTACTTGGGTTCAAAGCCTTTGCCCCAAGTGGAATGGAAAAATGGAGATTCTCACTTTTGGTCTTGTCTAATGAAGGTGAAACGAGACTTTCTTCATTTTGGAACCTTTATTGTGAAGGATGAAACACAAGTTTGCTTTTGGGAAGACAACTGGATGGGTGGATCACCTTTGAAAGATCAATATCCTTCCCTATATAACATTGCCAGACCAAAATTTGTAACAATTTCAGAAGCATTGAGCTCTTCACCTCCAAAACTCTCTTGGCGAAGAATGCTCATTGGTCCAAAGCTGGCTGCTTGGACTGATTTGTTAGCTCGCATTCAAGGAGTTGCGCTATCATACGATCAGGATATCTTCTACTGGAATTTAACCTCAAATGGCCAGTTCTCGGTAAAATCTCACTATGCTGCCTTAATGCTTAGAAACATCCCCAATGAGAACAGAAAATTGTGAAAGTTAAAAGCTCCGTTAAAAATTAAAATTTTTTTGTGGTACTTACGACGAGGGGTGGTGCTTACAAAAGATAATTTAGCTAAATGAAATTGGAAGGGTAGTTTGTCATGTGTTTTCTGCCATAAGAATGAGACAATCAATCATTTGTTCTTTGATTGCCGTTTCGCTCGATCTGTTTGGAGTGTCCTTCATTTAGCAATCGGGCTAAAACAACCTGATAACATGAAAAATTTGATTGGGAATTGGCTTCATGGTTTCAATAAGGATTTGAAATCTCTTGGAACGACAGCTTTGTGCTGGTCACTTTGGATTTGCAGAAATGATGTAGTTTTCAAGAACAAATCTTTGTTTTCTCCTTTACAGGTTATCCACTCGGCGGCTTACTGGCTCTCCAGTTGGGTTGTTCTCCAGCGGGAGGACTTGCAGGTGTGGGTTACGGAGGGGTCGCAACTTTTGGTGCAAGCGGCCACGGTTTTTTTCTCTCAGGTACATGGGTGGCGGTCTAGTCTTCGGATTGCGGATCACTAGAGTGTGTCTGTCTTTTATTTTCTTTTTTATCTACGGCTGTGTGTTCTAAACAGAAGCCGAAAGTGTGCCAAGACTTTGTATCTGCTTGATGTACTGTACTTGATTTTAATTCTAATGCTTCCTTCATAAAAAAAAGTACCTACGTTTACTTCTCAAGTGGAGTATTTACCACTCACTCCAATGGCTTATGTGACGTACGTAGGTTCACAACGTACGTCAAGGGATGAAAACGGATATCCGAATTTCTGAACAAATTCGACATTTTTAAATAGATATATAACGATTTTGGTTTTCATTTTTAACACTTTAGCAAGCTCATTATAAAAAATAAGATTATAAAATTAGATAAAAAATTACGCATTATTTGCTTCCCATAAATAAAAGGTGAAAAATATCCGAATCCGTATCCGTATCCGATTGATATCCGAATTTTGTTTCTATCATTTAAATAAATATATAATGAATTTGAGGTTCATTTTTATGAATTTGAATAAGCTCAACACCACAAACAAGAATATGAATTCGGATAGAAAATTCTATATCCTATTTGTTTCCCATTGAAGAACAAAGACAAAAAAATTGATATCCGAATTACTATCCGTTTTCATCCCTATACGTGTCGATCATATCGAGGCTGGTGGTGAACAGCACGGGCTGCTACAGCCGTCAACGTGGGTGGATGCGGCGGGGACGTGGAACCTGTACACGACGCGGTGTCGTGACTCGCCGTGCGGGCCCAACGGGGTGTGCGAAACGATCAACCTGCCCCCTCCGAGTTTGTATATACCGGCCGAATTCAAAATTTAAAAAAATTTGATTTTGCTACAGTAACTGCTACAGTAATTTCGGCAAAATTCGCCAAATTTCGGGTTTGGAGTCCGGATTTTCAAATGTTTTGGCCGTATTTGAACGGAATGGGTCCAATAACCCTTAACAAAGTCTCGTTACATGAAAATTTGATGAAAAACTATTTTTTTTGAGATTTTTTAAAATTTGGGCAGAAACACTGTCAGATTTTTGAAAAATTTTACAGACTTGATAATGATCTGAAAAATTTACGGTACCATCCTTGTAACTTTAGGATCATACAAAAAAAATTCAAAATAATTTAACATCATTTGTTATATTTAAAAAATCAAAAACAGAATGGACATAATTGGGACAGTAAACTTGTTAGATTTTTGTAAATTTTCTCGGGTGTGATCATCATCTGAAATTTTTATGACAGATTAAGAACTTCCTTAGTACCATTATATAAAATTTTAAAAAAATTCAACTTTCTTAGTTTGCTCAATAAATGCAGTAAGCACTAAACTTAATTTGTGGTATTATATTTCAAAAATCAATTCTTATTTCTGTTTTCTGTTTTGGATTTATCAGGCAATTAAAATATTTTTATAACTTTTTCAAATTTTGTTTTTCAAATTTATTTCAGCTAAGGATTCTTATTTAAAATTTTCAGCTCAAAATATTTCTCCAGGAATTTATAAAAATTCTGACATTCAAAGTACTAGTTTTCAATTCTCTCTGTTTTGTATTTTTAAATATCATAAATTAATTTATTAATTTATGATATTTTTAATGTTGATGTATTTATTCCTGGGTCAGATAATATAAAATTTTAAAAAAATTTAAACTTTTTTTGTTTGCTCAATAAAATCTATCAATGTAGTAAGCAATAAAATCTATATTTCAAAAATCAAACAGAGAAAGAACATAAATGGCACTGTGCCTTTTACGAATTTTATAAATTCACTGGAGCGTGAACATGATTCCAAATTTTTATGAGATATTAACCATTTCCTTGCCACCCTTATGTAAAATTTTTAAAAAATTTAAGCCTTTTTTATTGCTAAATTAAATGTATGTATTGATCATCGGTCTTTTAACAGGATAGTAGCACTGTTCACATTTTTTAAAATTCATGACACTTTATCATCATATGAAAATTTTATGAGAATATTATGGATGTGTCAGGACCATCCAGAAAAATTTTCAAAATTTTACAAGCTTGTTTGTTCTAATTTTCAACCGGATGAAACTTGCCGCTCAGCGCTTTACCAGGACAGTACCAATGTTTGAATTTTTATAAATTCCTCACATTTGATCATCATCTGAAATTTTTACACAGATATCATAAATATGTTAGGAATCTCTATAAAAAACTTCAAAATGTTCTAACGTCCTTTGTACTATTTTTCATCCGGTTCAAACTTGCCGATCAACGCTTTACCAGGACAGTACCAATCTTTGAATTTTTTAAAAATCCACAGAACATATAATCACCTGAAAATTTTATGAGACAATCTATAATATGTCAGGAACCTACAGAAAAAATTTCAAAATTTTTCGACATCGTTTGAACCAATTTTCAGTCAGTTCATTTTGACCGAAATTTCGGGTAATTTCGGGGTATTTTCGGCGAATTTCGGAAAATTTCGGTGGAAATCAAACCGGATTTGAATTTTGAAATTTGAATTTTGAATCTCCTCCGGCCGAAATTACTGAATTTCGGCCGAAATTTCGGATTTCGGCCTGTCCCGAATTTTTTTGTCAAACGAAAAGTTGATCCCTGCGCAGGGTTTCGAATCCCGTTTTGGTTCAAATCTCGTTATCCCCAGAATCCGAAATATCGGATGAGATTTTAAAATTTTAGACAAAACTTAAACAAAATTCAAACCTGTTCTTTCTTTAAACGAGATTTCCTTCGGTAGGAAATGCCGAAATATCGGTAGAAAATGGTGAAATCTTGGAAAGTTCCAAATCTCTAGGCGGCGGACGTGGACGCGGTGCTCTGTGCGGAGTCGGCTCGGGAGCTCGGATGCCAACGCGGTGCTCGGCTCGAGCGCTCAGACACGATGGAATTGGCTCAGGTATTGGGCGCTCGGACGCGGAGGAGCTCAGAGCCCCCGATTCACAACTGTGGCGCACCCTGATTCGCAATCTCCACCCGCATAGCCCCCACCAGGTGCTTGGCACGGAGTCAGCTCGGGCGCTCGGCGTGGAGGAGCTAGGGAGCACGGATCTGGCGAAGGACGTGCGGATCAGGAGGAGGGCACGAGGATCTGGCGGAGGAGGATGGCGCGATTGTGCGAGGGGGACGACGCGCGGAGAACGGCGGAGGAGGAGGACGTGGAGAATGAGGACGACGGGGAGAATGGGGACAGGCGAGGCGCGGGTGTGATGAGAATGGGGGCGATGCCGCGGCGGACGGGCGGTATGTGGAAAAAATGGCGAAGCTGGGGTTCAATCCTCTGATCGATCGCATGTGGCATGGGCCACTTATCAACCAAGCCAAGCGTTGAATCGTGTTCGCATTGCATCCATCCGGGTTTTATATCTCGCCGTCCATCGAAAACCAAAATCTCACCAAAATTTCGTAAGATATCGATGAGATTTTGAACACAGCCTGCCCGTGTGCTCCCGCCTGCGCGGCTTCACGCCCAAGTCGCCGACTCGCCGGCCGCTTGGGCGCTGCGGGACGGGTGCGTGCGGTCGACGCCACTCGACTGCCGGAACGGCACCGATGGGTTCGTCACGGTGAAGCACGCCACGGTGCCCGACACCGAGCGAAGCGTGGTGGACAGGGGCCTCAGCCTGAAGCAGTGTCGGCAGGCGTGCCTCAGGAACTGCTGCTGCACGGCGTACGCCAGCGCCAACGTCGGCGGCGGCATCGGCACGGGCTACGTCATGTGGACCACGGGGCTCACGGACCTGCGCGTGTACCCGAACTTCGGCCAGGACGTCCTCGTCCGCCTCGCCGCCGCCGATCTATGTCGCACACTACGCTATATGCATTGCTACGTACAAACTTATCTATGTATTACATGCACGTTTTGCGCGCTTCTGCCATGCCATTTTGCACTGAAAGTATCTGGTATATAGTAATCTTTGCCATCTTTTAGTGTTAGTCCGTCCAAATCAAATTGGACAGAGGTACTGTACGTACAATGGCAAAATTTTGGGACTCCTTTTCCAGTAGGATCGATCCATCTCCCTCCGTCATGTCCACCTTCTTGGGAATCTCCATAGGTGATCAAGAAGACGGCGAGTGACACTGTTCGAGGCCTACTTCAGTAGCAGAGATGCCAGGCATCTTTTTATTCTTTACCCCCTCCTTTCCCTTTCATTTCTATCATGAGATCGATGTTGCGATGAGCAATGCTTCAATGTTTCCACTCCTAATACAAGTTACACGAATCTTAAAACAAGCGAAGGGGTAAATAATCACTACCTACCTTTCATTCATATTTTAATATTTATGCAACTGTCAAAAAGAAAAGCATAGAAACACCTCTTGTATGTAAGACATATGAGCTACCGTCACCTCGAGAATTAGACGGCCTCCACGCCTCCACCATGCCAGGGTTCACAAAATCAAAAATTCAATTTTCTAACAATTTTTTATTTTCAAAAATCGGCAAAAACTTGAAAATCGTAGAAACCAAAGAAGTTTGAATTCAATAATTTTGAACTCAGCAGTCAAACTAGGTGAAATGAAATAAAAATTGACCGATTGTTGACCTGTTTTTGTCGATTTTCAACCAATTTCTGATTTTTGAGCAATTTTATTCGATTTTTAGCACATTGAAGGAAATTTGAAAAATTCAATAAAATAAAAAATCCTAATTAATCTATAAAACACCTCAGAGGAAATTTCAACAATTTTTAAAATCATTTAGTGTTTCTGGAGAATCAAAAACAACAATTAATGAAAAGAAACAGAGACATTGTTTGATTTTTATAAAAATTTACAAGATTGATAATGCTCTGAAATTTTAACGGAATCATAATTAGTACCCAAGGATCATGTGCTAAAATTTTCAGAAATATTAGACTTCATTTATTGCTCGTATAAAACCAAAAACAGAAGAGAATATATAATGACAGTAGCACCTTCAGATTTTTTTTTAACAAAAATACACAGATTTGATCATTATCTAAAAATTTTACAACATCATTAGCACTGCCTTAAGAATACACAGAAATTTTCAAAAATATTAGACTTTATTTAGTGTCTCTAGAAAATTAAAAACAGAAGAGCATATATTTTGACAGTGTCACTGTCAGAGTTTTTAAAAAATACATGGGTCTCATAATGATCTAAAAATTTTACAGAGTCGTTATCATTGCCTCAGGACCTCACACAATTTTTTTCAAAAATTTTTTAACACCTTTCCGTAAATGTTTCCAAATTTTTTAATTTAAATTTTAATTCCATCAGTTTACCGAACAATTTTAAAAGCCAAGCCAGCTCGATTTTCATGATTTTTGAGCAATTTTCGTCAATTTTGTGAACGACGCTCCGTGCATCACCTGAAGCACTGACTAACAGAAGGTAGGACGCACGTACGCATGCTCTCGAGTCTCGACCACTCCCTTGGCAGCAAAATGTTATAGACCATTCGTTCATCGTTTTGACATGCATGCTTACGGCAGCTAACCCCTCGTGCACAAAGGGGTACAGGCGTAACAGGCCATGAGCACATGACCAGAATACAGTGGTCGTCGACAAGTAGGCCCGTTTCTCTTGAGCTGGAGCAGCAGATGTGAATAACTGCTTGCATGCTTGGCAATGCAATTGCAGTCCCAAATCCCAAGCTGGTTGATACCTGATAGCAACTGCATGCACGGTAGCGGCTAAGGCCTCGCTCTTGTGAAAGCAAAATTTATGCAGATGCATGGTCTTGACAAGTTCAAGAATGAGGTTTTCTTAAGAGGTAAACTCCAGGATTGGTGCCTTGTTCGGCTTCTTGGCTGCAGCATAGTGGACAGGAAAGGCTGTACTTTGTATACAGATACATGGAAAACATGAGCCTGGGCTACTTTCTATTTGGTATGCTCTCAACATTTCTTTTCTGGCCTTGAAAATTGGCTGATAATTCCGAAGAAAAAAAAAGAGTAAGTATTCACATATGTCAACATAAAAATCCAACAGTGTCCTACTTGATAAGCAAGTGCGATACCGTATCATAGAAGGCATTACTCGAGGTTTACTGTATGTCCACCAGGGCTCGAGATGCAGAATCATCTATAGAGATTTGAAAGCAAGTAGTGTTCTTCTAGACAAGGAGAAGACTCCCAGAATTTCTGACTTCGGCATGGCAAGAATGTTTGGCAGTGAAGAAACAGAAATCAATACCCGAAAAGTGTTGGCACATAGTAAGTATGGTAACAGGGAAAACACTACTGATTATATAAATATATTACCCGATATTAACCATATTCATGTGGCTCTACTGTAGTGGCTATATGTCTCCCGAGTACGGAACGGATGGGGTCTTCTCAGTCAAATCAGATATATTTAGTTTTGGAGTATTATTGCTGGAAATAATTAGTGGTAGGAGAAACAGAGGGGTGTATTCCTACTCAAACCACCTAAATCTTCTAGGACATTGAGACACACATTTTTTTTTGTTCTGCAGGCATGAAGCTTATGGAATGAAGGGAAAAGCTTTAGAGTTAGCAGATCAAACAATGAATGGCTCATTCAACTCAGATGAAGTACTAAAATGCATCAGAGTAGGCCTCCAATGCATGCAAGAGAACTCAGATGACCATCCATTGATGTCTCAGGTGCTTCTAATGTTAGCTACTACAGATCCTGCCACATTGCCAACTCCTAAGCAGTCTGGCTTTGCAGCTAGAAGAGTTCTAATGGAAACAGAAACATCATCAACCAAGACAGACTGCAGCATATTCAACAATGCAACGGTTACTATACTTGAAGGTTGATAGCAGGCTAAGTCACTTATTGAACTTACTGGGGGAATGTGTATTATAGAATGACATTAGTGCTTTCTTTATTATCTCGTGTGTTTGAGCAACATGAAATTGTATTACTATAAAATAATATCACCAACTACAATGCCAATTGCTTCAATTCAGAATAGTCGTCTTAAACTGTAGTAGTCATCATTGACAGGTAATTGAGAATTGGAGATATGATGGATTTTTTCCAGTTCCAACAAGGCCTAAGAATGCTAAAAAACTAATAGCAGAATTAATCATAAGCAGCTGTGCATTTATGGATTAATAATCCTGGCAATATATTGCTTTCAAGTGTAAGATCTAACGCAAAAGTGAAGCACCCAGACAACTTTAAACGGTCCTTACATTACACACTTGGCTATCTGCTAACATAATGGTATCCTTTCTCATCTTATGTCCTGAAATTCTGAATTTCTGGTATGTCAGATTAAACAAAGTAGCTTAGATCAATAATTCAATATGTGATGTTTTATTGACCAACCTTTCTCTCAATCAGTTAGATGCATCCTAGTCTCATTTTCTACCAGCTATCCAAACTTTGCCAAAAAAAAAGGAATGGTAAAGTGATGCCAAAACAAGATAGAATCATCAATTCATCATTCACTTATAGTTATATACACTCTGAATTAAGGGAAGGGAACTCAAGAGTGTAACAATGATCATACCTTTGTATGATAGCTATAAATTCAATCAAATAAATTCTATAGATGTAACAAAGTAAATAAAAAATAAATAAGCCATTTACATTAAAACATGATAGCCAAAACTTTGACTAACTCCATTAGCTATGGCAGTGGAACAATAAGGGTCAAAAGAAGGAGGAAACTCACCACAGAATTATTTACACTAGGTAGCCAGTTTGGTCACCTTCGGCCATTCAGGAAGGTCTCATACTGTGTTCTCTTCAAAGTATTATTAACATCAAGCCAATTATCAATATGATCACGCAATCGTTTGGTATGGATTTTCACCTGCCGACTGGACAGCTTTGTCTTAGGCACTTTCAGAAAATCCAGGACATCCATGAGCTTCTAAAAGCAAGCACAACAGATATTATTTAGATAAATAAATGTTGATTTATCCCCAAACAAGGAAATATAGAAACAGACTCACAGTGTGATTGCTAACAACATCTTCATAGTATAGAACAATATTCCGGGTCGTCTTGAAATTCATCAAAGCATCAGCTGCCAACTTATCAGACCGCTTTAGTTCAGCGATCAACAATTTTGTGTCTATCATTGGCTTATATTCAGCAAGAACATCAGCCTACAAGGGAAAAAAAAGATCACTAGAATTCTCTTTTATTTTACCTGCACAACTTCAATATTGTAGCAGCTAAAGTAGTTAATAGTACATAGAGTTAAACATACTGGGAACTAGGGATGACAATCTTACCCGATTACCCGTGCATCCGTAGGTAAAAACCCAAATAGAGGTAGATATGTTCCTTTTTTGTTGCTTGTGGGCATGTTTATGGGGGCTAAACTTTGCTTGAGGGCAAATAGGTATGGGTATGGGGAAGCTGCACCCGTACCTGTTCCAGACGATTACCCGCCATCTTCTACTGATATGTAAGCCACAACAGGCACCTAGTCGGCCTACTGGTTCCCAATTTATGGTACCTCACATCGGTAATTTGTGATTGGTGACGCTGTATTGGGTGATTTGTGATGTGTGTGATGACCGATGAATTGCTTCCATTTTAATTGTTGAACTTGAGCATGTACGATGACTGATGAACTATTTTCATTTTAATTGTTGAACTTGAGTATCCATGCGTCATTTGTCTACATGTGTTATTTTAATATTCCCATGTGCATTTGAAATTTTGAATCATTGATAATCATTCTTCAATCCATAGAATGTAGCTGATTTGCACAGTTTCATCAAAAGTATTGTATTAGTATCATAGCTCATTAGCTCCTAGTGCCCTCTGGTTGGAAGGATTGTTGATAGTGGCGGGTAAACAGGTATGCCTGTGGGTATCGAGCACCAACGGGCGACAAGTATGGGCGAGATTCTTCGCTCGCCACCCTTCGCGGGTAAACCCGTGGGGGAGATTTTGGGTGGTGAGCATGGGTATGGGCGAGTGCCAAGCACTACCCATGCCCGCCACACCCGATTGCCATCCCTACTGGGAACACAATTGATTTATGAAACTAAAAGTTGCAGATTTGAAATAAAAATTATCTCATTACAGGCAATGAGTAGGATCAAAAGAAATAATATGTGAACCTCATCTCGGGAATGCACATGAGCTTTATGAGTTCCATTTAGTTGCTTGGTGGCACTATCATGAGCATTTGCTAATATAGAGACATAACGCTGGAGAAGATTTCTTCTTAAAAGAAAAATTGCAGACACACCCCTTCGGTTGAAGTATTCAACTATCTCATGATGATGCTTCATTAGACCCTGTAATTTCCACCAAAATAAACATATCAGAAGATTGAGCAAAACAAAATTGGAGTACATGCACTACATTAAATAATTGTGGTATGAAAAATAATTCTACGAATAGATCCGCAATTTTCAAAGCCAAAACTACCAAAAAAAACATAGCACAGAAACAAAATCAACATATCTGTTTCAGTAAACATATATACCGAGGAAAACTCTTCTTAGAGAGCAATTACATCTCTCGAATGTATCTAAGTTGCAAAATGCACAGGGATATATTTACCAGCAGCCCCCTTTCTGGCATGAACACCTTTAATAGGTAAACCACCTATGTACAGTTGATACTTCGAACACATAAGATTTGAAAAGGAAACAATAAAGATTGCAATGGAGAGAAGAAAATAATAATGATTAGCTTGGCTGCCCACTTTATAGTGAATTTGTGGATTAGTATTTCACTGTCCTAGGTTAGGTATTTTAGCAGGCTATTTCCATGGAATATGGGGCTTTTAAAAGTATGTTTAACCCTTACAGGCAAGCAAATTTCCAATATATGAACATTGTTTGAACAGAAAATTTGCAATACTCATGGGGCAGTGCATCAAATATAACTGCATTCCTTGCTTCTCAAATAGTCTACAATACTGCTTAAGTTCTGCCTGAAACAATTGACCAACCATTCTTCAGGAAAATTTAGCGGCCAAGGACATCATTATCAATAATAATACCTTTGATTTTCTGATCCAATAAACAAACTACTATAATATGTAAACTAACTACTTATTCAAAATTTACAGAAGAATTAAGTTAGGTCTAGACTCTAGACCAGGGTTCCAAAAAATGGCAGTAACTGGAAAGTCCTTGTTCCACAATATACAGCTACTTAAAAATGTACGGATTGAGCGCACTAGCGTGAAAGCCGTTGCGTAGGAAATGTTCCACAACAGACAGCTACTTATAGATATATAATTAAGCCACAAAATGATGTTGTGCAAAAATATCTTACGAGCAAGTTTTTGTTCACCTTGCATTGAATAACTAATCAACAGCGTTCTCATCTCTCATAGCAAAAAGATTACCTGATTGAGCATCCACTTCAACCCCACAGCAGCCGTACATTCATTTTTAGCAGCACTGCTAAACCAGTCCAGATTGTACAATTTATCCAGTGTTTTCACGATTGAGGTGATATTACTACGCCTTTCTTTGACAGAGAAAATCTCTCCATTGGAACTAATATTCTCATGGCTATTCAGCAATGTTTCAAACCATCCACTTCCCGACCTCTGCATCGACAAGATAGCAAAGAATCTAACTGGTGTGCATGCACATTCTTTCCTAATAAACAAAGAAAAACAAAAGTTACTCACTAGCCTGAAAAATGTAAAAATAAATGCCCAAGTCTGTCTCCATTACCTACTGTAAGTATCCGGTGTGGGATAGTGCACATAAGGGATCTCAGTCTCCGGAATGTTGGGGTCATGACAAGGTTTCTCCCTTTCTTTTTCTAACATGTTCGTCTGCTTGAGACCAAAAAGCATCCCATTTTGCTTCAAAGACAATGAGAATATGTATACACCGACAAGCATTATCAGGGCCAATATAGCTATCCATGAAGCGAGCGGGTACCTCCTTGTCGGCTTTTTGTTTATATTTGTCGTGTCCTGAAATTGAAAGAGTTCACAGTTACTGATGGTTAATGGCGAGAAGGTAGAGTACCAGAGTCGAGTAAACTCCGTTGATTGCAAAATAAATAAAAAAAGGCATAAAGAACGTTGAATCCATTTGGCATATCCTCACAACAATTAACAAACAACAAACAAGAAAAAAAGAAGAAGAAGAAGGCACAATTAGATGAGCTTTAGCCTTACCTTGGTGGCTGCGCTGAAATCCTCCACGGCCACCGCCCTATCATTCTCTCTCCCTACCTCCTCCATCAGAGAATACCATCAAACATCAAACCACCACCAGTTCCAAGATCAACCGACAAAATCCCAACCTTTGCGAAATTACTCCAGGCCAATCAAAACCAGAGTAATCAATCCCCTTTTCTTGAAGTAGAGACTGGGTAGAGACCGGGGGAAAAAAGCAAAGAAGAAGCGGCTCGGTGTGCGGGTGGGTTGTGAGGGGGAGGCAGCGGGATGGCACAGGAGTTTCGCATCTGAGGCGGTGGAAGGGAGAATGGGGAGGGAGACCACCTACTCCATCTCCCTTATGGTAGGAGCTGATGGTTCGCATCTCGCGGCTTTGCGCGAGGCTTGGTGGCGTTGCCGCCTGCTTGGAGAATCCGGTGCTCGCCTCCGTGCGATGCGAGAGGCGGGTGGGCGGCATGGGCGCATGGCTGAGCGGCTGAGCCGGAGTTGGTGGTTGGGACTTGGGACGGGTTGCAGCGCGCTGCAATCGGGTTGGGTGAGGGTCTGGGCTAGCGCAATATATCCGGTATAATTAAAGTTCTGATATAATTATCGTGCAATTCAACTAAAAAAGTTTTAAAATTTTTTGAAAAAAATCAAGAATGTACATCTCAGCTTACCCCATCTATATATAAAATTTCATGATCAAATTCGTCCTATGTTAAGAGTAATAAAAAAGACAAATTTTCTGACAAACTTGAATAGTTCAAATGCACCTTAAATTTGTCTTTTTTGTAACTTCTAGCATAGGACGAATTTGATCATGAAATTTTATATGTAGATGGGATAAGCTGAGATGTACATCCATGATTTTTTTCAGAATTTTTTGAAACTTTTTTAGTAGAGTTGCACAGTGGTTGCACCAAAACTTTAATTGCACTGGATATATTCCCCTAGGCTAGACTGGATTTGGACTAGGTCGGTCATGGCTCGATTGAATCGCCGTCCGGTTAGGATTTGCTCAACTAAAATTGGTCCATGCATCGACACGGCTGTGATTAGGCCACGCATGTCGCAGATTACTAATTGCCCTGTAGGGGACAGAAGCCCACAAAATGCTGTGATTAGACCCCACAGCTATGATAAATACTAATAGAATTAAGATTTATTTTTTTTCTAGAGTAGCATTAGGCCGCACTGTTAGAGCCTCACCTCTCACTACATCTTCTTATATAGTAGAGATAATCTTAACTCTAAATCTGGACACAAGTAAATACCATCAAATCTTACATGGGCTAATCCAAAATATAACATTCTTAACGGGTTTTCCATTCACATAAGTATGCTTCTCAAAGTAGCCATTACATTTAATCCAAATCCACTTTGCTAGCCCAAATTTGCGTCTAACTCTACTTTGGTGTAACCTAAACTACTTAGACCACTGCTTCGGTTTTCCAAACCATCTCGACCGTAGGTATTAGACAAATTACCAATTTACCCCAATGACCGGTCTTCTCCTCGAAGCGGCAATGCTTCGTCGTTTTCCACGTGACCCTAATGACTTGCCGCCAAGCTTCTCAGGCATCCGAACTCTCTCGAATTGTCCTCGCTTACAAACAGACCCAAGTTAATTGATGCACCATGTGTTCTCGACCGCTGCACCATGGCAGCATTGACTTCCTTAACCATTTAGGACCTCAACTCCCTGAGTCTAGTCTCGGTCCATACCGTTGTCCGCCATATCCATCACCTAGTACTTCATGCTCTAGCTTCTTGTCTTCCCGACTTACAATCACTTTCTAGTCTCAGTCATCTTTCGACGTCTCTTGACCATTTTGGACCTCAGCTCTTCTAACCTAATCTCGGTCTTGTCTTCGCCTCACCATGCCCTAACTCCGGAGTCCTACAACCAACACAGATAAGAAACACATCACATAGCACTATTCATAATAATATACATTAATCAACTATTAATGCAAATATTAGGCTCAAGTTGTGGTAAAGTCAGCACTATCGCTACCCAAAGTCGGTAGTACCGCACCATGGCACTACCGCTTCTGGTTGATCGATAGTACTGCTCGCATTGATCAGCCCCGAGAGACTTCTCTTTGGAAAATAACTACCACCACTAGAGGCAGGTAGTATCGCACCCATGGTATTACCGCTCTCAGATGGCCGATGATACCGCTCTTGTCTAATTCTAGAGAAAACACATCCCTGAAAAAAGACTACCGCTCCAAAGGTCGGTAGCTCCGCTGGGCTGGCACTACCGTCAACCCAGACCAGTAGTGCTACTCTTGACCTGACAACACATCAAATTGTTTTAAATTCAAAATAAAATTCAAAACAAACTCAAACTTGAGTACCACATACTTAAACGCTATCAATAACTCATCACAAATCTAAATAAACCTCCACATGGTCTTTCATGTACGTACAGAGATAAGATCAACTCTGGGGTATAATACCCATAGTATAGTTGGAAGAGTTCCCAGGGGGAGAGCATGTCCACCTGTCACCCTTGGCGATTTTGTGAAAACCCCCTACGTTTCTTGAAATTACGAATAGGTCCCTATCGATTACAAAGAAGTCCTTTGCGATTTTTTGTGAGAGGAAGATTTTTTTTCGTTTATCGCGTTTCGGTCCCTCGCTCGCCATTTTACGGGAAAAAACTTCCGTTAAATTCAAATCGTGGACAAGCCCTTTTCTAATTTTTCAGGATAGTGGACAGGTCCAAAAACGTAACAATCAGATCCTTGCTCCTTATGTCTATGTCCTTTCTCCGTTTTTCGCGGAAAAAAATGTTTTCGTCAACAAAAATACGTGTGTAGACTTTTTTCCCATCTCGATTTTCCATCTCCATCTCTGATATTTTATAAATCATGTATTATTACTCGGTGAACGCATAGAGTGTTAGACTCGACAAAATAAATCATGTATTATTACTCGGTGAACGTGTTGAGTGTTAGACTCGACAAAAGAATGTTGTCATTTCTAATACTTTTTCAACCTTTTCCCTCTAGACTTTTTCCCCATCACGGTTTTCCACCTCGGTCTCCAATATTTTCCAAATAATTCGTCGAAAGAGATATTTCTATGACTCTATCTCTCTATTTTTCCCCCGTTTCGCTCATTATTTCGACGATTTCAAAAATAAAACGTCACGAAAAAAAATGTAATATGGAATACGACATTGCGTGGCGTGTTATGGTGAAAAATTTTGTATTCTTTCAATCGTTTACTCATTATTTCGACGATTTAAAAATAAAACACCGAGAAAAAAAGAAAAAATTTTCTCTGAAAAATCACGCCGTGATACGCCTTTTGAGTCTTTGAGATTTTTTAAACATGTATTATTACTCGTGAACGCAGAGAGTGTTAGACTTCGACAAAAGAATGTTGTCATCTCTAATAGTTTTTCGCCTTTCCTCTAGACTTTTTTTTTTTCCACCGGTTTTCTAGCTCGGTCTCCAATATTTCCTAGATAATTCGGTCGAAAGAGATATTTCTACAACTCTATCTCTCTATTTTTTCCCCGTTTCGCTCATTATTTCGATGATTTAAAAAATAAATCACCACCGAAAAGAAAAAGAAATTTTTCTACAAAAAAACGGCACGTACGTCGTGTTACGCCGCGAAAAATTTTGTGTTCTTTCAAATTGCTTTAGCTCATTATTTTGACGATTAAAAACTAAAACACCATCGTAAAAAAATCTCGAAAAAAATTGGATGCACAAGGCGACACGCCACGAAAAATTTTCTAGTATGCAAATATTGCTAGGAGAGAAACAAGAATCTTGGAATCACAACCAATATGCGTGCATAAGTACACAGATTTTTTTTACTGTATTGGCCCGTCGTTAGCTTTTATTGCAAAAATAACCTTGTTGCACTCAAAATTGCAAAATTGGCCCCTGCATGAGCTTGGAAGACCCAATAGTGTGTCACTTGCCGCGGTAAAGGAGCTCGGAAGCGAAAAACAAGCGTTGTAACGCAGGCGAGCGTAGAATGCGCACAGGGTGCAGCATTGCAGTAGTCCCAGAGCGCGGAAGGAAGGTACCATGCCTCAGGAGCTTAGTAGCACATCGGGGTGCTAGCGGGCAAGGCATTAGGTAGTATGCACTGCATTGTGCACATTCACTCTGCGCGCGAGCGATGCATTCGATAGGATTCACTGTGTACTGCAACTCATTTCGCTTCCACGTTTCTGGGATGCGGTAACGTGTCGTTCTACGCTCACAACTACTACCGTGGAGCTAGCCAGATTCCGCGCTCCCTGAGCACGGCGAGTGACACGTGTCTCCTGCCACGCCTTTCGTGGTAGAGGCAAGGCTATTTTTGTAAAAACATATGTTAGAGGACTAAATTTGCAAAAAAAATAAAATAAAAAATAATACACGGAGCTAGATATGCATGGTATTCACTTAGGGTGCATTTGGCTATCTAGATGAGGTTGGATGGGATATGACCATCTAGTCTGGATGGGATAGAGTCATCTAAGTGGTTATTTGGTTGGGTGGATAGGGATAAGTCAATTTTTTGTTTGGTTAGGTGGATGGATGAGGATGGATGAGCTAGTTGTAATCAAGGTTTTGAATTTTAATTTAAATTTTTTGGATAAAATTTAACCAAAATTTGAACTTTTTGAAATGTTCAGATAAAATTTGACCACAATTTAAATTTTTGGGCAAAATTTGAATCTTTGAACAAAATTTGAATTTCGGACAAAATATCATTGAAAATTGAATTTTCGAACAAAATTTGATTTTTTGGACAAATTTTGACCAAAATTTGAATTTTTGAATAAAATTTGACCGCATTTTGACCGGAAATTGAATTTGACTGAGTACACTTTAGCGAAATTTGAATTTGAACGAGTTCACCTCTTAATACAGTAAACTGGATGAGCTCATCCAGCATTTTTTGGGATGGCTCTATCTAGCATATTGAGGGAATATTCCAAAAAATTGGATATCCATATCCCATCCATCCACCCAACCAAACAAAAGAATGACTTTAAATCCAGAGATCGTCATATCCCATCCACTCTTGTCCACTCAACCAAACTCTACCTTACATACACGCTGTAACTACTACAATGGGTTCGCCTGGATTTCACCCTCTCCCACCTGTCAGCCATGGTTTGTATGCAATAAAGTAGCCATAGTTTTGTGCTGGGTGATGGGTGTTGTAAGCTGTTGGATTGTGGATTTGTGGTGTTGGAACTTACTAGTTAGTTGGAATCCCTGGCCTTTTCTTTTCTTTTGCAGCTTGTGAGAACCTTATTTGCTTTTAATACAAGCAGGGGAAACCTTCATTAAAAATGAGTTCTATTGCTGGGAGATATAACCATGCACAGGACGCTTATGCAGTGGCATACGAAGTTATCGAGAACGGCAAAAGCCCTCAAGTCATGGAGTCGCCTTATTGCCGGAGATATAACCATGCAGTTCCACATGGCGCGATGAGATCATTTTTCAACTCGACAGTACGAGGAAACTCAGATACTTTCCAGTTCGAAAGGAGTTCCGCCAAAGTTCGACATGAGTTATTGGCCTCATGACCATCAAGCTTAAATCGCCTTAGACAAATACTTCCGTGATGATGCATATCAAGGAGGGGGACGCTAACACAAAATTTTTCCACATCAAGGCGAACGCCCGAAGGAGGGTTTCTGACAGGGGTCTTCTGCAGAGTTTTTCTGATAAACAGGAAGAGCTCAACACACATTTCTTTCTGCAGCTAGGTACAAAGGAAAATCGCACGCATCGCTTTAACTGGGCGTCTCTCGGTTTAAATAGGCATGACTTGCACGCCCTCGAAGAGCCCTTCCACCTGGATGAGGTGGTGGATGTGGTTTTTTCTATGCCAACCGAAAAGGCCCTAGGCCCCGACGGGTTCACAGGTCTCTTTTACAGGAAGTGTTGGGACATCATCAAAGAGGACCTCTTGCAGGTATTCTAGTAGTTGCATGGTTTGAATAGTCGCTTGTTGAGGCTCCTCAACTCGGCGGACATAGTGTTGCTGCCTAAGAGACAGATGCAATGCACATTGCGCACTTCGCACTAATCGGTCTCATCCATAGCACGGAAAGATCTTCTCTAAGGTGCTTATACCGTGTTGACGCCTTTTCTTCATAATTTGGTTCCGCACATGCCCAAAGCGCTTTTCGTCAAAAAAGGTCCATTCAGACAATTTCTCTTCATGAAATTTAGCTTTTGAGCTGCACAGGAAAAGAATCCCATCTCTGTTCCTCAAATTGGACATTGCGAAAGCATTTGACTCGGTCAGCTGGGAGTTTCTCCTCGACTTACTTGAGCACCTCGGCTTCGGGTAGCGTTGGAGGGAGTGGGTATCTATGATACTGGCTTCCTCCTCCTCAAGAATTCTCCTGAATGGCATCCCAGGTACCTCGTTTCAGCACAGGAGGGGGTTGAGACAGGGTGATCCTTTGTCCCCTATGCTCTTCATCTTAGCAATGTACCCTCTTCAGCGGTTAATTGCTAAGGCGGCAGACATGGCTATCATTTCTTCCATCCCGGCAAGATGGGCCTCAACAAGGGTTTCTCTTTACGCGGACGATGTGGCAATCTTTATGAGACCAATCAGTGAGGAGCTTAAAGCAATCCACGAAATCCTGATCTTCTTTGGAGGAGCCACGGGTCTTCATACAAACATTCAAAAAAGTGAGGTCTACCCAATCAGGTGCGACGCGATCGACATGACAACTATATTGCAGGATTTCCCGGCCACGCCGGGTTCATTTCCGTGCAAGTATCTCGGGCTTCCCCTCTGTCCGATGAAGCTTAAAAGATCGGATCTGCAACCTCTTATCAACAAGGCGCGAAGTCGCCTAGCAGGTTGGAAAGGGAGACTTATGTCCAGGGCAGGCCGATTGATTCTTATAAACTCGGTTCTCACTTCGCTCGCGGTCTACCACCTGACTATCTTCCCGTTTAGCACTTGGGTCGCTAAGAGTTTGGACAAGCTTTGCCGTAGCTTTTTGTGGAAAGGTGACCAGGAGTGTAGTGGGGGACACTGTTTGGTCAATTGGAAAAAGGTTTGTCGCCCGAAATGTTTCGGTGGATTGGGCATAAAAGACATTGACAGATTTGAGCGGGCCCTCCGGTTACGGTGGCTGTGGTTCGATTCGAACGGGCAACAAAAACCTTGGGCTGGCTCCACGCTACCTTGTGACGCCACAGACCGTGCTTTGTTTTATGCAGGTACCACCTTTTCTATAGGGGACGGCGAATCCGCCAACTTCTGGGAATCTAAATGGCTTGTAGTACGATCGCTCATGGATATTGCTCCGTCATGTTACGATTAATCGAGAATAGGTCCGGATGGTAAAGGAGTTGATGTCGACGCCGCTTGGATTCGCCCTCTGCGATCACAATCCTGCGACGCAGCCTCTCAGAGTTCTTTTCGCTATTGCTCGAGCTTTAGCAGTGTGCGATTCTGACCGCATGTCCGGATAGCATCACCGGAAGTGGTCGCCAACAGGAGAATATTCCGCAGGTTCGGCTTATAAGGCACAATTCATTGGATCCACGTCTGACCTATCATACAGGATGATTTGGCAAGCCTCGGCGGAAGGAAAGTGCAGGTTCTTTGCGTGGTCATTGGTGCAGGACATGCTTCTTACATCTGACAGGCTCGCAGCCAGGAGGTGGCCGCATTCCACTACGTGCGTTCTTTGCGGCACGAAATCTGAAACATCCAACCATATGTTCCTGCTTTGTCCGTTTGCAAGACAGGTCTGGCGAAATTGTTCTAAGTCGCGTCTGGTCGGTCTCGGCGTCGCCACCGTCGGACAAACTTTGATAATGTGTCCTGGTGGACAAACTCATGGCGACAGCTTCCTCAATGCAGGCGGAAGGATTTTGATGGGGCTATCGCATATAGCCTCTGGAACATTTAGAAAGAGAGAGACAATAGGATTTTCAGTAACTCCTACCGCATGGTGCAACAGGTGGCCGGCGCCATCACTCAGGACATCGGCAACCGCCAAGTCGTTTTCGGGGTGTCGTAGTGTTTTGTAACCGGTGCTCTCTAGCTGCTTCTAGGCCGGTTCCCCGGTTTTCAACCGGGGAGATCTTTTCCTTTCCGTCCTTTTAGGTTGTTGTTTCTTGTCTGGATCTTCTTCCCCTTTTGTGAACGGATCTGTGTTCTATCCTCTCTTAATGCATTTGGCAACGCTCCTGCCTTTTCTTTAAAAAAAAAAAAAAAGAGTTCTACGAGCTTCTACTGAATTTCATTTCCACCTTGTCGTTATCTAGTTTGTATGCATGAGGTTCGTTTGCTAGCCATAGTTCGTATTGTAACAAAATAGGTGTCCTAGATCAGAACAGGTGGTTCGAAGAAATTTTCTTCCCCTCGTAGTCGAACTAGCCATCGGAGTTCGACTGTTTTGCGGCATCCTTTGGAACAGGAATGCAAGATTGACTGTGGATCCTTATCACCAGGTAAAGGGTAACCATAGCTTTTTCATGCGTAAGGTTGCCGGTAATCTCGCTCAAGTATGGAAACATACGTACAGAGCCAAATGTAGGATCAATTCTGGGGCATATGCAAACACTGACAGGAGACAGCCAAGAATCTGAGGATCAGAAAATAAAAGGACCGCGATGTTGGATCGGATGCAGGCGTTTGGACTGGACAGACACAGCAACATGAAGCTCCTGCGCAGCACAGCAGGTAGTGAAACAAGAGAAAATCGATAGTCTGTCAGACATGCAGTACGTATCGAAAAGGACTGCAGAATAATCCGGTCAGTGTAGTTCAAGTCTCCAGAGTATTCAGTCACGCTGGAAATCGCACGTTCTGACATCATGACTTAAGAGGCATGAGAAAGAGTCTCATAACCTCCAAGAACTCGGCGCGATGTATTTCAACTCGTGAGAGTACGTATCCAAGTTGCACAAGAACGGTAGCACATACGACTTATTTATATTCCCAATAGTTACAGCAAACTGTGCGGAGAAACGCAGACAAGCTCAATTCAGGCAGGAACCTGAGTACCTGACACGGTAGAACATCTCGACGCAGACGTACTGATAAAGCGATAACAAACGAGAATTTGACGGGATGAAGCGTCATGACTTGGCGACTTGCCCTAGTGCTAGGAAAAGAAAAATACTGAAACCACACAGCAAGTTGATGAGGACGCCTCAGTATAATTAAGTTGCACAGGAATAAAAAACAATTCTCAGTGGTGATTTTTGATCCAAGAAGCTACACCAGCGTATGATTTGATCTACCGCAACCAATAAGGCCATAAACGACAGACGGCCAGAAAATCGGCACCAACAACAGGCAGGTGGTTTCTGGATACAGATCATAAAACAGTTTTGTATAATGTAGGTTAACTTTATATAACGTGCACGATAATGTGACACTCCTATGATTATCTTTTCTTAACATCTACTGAAAAATAATTGTAACACATTCGCGTTTTTTTAAGCAAAGGGCCACATCTAATGGAGATAGAACTACCTACCATCTAGGCCAGTAATTGACAAATCATTCAGGGAGCAGGTTCCTTCAAGGGCATCACTTTCAGTGGGGAGCAACATGGATAGGAAACCAGGTTGCTTTGGGTCCGGTAAGGTGGTATTTTCGATAGTAATCATTGAAATGGCTTCAGTCATGGAGGGTCGATCAACAGCTTTCTCCTGAACGCACAACAGGCTGACATGAATGCATCTTAGTACTATATGCTCAGGACATGCACCGCGTAGTGATTTATCAATGAGTTCATACCATCTGCCTTCATTCCACAATTCCCATGCCTGCAAAGTTCATTGCAGCCACCAAGTTAGAAGTAGTTCACCTACAACAATTATAGTACATTTTGAGCTCATTATAATCCAAGGAGGTTAAGCGAGTGGCCACATCGGTGAGATCCTGCATTTCTTATTCCACTGACGATCTCCAGAAGCAAAACTCCAAAGCTAAATACATCGGACTTGACAGAGAAAATGCCTGCCATAGCATACTCAGGTGCCATATAGCCACTGAAAGAACAGTAGTCTAATAAACTCAATATCCATCTTTCAATATAGAGATTGTTCACTTTATATGCCAAATGCAAATAGAAGCATGCAGTAAGCCAGCACTTACTAGGTTCCAACAACTCTTTTGGTGTTAGCTTGTGTTCCTTTGGGGTCAAATATTCTCGCCATTCCAAAGTCAGATATATTAGGGTTCATATCAATGTCCAACAGAATGTTGCTTGTTTTAAGGTCCCTATGAATAATTCTCAGCCGAGAGTGCTTGTGAAGATAAATAAGACCTTGTGCAATACCTTCAATTATGCTAATCCGCATTGCCCAGTCTGAAAAAGCCCTTCTTGATTGTTCTTGAAAAAGAAACAATACATTCATGGGTTCAATAAAGCAGTTGAGGAAAGAAGCTGCCAAGCAGAGAAAAACAGACATACCAAATAGGAAATAATCCAAGCTTTTGTTTGGCATGTACTCATAAACTAGTACCATTTCTTCCCCTTGAATGCAGCAACCTATGAGCCCAACTAAATTTCTATGTTGAAGCTTGGCTATCAATAGGATTTCATTCTTAAACTCGGGTAGTCCTTGCCCTGAATTTGCTGCTAGTCTCTTAAACAACAATATCCTGCCCATCTGGTAAGTTGCCCTGGAGCATGGTTTCAAGTTTTCTACATAGTCTGACTTTAAAGAATACAGCCATATCTTAAATAGGTTCATCTCCAAAAGAAGAAGAAGAAGGAAATAAGTCCCAAATACCACAATCCATCAGCTCGAGTTGATATATATTGACCGGTCTTCTCCTCGAAGCGGCAATGCTTCGTCGTTTTTCACATGGCCCCAATGACTTGCTGCCAAGCCTCTCAGGCGTCTGGACTTCCTCGAACTCGTCCTCGCTTGTAAACAGGCCCAAGTCATTTCATAGCACTATGTGTCCTCGACTGCTTCACCATGGCAGCATTGACTTCCTTAACCATTTAGGACCTCAACTCCCTGAGTCTAGTCCCGGTCCATACCGTTGTCCACCATATCCATCACCAGTACTTCATGCTCTGGCTTCTTGTCTTCTCGGCTTGCAACCACTTTCTAGTCTCAGTCATCTTTCAACGTCTCTTGACCATTCTGGACCTCAGCTCTTCTAGCATAATCTCGGTCTTGCCTTCGCCTCACCATGACCTAGCTCCGGAGTTCTGCAACCAACACAGATAAGAAACATATCACATAGCACTATTCATAATATTATACATTAATCAACTATTAATGCAAATATTAGACTCAAGTTGCGGTAAAGTCAACACTACCGCTATCCAGAGTCGGTAGTACCGCACCCCGGCACTACCGCTCCTGGTTGGCCAATAGTACCGCTCGCACTGATCAACCCCGAGAGACTCCTCTTTGGAAAATAATTACCACCACAAGAGGTAGGTAGTATTGCACCCATGGTACTACCGCTCCGAGATGGCCGATAGTACTGCTCTTGTCTAACCCTAGAGAAAACACATCTCTGAAAAAAACTACCGCTCCCAAGGTCAGTAACTCCGCTGGGTCGGCACTACCGTCAACCCAGGCCAGCAATGCTACTCTTGACCTGATCGCACATCAAATTGCTTCAAATTCAAAATAGAATTCAAAACAAACTCAAACTTGAGTACCACATGCTTAAACACTATCAATAACTCATCACAAATCTAAATAAACCTCTACATGGTCTTTCATGTACGTACAGAGATAAGATCAACTCTGGGGTATATGCAAATATTGGTAGGAGAGAAACAAGAATCTTGGAATCACAACCAATACGCGTGCATAAGTACACAGATTTTTTTTACTGTATTGGCCCGCCATTAGCTTTTATTGCAAAAATAGCCTTGTTGCACTCAAAATTGCAAAATTGGCCCCTACATGAGCTTGGAAGACCCGGTAGTGTGTCACTTGCCGCGGTAAAGGAGCTCAGAAGCGAGAAACAAGCGTTGCAATGCAGGCGAGCGCGGAATGCGCACAGGGTGCAGCGTTGTAGTAGTCCTAGAGCGCGGAAGGAAGGTACCATCAAGGATTAAGTTTTCGTTTACTGAGAAATCTCGCTAACCTCCGAAATCCGAAATTTCGGCCGAAATTCGGAAATTTCGGCCGGAGGAGATTCAAAATTCAAAATTTAAAATTCAAATCCGGTTTGTTTCCACCGAAATTCGCCGAAAACACCCCGAAATTCGCCGAAATTTGACCGAATTTCGCCCAAATTGAACTGACTGAAAAATGGTTCAAACGATGTCGAAAAATTTTGAAATTTTTTTTGTAGGTTCCTGACACCTTAGATATGTTCTCATAAAAATTTCAGGTGATTATCAGATCTGTGAAATTTTTAAAAATTCAAACACTGATACTATGTAGATGAAACGTTGATCGACAAGTTTGAACCGGATGAAAAATAGTACAAACGATGTTAGAAAGTTTTAAAATTTTTTATGGAGATTTCTAACATATTTATGATATATCTGTAAAAATTTCAGATGATGATCAAATGTGATAAATTTTTAAAAATTCAAACACAGAGAGAGTTGAAAACTAGTACTTTGAATGTCAGAATTTTTATAAAATCCTGGAGAATTATTTTGAGCTGAAAATTTTACATAAGAATCCTTAGCTCAAATAAATTTGAAAAACAAAATTTCAAAAAGTTATAAAAATATTTGAGTTGCCTGATAAATCCAAAACAGAAAACAGAAATATGTACACAGTACATTGTCAGAATTATTGTAAATTCCTGGAACAATATATGGAGCTGAAAATTTTACATAAGGATCCTTACCTGAAATAAACTTGAAAAACAAATTTTCAAAAACTTTAGAAAATATTTGAATTGTCTGATAAATCAAAATCCGAAATCTGAAAACTGTGCAGAGCAGATTGCAATCATATAAGTTCAGTGCTTACTGCATTGATAGATTTTATTGAGCAAATAAAGAAAGTTTAAATTTTTTGAAAATTTTATATAATGGTAATGATGAAATCATTAATTTGTTATAAAAATTTAAGATCATGATCACACAGGAGAAATTTTTAAAAAATCTAATAAGTTTACTGTCCCAATTATGTCCATTCGGTTTTTTATTTTTTAAAGATAACAAATGATGTTAAATTATTTTGAAAATTTTTGTGTATGATCCCAAACTACTAAGGATGGTACCATAATTTTTTCACATCATTATCAAGCTTTTACAAATTCTTAAAAATCTGACAAGGTTTCTGCCCAAATTTTAAAAATCTCAAAAATTAGTTTTTCATCAAATTTTCATGGAACAAGACCTTCTTAAGGGTTATTGGACCCATTCCGTTCAAATCCGGCCAAAAAATTTGAAAATCCGGACTCCAAACCCGAAATTTCGGCGAAATTTGACCGAATTTCGCCAAATTTCCGAAATTACTGTTCAGCACTGTAGCAAAATCAAATTTTTAAAATTTTGAATTCGCCGATATATAAATTCAGGAGGCGAAAACCGAAATTTCGCGAATTTCACGAATTCGCCGGAAATTCAAACCCTGGGTACCATGCCCGAGGAGCTTAGCAGCACGTCGGGGTGCTAGCAGGCAAGGCATTAGGTAGTATGCACTGCACTGTGCACATTCACTCTGCGCACGAGCGATGCATTCGACAGGATTCACTGTATACTGCAACTCATTTCGCTTCCACATTTCTGGGATGCGGTAATGTGTCCTTCTGCGCTCACAACTACTACCGTGGAGCTAGCCAGATTCCGCACTCCCTGAGCGCGGCGAGGGACACGTGTCTCCTGCCATGCCTTTCGTGGTAGAGGCAAAGGCTATTTTTGTAAAAACATATGTTAGAGGACTAAATGTGCAAAAAAATAAAAAAAAAATACACGGATCTATATATGCACGGTATTCACTATTTAGGGTGCATTTGGCTATCTAGATGAGGTTGGATGGGATATGGCCATCCAGTCTGGATGGAATAGAGTCATGTAGGTGGCTATTTGGTTGGGTGGATAGGGATAAGCTAATTTTTTGTTTGGTTGGGTGGATGGATGAGGATGGATGAGCTAGTTGTAATCAAGGTTTTGAATTTTAGTTTGAAATTTTTGGACAAAATTTAACCAAAATTTGAACTTAACTTTTTGAAATGTTCAGATAAAATTTGACCACAATTTAAATTTTTGGACAAAATTTGAATCTTTGAACAAAATTTGAATTTCAGACAAAATATCATTGAAAATTGAATTTTCAAACAAAATTTGATTTTTTGGACAAATTTTGACCAAAATCTGAATTTTTGAATAAAACTTGACCGCATTTTGACCGGAAATTGAATTTGACTGAGTACACTTTAGCGAAATTTGAATTTGAACGAGTTCACCTCTTAATACAGTAAAGTGGATGAGCTCGTCCAATATTTTTTGGGGATGGCTCTATCCAGCATATTGAAGGAATATTCTAAAAAATTGAATATTCATATCCCATCCATCCACCCAACCAAACAAAAGGATGACTTCAAATCCAGAGATCGCCATATCCCATCTACTCTTGTCCACTCAACCAAACACTACCTTACATACACGCTGTAACTACTACAATGGGTTCGACTGGATTTCACCCTCTCCCAAGTCCCACCTGTCAGCCATGGTTTGTATGCAATAAAGTAGCCATAGTTTTGTGCTGGGTGATGGGTGTTGTAAGCTGTTGGATTGTGGAGTAACTTAGCCATAGTTTTGTTCTTGCGTGGGTGATGGGTGTTGTAAGCGATGTTTGATTGTCCTATTCCGGATTTGATTCTGGAGAAACAATCAGTGTTGGAACTTACTAGTTAGTTGGAATCCCTGGCCTTTTCTTTTCTTTTGCAGCTTGTGAGAACCTTATTTGCTTTTAATATAAGCAGGGGAAACCTTCATTAAAAAATGAGTTCTACGAGCTTCTACTGAATTTCATTTCCACCTTGTCGTTATGCAGTTTGTATGCATGAGGTTCGTTTGCCAGCCATAGTTCGTATCGCAACAAAATAGGTGTGCTAGATCAGAACAGGTGGTTAGAAGAAATTTTCTTCCCCTCGTAGTCGAGCTAGCCATTGGAGTTCGACTGTTTTGCGGCATCCTTTGGAACAGGAATGCAAGATTGACTGTGGATCCTTATCACCAGGTAAAGGGTAACCATAGCTTTTTCATGCGTAAGGTTGCCGGCAATCTCGCTCAAGTCTGGAAACAAACGTACAGAGCCAAATGTAGGATCAATTCTGGGGCATATGCAAACACTGACAGGAGACAGACAAGAATCTTAGGATCAGAAAATAGAAGGACCGCGATGTTGGATCGGATGCAGGCGTTTGGACTGGATAGACACAGCAACGTGAAGCTCCTGCGCAGCACAGCAGGTAGTGAAACAAGAGAAAATCGATAGTCTGTCAGACATGCAGTACGTATCGAAAAGGACTGCAGAATAATCTGGTCAGTGTAGTTCAAGTCTCCAGAGTATTCAGTCACGCTGGAAATCGCACGTTCTGACATCATGACTTAAGAGGCATGAGAAAGAGTCTCATAACCTCCGAGAACTCGGCGCGATGTATTTCAACTCGTGAGAGTACGTATCCAAGTTGCACAAGAACGGTAGCACATACGACTTATTTATATTCCCAATAGTTACAGCAAACTGTGCGGAGAAACGCAGACAAGCTCAATTCAGGCAGGAACCTGAGTACCTGACACGGTAGAACATCTCGACGCAGACGTACTGATAAAGCGATACCAAACGAGAATTTGACGGGATGAAGCGTCATGACTTGGCGACTTGCCCTAGTGCTAGGAAAAGAAAAATACTGAAACCGCACAGCAAGTTGATGAGGACGCCTCAGTATAATTAAGTTGCACGGGAATAAAAAACAATTCTCAGTGGTGATTTTTGATCCAAGAGGCTACACCAGCGTATGATTTGATCTACCGCAACCAATATGGCCATAAACGACACACGGCCAGAAAATCGGCACCAACAACAGGCAGGTGGTTTCTGGATACAGATCATAAAACAGTTTTGTATAATGTAGGTTAACTTTATATAACGTGCACGATAATGTGACACTCCTATGATTATCTTTTCGTAACATCTACTGAAAAATAATTGTAACACATTCGCGTTTTTTTAAGCAAAGGGCCACATCTAATGGAGATAGAACTACCTACCATCTAGGCCAGTAATTGACAAATCATTCAGGGAGCAGGTTCCTTCAAGGGCATCACATTCAGTGGGGAGCAACATGGATAGGAAACCAGGCTGCTTTGGGTCCGGTATGGTGGTATTTTCGATAGTAATCATTGAAATGGCTTCAGTCATGGAGGGTCGATCAACAGCTTTCTCCTGAACGCACAACAGGCTGACATGAATGCATCTTAGTACTATATGCTCAGGACATGCACCGCGTAGTGATTTATCAATGAGCTCATACCATCTGCCTTCATTCCACAATTCCCATGCCTGCAAAGTTCATCGCAGCCACCAAGTTAGAAGTAGTTCACCTACAACAATTATAGTACATTTTGAGCTCGTTATAACTTGTACTCACATATCCAAGGAGGTTAAGCGAGTGGCCACATCGGTGAGATCCTGCATTTCTTATTCCACTGACGATCTCCAGAAGCAAGACTCCAAAGCTAAATACATCGGACTTGACAGAGAAAATGCCTGCCATAGCATACTCAGGAGCCATATAGCCACTGAAAGAACAGTAGTCTAATAAACTCAATATCCATCTTTCAATATCGAGATTGTTCACTTTATATGCCAAATGCAAATAGAAGCATGCAGTAAGCCAGCACTTACTAGGTTCCAACAACTCTTTTGGTGTTAGCTTGTGTTCCTTTGGGGTCAAATATTCTCGCCATTCCAAAGTCAGATATCTTAGGGTTCATATCAATGTCCAACAGAATGTTGCTTGGTTTCAGGTCCCTATGAATAATTCTCAGCCGAGAGTGCTTGTGAAGATAAATAAGACCTTGTGCAATACCTTCAATTATGTTAATCCGCATTGCCCAGTCTAAAAAAGCCCTTCTTGATTGTTCTTGAAAAAGAAACAATACATTCATGGGTTCAATAAAGCAGTTGAGGAAATAAGCTGCCAAGCAGAGAAAAACATACATACCAAATAGGAAATAATCCAAGCTTTTGTTTGGCATGTACTCATAAACTAGTACCATTTCTTCCCCTTGAATGCAGCAACCTAAGAGCCCAACTAAATTTCTATGTTGAAGCTTCGCTATCAATAGGATTTCATTCTTAAACTCAGGTAGTCCTTGCCCTGAATTTGCTGCTAGTCTCTTAACAGCAATATCCTGCCCATCTGGTAAGTTGCCCTGGAGCATGGTTTCAAGTTTTCAACATAGTCTGACATTAAATAATACAGCCATATCTTAAATAGGTTCATCTCCAAAAGAAGAAGAAGGAAATAAGTCCCAAATACCACAATCCATCATCTCGAGTTGATATATATTGAATTTCCTGAAGTGCTTGATCAAACAGCACACTTGCTTTGCCACACAGGAATAACAAGTGGATGTATAAGTAGAGGATGCTGTACCTATAAATGTCTTATGGGGCCACTAAGCAAAAATATGACATTAGTGAACGTGTGTTTTTTACGGGAAGGTGTGTATTGTTGTATTGTTGTTGACAGAATCTTAACTCCCTTAATCTTGTATATTTGGTACATAACCAATTATGTGATTTATGTAGAAAAACAATGCAAAAGTGGGGAAAAACTTCAACATTATAAATCTTATATATTTCAAATGTATAATCAATCATTAATGCATTATGAATCATCATAGCACTTGTGTAGATGCCAAATATATTTACGTTTTTTAGGATATGTATAGTTGTATAACTATGTGGGTTTTGTATAAAATGGCATACCTCCATTACCATATTGTGTCATATATCCCTTCTCTAGATCCTAACCTCTTGATCTTCCCCTTTCCTTATTGATTTTTTGGATTTATTGCAATCAAAACATAGGGGAATTCACTAGTGTTACTTGCCCAAACACACACAGCTAGACAAAATTGTTATAACTAGAACCCTTTTTTGTCTTGAAATGTTAGCAAACACGTTCACATACGAAACTAAAGAACACACTATACCTTGTACACAGGGCCAAACCCCCCTTCTCCAAGTTTGTTTTCCGTTGAGAAGTTGTCTGTGGCATTTAATATCTGTGAAAAGGAAAGCATCAAAAAAGGAGAGCCTGCCTCTTCACTCTCCCAAAGTTTGATGGTATCTGAAGTCATTACAGGAGAATGATCGTGCCGTTTTCCTTTCCCTGATTCATAAAAAGAGACTTCTCCTCATGTTTTTACCTAAACTGAGGATTAAGACATGACATGTTCTTTAACTGTGAAGGTTTTTTTTATGACTTATAATGGTTACCTTTATTTTTCCGTCTCCTAATCCAAATAAAAGAGACGAGAAAAAAGATAACAAAAGCAACTGAAGGAAGTACTCCTGCTAACCAAAGCATTTTGTGACCTGAATAAGAAGAAAGAGAGCTTGTTACTTGACATGATAGTACTCTCTAATTGGGATTGATATGTTTCCTCTTGCAAGTAACCCATTCTTCATATATTGTCTCCTAAATGTCACTAATATTTTACAGTGAATATGTTTCTTACCTGAGCTACTGCTAGATTCCAACTCTGAGGCAGCTACACGAAGATGAAGAATTCCCACTCCACTGCCATTATATCCATCCTGCAAGTTTGTTACATTATCATGCCATAAGCTGCAGCCATCTGATGACGAATGAGCATATGCTATACAAGAGCATTTTATCATGCAGGCCAATTCACATTCGCTATTTCCCATGACAGACACCTTCTCTCCCAAGTCAGGAAGTTGCATACCAGGAATAGCAATAAACCTATCACCATTACACTGCAGTGGTATTTGCCTAGTGCACCCTTTCCTGGTATTTTCAAACTCTTGTGGTGCAAAGCCTTGTGGACATTGACAGGGGGATGATGATGATGATGATGATGATGATGATGATGATGATGACATACTTTTGTTGCATATACCAAAAACTCCACATATGTTATACACATCACAACTGGCTGGCTGTCTCCATAACAGTGTATATGATTGGGCTTGGGGATCAAACTTTGTTATGTTCAATGAACCAGTTGGATCCAACGCAATCTTAGTCATGCTGTGAATAGGGTTGGTAGTGTAATTGCATGTAAGGTTATCACATTGAAACGAAACAGGGATGATACCTATAGATGTTAGATCTGGAATGAGAGAATACATGTCACCATTCCAGTGTGCACTAGTCCAAAATATATTCCCTTTCCACCAGATAATGAGTTGTGATGCATTAACTACGCCTGGCCCAAAAGAGTAATCCCCCATTGCTGGGTCATCATAGCTCTTCCATGAAGTCAGCAATTTGCGCTCTGTAGTACCAACTGTAATATTCATTTCAGGGAGCCAGGTATCAGTAGGAAAGTCAAAGCTCTGCCATATGATTCTCGAATGGTTGGCGATGCTCCTTAACACAAAGTTGCCAGAATCCAGTATGGCAGCCTCCACGTCTTCCACTCCCACCCCATAAGCCACTGTGAATGAGCTGCCTCTGCCATCTACTACTGTCAGATTGCCACTGCTATCAAACTTAAGTATGCCCGGACTATCTTGTAATGGATTGTTCCTATTAGCAACCCATACAACTGTTCTTTTCGGATCATTGTTGTACCATATACCAACATATTGGTTGCTCGAAGCTCCAGGGCGAAAGAAACCAAGCACAAACTTCTTGCTCATGGATACCAAGGTCTGTGCCTCCGAAATTGATTCATTCAGAAATATGCTGTCTGTTCTTGTTGTGGCCTCTGATAAACATCTTGTTACTAATACAGATAGAATCAGCAGAGCAACAAGTACGCAATTCCTCAAGTAGCTCATTTCCCCAGACATGGCTATCTCCAAGAATCAACTAGGCTAATTGACAAGCAAAGTAGTTAGAGAGAGAGAGAGAGAGAGAGAGGTATTAAAGGATGACATAAGCATATATCCATACCTCTGAATTTCTCCAAATAACGAATCAAGGGGAGAGCATGGTCAGCATTTCTGCAATCGCTGCTAGGTGGTGCAGAATTTGATCCGTCAGATATCTCCATCGATCATGAACAAATGGAGTTCCCAGCTTTGAACTTTTCATGGTGGCCCTGCGAAGCCAATTTTCCAATTGCCAGTCAAGCATGGCAAGTCAATGCTCGGATGTGACTTCCATATCAATAGCAGATAATGACAACATGCACCGAACACAAATAATTGGGAAAAATAATTCTTCCACGGTTCCAACTGAGAAGGTGAGCTTTGACTGGGGACAGAATTCCAGTTTGTTGACTTGGACCATATATGAAATCTACAGCCACAACATTTCTAGAAGAGCTACATACAGGATAAGAAATAACGGGAGAACAGGTAATTCCAGCTTCCCTCTGAAACAGATTGGGCATGTTATGTAGATATTACAAGACGAATGAACCAGCTGTGCATAAAAAAATTACAACTTCTATTAATTACTGGTAAATGTGTATGATGTATCAGATGGTAAGCCTGACGCAAACTATTAACTACACTCCGAGCTGCTGATGTGTGTCAACGTATATGAATCACAAGTATGGTTGTAATGCTGAGATTCAGTTGTGACCAAGAGGAATTCCAGCTTCCAGCATTTCCAAAATAAAAAAAAGGAGGGAATGGACAAGCCAGTGATTTCTTCACCATTATTTCACTTGTACTCGCTGCTCTGTCTTCCATCGACTCCATTCTTGCACGATCCGTCCTCTCCTTCCTTCCAATCCCTCCCATCGTCAAGGTGTAATCGCAGAAACGACCTAACACTGGGAAGCACAGCAAATAGAATTACGGCAAGATAAACAAACATATGTCGAACTCTGTAGCCGCGACCTTCATCGCTGTGATGACGCTAGAGTAAACCACCAAGAATAGATAAGCATTGACAGAACCTGCAGGCATTATTGAGCTTGGGAGTTGGGACAAGACGATGCCGATTGCCGGCTTAGGAGAGGGGAATCGGTAAAACGGTGTTGAGAGCACACTGCTAGGGCCTAAGCAGGATGACATCACCTCGCCTCCGCCGCCTAGTCACGGCGGAGACTGTGCCGGCACTGGCGACGAAGGCTAGGAAGTCGTTCGGGGCCTTCCGCCTACCGGCACGCCTCGTCCCCTTCGGGCCTTCCCCATGGCCCCACTGGACTCACTGGGCCTTACAATGTTGTGGGCTGGCCTAAATGCTAAAACTCTTTTTTTTTTGCGAGAACTTTTTCTCTTTTTTTAATGAGAGAGGAGGTTTAGACTTCAGGGCTGGGCCGAACAAACCGCAATTAATAAGCTGGGCCTTGTCATTCCAGTGGATAACTGCAGTGACACGTGCACGCGGCTACAACAAGGCGGGTCATATACAAGGTGGCTATATCTTGTTATAATTTTTTTTGGTCAAAATTATCTAATGTTAGCTCATTAAAATCGAAGGTACACTTTTACTACTCAAATGAATTTTGTCGCTTTTTTGAGTCATTGATGCATAGAATCTAGATAATATGAAAGAAATTTGCCATAAGTGTGGTTATAAATCAAATAGGTGCTGATTGGACAAACTTGCCTAACCTAATGTGTAGCAAAGTGTGACAGAGTTTAGCTACGAACTAAACATGTCCTAAATTTCCTTATCTTTACTCTTTTTAAAAACATGTGGTGGTGAAACGTTCTTTCTCTCTCTCTCTTCCAACCTTTCTAAAAATCTCTAACAATCAGGCACATAGCAAAGCTGCTATCGCGGAGGCGCAGCAACGTAACCAAGCACAGAGGTAGGTCCGAAGGCATGGGTTGAACAAGCCGATCCTGACGATACCGACTCGACGTGTTGAAGGTAATATAATTTTTTTATCTATAACAAAACGTGAACATTTAGCTAGTTTTTGACCAAAAAAATCGTTGGATTGCAAGTGATGGGCAAACATGAGAAGACAATATAGCCAAAGAAGCTTGAGAAACACGTGTATTTTTCCTCATTTTTCACGACGGATCTTCTCAAGAGTTCCTTTGAGGAAGAACAAATTCATCTTTAATATACCCGTGTCACAGTGTGCTAATATATTGTGATTGACAGGCAACGTTGAGCAATATCCGAAGTCTAACGTAGCCTTGGGCACGAAATTTCATGGGGATTATTTGGGATGACCACGTCAGAAACTCAGAATGCAGTGTCACCGGTTCATATTAGCTACTTCAATTCAATGCAAAATGGCAGTATTCTGTTCTGAAAAGCATATATAGGCGGCTAGGGGAATCTGGAAACACATCATCACCTTGTGACCACACTTGGTGACGCATGGCCGGTGTCGCACGGAGGAACGACGCCGTTACGAGGCGCCGACCATTACGGCATGTATATGCACAGGTCGGTATATGCTAGTTCTCTACCTATGATTTTGGATGATGAAGAGGGAGAAGAAAGAGAGATAAATATGTTGTTTACTGTTTAACACAGATGTTTTATAGAGGACTTTATATTGTGTATATTATTATATAAACAAATTATTAATTGTACAAGAAATCATTACAGTATATACATAATTATTGTATAAGTTACATTTAGACTTTTTTTAGGTATCACTGTATATGCGCTTACCCGCACCGTTACTCTCCGGTCGCCATGCACAACCGGAGAAAACGAAGCGCCATCCTCGCGTAACAGAGTCAAAAACCAAGCTCACGACATGGCCCGTTTAGAGTCGATGCCGTCTTGCGCGACGCGCGATCTGTACGTCAACCCACAACATAGCTGATCTTCTCTGCGCATTGCCATGCTATTTACCACTCAGCCTCGCCGCCTCGCGGTACCGAGGCGGCATCGTGGTAGCGGCATCCCTATGGTCAGGGTGAGCACGAGACGCCCACCTCTCATTGTATGTATATGCATGGCTTTGGTTCTGCATGATTTAGTCGATGATCTTGTTGTTTTGGTATGGTCGAATGCTTGCACATTCTGACACACCCAAATACCCAATACTGGTTGTGCAAGAGTACAAGTGTAAATCATGATAAGTGGGGTACAATTAATGGGCGCAAGAGTTTTTCTTTGGCGGGACAATCGATCGATCGCTATAATTCGCTTCGCTTATAAGGCGATTTTACAATCAACTTCGTGTTTTCGTGTCTTTCCTCTCGCAATAGTATAAATGGGTTGGCCTGGCAGCGAAGCGAGCGAGCACGCGCAACCACCTCTACTCACGACATTAGCAAGAGCAGGTCGAAAAACTGACATGTTGGGCCTACATTTGTCACCGCCTAATATTTTCATAGAAGATAGAACTATAAAAAAGACCAGGCAAACGATGTCACTAGCTTCGTCCAGATCACTTCACTTTTATTATATCAGCCACGCTGACTTAAAAATTCCATTCATACAAGAACTTCCGATCACCATTCTTATCTATTTTCACGCGGCTCCGAAAGCACATGTACGGCAAAAGGAATCGAGACTCCTTCAAGCAACCGGCCGTATTGCAGAAGAAGCCTCCTGTCTCGTGCTACTTCGCAGAAACCAAGCAAAAACCGCCGGACGCAGCAACCGCCCAAAGATAGCCAGGACGCCTGCAATTGCCTGTGCTTTGGCTGGTATGCATGGGGAGACTGCTTCCAAGAACCTCATGGACTCGCCGACGTCGTCGTCCGCCATCACCAAACCCTTATTTAAGCAACACATCCGTTCCCTTCCTCTCCATTCTCCATCAACCACTGTCCCATCCAGGAATCTGGCCAAGCATTTTTGGTCCTTCAATCTTCGTCGTCGTCGTCGCGGATCAATTGCAGCATGGGAGTTGACAAGGGATCCTCCGTGCAGTTTGAGGACTTCCTGCCGTCGATGGCGAGGAAGCTCGGTGCGGAGGGGCTGATCCAGGAGCTCTGCAAGGGGTTCCAGCTGCTCATGGACCCCAGGACAGGCAAGATCACCTTCCAGAGCCTGAAGATGAACGCTGCGAGGCTCGGGCTCGGCGAGCTCCGGGACGACGAGCTAGCGGAGATGATGAGTGAAGGGGACCTGGACGGGGACGGCGTGTTGGATCAGATGGAGTTCTGCATTCTCATGGTCAGATTGAGCCCTGAGCTGATGGAGGAAGAGTCACACAGGGTGTTTCAATGTTGATGTAATTTGATTGACACTTGTTCATTGAATACAGCGAAATATAGGGATTGTCATCAGTTTATTCATTCAATGTGATTACACGTTCCCCCCTAACAAGACATAATAGCCTGAGTGCCTGACTGCTCATGTTGTGAAAATAGCAAAACATAATCAGAAAAGCGCGCTCCCTAAGTATATTCACTTACAGTCCCTAGGTACAGATCACTCCGCCCTTACGGTTGATCAAAACACACACAGCTGATGCTATATACCCTTGTCGACAAGGGACAGAGATATATAGTCCAAAAAATGTGCAAACGTTGCTGTAAACGAAATTTTGGTTTCATTGGCATGACTAATCCCATTACAACACGGCATCTCATTCGTACTTTGCGTCAAATGTCGTATGCTCCATCCAACATAGCTATGCGGCATTTCCATTCGCTGTTACGAAAGTTCTACTGGAGTACCACACAGCTCACCAATCTCCTCCTCCAGAAGTTGCACGAGATTTGCTCCTGTCCGCCTGTATATCCAACCATTCGTTGTTGAATCCCAATCAAACCTAGAGGGTCCACTGCAAACGGACATACACAGCGTCTTCAAATAAGAATCAACATGAGTTACAAATCTGGACTGAAGAACTTTAGGATACAATGTTTAGAAACGTGGAACTTTTAAAACATAAATGATTACATTCAACCAGAAGCTTTTTGCAGTAGCATCTTTTGATGGAGAAATAATAAAGAGCCATATCAAAAAGCACAGAGCCATGCAGAAGAAGTATAAAAACTATAGACGGTAAATGCCCAAATTCTTTTTTAATTTTAAAGGTGACAGGTATTCTTGCACGTCCAGGAGATGCAGTTTACAAGTACTTAGACTATCTCCAGCGGTATCTCTTTAGCCTTCAAATCCCTTCACAGACAGATCCTAAGCACTCCAACGAATTCCCTTCACGGTTCCCTTCGGAAGGGATAAGAGATTCTCTCTCCAATCTCTATACAAAACCCTTCAAAGGGATGCTGCTGGAGATGATAGGAATGAAAGGAATGAATATGGGGAAGAGAATGAGAAAAGAGAAGGGAATGAAGGAAAATTACTGGAGATAGTCTTATGTCCTGTAGTAGTACACTATCCTTGACAAGTATCAGTTAAACAACAATGGTGAGTTCCAAACTTGAAGAAGGGAATTGTACACTACAAGAAATAAGATAATAATATGCTCAACACATACAATCAGCGGACCAATATACAAGGTATCGTCACCATACCTCACAGGTGATGATAGCCAGATTTGTCTGTTTGGCGTTTGCTTGTTTACAACATACGTCCCCAAATCCCCTAGCCTCAGTGTCAAAACTTGATTCTGCAATGTGAAAAGAAAAGAAATAAACATTCTCAACAATCTAATTAATAAAAACACACAAACTAGCTAGAGGTCACTTCATTGCAACTAACCCCGTAGTCTATGTCAAAGCCATCCATCTGAAGAGAATCGCCATATTCCTAAAACAGAGCCACCAAGAACAATATTAGCCAAATATAATGATTGAGCTAGTATGGTCTTAGAAAGACTTCTATCAAGCGCAAAACTCTCAAGGCCTTATCAAACAGGATCCATCACCTCAAGTTTTTCAAGCAACTCATGTATCATCTCATCTGCTAATTTATGGAACTCATTCTCTGGAATTATCGACCTGTTGAATGCACACAGACAATCACAAACAGTCCAATCCCGAATGGCAAAACAAAAATAGTTAGATCAGATTCCGCTATAAACAGTTGCAATCATTTTATATCAGTAACTAGCACAAATTCCCCATGTCAATATCTTCATGCACATTTTCGTGATTTCAAGCACTGTAATCATCCCCTTGAAACAATATACCAAAATATAGTGTCTCCGAGGGTCTGCTTTAGGGCTAGCGATTGCTACAGGAAGACAATGGTCAACAAAGTCACAACATATTGTGCTATCAAACTTTCCCGAGGTATTAATACATTGGTAATTCCCTCATTTTTCCCTGCGCCAAACTACCCTAAAGAACGAACAAATAAGTCACTAAGGCAACGAGGAGCTGATACAGCAAGGACGAGAAACGCACTTGTAGTCCATGGTTGACAAGCCGGGCGCTTCTCCAGCGGACCGTGTCGCTAGACGCGTCGACGAGAGGGCCCTCGAAGGGAAGAGCAGCGCCCATGACGACCCGCCCGACGGCTGCGTCGCGGCGGCGTGGGAAGGAGAGCCTGAAGCTTCCAGCAGGGGAGAGACCGAGAAGAGAACGGGAGCGCGGGAGCTGGCCCGCCTTGCTGCCGTGATTCCTCCGAGGAGAACCTTCCGCGACGCCATCGCCGCCGGCGACGAGATAGGGGTTATGTTACGCGTCGGTACTCAGAAGCAAATCGTGGCCCGCCCCACCCGGTCTGGTCGAAGATGCGGCGTGGTGGCACTTGGGTTGGGCCGAGGCACTTTGGGCTGTTATGGGGCACAGAGGCCCAACCTAATTGGATCGTTCAAAATGCCGTACATTTTTTTCCCGTGCGAAACCGAACATGACAGAGGGGGAACTTTAGCTGTCACGTGGGCCCTTTATATCATCAGCGGTAATAAATTATCGTAGATAGATTTGTAAAATAAATATTACTAAAATTTGGAGTTACCTGAAATAGATATTAAAAGATATAGTTTTTCTATGACTTATATAAAAAACTTGTAGTTTTACGAAGTTTTCTATATTTTTTTTTTAACTAGAAGTTGTATACGGTATCCATCCCCAATTTTTATAATCTCTTTTAGTCAACTCCATAGCTATTCTGTACAAGTTTTGCTTTAGAATCTGAAGCATCGACCTGCTCATTCTTTTTACCTTTTTAACGGAACAAGTGGCCGGCCAGAGTTTTACGGGAAGATCAACAAGGGAGGTAGCGTAGGTTGTGTCTAAAGATTTTGTTCGTTTTGAGAGAAGGGCCTGAGCATCTCCGGCTGTTGGGAACATAGATAGGGTCGTCGTCACACCGCATAGAGCAAGAAGATATGCAAAGTGTAAAGCTAACACTGGCCCAGTGTTTCGCTTCTTCTGAAAGCGACTACTGCGCGTGCCATTGTGACCGCGTGAGGCGAGAACATTTCAATTTCATGCTCCTGAAAGAGAACATCTGCACAAGCACAACTACGCAGATTCTGGTTGGATATGGACTGTGTGCTTTTATGAATTGATTGATGCGGCAAAATGTTAACTAGGCATATTGTCCTTTGGACGAGTGGGCAACCAAATGGCAATGCCAATGGTTGTTGAAGGGCTAGTGTCTCTGCATGAAACAGACGGCATGGGCGCAAAAATCACATTGTCTCTGCAAGCATCACCGGGCTACTTGCATTCGGATGAGAACTAGAAGGATTAGAGAAGAGTTCATCGTGGCCAATTTTAGCATTGTCGAAGCATAAGTGAACTATCCATCTTCTTTTATCAGCTTAAACTTTTGGATGATTTGACTGATGCATACAACTCAATATGGTATCGAGCCAAAAGGTCTCAAGTTCAAGACCTAATTTGCAGCCCACTTCTATTTCACGTCCTAAGCTCCTCAACTGACTGGTGCATGCAATTCAATAAGCATCAGACAACATGGGTGAAGGCATAATAAGACCAAGTGCATTGAGCTTGCACAGCATATTTCGTGAAAATTCTCTCATCTTGGTGCATAGGGCATGATGCCAAGTTCCGGAAGATTCTGATCACAAGGGAAATCTGAAGGCGCCAATCTTTCTGTGGGTTTCTTTGTCGACGAATCCAGGCTAACCGATTAGAAACCATTTTCCATAAAGATAAGAAACCATCAATCATGCTGCCCTTTTGATGGAGCCACGAGCAGGCCCTAGGATATGCATATTCTTTCTGCTCGGCAGAGAGGCTTGTTATCGGTAGTGACTCGGTTCGTTCGTGCAGCAGCTAATGCGATGCGAGTAGAGGAATGGTCGTCTCCTCGTCCTGCTCTGCAGCTCTGTTTACATGCTGGCAGCTGGCAGTGGCGCCGTTTCATTTTGTCTTCGTATGCGTCTTAAAATATTCTTATACTAATGGGAGTTATCAGTCTTATGTCCCATACGGACTCTTTGTATCATACGCAACCAAGCTGTCACCTACTCATGCTCCAATCCTAAAGCTTTGTCTACCCTGCTGCACCGCATAACTGACGCCTCCATCCCCAAAATCTCATCGGCAATTTCATCTCACCCTCTTCTACTCTTCGTACCCCCCTCTCCGGCCATCATTAGCTCACCAATCGCCGGCGTCTGAAATTCACCACTAGAGCTTGTCACTAGAGACTCGTTCCTCCCTTCTCTCTCCACAAACCAAACACCCCCAAGGCTGGGGCTCGCTTGGAGGTTTCCCTTTTTTAGAAAGGCCAGACACCGTCGGATTTGGTGGGGACAAGATCAGAAGAGTAGCCTCTCCCTACTAGATCTAAGCCCGGCAGTGACGGGATGGACCATCTATAAGGTCGAGGAGGCCGACTTAGAGGGATGAATAGGTGTTTTTAAAATCTCTTTGGTCAAAACAGATTTCAAATGTGAAAGCGTAAATCAAAACGCTTTTATACAATTGAAGCATAAATTGACTAGTCTAAACTAAGTGAACAACCAACCTATATCAAAGTTTGTAATCATAGAGTGACAAGCAAGGGAAACAAATCTAAGAATATAAATTGCAATAATGTAAATAAGCACAAGGCAAATCACAAGATGACACATGATCTTTTTCCCGTGGTATTCAGACTTACTGGTTTTTCCTGATCCACATTGAGATAAGTCTAAATGAATTGGATCTGCTCCCACAAATTAAGTCAAATATCTCAAATCCACCGGTGGTAGCTTTTCTCCCTCCTGATATGTGACCTCAACATTCACAATAAATCGGGCCTTTTCATAAAGCTTCTTGAGAAGATCATTGGACTATGACACCTCTATGCAGTTTAGATGTTAGTAAACACCAAGAGTAACAAACAAAGTCTCTTACTTAACCCTCACTAAGTGTAATGCATGCACAAGTGAGTACTCAATCCATATCTAGAAGCAACACATGCAACTAGAGACCCTCCTCCTTGCTCGCAAGGTACAACACATGCACAATTCCGAGAAAAAACTCACACTAGCTCAAGAGAGTGAAATGAAATACCAAAATATTTCACATAAGAAACTCTAGGTCAAATGCCTCTCAAATCTCTCAAGAATTGCACTACAATCTCTCAAGGCTTTACTCTCAAATGTATGCCTCAAATAAGTAGGAGCTGCTACAAAAACCTCCATACTTGACTTCTTTTATAGCCCTCAAAGAAACCAGCCATTTGAATTCGCGTATTCCTAATTCCCAAATTCGCGTATTCATAATTATTGAATTTATACATTCCTAATTGGTAAAATCGGACATTCTTAATAGTCATAAATCCACGTGCATTTAACCGTTGTAGAAGGAAAATTAGGATATTTCAAATTCACTAATTCGGATATTTCTATAATCCAAATCAACTCCAAAACACATTTTTTGACAAAATATCCTAAAATTAAATTCAGACATTCATAATCACCAAATTCTGACAAACTCATAGCAAAATCTAAAAATGATCATAATATTTTACTTTGAAGTCCAATTTAGGTTATCTTGGACTCTGTGGAAAGTTTATCTAGAGGGCCATAACTTCCAACTATTTTCAAGATCTAAAAGACCATAGATATTTCTATGAAACACTAAAACTCCAATGTAGCCATACAAAGTCCAAAATCTAATTTCTCAAAATCTCTAATATAGACTTGATTAAGAGCATAACTACAAGCTAGCAAGGGTCTAGAAATGATCAATGCATTAAATTCAACAATTTACAAGTGGTAATCATATGCTACAAAAGAGTAAGTGCATAAGTTTTGATTATTTGTAAAACACATTCGCAAATAATAGCATCATGCAACGGAGAGATAGGGCAATCGAGATTGAGGTATGAACAAATGATAAGACTCAAACTACAAGACAAGGCGCTTTCTTAATAATACAATAACCTACACTAATAATCTAGTCTCCCAACCAAACACCGAGACTGGTAAAAGACTAAGAACATATTCTTAGCCTATACTAGTTATACCTTTGCTTTACGCATCCATTTGGAGCTTTCACTTTATGATGGTCTTCTCTCCAAGTCTAAGTCCTTGTTTTCTTCATCAACACGTGATGAAACTATCTTCACTTTAGGATCTTATCTTGATGTTCACCAACACATGATGACATCTTTCATTCTGAACCTTAACTTGATGACCATCAACATATGACAACATCCAAAGTCTTCATCATCATTGGATTTAACCTATTTCATCAACTAATGGAAAATATTAGTCCAACACATCCAGTTGTCACTAATCACCAAAGCACACCATTAACACATAATGAAAGCCTAGATCCTTTAATCTACCTCTTTGGTAATTGATGATAACCCAATTGCAAATAATTGAATTTAAATCAACATGAGTGTATTATAACTACAAAAGCTTCATATACTCAAATGATGTGTTTCAAAGTAAAGATCCTCGATATTTGTGAAAAAAGAGACTGATACTAGTGAAGCCTCAAGATATAGAATGAACTCCTAAATTTGTGCATACGTATATATGAATTGAAAACAATATGCACATATCCAAGTTGAAACTTTTGTAGAGTTCAATCAATATTTTGAATCCAAAGAATACAATAAGATATAATAATATAACATCGGATATATACCTTTAATATTTTTATCTTTTCAGTCAAACGAGACTAATCAATGTCAAACTCAACAAGTGTGTTAGTCTCACATTTAGATTTATCATTAACGATCAAATCCAAATAAATGGAGCTTGAACTTACACCATCCCCATCCTCCCCTAATGCTCATCTTAAATGTTGATACTGGATAAGTTGAGTTATTGCATTAGTTGTTTCCGAATATTACAACACAAGATATCAAATGTTGCATCTGTTTCGATGGTTTCTTTGTTGTTGAAACAAGGTATAATTTTTATTGCAATAAGTTCTTGTATTTGTTGTCCCAATAGTTTAAATTCATTACACATCTTTGTTCCATCTGAAACAATGATTTATTACAAGCTTAGGAACTAATTTTTGTGCTTTTGGAATTTTTTTTGTTATACCGGATCTCATGCTCATCCATTCACTCACCATGCTATACCTCCCTATCCTTATTTTTTCATGTCCCAGCTTCTTCTCTCTGGTGGCTTGTTAGTCTCTAATAGCTGGAGCTAGCCGTTATCGCAACCATGCTCCTTCCGTTCTTCCGCCCCTAGCCGGTAAGGATAGGGTGTCACAGTGACCAGTGGCCGAAGGAACAAGGTGGTGTGGTTGCTTCCGTAACCTATTTCTCCTCCGAATGTCGCCCTCATCAACCGAACAGGTTGGAGGAACAGGATCTAACATTTGGTAAATAGGCTTTGCGTGAGAACCAATGGTAGGAAGGAGCGTACAATGGGAACGCTCTTATCGTACATCGAGGCGCTAGCCGTTCCCTATACTAATCTATCGATCTTTTATCTATTATTATATTATTAAAGTAGAGGCAAAAGAAGCCACCGCGCCCACTTTTAATCAATAAAAATTTCAAGTTAATCGAAAAAAGAGAGAAAAGATCTAGCTATCCAACCGGCAAACCCAAGTTATAATAGGTTATATTAAAAGAATGAGTCCATATCAATCACAATAAAAAATAACTAAAATATAGAATAAAAGTTAAAAGAAAATTAGTAATGTTATTTTGGTATGAATTCCAATGTAAAATAAAAAATTAGTAGTTGGATTTGTAAACAAATTCCAACCTAAAACTACAATTAAGAATAAAAATTAGTAGTTGTATTTGTAAACAAATTCCAACCTAAAACTTAAATTTGGAATAAAAATAAAATTAACAATTTGATTTTCATACTAACACCAAAGTACAATTAAGAAAGAGTCAATGTCAGGTACCATAAAAATAATTGAAATTCAAAACTAAAAATAAAAGAAAATTAGCATTTTGAAACTGAAATTCAAAATAAAATTTACTAGTTGGATTTATATATGAATTCCAACCCAAAACTAAAATTTACAATGAAAATAAAATAAACAATTTTATTTCCACTCAAACTCCAAAGTAAAATCCCTAAATATCTTAAATTTGGAATAAGAATGAAATGGAAAACAACATTTAAATTTGTTTACGATTCAAACTTAAAACTATAAAAAAAATGGCATGTCATGTATTTGAAAATTCAATAGAAACTGAAACATTTGCTTTGAATGGCTAGAAATTACCATGTTAATCGGTGAAAAACGACAAAGATCTACACCATCAATTATAATGGATTCAGATTATAACGATGAGGATTGATGGATATAAATAGACATAACACTTCGATAGCAAATAGACTCAATGTTGTAGTCTCGTATACCACATATTACTTAGAGATGTCAATATATATGCTACCACCTTGGAACAAGAGAAGCTACTACATCATCTAATATTGAAAAAAAAACTTGCTTTGTCATAGATGCTTTGTCTGATCACAAGATAATAAGATCATCCAAGGAATGTTTCACTGTTTGAATGCGAAGGACAAAATTGGACATAGCTAAAAAAACAAAACTCCTATGTTGTTTTCCTGTGGGTTTGATCGACATGATTTGAACCAAGTAACGTGTGACATTTTGCTAGAGAGTGATACTAAAAGCTTGATGTAAGAAGTCATTGTCAGTGATACAACACAAGATTGCTCTAACGGTGTTATTGCTAGACATGGTGTCCTGGTTCCAAATGCAGATATGACGTAGGACAGTCACGCATGAATGCATATTTTTCACCAGTTCATCTATGGAAGACCATGTGGAGGTTTACTTATGTTTGTGATGTGTAATAGACTGTATTTGAGCTTATGGTGCACAAGTTTGAGTTTGATTTAGATAGTTTGTAAACTGGTTGGGACTAGTTGTGAATTAGTCGAGACAGTTTGTAAACTGGTTGGGACTAGTTGTGAACTGGTCAGAATAGTATATAAACTAGTTGGGACTGGTTGCAAACCGGTTGGGATTGATTATGAATTGGTTGGGATAGTTTGCAAACTAGTTGGAAAAGATTGTCAACTAGTCGGGATAAATTGTGTATCATTATGGCTACGTATTGATTTGATTGCACATGTTATTGGACATTGCTATGTGATGTGTTTCCTTTATCTATAATGGTTGTAGGACTTCGGAGCAGGTCATGATGAGGCGGAGAAGATCAGGACTAAGCTGGGAGAGCTGAGGTCCAGACAGTCAAGGTGTCGCTAAAGATAATTGAGGCTAAGGAGTATCTGCAAGCCGAGAAGACAAGTAGATGGTCCAAATGCTAACTTAAGCTCTACTCTGGTGAAGGAGAATCGTTGAATCGAAGGTTCGCGGATGGAGTAGTGGTTTAGTTAGTAGTGCCCTGAGAGGTGTGTGTCAAAACCTGTTATGATGTTGAGTTGCAGGTTAGCCCGTATATAAGTAAAGGAGTGGATCTCAGTTCTTGATGAGGCTTCTTGGAGTCAAGTTGTCATCTAAGGGTGAAGGTTGCTTCCAGTGTGTTATAAATAGACAAGGAGAGGGATGTCTCTTCTCTGAAGGTTCTGGTGCTCCTTTGAGTTTTGCCCACTTTGTTGTGAGGTTTTGTAAACCTTCATTCTAAGAAATAAAAGTTTATTTACATTATGCTTTAAATTCAGTATTTAAATTCTTCCAATTTATTTTCTATACATTTGGATTTTCCTCGTCTCTTTCTAAGTTCTTTTAGATCTTTGTGCTAAGGATGAAAGATTACTGGATAAATTTTCTATAGTTCATATCCCAATCATCTAGGCAATCTTCATCCTCTTCTTTTCAGTTTCTACAAGAAACCGATCTTTGTGCTAGGTAAAAAAATATCCTTGTAGATCATGTTCTTATATATTTGAAGGGTTGTTCCTTAGTGTTCTTACTTACTATGATATATGAGAGATCATCCTAATCATCAATTCCTCACGAGCAAGCTAAGGGTGAAGTTTGTGTTTTTAACTCGGTTTTGGTGCAGCATTCTTTAAACTAAAAGGGTCAAAACTTTGACATCAATGCTTGCGATTGAAGGTTGGAATAGATTTTTGACATCTATAGAAAGGTTCACTCAAAGTTTCATAGGTTTTGGATCAGCCGATCAAAAGTTATATCGATTCTTATTTTTGAGATCGTGTTGATTTTACTGTTCATCCGACTAGTGTTGTTGACCAATTCATAGTTACTGTTCATCCGAACATTGTTCACCAAGAATTGTTCATCCGACCAGTGCAATTTTTTTGTTTATCTGGCCTCTATTCATACAACCTCTTGGTCAAAGGGTATTGGTCATCCAACCCATGTTTGGATTGAACATTCATTCGATCTGATTTCTTGGTGGTTTGATTTTTAGGGGGATAATTTTATTTGTGATCATTCACCTCCTGTAATCGCCTTTTTGGTCCTTCAATCTATCTACATGCAATATTGTGTTGTTGGTTATGAGGAGCAGAATCTAACGCATATTAGGTTAGAAGGAATAGAATATGGGTATGCACCATAGGTTGAGATCAATCTGGTCAAGAGTGGATTTAAGGACAAGTAAGACACTTCGCCAATGGTAGCGAAGAGATCGATGGACATGCAAAAAAAAAGAAAAGCATGATACTAATCAATTATTATAGCTGCATGATAGCCAACGGTGGAGCAGGTTGACAAAGAAGACATGAGGTTAGTGGAAGGAGAGGTAGTGAAGGAGCAATATATAAGAGGAGCTAGAAAATTAAATAGAAAGGTTAGAATAATGATAGCTTCCTAAAAGAATGCTTTTTATTGACAGCATATTTGAGTAATATGTTTGTATTATCCAACGAATGTACTACATTGAATGAAAAATTTTATACCAAAACTTTAATGAGGTTCACTCAAGATGTATTTTGGCTAGAATCTTTTCTATAACCTTATATGTCTATATAATCACACGTAAATATCTCATAGCTAATTTTATTACCGGTAAAATCGACTTATTGTTAAGAGATCAAACAGTTATCTACCGCACGCTGCTAGCTCTCTACTAAGGGTCTGTTTGTTTCTGCTTTTGATTCTGGATTCTGACACCAAAAGCAGAATAAAAAACAAACAGTCCGATTCTATTAATTGATTCTCACAATATAGTCCATCCATATACACTAGAATCTACAATCCATATTATATGTGCTTTTAAATTTCAGCTTTTAGAAAATCAGCTTCCTACCACTACAATTCAAAATCAGTTTTAGAGAATCCAAAACAAAAACAAACAGACTCTCAAATAAATAAGTTGTCCACGGTATACAACCAATCTAGCCTCTCAAATAGCTAACCACGCGCTGCTAATAAGGATCTTTTGACATGCCGAAGAATATCCCTCTGAAGTCTGGAACTTCCTCGGGAGGTTCGACCCAGAGATCTTAACACCCCGACCGGCTGAGAGCTCCACGTCTCCCTTAGTCCCTTGCCAAACGAGCTCGGTCCTCAATGTCAGTCCAGGGAAGAGTTTGCTTCGAATCAACAACAATCTTATCGAAGAAGTGGGTAGGCACCAAACGGCAAATGCTGACCGTATCATCCATTCAACCTGCGCCGAAAGCACAAAACTCTGCCAGTTTTGGTAAGGCGATCTGTATAGTTTACATGAAGCGTTAATAAGGAGAGAGAGAACAATAAATCAATGCATAGTTTTCCAACCCATAATTTCCATGAGCGATTTCAGAGGAGAGAAAGAATAATACTAGAGGAGAGAGAGCGATAAACCAATGTATGCACTACAAACACACCTTGGTGTCAAATGGCGAAATGTCAACCCGATTTTACTCGTTTCTTACGTCTTGGTACCACCAGGCACCCAGTTTCTTGCATGAGACACGGTTTCTTGGTTTTCCTTCTCTCCTTCCTTAATTTTTATCTGCACATTTTTTGCTTGGTTAGCGTAATTAATTCTATAGACATCACCGAGGTGGAGGATTGGGACTGCCCTAACCCGATCCAGTCACGGCGGGCGGACAGCTGATGTCTGCGCCTCCAATTATCTTCCGTGTGTGAGAGGTGGGCAGTCAGCGGTCCCCTTCCATTCCATCTTGTTCAGGGAAACGCGTACATGGAGTACGTATGGTTCATGCACTGGCAGCAACCAGAAAAAATGAGGGGAAAGTCAGCCAGTGCGGAAGTCTTCTTACCGACCATGCCACGGACACGTCATTTCCTCACGGTCAATGGTCAATCGATGGCCACAACAGCGTAATACTCCTCTAGTTTCAGGGCGATTTGATGATGAAAATTACAGGATTCTGGTACGACCGATGAGCAGATGAAACTACCAAGGTTGTGATCTTCTGAATTCTGGTATATTGCCAAAGTTTCGGTATTCCAGATCCAATGGAAAATTACCAACTTAAGAGTCCTGTTTGATGGAACTCTAGATCTCAGCACTACATTAGATCTAGATCTTGTAGGCTAACATAAAGTAAATTAAGTTTATATTTTTAATCTAAAATGTAAACAAGATGATCAATTTAAACACTCTTAATGTACCCATAACTCTAGCTCTATAAATTTCTGGAGCTAGAAATACCCTACTCTACCAACTTTACAGATTTTAGTGGAACTAAAATTATGCCAAACACCCCCTAAGACTGAGAGAAGATTGAGAGAAGGTGGTTTAGGTCAATAAACAAACAAGGCAAGCACAGATGATAGGATAAGAGAAGCTCGAAAAGATTTAAGGAAAAAGAAATAAACAAAAGGGACACTATTAGACAAAGCTACGTCTACAACTGGCGTGTCCAAACAGGTGGCACAACACTGTCCGGGTTATTTAGACGCGATCCATTCAGGCCCGGCTAACAAACGGGCCATACCATACTAGCCCACGTGGCGGGTTCTCAGTTTGAGCACAGTTTGATGGCCTCACGGGCTGTGCAAATGCCTGCACGTAGCTTCATAGGCCGACGGGCCAAAATGGGCAAAGGTCGGCCCGTTTGCCCTTTTGGCACCAAAAAATTCAAAAAATAAAAAATAGAAAAAATGAACAATCGTAGAAGTTTAAAAAAATGCAAAAAATTGAAAAAAAATCTAGAATAATTAGAAAAGTTCAAAAGAATGTAGAAATATTGTTTAAAAGTATATGCAGGCTTAAACAGACTGTACTGTACTGGCCCGGCAGTAAATGGACCATATTGTGCCGAGGTGCCGGCCTAAGCATGGTCCGGCCAGATGTGCCGTGCCTGAGCTATGGCAACAGTAATAGGTCAAGGGCGGATCCGTTTGGCATGGCCTATTTAGGGTGTGTTTGGTTGATGGGACGAGGTTGAATGAGATGAGATGGTCATGTACCATTTGGTTCCATTGTTTTGGGTGAATAGAATGATTCGGCATCTATAGAGAATATAATCCATAAATTTATATCCCACCATCCAGACCGAGATAATTCAATTCAAACAACTAAACATATAGATAACTTTTTTTCTTATTTATATATATAGGGGACATATCGATCTGTCAATGATTTGGTGCAATCATTGCAATCCAACTAAGAAAAGTTTCAAAAAATTCTGAAAAAAATTATGGATGTACATCTCATCTTACCCCATCTACATATAAAATTTCATGATCAAATTCGTCCTATGCTAGAAGTTACAAAAAAGACAAATTTAGGGTGCATTTGAACTATTCAAGTTTGTCAGAAATTTGTCTTTTTATTACTCTTAACATAGGACGGATTTGATCATTTTATATGTAGATGGGGTAAGATGAGATATGATTTTTTCAAATAAACTTTTATTGGATATACACGATATATTATATATATATATATATATATATATATATATATATATATATATATATAGAGAGAGAGAGAGAGAGAGAGAGAGAGAGAGAGAGAGAGCGCACCTAGTATCAGCGACCGAACGCAACTTTAGTCATCTCTAGTCTACAACAAGCTATTCCGTCCTTACCCAAATCACCAGCACAGTCGACTAGTCGAGGAGAACAAGGGAAGGCTGCTCGGTCTCTCTCGTTCTCCATTCGAAACTAAAACACCTTTTCTCCACGCCAGTACGCCACCATCTCGGATCAAACCACCGCCGAAAAATTCCCAAATAAACACGAGAAAAGGAACTCGGAGGAGTGCAAAACGCAAAAACCCTAGCCCCTCCGAGACTCCCATGGCGGCCAACCCCTCCTCCCCGTCTGCCGGCGGCGACATGTCCTCCTCCCCCTCGCTGCCGCCGGTGCGCCTCGCGGCGGCGCAGGCGGCGGCCAAGATCCAGCCCTCCTCGCCGCGCTACTTCTTCTCCTCGCTCGCCGGCAGCAACGCCTCCCTGCAGCGGCGCATCGCCATCGCCGTCGACCTCTCCGACGAGTCCGCCTTCGCCGTCCAGTGGGCCGTGCAGAACTACCTCCGCCCCGGTGACGCCGTCGTGCTCCTCCACGTGCGCCCCACCTCCGTGCTCTACGGCGCGGACTGGGGCTCCATCCCCGTCTCCGTCTCCGACGACGCCGGCGGCGCCGACGGAGAGGACGCCCCCGTGGCCGCCGCCGAGGCGTCCTCCTTGGAGGAGGAGCAGAAGAAGCGAGAGGAGGACTTCGACGCCTTCACATCGACCAAGGCGGAGGACCTGGCGCAGCCGCTTGTCGACGCGCAGATCCCTTTTAAGATCCACGTCGTCAAGGATCACGACATGAAGGAGCGCCTCTGCCTCGAGGCCGAGCGCCTTGGCTTGTCCGCTATGATCATGGGAAGCCGCGGCTTTGGTGCCTCGCGGAAGGGCGGGAAGGGGAGGCTCGGGAGTGTTAGTGATTATTGTGTGCATCACTGTGTCTGCCCGGTTGTGGTTGTCCGCTACCCCGATGATGCTGCAGGGGCCGGTGGGGAGGCAGCAGGAGCAACAGATGAGTTGCACACTGTGCCCGAGGATGAGCCTGTGTATCACGATGCGCCTGAGGTTCACAAAGGTCTGCCCTTTTACTTCGCTCAACCCAACAGCTTCGACTCTGTATGCTGATGATTGATTAGTTTGACATGAAGTGTACTATGAAATGATTTAGCGTATAAATGTCTGGTATGGAAGAAAATATTAGGACAGAAATGTCTTAATAACTAATTCAGCAAGAAATTTCCTTCAATAAGTGCGTGGAACTGTCGTCTTTCTTGTAAAATTGTAATGGTGATGACAGGCTTGATTTTTTTAGAGCCAAAGGGATGACAGGCCCGATGTCCTAGGCTTGTTCATGTTTTAACTGTCTTAGTCTTCTTTGAAGAATACAGAGTTTGATCTTGTTTTGGCCAGCTTCTGTAGTTTGTGCTGAATTAATTAACTTACATAGAACTGTTGTGAACTATCGGAGGAAATGGTAAGAATGCTGATAGTCTATCACTAATTGTTTGCCAATGCTCTTAGAATTGCGGATGAACATTGAACAATAAATTGTATTGACAAAGTCCCATATGTATATGAAAGTATGAAACTATGGTGCAAATCCTTCTGCTGTTGTGTACATCATCCATCTTTGTCCATGTCATTTCTAGCAGTTTTACTTGGACAACCGTGTTCAAATAAATTTTGCCAAATCGGTCACCCGAATCCGAGTTGGATTCCAACACCCATGTCCATGTCTGAGTAACACTGCTCGTGTCCAAAAAAAATTATGCTGAATCTGACACCCGAAAACGAGTCGGATTCCGACACTGATGTCAGAGTCTGAGAATGCCGATTTCTAGTTGTTTTGTTACTTTTTACATTATTATGCTCATGCAAGTTAGTGCACATGGACATCATTCCTTAAGATTTTACGATGCGAAGAAAATATTGGGGAAATTAGGAGATATTAGCTCAATTTGGAATTCTAAAGTTGTTTAGAGTTGGCGCAGGAAATGAATATCACAGTCACTGCAATTTGCTAGCTATTCAGGAAAACAAGTATACTACTAAAGAAAGTGGTAATGGCAATAGGTTTTGTTATGGTTATCTCTTTTGAAAGGTCTGATCTACTGTAAGTTTTTTAGTAAAGTAGAAATTTATTTCATAGTCACCTGCATAGAATGCATTTCCACTTAAGAGTGGTTGCTGTTGACCACAGATAGTTAGAATAAAGGCATGCTCTGGAAATTTAGATGAATGTTTTTTCTTGTGTAAATTTCTCTTGATTTTCTCCTACTCTGCTCCTTTGCACTTCTGATGAAGTATCTGTTTTGAGTTATTTATTGTTTAGTATTAGTTTAGTTGTCTTCTTTTTCTTATGAATGATGCATATGCCATGATAAGATTAAGGGATAGGATCCTCCTTTCTGTTATTGCCTTGAGGTTGCCTATTAGTTTTGTGCACATATAATGTTGTTACTTCCCCCTAGTTGCATTGCATAACAATTTTCTCTAACTACTGTTGTCATTCAGTTGATTCACACAACACCTCATCATCCACAAATTATTGATTGGAACATTGTAGTTGCTCACCCTCATGCTTCCTTTCTAAGTGACCTCATAATAGCCTAGTTATTGTGTGCTATCTGTAGGATATTCAGTTCACAGCCTAGTACATCTGCTGGTCTTCTAATTTGCATGTTGTTGGAGCAAAACACCCTGGGACTAGGGGACTGTTTAGTTCGTGGTCACAGTTTATGGCAATTATTGTTTTCCACAGTTGCTAAATTTTTATTTATTTTTATTTTTTTGCCTATCATTGTGGGCTGACAAGTGGGCCAACTCGTGACAATAGCTACAGGCAGTGTAGCATTCTAAACTTGGTTGCAGCAAAATATGGTAAAAACAAAAAAGGCCCTTGACAGGAACATTTCCCCTATTTATTTGAAGGTGATATGCTAAGTAGTTAATTTGAGGTAGAAGTGACCTGTCAGCTTTACTGGGATGGTTTGAAATTGACAAAACGCTTTGATTTTTGTGAACGTTAGTCTGTCATTCATATGCAATTATCTATTGGAACAGATCAAATTACCTCGTTTTCGTTGACACAGCAATCTGCAATGGTGCCTTTTGGATATCCCATTATCCCTTGAGTAGAATGCTGGTGCTGATGTTTAACGAGGCCATCCCCCCCAAAAAAACTATTTTGAAGGAACAGTGCTACCTTTTTATTCTCCTTTCAGTAGCTTCATCTGTTCGACCCTTGTATTGAAGTGCTCCCTCATATGCCGAATGCTCATGTTTGACACACATACTTCCAATTGCTTCCCCATGTCAAATGCACTTGTTTCATTTGAAACCGATAGTTTCATGTGATTCTGTATGTCACCTGCTACCAATTTTTGTGTTGGAGAAGTTGGCTTGCGAGCATACGTTGCTGCTGGATTTGATTCCTCTGTTTTTGTTTCATTGCAGAAAACTGAGGCAATGAAATGCAACTGGAGAGCAAGGAAAACATGAGGCTTGTACCGAGGTGATCCCCGTGTATTTGAACGACGCAACTGGCTGCTTATCTGTTACTTCTGTATCCACTGCATACCATAAACTGGGTTGACCAGCATGCTGCTTTCCATTTCGAGTTAGTATGAGGCTCCTAGATTGTGGGAGTCTTTGTTTGTTTGCTTTGCCAGACGTTTATGTTGTTGACTCCAAGTAGAGTACGCTAGTCCCGTGGGCAGGAGCTGCGTTGCGGATGTCTATGTTGTGCTCCTGAATCTCTCTTGTTTTGTAAGGCCAGGCTTCCCGAAGATGGTACGTGTTGTATTCTCGCCTAGTTTTCTGTCTACGGTATCAGCTGCGCTATGCGGTCTGGTTCTGTATTGCATATACTTGGGTAATGGAGAATGCGTACTTTCTGTATTTATTCTGGTGGCCGGTATACTTTCTGCTGTTTAAACAACTAGATGCGGACGTCCGGCTTCACGCAAGCATTGATCTGAGAAGCTCTCGGCTTTCCTTTACGAATTAGGTAGACCCGTGTGGCATATGCTGTGCCAGGTAAATTTTCGTTCGGGGTTGGACGCAATTTTTCGGAACCTCGAGAATTTTTTTGCAAAAGGTTGTGGTTTGGGTTTGGAATTTTGGAATTTCTAGAAGGATCTAAATGTAATTTCAAAATTTTTAAGGACCTTTTACAAAAGAACTGGTAGAGGACCCAAACATAAACTCGTAACGTTTAGAGGGCCTCTACATGAAGTGGTGGCATGGAGGGGCCGGCTGAGCCAGAACCCCCACATTTAATATAAGTAGTACAATATATGTAAGCTTGTGTTTACATTTTTTTAAGACTAAATTGTTAAGGTAAATTTGTCCAAGCAAATGCTAGATTGCCATAATGCTTTGTACTTCGTGACACGTAGAGATGGTCAGACACACCTTGCCACCTGGCCTGCGGTACGGGACTATGGGTATGGCCCAACTGTAAATAGGCTGGGTCGGTACAGCCCAAGAGGGCGAGCCCTGCTTGAGCATAGCTTCAGTCCGGCATGCTGGCACGCATGGTCTATTTAGACCTATTTGGTACGTTTAGCATAGCACGATTTGACTTGTTTAGGCTTATTTATTTGGATTTCAAAAACTCTAGCAGTTTCATAATTGTTTGTAGCCAAATTTTCTTGGTTTTTTTTTTTTGAATTTTTAGCACTAAACGGACTAGCTCAGCATGGCATAGCCCATCGACTCAATAATACCCGAGTCGGTACGGCGCGGAATGGCCCGAGGATCACCTATGCCATGCTGTAGTAGTGTAGTCTCGGCACGTTAAGCTGGTACCGTGGTACGTACAGCCCGCTGGCTAGTCGTGGTTTTGCGGCCCGGGCCGTGCAGGTCGGGGCGTTTAGCCATCACTGTAGTTAACACAATTTACAACCAAGGCGCGTAACCCCGGTAGAAGCGCAGCAACCGCGAGGTTGGCCAGGCATTGGCGAGCCATGGACGAAGGGCTTGTGTCCGTGGACAAGTTTGGCGGCGGTAGCCAGGCCTACTTCCTGACGCACCTCCACCAGGACCACACCCGCGGCCTCGGCGCGGCGGGCGGGTGGCGCCACGGCCCGCTCTACTGCTCCCCCGTCACGGCGCGTCTCCTACCCATCCGCTTCCCGGGGATCGACGCCTCCCTCCTCCGGCCCCTCGCCCCCGGCTCCTCCGCCTCGCTCTCCCTCTCCCGCCCCTCCTCCGCCCGCCCCATCTCCCTCCTCGTCACCGCCATCCCCGCACTCCACTGCCCCGGTACCCCCTCCATCCCAAAACCTCTCGATTCGCTCGCCTTTACTCTGAAAGACTTCCTAATCCGTGCGATTCGGCTTCCGTCTCATGCCCGCGTGTAGGTTCGTTCATGTACCTCTTCCGAGGTGATCTCGGGTGTATGCTGTACACTGGGGATTTCCGGTGGGAACTGGGGTGCCAGAAGGCGCGGTCGGCGAAGAAGGCGCTCCTCAACGCTCTAGCCGGGGATAGGGTGGACGTGCTCTACTTGGACAACACCTACTGCCACCCGTCGCTCAACTTCCCTCCGCGTCTCGTCGTCGCTGAGCAGGTGAGGTTTGCTTTGACCCGTGTGAAGATTCCGCCGATTTCTGCCTCCTTGGTGCGATGATTTCAGTTTCAGTTTAGTGGCTAGCCATCTGGCCCATTTCAGATGGACTTCCATAGGCAAATTTCAGTGTCCAGCTTGAGCTGTCAATTAGAACTGTTATAGTTTAGTTCTGCTGCTTGTATCTCAATGTATTATTCCTTGTTGTGCATCTATCCTGATTCATGAAGCAACTCATAATAAGTATTTCCGTAAGAAATTTAGCATAGTCTGTTAATGCTACTCAAAGCAAAATGTCACGCTGAAATTTGAAACCAGTGTGCATACTTCTTTTCCTAAACCTGCAACAGCAAGAGGTCAGAGCCTAATTGAGCATGGCTTTGGTTGGAAAGCTACTGCGCTTCCTCTTGATCAGCACTTCACAGCTGCCCCATTTCTTATTTTACTGAAGATGGGATGGGTATCCTGCTAGTGCTACCATGGTAACTAAGCTACCTGCAATAAGATGTCATTCTCAACCTGTAAGCAAGTTGCCTATGCATAAGTTTGTGTTCCGGATGCACTGTATCTGACCAAGATAGAAACGTATGTCGTCCATCATGCTATGCTTGGATGTTCTGTACCCATGTTTTCTTAGTTTTGAGGCGCAGATGGTTGATGTTATTCGGGCGCATCCTGATCATGAAGTTATTATTGGTATTGACAATCTTGGAAAAGAAGACCTCTTGCTTCATATATCCAAAGCACTGCAAACAAAGGTGCTATGCCTCTTTTTCCTTGGCATACTCCATGTTCTACTCGTCCACATAACCTGATATGTTTCTTATATTCCTAACGTTCTATTATTCAATATAAACTTTCTTCAGTATCAGTGTTTAGCTGTCAGTTCATCTAGTCTAAAGTTCAATTTAGCTGCATACCTTTGATAGGCACACTGCTGTTTTATTTGATTTATGAACACTACACATTGAACTTCTGAATGCTAAAATCTTTTCCTCTCATTTCCCCATCAGATTTGGGTCTGGCCCCAGCGCCTACAGACAATACACCTTCTAGGCATCGATGATAATCATGATATTTTTACCACACAGACCAGCTTGACCAGGGTTCGTGCTGTTCCAAGGTACAGTTTGACCATTGAGAGTCTTGAAGCTTTGAACACAGTATGCCCCACTATAGGAATCATGCCTTCCGGCATTCCTTGGCTCTGGAGAAACAGTGAGGGAAATGCCAAGTCTAGTGGTAGATCACCAGCAAAGTCTACCAGGTGCAAATGGCTAGAGCGAGACGAAGGCACGATAGAAATGGACTATGATCCCTTGTCACCGCCAAAGCTATTTGAGAAGGATTCTTATACTCTGCCATACTCCGAGCATGCTTGTTTTTCTGAGTTAGAGGATTTTATGCAGATAGTGCGGCCGTCAACAGTCATAGGAATCGTCAGCACATCATTCTGCTATGTGAATCCTCGTCACCACTTCAGTCATCTCTGTGGAGACAATATGTATTCTGACAAGACACCCGTGAAGAACACAAGTGGACAGTTGACACCTAAGAGAGGACCAAATGGTTCAAAGACTCCAAAAGGAAGGAAGGTTGGGATTTCCAGTTCAAGTTTGTATAGAAGCAGAGTTACAATGAAAAGGAAGGAGTGCTGCGGTGCAAGGATTGAAGAACCTGAAGAACCTATCAGTGTGGCCTGAGTTATGTCCCCAACTAATGTTACGTTTGCTCCTGTAAAGATTAACACTTGATGGTGGAAGCAGTTGAACGGGAAGTGTTCTGATAAAATTAACCAGCTTACTTGTCTGGATGCTATCGCTGACATCTGTTTCTTGTAACCCTGCTGTGTTAGCAAGATGCATTTCAGACTCGGTTACGTTCTATAGCGCTCTTCCTTTTTTAGTTGGATTGCTAAATATGCTCGTCTGCTTATTAGGGTGTGTTTGGTTGGTGGGATGAGGTTGCATGGAAATGGATGGTACTGTACCATTTGGTTCTATTGTTTTAGATGAATAGAATGATTCAGCTTCTATAGAGAATATTCCTCAAATTTGTATCACACTGTTCATGACAGGATGATTTCATTCAAGCAACCAAACACATAAATGATATTTTTCTTGAACCATCTCATACATGTACCACTTTGTACAAACAACCAAACACACCCTTAGGTACTGCAGTAGTTGGATGTAACTTGTAAGGCTGTAAACATTGAACAGCAGTTAGCCCAACATTCAGACAGTTCGGATGCGGAAACTCTTGTAAGGATAAATAACAAGGCTACCTCTAAATCCCGGAAGACTAGCCAGTTCGGTGGATCCGTGCGTATGATAAACGTTCCTGCCATGGACGCCAATTGCTGCATCGCATCTAGCTCTTGCATGGATCATCATGCAGTGGGGCATCTACTGCACACCAAGCGATGCTTATATGCTGCCGCCACACTTTCGGCACCAACTATACATGTCCGATTCTATGGACATTCGAAAACAAATCCCTTTGTAGCTAATCTCCAGGTCAGCACGGGCGTTTGGAAAGAGGAGAGATGTTTCGATCACATCAGGAATCTCGTCTTGCTTGCAGACAAGGGCATCTCCGGAACAAATTCGGTATGCTGCTGTGCACGTCGAAAGCGGGAATTTTGCTCTGTACATACACACCGAGAACTCGTCGCTAAGTCTTCTATTCGTGGACAAAATTGTCGTACCGAAGCCTAAACTATTTTTATAGCTAATTTTTCTGGATCAATTGAACTTACGGAGCTTGTTGCGACATAAAGGCATATAGAATAACAGTACGACTTGTTCTCTTTATGCTTCGGATATTGAAGAGAGTCTTGATCATCTTTTCATTCAATATCCGACGGTGTGTAAAGCATGGGATATGCTTCATCTCTTCCTTCTGGCTATCTCACAAGATTAGTCGATAGTTATGCGGGAATTTGCTTTGGCAAATCACTTAATTAGACCATTCTACAAAGAGTTGTTCTTTCTTATATGCTGGTATATTTGGCTTCGTCGCAATAGAAAGATCTTCAACTCTACCAATTTACCGGTGGCTGTTTTGCTTCGAAGGTGCGGACTGATCTACATCTCCTTTGACCTGTTTGCTCACGTTTCATTAGTTCTTTTTCTCCTTGGTTTTGGTCTTTGTACGTAAAATTTTGAGAAATAAATAACTATGGGGAGACCTCTGTAGTTTTTTGCTTAAAAATTGTCGTACTTTTCACCTGTGATCATCTTGTTGCTTGTTTACCTATGAGCGTTGCTTGTTTACCGGGCTATGGCGTGCGTTGATAGATTGTTACTGATGCTTACTTTACCTAACCGACTAGACTCAATCAAACCCGTTAAGATAACGAGCTAGCTCGACTCAACTCATTATCTTAACGAGCTCAAATCTCAACTTGGCTCAACTCGTTAAAAGCTCGAGCTCGTTAAACTCGTTACAAATGTGAGCACTAAGGCATGCATGTTTCAGTCCGTAAACTATCAAGAACAATATAAATCATGTTTCAGTCAGTAAACTAGGAGGAAATGACCATAATTTGGGAGACTTTTATGTACTTGGTCAAGCTTGCACTCATATGATGAATAGTCAAATACACAACGTACAGCTGATTGCTACAGTACATGGCACAACGTAAATGGCGAGCCTAAAAAAGAGTAGAATTTAGTAGATCAACATAATTCAGATTGTAAATCCAATTCTATGATTCAAATGGAACAAAAAATCAACAGGCAGTTGCATATGAAAGAATACCCCAAATAAGATCTTTTCTCCCTTCAGTGTCCTAAATTGAAGGATTAGGATGGCATCAGGGAAGGGCATGGCACAAAATAAACTCATTCAGTCTCAAACCCAATTTTCTTAGTGACCCAATAATTAGTAGTTTGGTACTGCATTGTATGCTCCATAATTTTATTTGACCAAACTTCAAGCAGAACAATGTTTGTGTAATTGTATAATTTGGTCATGAAACTTTGCTGGTTCTTCTTGGCCAAAAACAAAGTAAACCTTGTAAATATAAATCCTGCTGATGCTTGTCAAAATAATCCATTGTGCTAAATTATCCTATTGAATGCAGCTAAAATCTTCTCAACAGAAAGAAAAGGATGAACCCAAACCACGTGAAAGCCATCCTTACAAGAGAACTAAATTTTAAGTCACATTTTTCTCTAATGTCCACCTCAGCTTTCAGAATATGCTTATAAGAATAAGGGTCTGTTTGGTAGAGCTCTAGATTCTAGCTTCACCTGAGATCTGAAACTTGTAGGTTAAAATAAAGTGAATTAAGTTTATATTTTTGGTCTAAAATGTAAACAAGATAATTCATCTAAACACTATTAATATACTCACAGCTCTAGCTCCACGGATCTGGTGAAATTAGGAATACCCAGCTCATTGGTTCGTTTAACTCGCTAACTCACTCGTTTAACTTGTTAATTTGCTCGTTAAACTTGTTATCTTAACGAGTTTGAATCGCTGCTCGGCTCGACTTGTTAAGAAATGAGTTCGAGCGGAGCCGAGTTTTCGAGTACTCTTGTAGCCCGTGAGTTTCGAGTTTTTTTCCACCCTAGCTTACCACCCCACTGCATCAAAGGAAACTCAGGAAACGGACAGTTATCTCTCTAGAACATGACCATTCTCAACATATTCCCAACATACAAATTCGACAAACTAATCTTAATTTTAGTGTGAAACTGGGAATACAGCCGTACAGTGCAGAAAACTTAGGAACACACAATAAGAATAACACTCCTTTGTTAGTACAGGATCTCGATCACACGTAACTACTGTCGAAGATCTGCTAAGATTCCTGGATGCCCATCAAGATAGGGAGAGGGACATTGGTCCGAAAGCTTTGGTTTATTTTTCATTGTTTCATTTTTTTAAGTTTAGCATCTATCTAAGTGAAATTGTAAGTTTGTCTCCTTCTCAACTGCAGCAAACACCATGCTTTCATACTGCACCTACCAAGCTTTCATACCATGGCAGTGGACCTACCGCGATAGGTGATACGTGTCGTTTCTAGTCATTCTGCGGTTGAGAAGAAAGCTAGTGTTTTTTATTTTGTTCGAACGAAGACCAAATTTGAAAAAAAAAAGATTAAGAGGCAACAAAACCCAAAATCTCCATTGGCTTGTTGGTTTGACCTGTTCAGCCCGATGAACGACGCACCGACCAGGGTTAACCAAACTGTTTTCATATTGAAAATAGAAATCCAGGCGGTAACTTGTTACCGCGAAAATCGTCAAAAATCGAAAGGTTTAGAAATCAAACGGATTGGGAAAAAATTTAAAAAAATCGAAAATCGATCGGTTTTCTCAAAAATCAATTGGCGAATCAATTTTTTTCCCGCGTTTGAGTTTTGAGTGATTTTTGTCCGTTTTCACGAAAAATTGCTCAGTTTTCACCGTGATTTTCGATCAGTTTAGGATTTTGAGCCGACTCGATATAGTCGATTTTCACGGTTTTCGAGTCGGGTTTTCACAATAAAGTGAACCCTGCACCGATCACGCCTCCGTGCTCGGAGAAACTATGGAAAGCGCGAGTACGCTGCAGCACGCACGGCCGCCGCACTATAATTCCGCATTTCACCAAGGGCGTAGCCAAAATTTTAGGCAAGGTTGGTCCAACTAAGAAATAAAATACAACCGCATAAGTATAAAATGCGCTGCAGCCTGTCGTGATCCAAAATCCAAATTCAATTTTCTGCCGCACAAGCACAAGGCACGATCCAAATCCAACTGCCTGACGCACAAGCACATGCACATAGGGCTGTAAACGAGCCGAGCTCGAGCGAGCCTGGCCCTCCAGACTCGAGCTCGGTAAGGCTCGGCTCGAGCTCGACTCGAGCTCGAGTTTGGGTTCGAGCCTGGACTCAGGCTCGAGCTCGGCTCGGTCCAGGCTCGAGCAGGCTCGAGCTCGGCTCGACTAGGCTCGATAAGCTTGGGAAGCTCGGTAAGCTCGAGTAAGCTCGGTTATTTTGTAGGCTCGGTAGGCTCGGTAACAAGCTCGAGTAAGCTCGACTCGAGAAAGCTCGGTAACAAGCTCGAGAAAGCTCGATTTAAGCAAGCTCGATCCAGGCTCGAGTAGGCTCGCGAACTATTCGAGCTCGGCTCGGTTAGGCTCGTGAGCTCGAGCTCGAGTTAGCTCGCGAGCCTCGAGCTTTTTTTACAGCCCTACATGCACATGCACAGAGGCGCTGCTCAACAACAAAGAACGATTGAAGTATTGAACGAACCAGTAGTGACTGCGAGTCTGCGACATTCTATCTTCCTACTGACTGTATATATGTGAACTAAAAAATACACGATAAACTAAAGTATTGATTATACCGTAGCATAACTGTGCCAACTACTACGCCCCTGCATTTCACAGCTCGCGAGAACCGAAACGGTTTCGCTCGAGAGGAGAGAAAAATCTCAACGGTCGCTTTGCCGCGGGATTCCTCCCCCCGTTCGCCACATGGCTTCCCCCAGAAGCAAGCTAATGGAATGGCATCATCATCAAACCACCACCGGAGATTCGAACCACCCCAACGAAAACACAACCTACCCCATTATGAGTATATACGATTATTAATGATGGAATAGAATTAGTGATGACCTGTGTCCCACATGATTCCATTCATATTTCTAACGGCATGACTTGATCTTCAAGTCACATTCTACTCTAGATATATGCTCTTCTATCCTCAAGTAATATATCATCTAACCATTCCGACAACTCTATCTTCCTACGTAATATCAGAGCCGAGAGGTTTTAAATTTAATACCTGCTTGATGCAATTAAATATAATAATTACAGTCCCCTCTTATATCACATCTTAGATCTGAGAAAGTCCTTGTATACGATCGCGTGCAGTAACTGAGCATGAGAGAAAATATTGAAGTACAAGTAACTTATCCGTCTTTTTTTATTGGGGACATATTTAGTGCAATCATGATTTTAATGCAATCATCGTGCAATCCAATTAAGAAAATTTTTAAAATATTCTGAAAAATATCATGGATGTACATCTCATCTTACCTCATCTACATATAAAATTTCATGATCAAATTCATCCTATGCTAAGAGTAATGAAAAAGATAAATTTCTGACAAACTTGAATAGTTCAAATGCACCCTAAATTTGTCTTTTTTGTAACTTCTAGCATAGGACTAATTTGATCATGAAATTTTATATGTAGATGGGGTAAGATGAGATGTATATCTATGATTTTTTTCGTAATTTTTGAAACTTTTCTTAGTTGGATTGTACGATGATTGTACTGAATATATTCTTTTTATTAGCGTAAGTTTTTGAATAAACTGATTGGTGTGCAGTATGAGCTATTTTATCTTGAAAAATATCGCTGCAATCACCTCTGGTGAAACCATTGCAACTGAACTAAAAAAGTTTCAAAAATTCTGAAAAAAATCATGGATGTACATCTCAACTTACCCCACCTACATATAAAATTTCATGATCAAATTCATCTTATACTAGCAGTTACAAAAAGACAAATTTCGCATGTAACCGCTAGTATAGAATGAATTTGATCATGAAATTTATATGTAGGTGGGTAAGTTGAGATGTATATCCATAATTTTTTTCAGAATTTTTGAAACTTTTTTATTTCAAAGACGCTGCTTACCGGAGTTGCACCGATACGTTGCCTTTATCTTCCTGCTCCTGTGAACCGACACGCCGAGTATGGACCGCGTGTCAGTAGCGCAAGGCACAGCACGAGCTGGAACGGGAAGCGACCGGCCAACTGGCCCTCCGGCCGGCGCATGCATCATTCTGTTGGGCCCGCCTGCCATGGGCGCCCGGAAATAGAAGAAGCCCTGTCGGCGACGCACGTGGACCAACCAGCGGCGCTTATAATAGGCCTGCACTGCACGCGCTCGCCAAATTATTTTCCACCTTCCGCCTCCCCGAGCTCAACACAAGCTCGCAGAGAGAGAGAGAGAGAGAGAGAGAGAGGTAGATGCAGGGAGCCGGGGAATCCTATTCCCGTTCCTCTCCTCCGCGCGCGGCTCCGCCTCTGGGTTCAAAGCGCCGCGCGCTTCTGAGGCTTTTTGCGCCTTCCGCGCCAAGCGATTCGCCTTCGCCCAGGTGCGTGATCGTCAATTCGTGATCCCTAGGACTGCTGCTCCTCGGTTGATCCGGTGGGGCTATCCATCGCTTAATAGGTAAATAGCGGAGGCTTTTCGTGAGATTTGGGCAAGTACGCGTGGGTTTTTTCGGTTTGGGGTTTTTATGGTCGTTGTTTGGGTTCTGAACGGCTTGGCAAAATGTGGCGCTTCCGATCTGGCGGGCAAGGATGGTTGAGCCCATTTTGTTCCTTGCTACAATGCTTCGGGATAATTGTCAAGCTTTTCAGATTTTTTTCTGGGGTATAATCCGTTTGAATTTTCAGTGTCTTAAGTTGTCAGGATGAGTGCATATAATTCGTAACTCCAATTTGAGCATTTCCCTCTTTATTTGTCTGCCTTATCGAAGTCTGCAACTAGCGTCGAGTTCTACATTTCTTTACGAGGCATAACACACATATTATTTTGGGATCATTTTATGGCCCTCTTGTTTTAGATTCTTCTAGATTATTGGTGGAGCAATTTGGTTATTTGCCACTTCAAACATGTGGCTCCGCAAATTTGTCACTGGACCTATATTTTATTGACTCAGATGGTCCCATATATTATTAGCTCAAGTGGCATCATAATCAAAGAGTCAATCTTTTAAGTGGCAAATAACCAACAGGATGACAGTGACAGTGACTGATATCTCTTTCCTTGTACTGGAAGGGACGTGCTTCAGTGCTTGCATGCTATTCCAAATATAAGCAGCTGTGAATTTTGAAGCAGATCACCATATACCAGTTTAGCCAAGTCTTTGGGTGTGTTTAGTATAGCTGAGCTGGATATTCCTAACTCTATCAGATCCGTGAAGCTGGAGTTGTTGGTACATTAAAAGTGTTTAGATATGTCATCTTGTTTATATTTTAGACTAAAAATATAAACCAAACAGGGCCTTTGTGTAATGATCTAGTACTATCATCTCCAAACCATTTGTTTGAATAGAATGAAATCATGCACTTAGCAAAAACAGAACCGCATGTGTGATTTATCAATATTTATTTGTATTCGTGCTGAACTAATTGGGGGGCATTTGGTTGGTGGTTGGTGATGAAATTTCACTAGTGGGAACCTGAAGTGGTTCGTTAGTATGCCAATTGATATTTGTTCAGTGACATACTGGCATAGTTGACACGTGGGCTACAAAAATAGTTTCATCTAATGATATAAACGTTAAATTTTACAAAGTACATTCACAATTACTTTATCCTAGTTAAAACTCTCCAAGATATTAATGGATGTTAACTAGGCTTTTGAATTGCATATTGCAACAAAGTGACTATAAACGTGCTTACACTGCTGCATACGTCCCAACTACTAAATTTTCGTAGACATCTGCTTGACAAATTGTGCCAGTAATCAACATAATTGAAATATTGGGTTAGTATACATTTTGCCTGCAAAAGAACATAGCTAAAGTACACCAGTAGATTTCATAGTCTTGTATATCTTTGTAATGTAACATGAATATTGCAGGTTGCAAGCTTCAATGGAGAAAAATTCTTGCAAAAATAATATGCTGAAAGAATTCTATGTCCCAACCTATATTTTTGTGCCAGAGTCTCCACCGGAGCAAGTTTCTCAGATACCCAGCTGTCCAGTGATTGTTTTTATCAACACCAGAAGTGGTGGCCAACTGGGACGTGATTTAATTGTCACATACCGAAATCTTCTCAATCATGCTCAGGTAGATGTCAATTTCACCAGATATATTTGTTTTGTATTACAGAACTCTTTCATTTTTACTGCAAAAAATTAATATATAGATTTAGGGCAAGTCCTAAATATCTGAATTTCAGGTGTTTGATCTGCTTGACGAAGCTCCAGACAAGGTCTTGCACAAATTCTATGGCAATTTGGAAAGGCTCAAGTGTGCTGGAGACACTCTTGCTGCTGAAATCCATAAGAGATTGAGGCTAATAGTGAGTGCAACCTGGCAATTTTTACTAAGAAGTTCTCTTGCTAATATTTCTACTGTTATTTTGTCTTTTTACTCATTTGAATATCTGAACTTACATCTTTTATTTCATGGAACTTCAATTAGGTTGCTGGAGGTGATGGAACAGCAGGTTGGTTGCTTGGAGTTGTATCTGATCTCAAGCTAGTACATCCACCTCCCATTGCTACAGTTCCCCTGGGAACTGGAAATAACTTGCCATATTCATTTGGATGGGTATGTCCAAGAAAGTAGTGAATCAAGACAATCTTGTTCTTTCTGTTAGATCTTCTTATACGAGAGCTTTGTGTTAAATTGCATGAGACTTTTCTGTTGGACCTGCTTTACCTTTTAACTTGATGACAAGACCTCCAGTGTTGGATTCAAATATTTTCTTTTTTGATATGCAGAGACTAAATTTTTGCTATGTTTTAGTTTTTTTTTCTATGTGCAGTCATCTTTAACTTAAGTATCTGTCCATGTTAGTGCCATAGATTTCACATCATCAGTTTAGATAAACTACTCTTATTTCTCTTTACGTTTCATGGTGCCATCTCTATATGTTAGTTGCTACATAATAATTTATTTGATTGGCTGTCAATAATATCAAAACATTGACATGCAGGGGAAGCGAAATCCTGGAACAGATCATGAGTCGGTCATATCATTCCTACATTTGGTAAGAGAATCAAGAGAGATGAGCATTGATAGGTGGGTTTCTTTTGTACAGTCTTCAGAAACCTGCATCTAAGAGCATCTCCAACAGTGCCTAAAATCTATTCCCAAAACCTGATTTTGGGCTTAATTGCAAAAAAAAGTACTCCAACAGTTCCTCTTTCTAGCTCCTCAAATTTTGCACGCCCAAAAACAGCACCCGACTCCTCATTTTTGCGCGCTCTGTCCGCTCCCAATCAACATTATTTCGCGCCAGATGACCCACGGACCAATTTAAAGGTGTTTTTAGGAGAAAATATAGGAACTGTTGGAGAACAAGGTATTTTGTAGACTCAAATTTTTTAGAAAGGTCCCAATCTAAGAATATTGGGAGTCTAAATATTAGGAACTGTTGGAGATGCTCTAATCTTCATATCAATGGTGACTATCATTGGTATTTACTACAATATTTCAGCTGGCATATTGTCATGAGAATGGAAAGCCCAAAAGGTTCTCCTTGCGATCCAATTGCTCCTTCTGATTTGCCTCATTCTCTGCATGCCTTTTGCCGTGTCCCAAAGACAGATCCAGAAGATGTGGTAACTACGTTTGACTTAGACTAATTTTATGTGTATAATTATTAGAGAACTCCCCTCTTTATATTTTGTATTAGTACTACTCCCTCCGTTCTTTTTTAAGTGACGTTTTTTACTTTTCATGGTCTACAAGATGTGACTTAAACAGTGGCTACTTTATCTTATTATATACTAATAAAATTATAATATTATGTAATATTGTTAACAACAAATCTAATAATATAGTTTTCATGCAACCAATCTAGATAGCTTTAATCATATTAGTGGTCAAATTCAAAGTTTGACGCCATAGATTCTAGGGTGCCACTTAAAAAAGAACGAGGGAGTAGTTTTTTTTTTTTACTTTTTTGCTTTTTGTGAAGCTGCTGTGTATTTTCTGAAAGAGCGCTATTCATTAGTCATCACCTTCATTACATTTATTTGTCATGCGGGTATATACATTAGACGGACATCTGAAATAGTTATTATTTAACAAAGCGAGGTAACCTATATCATGCATAAAAAACAAGAGCTTTCCGAAAATTACAATTGCTTGCTTGTGGTCTTGTGCTATTGTGTACTACGTCTAGTTGTTAGTTCTTTCATAGTCTTATTCTAGCACAGGAGCATAGTGAGTTCTCTCTCCCAGCTCGGAAGGAATCTATGGAGAGAGAACTCAGAGAAGTCAATATTTCAAGGTGGGCTGATGCAGATCAGGAACAGAGTAGCACTAGGATGAAAAGAAAAGGCATACTACTTCTCTGTGAAATACTAATCTATTCTTTATTGATGAGGAGGCGAACCACCTACAACCTTTTATCAACTTTTGAAAAACAGTTCCTTTTGTCCAATTATGTAAATAACACATTTCACATCTTCTGAATTACACACCGAAACACAGCCGTCTGATACATTTAGATTTTCAAAATATTTAATCTGGACATTTTTCAACTCATTGAATAGAACTTAATTATGATTGCTTTGTCTATAATACTTGATGATTGTTCCTTGCTTTGATCTACCTAAGTATAGTTGATTTGCACTATATGTCTCTCCATTCATAAATTGAATTGTTTAAATGTTAATTGTTGAAAAAGAGAAAGCGATCTTTTTGAATTATTCAGCACCATGTTATCTGTATAACCTTCTTTCGATATGTTCCCAGGAATATTCTTACACATTCCGTGGGGGTTTCTGGAATTATTTCAGTATGGGTGAGTTACTTGTTCAAAATATATTTTGTATGTCAGTGATCAATTTTTTTGGTTGATTCTTGCTCATCTACAAAAGTGGGCGAAAAAAAGAACATAAACATTTTTTGTTTAGCTAAGCCAAAGCTTGAAAGACACTCTTTTATTCTGTCACAGGAATGGATGCCCAAGTGTCATATGCATTTCATTCTGAGAGGAAATTTCATCCAGAGAAATTCAAGAATCAGTTGTCTAATCAGGTGAACTAAGCTTCTGTGTATTTCTCTTATTTAGTTTTAATATGTTCATTGTTTGGTTTTGATCTCTCTCCCTTAAGATGAGTCTCATTTGTGTACATGTTCAGCTGTGCCGCGACCAACTGCTTTTTTGCTCTGTAGTGCAGAAAACATATTTGAAGCTGGCATGCACGCAAGGATGGTTCTGTACCTCTATATGCCATCCAATGTCACGGTAAGTCCTTTGTTGGCGCTTACTTGAGTATGGAACTGCCTTGTGGAAAATAATATTGGTCACAAACTCAATATTAATTTAGTACATTCAGAAAAAAATAGTCAAGGCTTGTTGATAACATTGTATTTGGCTCACGTCATGCTTGGCATGCCTTTTACTGGAACGCAGGAACATTGCTCACCTTGCTAAAATAAAGATAATGAGGAAATCTGGAAAATGGGAAAACTTGGAAATTCCACAGAGGTAAGTCTGCTGTGCTTTTCCTTTCACTGGCTGCATGCCTGCATAGATCAGTTTGGGAGGTTATGTGCTAATCTTTGAGCACTGATGGAACTAGCATAAACAATGATATACGAAGAATAGCACGGGTTTATTTGGAAATTCTCTTATCCTCTCTCTCTCTCTCTCTCTCTCTCTCTCTCTCTGTGCGCGCGCGCTTGCTAATAAACTTCGGGGGCTTATTTGGCTTAGCTTAAAGTGGCTTATGACGCTTATAAGCTCAAGTCAGGAGGGTTTCGCTAATAGGGTCTATACATCTTCTTTGTGAACCCAGGTTATAAACCTCATAAAATTCTCCTCTAATTTATGATGTTTAGGTTGATTGCTCTTGATGATATGATGTGAGATTACTTCTTCAAAATTAGACATCGATACATAATGTTCTGAATAAGTTTTTACACAAATGCAGTATACGGTCCATTGTTTGTCTCAATTTACCCAGCTTCTCTGGTGGACTGAATCCCTGGGGAACACCAAATAAGAGCAAGCAAAAAAAAGTGAGTTCAAGGCATAATGTTAACATCATTCGTTGTGTAGCAGTATTTTATTTCTGGTGGTATTGAACTTAATTTGAATATTGTTTTAATGATACAAAAAATATCATTTGAATTATACTATTGCAGAGAAACTTGGTAATGCCTCCACTTGTGGATGATGGCCTTTTGGAGATTGTGGGTTTCAAAGATGCTTGGCATGGGCTTGTCTTGTTATCTCCGAAAGGCCATGGCACCCGTCTTGCTCAGGTAAAATGGTAAATAGTACAAATGCAGGTTGGATTTATTAGTTTCTATTTACCTCCCCCACCCCTCTTTATTCGTGGTCCACCATGTGGCTCGCCACTATAATATTCCATCACTTAGTCTATGGATGCAAATAACGCTAGTTAGGGACTTGCAAGACTCGGAATGCAGTTGAACGACATAAGTAGCAGAACTGATATTTTTTAAGCCCTATGCTGCAATTACTTACAAACAAAACTACACTGCTAAAGCATATTTGACCCTCAATTTGAGTTAAGCTAGCGCATGGACGCTGAAATTTTATTCATCCCCAGGCTCACCGCGTACGATTCAAATTCCACAAGGGCTCTACCGACCATTCTTACATGAGAATTGATGGGGAGCCCTGGAAGCAACCTCTTCCAAAGGACGACGGCAAGGTCGTAGTGGAGATCTCCCATGCCGGGCAGGTCAAGATGCTCGCAACTAAAGACTGCATAGCTAAAGGCATCAACGAGTCCCCAGAAGCTTACCCAGAGTCCAGCTCGAGCGACGACACAGACGACGACTTTGCGGAGGAGCGGGAGAACTTCGGTGCCGCCTTGTCGTTTCGGTACATGGGCGACGTGAACGAAAAGTAGAAGCTTGCGTTTCTGTTGACCGAGCCTTTGTACAGCATGTTTGCGTAGGGAGTAGATTGCTGCACTAATTTGGGGGAGTTGCCTCTGTAAGATCCTTCCTGTGACAAGGTTGTTGGTGCATGGCACAAAGTTGTTGTGGACCTTACAAAGGCTACTGGGCTACTGACTATCTTGTACCATAAGAATTTTCTAGTCCAGTTTTTTCTTCTCCAGCAACATAGACATGGAAATTAAAATGGTCGTAAGTGTTTTAAAACGTAATTGTTCATCTCACGATCAATCAATAGTACACCAATAAAATCACAAGAATAAACTATAGAGCACACAAAGTAAGGAGACAAAGCTCTCTTTCTTTATTAGATTGGTTCTCTTGTACAAGGGGTACTAAATATATAGTATAAGGCAGCAAGAGATATATTCGGATTCGTATATATAGAAATAGAGTCCAATCAAATATGAACTCAAATCAATCTATTATCTTAACACGTCCACTTGGGCGAATACTATGAATACATAAAAGGTGTTAATGCACTCAACGGTATTACGCACCATATGACTTATGGATATGGTTAGTCACACGCCTTAGCTAAACACATTCACATGAGGCTTTATATAAAATGATAATCTTTGAGCGGTTGGTAGAAATAGCTACTAAGGTCTGCATAAAAAATCACCAAAAAACGGCTGTACCACCACAAAGAAATACAAAACCAGTATGAGATTTGGCACTGTGAAGATCAGACAGATAGCCAACATTCATATATCCTACCATGGTTAAGTCTTGTTTCTTCTAAAAAAACAATCTAAGATCTTGAGTACCTTAGAGGTATCTGAGTAAAGTCTTAATACTAGCCCAATAACTTTTGATTAGGGTTGCACTGTGTCTTGCTAGCAAATTTACTGTGAATGCAATATCAGGCCTTATGCAATTTACAAGATACATAAGTACACCACTGACGCTTAAGTATGGGACTTCAGATCCTAAGACTTCCTCATTTTTCATCTTTGGCTTGAAAGAATCTTTATCCACTTCAAGAGATCTTACTACCATAGGGTTTTTAAAGGATAATATTTATCTATATTAAATATTTTTGATACTTTCTTGGTATAGGTAGACTAGTGTATAAAACTTCCTTCTAGGAAATGCTCGAGCCTTAGGTCTAAGCAATATTTGGTTTTACCCAAATCTTTCATCTCAAACTCCATCGTAAGGTAAGAACTTGTTTCCTTTATCTCCTCTATGGTTTCCATTATATTCAGATCATCGATATAAACTGAGATGATACAAAATCTATTCTAAGATTTCTTTATGAGACTCTTAAGAAGACTCAAAAGGACAATGTGACATCGACTTCCTAATATAAAAGGAATAACAGGGGGACTACTGCATGTCTCCGTATAAATCATTTATGTCCTCTTGGGAATATATGGTATTCTTTCGAAATTCATTTAGCTCAGTCTCAATAAGATCATCTTCATCCATGGGAGAGTCTCGATATCCAAGATGGCCCTTTTTAAATTCTTTCGTAGGATCGGAGACTTTATCATCATTCTTTTTCATTTCCTCCTCAACAATAGATTGAGCGATGAAATATGCCTAAACCTTATTCCCTTGATTCTTCTGGAATCTTCTAGTGGATTTCATGTAAAGTTTCATCAAATGCTTTGGGATGCGGTATGTACGTAACCAATGGCTAGTACATCCACACCTAAAGTATGGTTGTGAAAGATCTGCAGCCTTGTTGGCTGGGTCTTGCTTCTAGAAGTAGCTTGATATTTTCGTTTCACTTTTCACTTAGGTTTACCTCTTCCTTTTGATTTTTACCATTCTTCCATTTATCCCCTCTATGTCTTTGGTCCTTTCCGCAGCCACGGCTATTACTAGCCTGTTGAACATTTGCATATACTTCAAGCACTGCATGACTCCCACTAGGAAGAACTTAATGATTTTTCATCAGGAGTTTATTGTGCTTTTCAATTTCTAGTAGAATGCATATAATCTCAAAATACTTCGGTATTTTGCATGATGGCACTGTTGATGCAATATCTTTATATTAGGGTGGAATATGCACAATGTCTTATCGATCATTTCAACATTAGTAACTTTCTGATTACAGATTGCTAATTTGGCAATAAGTTTGTGCATAGCAGAGTTGTATACTGTCACAAACTTAAAATTCTAGAAGCGCGGGAAGGTTCATTATCATTGCGCTTCTGGCAATAGAACGAATATTTGCTGGTTTATATAATTCCTTTAGGGAATTTCGTAGAGCCAGCGGATTCTCCTCTATTAAATGTTCGGCCTTCAGGTCCGTATGGAGATGGTGCCTTAGAAAATGTAAAGCCGCATACTTAGCAGCTTCAGGAAGAGCAGGAGTACAAGCTTTTGGCTAAAAATTGCAGCTCCAAGAGATCGGACTATTAGGTTGATCTTGGTACCCATTGTCTAGGTGAGGTAGTTGCTGACATTTAGGGGAGCTCGGCAAATTCTCTCTTGGTGATGTCTGACATATCTATATGCAAGCAAAATATGAATTTTACTTAGGTAAAATATTATTTTGCATGCTTATAATTAGACCAGCAAAATTTGGTCTATAACTATTCAGTAGATAATTATCTCAAATTTTGTAAATTTTTCTAATATTTTTCATAATTTTTTGCTAATTATTAAGCAATTTTAAGAATTATCAATTAACAGAAAAATAAATTCTTGCATACATGAACGTGGAGTAATGCTAAGAAAAATAAATCCAAAAGGCATGATGCTATCAATGTGTCATCTATAATTTTTTCCAGCAATTTTCGTAATTTTCTATTGATGATCAAGCAATTTTCGAATTACAACATAATAGAAAAATTAATTTTAGCACATATAAAACATGGATTAAAGCCAAAAAATAAACCCAGCGTATGGAACTTTCAATATATACTAAATATCAATTTTACTAATTTTACGGAAGTCCATACATCTAGAGACATATTTTTAGGATTTAATAACTAATTATTGAAAATACTGAAAATGACTAGGGCTAAAGTGTAAAATTTGCTTTTTTTTTTTGAAAAATCTGTCAATAGGCCAGACGGTCAATGGGTCGTACGGCCCATGGGCCCTCTTAGGCCAATTAAAGGCAGTGGCTAGGGTTTAGAAACCCTAGCCGCCATGTATTCTTCTTTACTTGAGGCGATCGGCCACCACCGCCGCCTCTTCTATCGTGGTCGCCACCGGTGCCACAGGTGCCATAGTCGACGCCAATGACGCTGCGAGCATCGCCATCGGCGGGTGTCTTCTGCCTCAATTACTCACGCCGAGAGCTGTATGCTTGCGTTAAGCGGAGCTAGGACTTTTGTACGCCTCGGGCCAAAAAATAAGTGACTGTTACTATTGTCAAAGACTACAGATATTTAGATATAACAAAAGTACAGCACAAATACACAATTAAAAATAAATTTGAATTCTACACTTAATATTTAAATTAAATAGATAAAATATGTCAAAAAATATAGCGTAGTGGAGTGGTAGAAATGTTAATACCTAATTAAGGAAGGTAATACCAGTTTAGCACTAATTTACTAGTATTTATCTAAGATTTCAATGATTTTCACTACTATGTACCTGTATAGAGCATGAGTTTCACTTTTGTCCAGGAGAGCTGGATGATCACATAAAGAGAGAACCTGAAAAAGCACCATTAGCAAGTAAGCAACCATGAAACAAACATTCATCACACAACTAGAATCCAAGGCACACAAACTCACCTCTTTGAAAAAAGTAACTAGTTGTTGACCAAGGGATTGCAGATTTCCAATGTTGCACAAGAGATGTAGTTGATTTAAATCAAAATACAAACCTCGTCAAAAGGAAGTGATTCGGATTTTTCGCAATTCTTGTTGTAAGTTCTGAGAAGAAAACTAGATCATAACCCAAGTTTCTAAAGAGTCACACTAAAAGTAATGCATATGAAGTAGCCCAGATAAGAACAAATTTTGCAGAATTACATAAAGTAACAACGGCTAGGAAATCAATGTTGAATTACAGTTTGAATCTTAACAATCTTGAATAACAACATGGCATGATCAAAATATTCAAGAATCAAGACAGTTAGACATGAATGTATAACACTCAACTTGAATCCTCAAGATGATCCGTAACAAGTAACAATGACAGTGAATCGGTGACAACTAAGAACAATGAAATTTCGACATGGCTAATTGGCTATACTAGATTACTAGTCATTAGTCAACACAGGTTGAAAACACTAAAAGTTCAGACTTTTGACATGTTGCTTTTACCAATCACCAGAGCTTGCGACCGACGGGAGGCCGAGGACCAGACGACGGGGCCAAGGGGGCTAGGGGCGGCCGTCGGTGGGCGTTGCTAGGGGCGGCGACCGTGGCTTCGTCCCTCGCGGGATCGGCCAATGAGCTGATCTGCCGATCTATCGTGGGCCTCGTGGCCTCGTGCTCGTGGGATCTACCGGTCGATCTGCAGCCTGCTGGGGCCGAGGCGACAGCTGAGAGCGGCGGGCCGGCGGTGGCGACGCGAGCTCAGATCAGGCGGGAGGATCTGCGGCTGGAGAGGAGAGCGACGGCGCGACAGCGAGCTGCGAGCGTGAGTGCGTGACCTTGCGTGCTCGCCCAGCGCCCTGGTGGCCTGGTCAAGCAAAGCGAGTGGGTTGGTCAGAGCCTTGGGCCAACAGTGTTTGTATAGTATCATTTGGGCTAGGCCTCGGACCCGGGCCCCACTGGTCCGAGGCCCAGCTCCGCCCTGCTGGGGCACACAAGGAGTTCGGAGGGCGTCGCTACTGGGTCGTGGCCATGAGTGTCGCTGGCACAGATTCCATTGGAGCGGGTGCCATCACGGGCGTAGCTTGCTGGCGTGCACAATCTTCAGGGCACCGCCTCCGCCACGTTGGGCACTGCATCAGTCGCCGCCAGTTGCGCATTTCCATTTTCTTTTTTGTTTTTTTGTGATGATGAACAACACCTCAGCATTAATCTATGATAATGATATGATGATCTGCAAGATAAAAAATTAAGTATATGTGATTCACTTGCGTAGCTTAAACTTACATATGGCTTGCAGCCGATTAAATCGTGTGTAGCCGGATGATTTCGATATCGTGTAGATCGATGCAGGTAGACGAACTCGATTGGCCTCGGTTGAACTGATAACGTGTTGTAAAATATAGTCATTCACTCACAATCAATCAATAATATGCCAACAAAATGACAAGAATAAACTATGGAGCATACACAAATTAAGAAGGCAAAGCTCTCTTATTTTTATTAGATTGATTCTCTTGTATAAGGAGATGCCAAATATATAGTAGAAGGCAGCGAGAGATAGGTACGGATTCGCCCACATAGGGGCTGTTTGGTTGCCTTCTCTCACAAGCCTGGCACGTTCGACTCAGCCAAACTGATGGGATACGGGATGCACAGATGCAGAGATGGTGTTTGGTTAAGTGTTTAGTAGGCAGGTATTTTGAAATTTAAATATTTTAAAATTTATATCGCAAGTGTGGTCTAGTTTTGTTCGAAAAAAATATCATGAACCCATTTTTGAAATCTGTTCGGTAATCGAAGATGCTAATCAAAAGATATAAATAAAAAAGAAAAAAAGGAAAACTTACATACCCACGTGGCACCGCTGCCATGCGTTGCATCCAGAGATACGCCTATTTTCTCCGTATCTCCAGAACCAGGCTGCATGGAGAATCTTGCATCCAGAGAGCCAGACTCAAAACTAGATGCGGGTAACCAAACATAAGAAAAAAATAAGATTCTGTATCTGTAGATGCAAATCTCTGTACATGCAGACAACCAAACAGCCCCATAAAGATTGAGTCCAACCAAATATAAACTCAAATCAATCTATATCTTAACAAGAACAAAAGGCATTTCATATAAAACCAGAAATGCAGTCATTCCACATGCATTACCAGCAGCGGCGGAGCCAGGGGGTGCAGCGGCTCATCAAAATGTATGTGTATATATATTAAACTTTGAAATTTCTAGCAAGTTACAAGTGTTACATATTGTATTTACTATATATTAAACTTTGAATATCAATCACTGGTAGAGGTTTACTCTATTCTTAAACTCACTCCTTTAGAAATTTCTGGCTCCGCTACTGATTACCGGGGTAATTGTCTCAACTGTAATTGTCTGAACTTTGAAGATCATGGGAGGGTTGCTTGTTTTAGTTGTTTATAAACAGGCCAGGCACTTGTCCTTGTCAAGTTGTCATCGCCCAAGTCTGAGCTCGCTTGAATCCTGCAGACAAACTTAATTGCATAATTTGGGAATTTCATTCGAACATCACGGTTCAGCCGCGAAAAACATGAAATTTTACCGTAATGAATCGGTCGGAGCACCTCGAGTAACGGGACCAAAAGCGACGTCACAACGAGAAAATTGACGTTTTACCATTATTAATATGTGGACTCGTACTTTTACCACTCATTCTATGACGCTCGCACTTTTACCACTCATCTCGGGCGTACTTAGCACATTTGCCATTTCCGGGATTTTACGCATTTTCGAGCTTTTTCTAAGATTTTTCTCGAGTGAATATCCGGTTTTGCCCCTGAGCCACGTTAGAAGGAGCGAAGAACCACTTGATCTGACTCTCTCTCTCTCTCTCTCGTAAAAAATTCCTCCCAGCTGCCTAGATCCATCCTTCTCAGTGTAGAAGTCTTGTTCGGCGAGGAGATTCTTCAGACGTACATCTGTCCGATCCTGTGTCTGCCAAGATTATTGGGGCCTTGAATTGCCCAGGAAAAAAGGTGAAAGAAAAAAAAATTCAAATCTTTAGGCATTTCGCCTGAGCTCGATTCGATTTCGAGGAGAGAGCAGAGCAGGAGCAACCAAGAATGGCGATGGAGCCGACGGTGAAGGTGGCGCTGGGCACGTCAGCGTTCGCCATCTTCTGGGTTCTGGCGGTGTTCCCAGCGGTGCCGTTCCTCCCGATCGGGCGCACGGCGGGGTCGCTGCTGGGCGCGATGCTGATGGTGCTCTTCGGCGTAATCTCCGTCGACGAGGCGTACGCCGCGGTGGACCTCCCCATCCTGGGCCTGCTGTTCGGCACGATGGTGGTGAGCGTCTACCTGGAGCGCGCCGACATGTTCAAGCACCTGGGCCGCCTGCTGTCGTGGTTCGAGGGCAAAACCGGATATTCACTCGAGAAAAATCTTAGAAAAAGCTCGAAAATGCGTAAAATTTCGGAAATGGCAAATATGCAAAGTACTCCCGAGATGAGTGGTAAAAGTGCGAGCGTCATAGAATAAATGGTAAAAATGCGAGTCCACATATTAATAAAAAAAAAAACGGCAATTTTCTCCGTCACAACCGTCTCTCTCCCCCCTCAAGCCCTCACCCTCCACCTCGCTTGGAAGCCGCCGCGGCGCTCGCCACGCTCGGGCTCGTCTCTCCCACCTAGCCTTCTTCAATCTCAGTCCTTTGGCTCGCCCACCCAGGCGGTGCATCCAAGAGGCGGTCGGCGGCGAAGGTGGAGCTACGTCGAGGGGCGGCACCCAGTGGGGAAGCCGCTGTTTCGTCGCATCTTGCCGCCAAGTGGCCCCCCGCAAACAACGACACAACGTCCCACATGTCAGTGCCATCCATCGCCCAGATTGGTGGTCCACCCGCTCCCGGTCCCGGACGCCGTCCGATCATAGTTGTGCGACACAGATTGAGTAAGACTACGCAGTAGAGGAAGTTTTTCACACTGGTTTCTATAGACGTTAGTATGTTATGTACTAGCAAATTATCCATGCGTTGCAATGTAAACATATTTTTTAACTAAATAATTAAATCATGTCATATGTTTATAAAAAATAAATTTCACTATTGAGTTATCATAAGGAGAGAAGTAGGCAATAAGCGAGTGAAGATGGAAAGAGATGCGGTTATTTTTCTTTTTGTTCAGCAGTCCATACGTTGGATCAGTAAAGATTATGTTTACAGCCTCTCGATTTGGATCGCGGATGATGCGCGCGATCAAGGTCCGTTTGATTGTAATGATGCGGCCCAGATTGGTAAGGAGGTAGTGTGTGTTGCGGAGGTATTGTTTCGAGAAAAACCCGTAAAGTATTAATTATTACCCGTTTACCTCCCTTTGATTTGTATCGCTGATGGGATTCGGGTTCTTGCACCGTTCGATCAACCTTGTGCGGCTCAAATTTAGTAATAGTTAATGTGTCCTAGATGGACATTTCCATAAGACCCCTTTGAATTATTTTACATATGCATTGCACTCCTCGTCGCAGACATGGCCGGTCGAGGCGGTAGGCACGGTCGCGTTGGGGATGAGACCGCGAGGGGAAAGGCTAGCCATCATCCACGCCGGCAGCGATCCTTCCTCTTGAGTCCTATTAATTCTTCGCGCGGGGTTATTTTCGTTACATATGCTTTTGCAACGATAACGCATCACAATGATCCATTTGTGTAGGTCTGTCTGGGTTTGGAAGATACAGTTTTGATTCTGCCGCTATTGGTCGATTGGACAAGCTGTTGGTGGCTATCACTGTTTGTTTCTTAATTGACATGCTTCAGATGGGGAAAAAAATTCAGAAATACTCTGCTGATCACTTTTTAATATGTAATATGCGAATATACTTTTTTTTAAAAAAAAAATTGGCCAAGAACACCGACATTTCATTATAGTAGAGAAACAACCGACGAAGCTATATACGCACTCACGCACCCCACACACACGCACACACGCACGCCTGCGCAAGATTCACGCCACGCGACGCCTCGCCGAGCCGAGCTCGAACGCGGGCGGGTGGAGCGAGCGCCTCTCGCTCCCACCAGTGGGCCGAAGCACCACTCGCAATATGCGAATATACTCATGTAACAATTCTGAACTTGGTGAATTTCACGGGAACATCTCCCATCTGCAAGTTCCTGGAGCATGTGCGGGTGCGGCAATGGACTAAGAGCATTTCGCGCGGAACCTGTGTGGCTGTGTCCTCGCTACAGCTCCTTCTTTTGTTTGGAGCTATGAGGGAGACAGGTTTGGCAGCTCTTACAGCTCTCTGCTCCCCAAGACGGACGGTACAGGAAAAGAACTTCAACCTTTCTTTTAGAATCAGTCCCTGAAGGTAATCTCACAATGTTCATCACTATCTGGAAGGATTGCAAATAAGCGCAAAATATAGGCCAGTTTCGACATCTTGATGAGGTGATTCAGTTTGTTACGACTGGAAAGATTGCAATTATGACTCAGGACTCAGGAGTTCACTGTGCACAATCTAGCACGGCACACTACAGTACTAAAGGTGTGTTTGGTAGGCCCAGTAATTTAGGTATTTAAACTTTACCAGATCCGTGGAGTTAAGTTTATGAATAAATTAAGAATGTATAGATGTATCATCTTGTTTATATTTTAGACAAAAATATAAACCTAATTCACTTTTATTTTAGCCTCTGAAGTTTATATATCTCACCAATTTCTGGGATCTAGACCTCTACTAAACAGGCCCTAAATACTGTTTTAACATGGAGCAGACCTGAACACATATGGGACTAAAATCAATATCGCTGGCATTTATTTGATTATTTCCACAGAAAGGATGATTTCATGGAATCAAAGTATACGCAAGATGCCGTGGGCGCACTCCCAATCCAGAAACATATGGAGTTGAAAAGTTACAGTGGTCACAACTCACGAGGGTGTTGTAGGCGAAGACGTCGACGGCGGCGCGGAGGACGCGCGCGGCAGAGGTTGCAGGTGAGCTTGGTGCAGAGGTAGACGTCGGGGCCCTCGCCGCGGGAGGTGGAGCACTCGACGAGGAGCGCGGCCTCGGCGATACAGCAACGGTTGGTTCCTTTCCTCCTCCGCGGTCACTGCCCACGCGGGAGGTGGAGCACTCGACGAGGAGCGCGGCCTCGGCGATACAGCAACGGTTGGTTCCTTTCCTCATCCGCGGTCACTGCCCACCATGTGTTTTTGGCTACTGCTCACCGTGGCCGTCACCTATTTCATGCCGGCGTCCACGGGATGCGGTTATGCCCTTTCAGCCGAGTCGGACGGCCTGCTGGTCTTTGCACGCCAGCTCGTTTCGTCGGAGTCTCTTAGGAGTTAGGACGCATTTTGCGGCTCTGCGCTGGCCCATAACGATGACTCTAATAAGTGAGGTGAAATCGAAATCGGATCGGATACCCATGAATAATAAATTTACTATATTTATTTTAATATTTTTTCTTGATATAGATACGATAGTTCGGATATGAATACAAATAATATCAAATACAGATACAGATCAAATACGAATTGAATCAGATACGGTTTCAAATATTTATGGAACATGATAACCCCTCAAATTGTACATAAAAAATCAACGAAAACACATAACTAGTTGATTTGATCAAAATATTATTAAAAATCGAACAAATATAAGCATTTTTATTCACTTAGACAATAGTTAGATACCATGCATGTCGCAAACAAAATTATATAAGACTTAGTTTATCACACAAATACAATTAGTATATCATACACGAGATTAAAATACAAAATGAAGGTAATCCTTACTTAGAGATACATATTGGAGTAAATACATAATATACTAAAAGTTTGATAATACTTAGATACTATGTCTCTAAAAACTATATAACACTTACATATAATTACCCAAAATTTATAATCTTTGTTGAATTATATTTAAAATAATAAATTATGTATTTATGAGTTTTTATGCATTTTTAGCTTCCTATTTAAAACATTTTCCTGTTAAGAATAGTAGTGTTTGATTTTTTGAGAAAAATTAAAATCTGACAAAATATTGAAAATAATTTTTAAATGTTAGATTGTGACTGGAACTTTCTAAAAAAAATATTTAATTTTAGTTTGCCAATTTTAATAATTGAAACTTGCTTTATGGATTAATTAAATTAGAAAACAATTTTAAAATTAAGAAATCATTTTAGGCCAAAAGAGTAACCTTGGCTCAGCCCACATGCATATCGGTTATCCGACCCATCAATATCCGGATTATCCGAACCCGTATCCGAAAAAAAAAATTCATATCTATATCCGATCCGATACTATCCGACAAATATCTGATCTGACAGAATCTGTATCAAAAAATTATCTGGATCAGTCGGAAACTATTCGATCTGTTTTCATCCCTACTCCTTAGTCGCCAGCAATTTCCCTTCTAATACGTGTGTTTTCTATGGGAGTTGCTACAGCCTACAGCAAGCCATACTCTTGGGATTACAGGGAGGTTTCAAGAAGTTTCATCAGGGTCTTCACGCGTTTCAATCAAGTTTCATTAAGGTTTTGCAAGGTTTCGAGAACGTTTCATCGTGCTTTAGCGAAGTTCCAAGCAAGTTTTGTAGTGTTTTGGCAAGTTTCATGTATGTTTTAGCTAAGTTTCAAAAAGTTACGTACATTTTCCAATAAGTTTCATGTGAGTTTCAGGTGATTTTAGATTCCAAAATACAAGTTTCAAGTGAGTTTTAGTAGGTTTTATGTTCCAAAAATGAAGTTTCAACATGTTTCCGTTGGTTTGAGGAGAGAAAGAAAATAATAATAATAATTGCAGAATGTTTCAAAAGCAAACAACAGCACCAAAATGCGAAATTCAGGATGTTTCAAGAAAAAAAAAGAGCTTTCGAGTGCATGATTCGAGGGCCACGACATGAATATAGATGGATTTCAAGATAAATCAGTTATACGGAGGCAAACTCAGGAGTCAAAGACATAGGGGACAAGCAAACGAGTCGACGACATACTAGGACTCGAGGTGGCGATTACATGGTCGGCTTGCTCCGCCATTGCGCCTTGCTTGTGCAATGTGGTGTCGCCGGCACATCCATTGCTGCGCCACCGCCTCCGCAAGCAAATGTTGTTGCATCTCCACGCCACAAGAGCTGTCTGCTGCTCTGGGCCGTGTTGTTGCCTCCACCGCGTCGAGAGGCCGTGCCTCTGCTCTGGCTGCTGCTACGCCGAAGTGTGTGCGAGTGGAGGACGCCGGGGTGGGTTTGGGTCTGCAAATGAGTACCGCGCGTAAGTCTCGCTCTGTCTCACACCCTCGGCATGAGGCACCTCACACAAAACGGCCTCCCAAACTGAACCCTCCCGCGGTGCAAGCGGCCGGGGCTGGCAGATAACCAGCGGTTTCATCGCGCGTCGGCGCATAAATCGTATCGATCTCACAAGTGCCCAAGCCATACCATACGCTTCCATCTGTGTGCGTTCTTGAAAGAAAATTGCCAGGCATCCAAGTGCTACCTAGTTCCTACCAAGTTGCTGCAATGATGGTGCGTGTTCTCCTAGTTGCTGGTTAAGCTGACAAGCTAGCAATGTGCTTGGGTGAACTGACATTGCTGAAATTTATGTAGGCGCTGGCGGAGCGGCAGCCGCAGCTGGAGAAGAAGCCGCCGCGGGCGAGGGCGCCGTTGCCGGGGAAGGCCGTGGCCGGGCTGTGCGTGGCGAGCTTCGTTTTGGGCTTGCTGCTTAGCGGCCGGGTGTCGCTTCTGCCGGCTTTGGCGCCGCCGACGAGCAAGGACAGTACTGTCGAGGTGAAGACCTCTAGTTCTTCTGGCTGCGACAACAAGCGTGTAAGTGTATGCCTATGCACACTCCGAAATCAAACTAAGTTACCAGAAATGTGCCCATAAATTTTTTTTTTGCGTGCTAACTGCATGAGCTTGCTCTGCATCTGCCAGAAGGTAGGGGAGATCCATCCCAGGGGTATCATGAACGAGGTGTCGAGGACTCACCATGCAATTCAGTAAGCATTTGCCCTGCCGTAACATACACATCAGTATATGTGAACCGCGTGCATCTCATGCGCACAATGCATGGTGAATTGTGAATTTCCCTAGGTCCCTGGACAAGGCGGTGTCCTCTGGAGATGGAGCTGGCCGTGGAGCGCGCGAGGAGCAGCGGCGTCGGCGTGGCCGTCCCGTCCAAGGGCCCGCAGAAGGCTTTCGTCGTGATCGGCATCAACACGGCCTTCAGCAGCAAGAAGCGCCGCGATTCGCTCCGCGAGACCTGGGTTCCCAAAGGTACAACTGCGTACTGAAATCTTTGTGTATCTGGAATTCTGGATGAACTGATCGGTTTGTTGTTGATGTGCGCGCGTGCAGGGGAGAAGCTGAGGAGGCTGGAGAAGAAGGGGGTAGTGATCCGGTTCGTGATCGGGCGCAGCGGGACGCCCGGCGGGGCGCTGGACCGCGCCGTGGACGAGGAGGAGGCGGAGACCAAGGACTTCCTGCGGCTGGACCATGTGGAGGGCTACCACGAGCTGTCCTCCAAGACCAGGATCTACTTCACCACCGCCGTCGCCATGTGGGACGCCGACTTCTACGTCAAGGTCGACGACGACGTCCACGTCAACCTCGGTACGTGCATAACTGCATATATATATATGCATGCATCATGCACAAGTAATCAAGCCGAGTACAATTTCAAAGTCATTCTCATGCTTTTGAATTCCAGGGATGCTGACGAGCAGGCTGGCAAAATACCGAACACAGCCGAGGGTGTACGTCGGCTGCATGAAGTCCGGACCTGTTCTGTCGCAGAAGTGAGCAAAATCATACGCCTTGCTCCATGCAGTGCAGGATCTAAACTCGCGTCCTATCTGAAAATTTCAGCTTGGTCCGTACATTGATCTCTTGACCTCCTCTTGCAGAGGAGTGAAGTACCACGAGCCAGAGTACTGGAAGTTCGGGGAAGAGGGGAACAAGTACTTCCGCCACGCCACCGGCCAAATCTACGCCATTTCCAAGGATCTCGCCGCCTACATCTCCATAAACCAGTACGATAGCACGTCCTTATATTTCTTTCCTGGATCGTTGCAGGTAGCTAGCTAGCTGTATAGCAAAGCTAGTTCGTGCCATGCGATGTTCAGATTTGTTAGTGTGGCTGAGTGAAGAACTGCCTACCTGATTTCCTTTTTAAGACTGCCTATCTGATTTGTTTGCGACTACACATGTCTAGGCCAATCCTGCATAGATTTGCAAACGAGGACGTTTCTCTCGGCGCATGGCTGATCGGACTCGAGGTCCAGCATGTCGACGATCGGAGCATGTGCTGTGCAACCCCTCCAGGTCAAAAAAAACATCAGTTTCCTTTCATGATCCGAGTCGCTCATCTAGTCAGAATTGTTTTACAGTTGCACAATGACTTGTATAGAGATAGAACATTTCACAATGCTGAGATACAAAACTGCACATCAACGTCGAATAAATCATCCTTTTTTTGGCTATGAAACACTTGTTCGTCTTGTAGACTGTGAGTGGAAGAAGAGAGCTGGGAATGTCTGCGTGGCGTCGTTCGATTGGTCGTGCAGTGGGGTCTGCAAGTCAGTGGACAGGATGAAGCACATCCATAAGGCTTGCGGCGAAGGCCAAGGAGCAGTCTGGAACGTCGCTATGTGATCACTAAATCAACCGGACAATTGAAGTAGCTAGAGCTTGATTTTAAATCCAATTTGTGAAATTAACTACGAACTGTGGGAGAAAAGGTCCATTAATTCGTATCAGAACTCTGCCACGTAAGATCCATGAATATCGAATGTGATTGCGGAAACAAGAAATGAGTGAGTGGTATCTGAATGTAAAGCGTTATCCTTTTTGTGCTTGCTCTAGCGGAATTTCATGGCTTCAGGCTCTAGCGTTCCAAGGAAGTTGGGTCATGCCAAATGCTTCACTTGTTCAGTTACAACTTCAATTTACGCCACCGGTGGTTAATCATGACTGCACACAAAACTTCATGCATTTGCCAAGTTTCTGTGCGTTTGATTGGAAGATAAAGCAGAATGATCATTACATTGAGTGAGAGAAGTAATGTAGTAATGTACCGTATTTTTTTTTTTTTTAAGGAAAAGGCGGGAGCTCTGCCAAATGCATTAAGCAAGGATTAAAAGAATAGAGTTTACAAAAACTTCAACGACTGAGAAATAATAAGGCCGAAGGAAACCCACAAGAGCAACAAGACAAGGGCAAAGACAAAAGGAACAAAATAACCCAAACAACTAGATCTGTAGACTATGCTACACTTTTAGGTTCGCAACAAATAATGTCAAACCCGTCGGGAACTAGAATCAAAGCATCTCAAAGGCCGTATCATTAGCAACGTCGTCGGAATCGCAATCTTCCTAGAAATTTGTTAAGACCAAAGGCCCAGAAGGCTCTGCTTTTATTAGAGCAAAACAAAGTCATCTTGGGTTACGGTACAAACAAGCAAGCCATCTAGTTCCCTGTTACAAAAGTTAAGCTGTGAAATCAACGTAAAATAAAGCGTAGGCAACAGGTAGTGCTGTCCTATTGCGTAACGGGGCGTCCCAATTCTCGCTGGGTCTGCTCGGACTCGATCGTCGGACACGGGAAATAAATCTATGAAATTATCTATTTATACTGTTCTAGTTCAGAAAAACTAGTATACATAGTAAACAAAATTGATACCATAATATATCATACGAATTCATTTAATTATCAGACTTTTATAATTTAAATGGCTTACAGGCCAACTAAAAATGTAGCAGCGAAGCAAAAAGAGTAGTAGGATCCAACGCAAATTTGTCATAGGCAATTGATCGAAGCGATCTAGTCCATCTGATCCTCAACGGCGTCCAACTCCTCCTCTGAATCAACAAAAGTAAGTAAGGTTGAGTACAAAAGTATTCCGCAAGTCACACAGTAAATACAATATTAATATAGGGTCATAAATGAAAGCATAATATGGTTAATTTGAGTATAAAACAATATTTCAAATTCAATAAATAATTTTCAATGCGTTATTGATATAGTAAAAGCTGTGTTTTAATCTAATTTTCAATACGGGCTCTAATCCAAAGTTTCATCATAAATTTCTCTCATATGGACTCTCTCCACTTATAAAACACTTTTCTGAATACATTTTGAAATCCAAAAATTAATCCATGAATGGCTTTCTCGGTATGCCCATGATCGTAGACATAGCTAATCGATAAATTTTACACTCTGCAGAGGTTATACAACTTTACTCACAAGACATAATCTTCTTTTACCAACTACACTCTTGTTTTGGTGTGCGGTAGAAAATCACGATATAGCCTCCATAAAGCTCTATCTACGTAGTCATACTGTTAAGATTTTACCGTTGATAGGGTCAAATTGTCTAGTCCAAAAACCCCTTCTTGCATCAAGTGGCAGCCTCCCGCTCATACCATTTTCATCCTAATGGCACGACTGTCAAAGTATATTGCAATACGGATAGCTAGGTATGTCCTATTCCAGACTTGCAAAAGTATGATAAGGCTTTACATCGAGCGAAACACAGATCAATCCTTAATTTACTAGACAAACTTATCACAAACCCAGAACCATGACGTCGCCACCTGACAACCAATTCTCGCCCAGCCTAAATCATGTCTCACTTTCTTTTGAATAATATTATCTTTCGTAACATTTCATGATGTACCAACACCAAGAAATAATTTTATTTTGAACATAATTTGGTTTGGCATAAATCCAAAAAAGTCCTAAATTCATATCTAAGCATATCTAAGTCATTACTATATAGCACTAGTTAATACTATAATAATATATCAACCAATGATATTTTGCTCTAAGATGCCAAAGAATAAATATTTCAAAGTCAATTGAGGTCATAATAATTAGAAGTAACTAATCATTTAAAACTAGGATTTTAAATTACATTGGTAAAACTAGCAATAATTTAAATCAAAATCAAAATTTAAATTCTAGGATCAATATGTTCAAGGGTGTGACTTGCCTTTCATGAAGGGATGATGCTTAAGATCGTCGACAGCGAATCGCTCCGACTCTACGAAATTTATATGTGAAGAATATCCAATTTGAAATAAAATACAAAACTAGTATAAATAAGTAATTTAAGATTGTAGATGAATTTTGAAAGAAAAATGAAGTTGATCGTAGTTCGAATAGACTCTCGGAAGTTTTAAATCAAGAAAATGATAAAGAAAGGATATTTATTTATTTTTATTGTTTATGTGCACTGTACGACACTGTTCACCAGCGACTGAGCGCTGTTCTCTGCCGTTCTGCCATTCGCAAGGAGGGGGAGGGTGACCGGGGCGACGTTGGCCGGCGATGGCGCGCCTGAGGTGGCCGCCGGCGAGGCACGGCCAGATGTAGCGGCGGCTAACGGCAGCGGTGACCAGAGATGGCTTGACGGCAAGAAAAAGAGCGGTGGCCGGTGTTCAAAAATGGTAAAATTCCGACATGGGAGAGAGGAAATCGGTGAGGAAGGAGAGTTGAAATATAGAGGACAGCGAGGCGCACCTCGTGACACAGTTAGATTGGTGAATGGAGGTCTGAGACGATAGGGAGCTTCTGAGGACGCGTCGCCGATGTTCGGTTCACGCACTTTGGCTTCGCAATTTCGAACAAACTAGGGTACAAAGGAGAGAACCAAATGGAGGAATGGAATGAGTGAATGGAGGAAAATACTGTGCTCACCTTATATAGGGTCGGGGAGGGCAGGAGGGAAGGAAAGAGGTGCGGTTGTCATGGCCGGCCAAACGAGATGGACGCGAAATTTGAGCTCCAAATTTGGGAAATGAGGTCAGGAATGGAAAGAGCATGATCTTTTGATTGATTTTGTGCAAATTTGGAAAGAAACGGTGAAGAAATCACGGAGAAATTGAAGCTCCCATGTGCATCCATGGAGCAGCGTTCTCTGCAGATTTGGCTGGAGCTTGAAGATGAAATGCTGACAGGTGGGCCATCTCCATTATTCTTTTTCTTTTTCTTTAATAGAGAGGCATTTTGGAAAAGATAGCAAAAGGGGTCCAAAAATTCTGTAAAAATTTTCAAAAATACTTTGTATTATTTAGGAATTAATAAAATTATTTTCAGAAAATTTTGGGTTCTAATTTTTCTGTAGTAATTATTTTAATAAATCTGAAAATAGAAAAAATATTTATAAAATGTTAAAAATTCAAGGAAATTGCAGGAAATTAGAAATAAAAGATTAATTAATAATTTGCAAATTTTTAGAATGTTACACTGACGAAGCCGTTTCTAACATCTGTGCGCGAAACTCCTCTATCCTGATTCCTGACACCATCTTCACTCCGTGCCAACATTTTCCATCGCTGTAGCCTGTATGTAAGAAACAATGCGATAGATATGATGATCACATCAGGTGATTGAATCAAATCGGCTCTAAATTTGTGATTATAAATATCATATGTTTACCACTGTTTGTACTTTGTATTAGTCCTACCGCATCACGATCCTACCTATGTAGATAAAGACCAAAGCAATCATACGATACGGATCGTGACTCTAACGACCTTGATTGCTGTTGTTCAGGGCGGGCGACGTGAACTCTGATTTGATCCCGGTATTCATTCCCGCCGCTGATATGCTCAGTTGACTCCTATGAAGACAACCAATCCATACCAGCGTCAAAATATCGAAAGCCTAAATCGATTAGATCCACCTTCATTTCCTGATCTCCTCTTTCTTTTGAGTAAGTTTATCATCAGCAGGGTTAACAATACCATTTCGAGATCGGAATTCAATGACCCAGTGGTATAGAAAACCGTGAAAAATTGCTCAAAATTTATTAAAAACTGAACGGTTTGTAAATTCAAACAAATTTGAAATCTAATTAAATCGGCGAGTGATTTTCACAGTAAATAAACGAAAACTACTCAAAATGGTTGAAAATCGAGTGGTTAGAAGATAGTTGAACAAATGGCAAACCACAAGCCTTAACTGTTCTGTCCTGAGTTATGTTATTTATCTGATTTGATACTAGGTTAGTTGATAAAAGTGATTTAACTGACTCTAAGCACGAGAGCGCGCGTGCGGAGAAAATGAGCTGATTCCGCTCAAGGGAGACGCGACCGGGCGCGGCTGATGAGGTTTGATCCGCGGACGCGCCGTACGTGTCACCGTGCTGCAATCTGGCTTGCCGTACCCGACCGTTGTTGGGTCGCGCTGAACCGCGAGAGCCGGAGAAGGCACATGCGAATTGAACGCGATAGCCCCGGTGCCCGGCCGTTTGGTAGGCGTCCGTCACGGTGGCGCCGGCGAGGCGTTCGAGGTGCTAGCCGCTGCTGAGGGCGTCAGTCGTGACGCTGAGCGAGGTGGTGGGGCCGTGGAGAGGGGTCGCGTGGCGTGGTTGGGGTCGGTCGAACTGGCTTACGTGGGCGTGCTTAGCTCGACACAGAGTTTACGCTGCAATGCAACAACTTAGATTGTTTTTATTTTCGATTACCATGAATATTAGCATGCGCATATACCACCTTGCAAGCACACCACACACATACACGTGCTAGTTCACCTCCTTAGCTAGCACACGTCTAGAAAATTTGAGATAACAAAATCAATCCGTAATTTCGTAAAATTCCTATCAAAAATGTATCTATGTATGTAAAGATGTAACTCGGATTGTTGACTGGTGAGAATCAGGGTTTGAAATTTCGTTTTCGATTCACATCTCGGAGGTGGATGAAATTTGGTCAAAATTTTAAAAGAAAATTTGAAATCCACAATTTTTTAAATAATTTTTTTGAAATTTCGGCTAAAATTGCCGAAATCTCGACAAAAGTCAACCGAGTAAGACATGGTCGAAATAATATTAAGAATTTTGAAAAATTTTGTGGATGGTCATATCATATCACTATTGTTCCCATAAACTTATAGATATTGATCAATCCTGAGGAATTTTTAAATATTCTGACAGTGCTTCTGTCCTGATAAAAGATTGACCGGTAAATTTCAACCAAATAAAAAATGGTGCAAACTATGTTAGTAAATTTTTGTGGATGGCCTGACATATCAATAATATTCTCATAAAATTTTCATATGATGATCAAGCTTGAGGAATTTTCACGACGTTATGGCCAGTTTGGTTAATGTAACTTTATCGTAAGTTCATAACTAAACTTAAATAGTATGGCATGTCATAAAAAGTGTGGCCAACAAATTGCTAGCCACAAGTTTGATAAAGCCAGGCAAGAATTTGAGGCAGGCTAACAAATCATGCCAAACCATAATTGTGACAATAAACCAAACGACTGCCTAAAAAAATTATGACGTGACTAAGATTAAACCGGTCAATCTTAGACATCACACCAAACATACCCTACATATATTACCGGGTGTGTATAGCAAACTCCCGGATGTTTTTGTGCAAAAAAACATCCAAATTTTTGACCGTTTGATTGGATGATCCAAGCGTTAGATCAAAGTAGTGTTAGTTCTGTTTCTTAGCTTTGTGTTAATTCTGGACCATTGTGGCCGTTAGTTCTGTTTCGAAGTGGGCCAAAAAAAACGCAGCCCAACTTGAGCTCCAAGATAAGCCTATTGGTTCTAGCTGTGGGGCCCACATGTCAGAAAACCAAGAAAGGAAACATGAGGGAGTATCAATTGCGATCAGGCTTCTAAAACAGAAAAGAGATCGGACTGGAGAGCGATCTTTCAATACGTAAGAAGAAGAAGAACAACAACAATAGTTATGGAGGATCATTTGGAATTTACAGTACATACCCTTTTTATTGTTCACTCTACAAATCATGGAGCATCAACACGCAAAAAAAAAAAAAAAAACGCACCATGTTCTCTTCCGCTCCCCGATATGATCCGCACGCTCATCCTTGCTTTACTTGTATGATTGTTCCTATCATCCACATTGTTTCTTCCAAACTCATGATCGCACAATCAAATAATTTGTATGGTTTATGGCTTATCATTGAGCACATGTCAGTAAAACATACTTGTCGCTTCAGTCAAAATATGTGGAAAAAACCTAGATCAATTTTTAGATGCTTGCCTGGCGATTCTCTTCTGTCTCTTTTCGTTTTCTTTAGATTCTTGTCTATCTTCAATGACTTTTCCTTTACTTGTTCAGATATAGCAGTGCTGTGTTCTATAATAGAGTCTAACCATTCCAATAGCCCACTAGAAGGTAAAAAGCAGAAATATGAAGGAATTGGTCACATCCTAACTTTTACTTTTACAACCCAATTAGTAAGGACATATTATATAACAGTCATAAATAACTCAATGTGTCTGCATATAATTGCCCAAAACCCTTGACCAGGCATAGTAATCAAAAGCAAGAAAACAAATCTGAATTGCAAGTTAAAGTCCTATACCACAATTGGCCTAGTCAGTAACAACAGTAAGACTGATGCATGTCTCAATGTACAGAAATGCATAACTGTAACAAATTTGTTGAACTAACGACAATAGCAAACAAAACTATGCTTCTCAAATATCAATCTGTACATTGAACTAAAAAAAGCAAATATTACTTGTAACCTCAACTCTATATTGAACAATAATCTCTAGAATTAACGTGAAGACAACATTGGTTAGTGATTACACAAATTTGTTGAACTAACAACAATAAATTTCTCGATTGACATTTTGTATACTAACAAAATGTCCTTCTTAGTATAAAAAATGTCAATATAATTGTCTATCACATATAAGCTAAAAAATACTTGCTGCTTCAGTCAAAATATGTGAAACAAAATAGAGTCCCCTAAGAAATATACGCTACTCCACCACAACCCAATTTGCGACCCAGGTTGGATCCATGGAACCGCTTAACTGAACTAATAGAACTAGCTTAACTGAACAATGTTAATTTTCTAATATAACAAAACCAGCTTAATTGATAAAACTCATTACACAAAACTGTGTTAACACTTATCTAAACAAAGCACAGATTCCTTAGCAAACAAAACAATAACACCCAAAAAATGTTTGAAACTGACATACTTGAATAAACTTCCGAAAAAATGCCAAAAGCCATGCATTTTTTATACTGACTTCTAAAACAATATATATATATATATATATATATATATATATATATATATATATATATATATATATATATATATATATATATATATATATATATAAACTCCCATTACACTAATGTAAGCCATAGGTGCATTAAAATATTTCTTAACTAACTGCAGAACGCGTATAACTTTTGTTGAGAATATTCGTGTCTCACAAAAAGAGACAACAAATATATAACAATATTACATTTTAATCATGTTTCTATACAGGATTGTCAAGCAATTCAATTGGGGGAACTTCTAACCTGTTATATGATGAGGTAACAAAGATGACTCAATCTTCTTGTAAGGTAATACCAATTCATATTATGCTATATGAAAAAAGGAAAATTCCCATGCTCATTTACACATTTCATGGTTATATTATGCGTATGAAGAAAAACAATGGTAAAAATAGCCTTTTATACTAACTTCTGTGCACAGAGAATGCTGATGGGGTCTTTTGATGATGATATGCAATATAACATGGGCATGACATATATTTTAGATCCTTACAAGGTAAGAAATCATAATTTCTGGACACAAAAAAATAAAAAAATGAAAGTATTTACAAAAAAAAACATGGTGATGAATAATGACTAAAAAAATTGTAATATTTGTTCATTTCAAAGAAGACCCAATCACATAAAGGTTCTTTGAGACTGATTTAACAATGACTTAGTAAGCCTATTGCAATCACTGGAGTCTGTTCACAGTAGGTCTGTGTATGTGCAACAGGACACCATGAGAATGATCCAAGACCCATTATTGCATACAGATGAAACAACAGAACTGCAGGAGATACAAACACCTCGTGATCTGGTAAGTTTGCAATCATCAGCTTAGTTTACTACACACCTAAAAAAAGCTAAAACATACATCTTGTTGCTGCTGTTGCAGATTCATAAAGAGGTTTCAAAAGATTCAATTGGCCAGACCTTATCAACAACTGACATGACTAAAGGCTATACTAACACAATGGAAACTGATAGAGATGGCAATGAAGAAGTCACGCAACCTGAGCATCATGTAGAAAACGAAAGAGGGGATTTATTGGAGGAAGATATAGAGAATTTCTTGGAAAGTGAAATGATAGACACCATGAAACAGTCAATGGGTAGATTTGAGATTGATAGTAGATACAAACCGTAAGAAGGAATGACATTTGAGACAAAGAGATGATGCACACAGATTCTACAACTTTTATTCTTTTCTTGCTGGATTCTCGATAGCAAAGACCAAAAATTACAGGACACAAAACAAAAAAAAGGCAGGAGAGATCACAAAGCACACAATAAAATGCAACAAGTGTGGACAACAAAAAGACTCAATTACAAAAACAAGTGATGAGACAACTGAAGGAACTCTCACAAACAAGAGGAGAAGGAACAGCATAGTGAAGACCAATTGCCTAGCAGAAATGGTGGTGGTGCTCAAAAATGGAATTTGGAATGTCAAAAGAGTTGTACTGGAGCATAACCATGAAATGTGTCCTCCAAATGAGACAAGGTTTCTTAGGTCTCACAAATTCATGACAATGAAGAAAAAAGCCTCATTCGGACATTGAACAAGTGCAATATCCCTACTAGGAAGATGATATCTGTGCTCTCATTCCTAAAAGGAGGTTTGAGGTCCCTACCATACACAAAACGTGATGTGAGCAACTTCAGACATCTATTAGGCATGAAAACTCAAAGAACGACATGGTCCGACTACTAGCTCACTTAAAAAAGCGATCGATAATCCGTGTTTCTTCTTCTCCTTTGACACCGATGATAACAAAGATGGTCAAGAATATATTCTGTCCGATGCTAGGGCAAGGAGATATTATGACAGATATGGAGATTGCATTAGCTTTGACACGACCTACATGACCAACAAGTACAACCTTCCTTTCGCTCCATTTGTCGGATCACCGGCATGGACAAAATCGCCTATTGGGGTGTGCTCTTCAAGGATGAAACTATCGATACATTTAGGTGGGCTTTCAACACATTTTTGCAAGCAATGAATGGCAAGGCGCCGACACACATAATCACTGATCAAGACGGGGCAATGAAATCAGCGATAGCGTCAGTGTTCCCACATGCAAAACATAGGAATTGCCTCTGGCACATTACACATAAAGCTGAGGAGAAGCTTGGTCCATGCTCTAGGGCAAAACCTGGTTTGCATGAAGATTTCATTGACATTATTATGAATTGTTTGACGGTGCAAGAATTTGAAACATTGTGGGTGCAAATGATAACACACTATGATGTAGGTCATGTGAAATACTTTGAGGACATGTGGGCATCTAGGCACAGATGGGTCCCTGTGTTTTTTAATAAAGAGTTTTACCCCTTCATCCACTCAACTGCTAGAAGTGAAGGGATGAACGCAATATTTAAGGATGATGTTGGGCCACAACACAACATCTTGAGTTTGTTCATAGAATTTGAAAGGATCTCAGACACAATACTAGACAGAGAGGAACAAGAAGATAACAAATCAAAGACAAAACCACAACTTTGGTCCAATTACAAGATGGAAGATCAAGCATGGAAGTTGTACAATCGGAAAATATTCATCAAATTTCAGAATGAACTCAAGGACACAACATCACTCTACATGCTGGAGAGAGAGAGATACAAAAACTATGAGGTGTACCAGGCAGATAACCATCCTAGGCCAGAATACAGAAGAAGAACATATGTAGTGTTAATTGACATACTTGACAAAAACTATAGTCAGATTCTGCGCCAAGTTCCACAAGGATGGCATATCGTGCTCACATATATTAAAGGTTCTCATCAGTCTTAACATTACAGAGCTACCAGAGAAGTATTTCTTGGAAAGATGGAGGTGAGGGTTCAACATGTCAAACATAATAGAGCCAACACACATGGCTGCACAAATAAGGGATGCTGATAGCCTGTTCAGATTTAACATATTGTCAAGCAAAATGGTTTCAATAGCATCAGATGCTTCAAAAAAACATACCATCAGCAAATATTATTGCTACTGCAATCCTATATGTATAAGTTTTATGTAAAATCTCTAGAAAGTACAAAAATGAAAATTATAATGTGAAAAATTTTCTCTGTGCTTGCAGGATGACTCCGTGGAAAAAGGGATAAAAAGAAGTGCAAGCTATATACAAAAAGAATGGGGCAGAGGAATGTCCATGAAGAAAAAGAGAAACAAAGGAAGCTCGAATATAGAGGAAAAAAACACGTAGCAAAACAAAACATCTATACAATTAATGTATTTAGTTGACAAGTGTGACCGGTTGTTATTTTTCAACTCCATTCGCTATCTTTGACTTTTAACTCCTCCGTTGGTGTGATAGAGAAAGACACGCATAACTCAAGAATCGCTCATGTACAATCAAGAATCGCTCATAGTACTCTATATTAAGCTATGGTACTAAGGAAAAACTCATAAAAGCAAAAAAAAATAGTTTGGAAAAATTATTTAAATAGCCCGACTATCCTTCTAAGAAAACAAAACGAATCGATTATATATGAACACTTAGATATGTAGGGCTTAGATCAGGTCTAGAAAAGATTGAGTAGTTCGCAAGTTACACAAACAAACTGGTTAACAGTATAGCAACAAAGACAGCACGCAGAAGTCAATTTTAGGGCTGCAAACTTAGCTCTGACCTAGTAAGACACAAAATCAAACTACCAGCATTCCAACGTAAAAATGGAAGCATGACTAGCTAAAGCAACTCATACCAATAATTATGCAAATACATAAGTACAGAGAATGTACTCTGTATAAGAGGAAGCATAGAATAGTACTCTGTATTAAGCTATGCTACTAAGGAAAAGTTCAAAAAAGCCATGTTCAGAAAAAGCAAACAAAACATTTTGCAATGTTCAGAAAAGTTCAAAAAAAGCCATGTTCAGAAAAGTTAAAAAAAAACAGTATTAAGCTATGCTACTAAGGAAAAGTTCAAAAAGCCATGTTCAGAAAAAGCAAACAAAACCGGTGAATGGCCACCCTACTAAGGAGAAGTTCAGAAAAAGCAAACAAAACAGTTTACAAATTTATTTTAAGGAAAAGCAAACAAAACAGTATTAAGCTATGCTACTAAGGAAAAGTTCAAAAAAGCCATGTTCAGAAAAAGCAAACAAAACCGGTGAATGGCCACCCTACTAAGGAGAAGTTCAGAAAAAGCAAACAAAACAGTTTGCAAATTTATTTTAAATAACCTGACTATCCTTGTAAGATAAGAAAACCAGTACAAATAATTAAACCAAGCAAAACTACTTAGCCATATTAAAAAAAAGATTCAAAGAAAAAAAATTACAAAACAAAGATGGATAACAAGAAACTAAAAGGAGTCTGCAAAATAGTAGTGGCATTATTCAGAGATGAATTAATGTCTTACTTACAAAACATGTATTTGTTTGAAGGTGTAGCTGACCTTTAGTTTGGAAGTGCTTCGCTATTCTTGATTTTGGATCCTCAGGTTGGTGAGCCGCCTCGACAACAAAAAAAAAATGAAATGAAGAAGCACACATGTAATTAGAAGTCATCATCTATACAAATAAACAAAATAAAGAAAGAGTAAAAACTAATAGAACATGGCTTACTTGTTATCATGGCAACCCGCCAAAAAAGTGTATAAAATAATAATAACGCCCAAACCCCGCAATAACATGGAGAATTAATACACAATTAGCATACCAAGACACACCGATACAAGATTTTAAAAAAAAAGTACATATGAAAAATAAACACAACAGTTATTTAAGAGAAAAGTATAAGAGGAAGCATAGAATAGTATCAGATTAAGCTATGCTACTAAGAAAAAGTTCAAAAAGCAAACAAACCATTTTGCAAAAATTTATTTTAAAAGCCCGACTATCCTTCTAAGATAAGAAACCCAAGAGGAATAATTAAACCAAACAAACTACTTACCCTATTAAGAAAAAAATCGAGCAAAACAAACAAAACACCCATGGATATTTTATCAAACAAAACCCGACTACACTTGTAAGAGTGTTAAAATAGTATAAAGAATTAACCTAACAAGTTTAGTATAACACTATTAGAACAACAAAGCATTGCAATATAATATAAAAGATCTATAATGTAAAAAATTTGATACATCATTGTATGAAATTAGTCATTTTATTAAGCTAAGCTAAACACATGCTTAGGATAACAAAGAAAAGAGGAAGCATAGAATGGTATCAGATTAATCTATGATACTAAGGAGAAGTGCGTAAAAAAGCAAACAAAACAGTTTGCAAATTTATTTTAAATAACCTCGACTATCCTTGTAAGATAAGAAAACCAAGACAAATAATTAAACCAAGCAAAACTACTTAGCCATATTAAAAAAAAGATTGAAAGCTAAAACAAAATAAACAAAAAAACAAATAAAAAAAATAAAAAAAACTAAAACTGATATAACAGGGCTTACTTGTTATCATGGCAACCCACCAAAAAGAGAGGCTTGTATAAAATAATAATAACTACCAAAACCTGCCATAACATGGAGCATTAATACACATGTAGCGTACCAGTACACACTGATAAAAGTAGTTCAGAAAAAAGGACATATGAAAAAATATGGTACTAGGGAAAAGTTGAGAAAAACTAGTAAACAAAAATATTCAAAGCAAACAAAACAAAGATGCTAAATTTATTAAAAAAAGATTCAAAGAAAAAAACAAAAACACATGTATATTTAGAAACTTACAAGACACACATGGATACCAAGACACATATGTATTTTTAGACACAATGATCTAATGAGCCCAACTTACTTTATATTACAAAAGAAACTAATCAAATGAGTTTAAAAAAACAAAATACAAAGCTAACTGACAAACTAACCTAATTTGACAGAATGATCTATCATGTAAAAAAAATATATACATCATTGTAAACGTGTGCATCATACCTCATGTTGGGGAGAAATGATCTGCAGCTGGATGTAAGTGTTCTAGTGAAGTCAACAAGACTATGAGTCGCAATAATTACCTTATATTATAACTAAAGCAAAAAAAATAATACATTTGAAAATAATACAACAAGACTATCAGTCGCGATAAATACCTTGGATTATATGCTGACAAAAAAAGTATAATTTTAAAACTTTTAGTTGCATATTTCAGAGTTCAAAAAAAATGCATATAAAAAAAAGTGTATATTTCAAACACATTTCGTCATATTTATAAACAAAAAAAATATACTACCATAAAAAGCGTCCCAAAAAAAATTAATTCATAGAAGTGATTGATCATAAGCGGTAAGCTAGTACTTGTAATGAAATTGAAAAAATAGCAAGAAGTTGAAAACAAAAAACCTATAATGAGTCTGTACATATCCACAAATTCTCCATTGTGATGAGCATCGTACACAAACAAAACTCTACTAACAAAAAGACATGTTGTAATACGATCACACCACTTCATACAAAAAATAGGGACCACTTCAAAGTAGCAATGAGCTTCACTGCATGATCTGAAAAAAAAAGTACAGATTACACATAAAATTTCATAGATATGCTATAAAAAGGAAGAGTACCAAGAAAATATAATAAAAAAATTGAAAGATTCGACTAACCTTTCCAACTACGATTCAACTATACTTAAGTCTACCAAGTTGTGTGGGCTGCGCAACAAGCGGTTAAGAAGTGAATTCTTATGTTTGGTATGTCATCAATGTTGAATTGAGCTTCAAGTGCAACTCTAGGTCCCAAAGATCCATATATTTCATAACAAACACACCGTAGTCTTTCCTAATAAAATAGAAAAAAGTGATAACAATCATAATACAAAAAAAGAAGAGATAACTAGAATTATGTATGTACACCGACTACATAATAACATATGGTCAAGAATAACACAATAATAAAAAAGGATGAAAACAAAAACTTACTTGAACTTTTGTCGATGGGGTGAGATCAAGCTCATCGAAATCAAAGTCAAGAGGGTTGAGCGATGACCTTTTAACGGTTGAAAAAAAATGATGTGGTAAAATTCGATATCTATAAGACAAAAAAATTGTAAAAAAATAAATAAACAAGAATATAACATATCAATCAATATTCCATAGCAAAAAATAAAAATGATCAAAAGAGGACACTATGCAAATATAGACAGAGATATGGAGAGTGAATTGTAAAACAACAAAAATAGATATAGCACACATACTAAATTCATCCTCATGGTATCGTTGTATGACCTCCCCATAATCGCCAATCAAGAATTGACCTAAACTTTGAATTGTTCGAGAAGCCATCCGATGGAAAATGCATGATTCTCAAATCGCTAAGTCTTCAAGTATGAAATAGAGTGTGATATATGAAGCACTAATGAGATAAAAACCAGTAATCGAGCTATCAAATCGAAATATAACTCACAACACACACATGACAAAAACACCGCAAAACCGATGTCCACGAATTAATTGTATCATCGATGCATTGTCAAAACAAAAGGCAGCAACTAATATCACATATCAATAATGTGAAAGCCGATTTTTTTGGATAATTATAAAGACATCAACACAATTATGGCACATTTAATTACCATGCTAACAAAGTCCACGACCAACACATAGAAACTACAGTTTCCGATAAGAACATTTCAGATTACATATTGATAGTTATACAATCAACCACATTACCTCATCGCATCTTTCAAAAGTACATGCTTCCTTAAAAAAACACATGCCATTGAATGTTTCTAAGATGACAGAACATAACGTAACTTACAACACATATTTTACTTAAATGGTCAAAATATTCTAAATATTACCCATTACCAAAATAGCTAAACATAAATAAATCAGTGTTAGAAAAAATCAATCTAGCCCTTACGAAAGATAACAAAAATAATACTGCAATGATGTTAGGTACTAGCCAAATTTTGCCTAATTAATTACGGTACACATGACTATTTTCTACAACTCAATTGATAACAACATAGTATTTAACAATAGTAAAGAATATTTGCAGAAGAAAATCAACAAAAACTATGAAAAGGACACAGTTGATAATACCAGATTTCAAACTAAGGTGCACAATTAATCCGCTACAAATTTTAAATAGTTTGTTTCAATATAAATTTATTCTTGTTACTAACCTAATAGAACTAGATTAACTGAACAAACCAAAACATTTCTAATACAAATTTTTTTATAAATACTTAAAAAAAACTATAACTCTAATTCAACTAACATAAGCTGTATACACATTAATTATCTGTAAAAAGAAATATCTTTCAAGGAATACAAAAAGTATTCATCATCGACTGCAAAGGATTATAGTGTCAATAAAAAGAGCTTGCAGGTTACTAGTACTAAATTGCACTAACTCACCAAAACATTGGCAACAAAGTACAGAGAAAAAATATTACACTTACAACAATTGCTGCTGATCTTACAACAAAGTATACCACATGACAACCAAGAAGTAGACACTACTGCTTTATACAAATCATATACTTCTCTCAAGAATTGGAAATCTCTGTACAAAAAAACACAAATGTTAGATGTACATCCAAACTCATGTAACACATCCAAAAATCTCTTTTCATATTCGCTCTAACTTGTAAAATAGATGCAATCAGAAGTTGAAACAGAAAAGAACTATAAATTGTAATGAATGAGTGGAATTAAATGTAGTCTCTAAATCAACTCATGAAACTTGAATCCTATCCAAATCACAAAGGATAACAAGTTTACACAATTTTTATAAGGACAACAAGTTTTATAAGGCTTAGATAAATCTCGTAAAACTGAATCCTATCCAAATCACAAAGGATAAACAGCTTACTTGAAGCTAAAAGATTGCAGAGAATGTGACAATTAAAGATTAAAACAAATTAATTGAAACAAACTATTGAAGTATATATATGTCACTCGATAAATATAAAATGGTATAATACACTAGTTGTGAAAGTCAGTAAGAGAAATTTATAATGGTATAATACACTAGTTCAAAATTATAATGGGACATCTAAAAACTGAATTGGATTACTAAACAGCTACAAGTAGACAAAATCTCGGATCTGCATTTCTAAACTATGTTTCTCTAAGCAAATAAATAACCCTATAGTTCTCTAACCAAACAAAAGGTGTACCTATAGTTCTCTAACCAAAAACAATACCAAGAAGGTTATCGAGGAAAAATGGATCAAGATAACAATACCGTAATGATTATTTAACCGAGAAAAAAGGAATGGTCCCAAAAATGATTACATAACTATCTCTAAAAAGAAAACACAAAGAGCTTATTGAACCATATTCCCCAGTGTCTTCTCCTCTCCTTCTCTTATTCTCATCGCATATCCTCAAAGATCGGGTATCTCAAAATCCTTAATGACATAACAAAGATCTAAAAAATCTACCCACAAATCCCCTTAACAATAGAACTCTCTACCACTCCTATCTCACCTCATCCATATAAAAATCGAAAAAAAGATGGGGAAGAGGTAAAAAAGGATTATCAAGTGACCACGAAGCTACCGAATCTAACAACAAGAAAATCCTTCGACAAACACCCCCAATATCGAAGTCTAGTTTGACACCAACGGCTACACCGATGTAGCCTAGCACTTCTCTTGCCATCTCCTCTCCCACACACATACACAAAGACAACAAAACCTAACGAACTTACCGATTTCTCTACCTTCATTACCTTCACCGCCATCCGACTAACCACCAAAGAGTGGAGATGACGCGGATATCCCGAAGTTCTCTACCCCCCGCTCTCTCTCTCTCTCGCTCCCAAGTTCTCCACCCCGCATGCGATCTCCTCCTCCCCTCAAATCAAATCCATAAACCAAAAAACTTCACTCGTGCGATTGGGACGAACAAGTGGTCTCTTACCTTTGTCTCCTCCACACCACAACAAATAAACAAACCGCGGTGAACGACGGCAAAGTTAGAGCAGCAAACGGCGGCAAGGAACGGCGATGAACTCCCGATTGCTCGCCGACGAACTCCCAATTTCTAGCGCTGATCGCCGACCGCTTGTCTCACTCGCCCTCCCTCTTCCTCGAGAGTAAATCTGCGCCGAGACCGAGAAGTAATAAAATTTGAAACAAGACTTCCTAAAACGTTTTAGATCGGACTTTAAGCCTCATGCCCGAGACCGATAAAAATTCGAATGTGCCGCCCTATGGAATTTTCGCGTCCGGCTTTCAAATCAGGCCCATTTAACGCACGAATCGCAACAAAAATCGAACGGCCCAAAATTTGGTTGATTCTTTATGAGAAAACATCCGGTTGATACTTATCAAAACCCTATATTACGTTCTCCCATGGCGCCACAAGCACCTGCTCCCGCATCTGCTTCCTACACTCCTTGAGGCCTCGCCTTACCAACTCAAAGCTAATACAGAAACTAAATCACGGCCGTCCATCAATGATCAGATTTTTAGTCTTATGCATGTATGACTTGCTAGAGCAGATCACCGGCCATCACCAAATACGGCATGCTATTTACTCACCCTCTAATTAAACGTATATTCTATGTTAATTAATCCCAATTAGCGATAAATTCTTTTCAAAATTTTCAGCTACGTGATAAAAGAGAAACATATTTGCTAATTCGATGAATAAATAGAGAAGAAAATGGTTAATTAGAGGTCAGTTAAGTCCCGAAAATTTGAAATTTTTTTTGAAAGAACGGCAGAACTCTGCCATACATTAAAGGAGTCTGATACAACACGGAAAAAAGGACAGACGAATGGAGGTGGGCACAAAAGAAGGTTCCCTGGCACAAACTGGAAATAAAGGTCCCACAGCTTGACGCAAGCTAGATAAAATTCAACCACCGCATTTAGGAGAGTACAGGACATATGAGATCCTTATTTTCTCTGGTCTGAACTTTAACCACGTGTTCTTCGCCCTGCGTATAGACCCCCTGCCAATGGGCTTCCTACTGAATTCTGGTCCTGACAGCAAGAAAGGCCCCTGAAAAATCCTGGAGCTAAGCGAGTTTAAATCCTGTAAATCTCTGCCCTTCAACGCCTGTGGCCAAACATTCATCATGTACCTGGAAGACTCAGGGAAGAAAGACCGGGCCAAACTGCCTGTGAACAAATACCATATGCGATGAAGCCAGAGATGAATGAGCCTGCAGGCCGTTATTGTGAACAAGCATGCACCATCCCATCCAAAACCAGCCTCTCTGTTGATGCAAGGCGCAGGAAAGGCAATGCATTAAGGTAACCCTTCCACAACCTTTGAAGTGCGTGACCTGCTTTTCACTGAATTACTGAACATCAATTTCAGTCAGTAAACTGACAGGTAACCGCACAAACATTGGCAATAGGGACTTTCCCAGCTTCAGCATCAGGAAACGGGATCCATGGGCGAAGGACCGTTAAGAATCGATCCTTCTGTGCAGTCCAAACTCTAGACAGATCAGGCGAGAACTCTGAAGTCAATCAGAGGATAGTATCAAGAGTATTCAAGACTGATGAAAAACCTCGTCAGCTACAGACATATAAAAGGTGCATATGCCACAGGACATCACACCTTTGATCCTGCCGACTTCACTTTAAGACGAAGAAGACCTTGTTACAAAGTGCACAGCGGATCCACACAAATATCGACTTGCACTGTTGCACTCAACTTGGCCGGGTTGGCCAGGTATTATTCTTTTGACTAATGAGAGCCTAGCTAGGCTGGTCTCGTTGCCACGCATGCATGATGCATCCATCACCTTGATACCCACTGAGCCAAATGCTACAAAATCCAATCAAACTCACGGAGATCTAGCTCACGTGACACGCATATACAGCAAACAAGTAGTAATAAAACATCGCTTCGATCTCGTAACACGCTTTTTTTCCCTTCGAAAAGAGAGAAATCGTTCCTGTAAGCTGTAACATGTTAGTAGAATCCAAGGAGCTTCTTGCACGCCTTCAAGATGTGACCCCTCTTCTTCTTCGTCCTCTTGATCTCCTTGCTCGCAGCTTCCTCCTCCACCTGCTCTACTCCCTTCTTCTGTTCTTCCTCCTCGAACACCTGATCCTGCTGCTCGGCTGCGTCGCCATCCATGTCGTCATGGATCCTCCGGTACCCTTCCGCGAAGCTGGAGTGCGGCCTCCTCATGGAGAATGCCCTCCTAACCACGGCCTGCAGGCCGCCGTGGTGGCCGTCAGTCGACTTGCTCCTCTCCACGGCCCTGAACCTCTGGGAGGCAGAGGAGAAGTTCCTGACCAGGGTCGCCGCCCCGATTGCCACCCCCTCCCACTTGCCGTCCTCCGCGGACAGCCCGCCGTTGGCCACTGGAGGGGAGGAGGCGAGGTTGCAGTAGCCATTCATCTCTCCAGCTGGTTTACCGAAACTTCTTGGGAGCAGCCGTGGAGTTGTTCGGCATGGGGTTTTCAGGATTGGATTTCGCAGTCGTGCGGGAAGTGGAGTAGATGTGGGCGGTGCGTCAGTACGCATGCAGCGACAGTGGAGAGTGGAGACTGGGGAGCGTGGTGTGAGATCAGCCGATCACCGGCTGTTATTCTGTCCGCGGCTGGGAAATTGAGGTCATGGCGAGGCCAAATGCGTCCGTGTTATGGTGTTGGGTTTCGGGCCAAAATCATGAGCCGCTGGGTGGGTGAGCCCTGTGGAAGTGTCCAATTTGACAAGAGACCACCTCGTCACAACACGTACCCGGGTTTAACAATTCGGCTCCAGGCCCTGGACATGATGTGTTACCAACTTATCGGGCGTATTTGTCGGTGACCGAGCGGGCTTGTAGTCTGGTGATCTGGTCACTGCTGGTTACGGTACGCACGACGCACCTTGAGTTACTGCACATTGAGTTACTCATGTAGGTAAGGTTTGCATGCACTAATCTTGGGCGTGGCGTGACTGCCGTCAATTGGACTGGACATGGCGACTGGCGAGTGAAAGCCATCACGAAAACAAAAACCGTGCTCAGCCCGAGATCGAGAACGGTCAATTTGCATCAGTACGGTACTTGTTTGTTCTTCTAGCCTTGTGTTCCTAATCGCATTGCAAGCCAGGGTCAGGTCCCTTGGACCATGTTGCTTTGATTACTTTCAGCTCTGTGTTGACCTGGGACTGGGAGGTGACACCGGGTGCAAATTTCTCCTCCGAACCCTAACCATGTCTGGTAAACAACCGTAGACCGTTGGGTTTTTTTCTTCCGAGGGTAGACCGTTAATTAGTTTGTTCACCATCTCAAATCTCAAGGCTGGTGAGTAGTACTCCTAACAAGGAAAGGGTTTTACTGGGGCAGTCCTCAGGTGGGAACTGCCCCCAGAGCCGTCCGATAGCACTGATGGACGGCATCACTGACAGTTCTCACGCAGGGACAGTCCCGGTGGTAATAGTTCTGTCCTTCCTGACATGAAGCTCTATATAGATTCTGTTTGGAGGTTTAAAGCCAGTTTTAGCTACTGAAAAGTCAGTAAGCCCTCCCAAACAGCTCAACTTTTAAACAAATTTTGACATAAGTCAAAAGCCATATACAACTAAGGACCTATTTATTTTTGTTTTGGATTCTCTAAAAGCTAATTATGGATTGTGGTTGTAGAGAAACTGATTCTCCAAAAGCCAGATCTAAAAGTACATATGAAGTGGATTGTAGATTCTAGTGTATATAGGTCGGTTGGATTGTGAGAATCGATTCCTAAAATTAGGTTGTTTATTTTTTATTCTGCTTTTGAGGCTAGAATCCAAAATAAAAAAAAAGGTTCTAAGAAAAGTTAAAAGCTGAAAGTTAGACTGGTCTGTTTTTCAGCTTAGAAAGTCAAAAAATTAGTTTTTTTAAAAAAGTTACAGCTCCCCATAAACCCATATGCTCACATTGACAGGCTCCGGATGGATCAGAGGGCAGTTCGGCCGTTCTTTCAAGGCCCAACCGTCTTGTACGACCCTCAAGTACTTTACTGGTTGGACTGTTGGGCCTGAACCACTCTCGGAATTTCACGATCTCAACATCAGTAAAGACCATGCAATGCAATATGCATGGGAACGTATCCTGTGCTCCCCAATATGCATATACGAACGAGATCGACCGGGCAGCCAGGAGGCCCAGGACAAGATGTCGTTATCCAAGTCATTCTCCTGCACTTACAAGTTACAACCCCTCCGATATACAACGGATCAACAACACGATCGGATCGATAGCACATGTTTCGTCGTTTCAGAGATTATATTATCAGGGTGGCATGTAGGAGCGGTGGTGGTCGTGCGGCGGCCAATGCACCCCTTCCCTGCGGCAGGACGGCGGCAGCGGCGCCGGCTGCGCCAGGTACGTCGGGTACCGCTGCCCCGGCATCAGCACCGACAGGTCCGCCGCCTGCAGCACCGACTCCACCTGAAACATACATGCATGTCGACATGAACCAACATCCCATCGATCTACATTGCATGGCGCAAGAATCGGTGAGTTACGTTGTTTAGTTGCCACGTTTGGCTGGCTAGTAGTACGCACCATGGGCGGGCTCTGGAGCTTGCCGGGAGAGCGGTTGTGCCGGCGGCGGGAGGGGTGGGGCGTGCCGTCTGGGGAGTCGTCCGGCGGGAAAGCCCGGCGCTTGATGAGGTGCTCAAAGATGGCCATGAGGAGGAACATGGAGATGAGGATGGCTGTGGCCGCGAACCCGAAGGAGATGGCATCCATCGACGTGCCGAAGTCCTTGAGCGTTGACGCCTCGCCCCTCGCGTCCGCGGCGGCGGCAATCACCGCAGCTGGCTCGGACGGCGTCGGCGTCGGGTCCCCCGGCCACGGCTTCGACCTCTGCCCAAACCCGCTCATGGTTGCCCACTTGTCGGTCGTCGTTTGCAATCAGACCGTCTCCCTAGCTAGTCCCTGCACGCCATGTATTATACTCGGTAAGAAATGGGTCTAGTTGCATTCTAAGTGTAGAACGGCGACAATTTTCAGGGGCATGCTAGAACTGAATCCTGACTTTTTTTTGGAACTGTGGCTAGCTATTCTATGACCAACGATGGGGAGTTCAGGAAGAACCGAAGAATCACATGAGAAAAACCAGTGAGTTGTACACTTTACACAGGCATAGCAACTTATTTTCAGCATCTTGTACGGCACTACCTCTTCTACTCCTTACCAGTGATCAACCAAGAAAGCTGAAGAGCAATGCAGAAGGGAGGAGAGATAACAGGATAAATATAAGAAAGACTATCCAAGCAACTCATCATTCAGCAGAATATACACTGCAGGCTAAAGAGACTATACCTTCAGGCTTTAGATGTTTAGCAGCAGCACGCTGCACTTCTCCCAGAATTGAAGGCGGAAACTAGCAACTGTCTATTTCGCTTGCTTTGCATCTGCTAATGGAAGTTCACTGGCGATCGCCGAATGCCAAGAATAAAAGAACCTACAAGAAGAAGACAGATGACTTGGCTGCCTCTACTTAAAGCTAGTCACTGAATCAAAAGTGAGATCTCAGCTGATTTGGTGGTGGCATGCAATGTGCAGCGAGGAAAAAACTAATGGAAAAGTCTGGAGGAACAAAAAGAGTGCCGCGGGAAAGGCTGCCACACTCGTATAAAAATAAGCAAGCTAGGAGCGATGGATGATAGGGAGCATTCAACAGTTGATGGGAAGGGAAGGCTGCAAGATTGGTACAAAAAATAATGCCAGAATCATGTTTGGGCACCTCAAAAGAGTGGTTCCCCACTCCGATGCACACTCTGTAGGAGAGGAGGAGGAAATGATTCCAATGGCTAGTGTAGCCAAGGCCAAGCCAAAGGGAAAGCAAAAGGAATGGGCAATGCAAGAAAAGCAGCTCGTGGAAAGAAGGGAAGTTTTGTGTGGCTTTGTGCAGGGACCAATCAGCCTCTGATAGGCATCATGGTGCATGTCAGGTAACTGGCAGTGTACAGGAATTTATCCATTTCTAGTACAGCACCTCCACATGTGATCGATGGGTCGATGCTGTGTGTTAGTATTTGATGATTAGGAATTTAGGATCAGTAGATTGTGAGCTGTGTCCTGTGGATACAAGCTAAGCACGCGCAGCAAGCAAAAGGGACTGAACTCTCTTTGCTTTCGAGGCAGAATTCAAGGAAGCATTCATCTGTTTGTTGTGATGGGAACAAGGAATAAAATTTCGTTTTGATCAAAATTTTGCCCATAGCCGAAATTCGAAATTTCGGCGAAATTTTGGCATTTCGGACGAAATCCGTTCAAAATTCGAAAAGAAAAATTCAAATCCGGTTTTTTTGGATCCGAAATTTCGGCGAAATTGCACTGATAAAAAAATGGTTCAAACGATGTCGAAAAATTTTAAAATTTTTTTGAAGGTTCCTGACATATTAGAGATGTTCTCATAAAATTTTCAGGTGATTATCACGTCTGTGGAATTTTTAAAAATTCAAACATTGGTACTATCCAGATGAAACGTTGACCGGCAAGTTTGAACCGGATGAAAAATGGTACAAACGACATTAGAAAATTTTGAATTTTTGTGTGCATGATGCTGATGAATCACTAATGTTTCCATAAATTTTCGGATGGTGATCAAGATTCAAGAATTTTTAAAAATTTGGACAGTGCTACTATCCTGATAAAAGCCTTACTAGCAAATTTGAACGGAACGAAAAATAATCCAAACCGTGTTGGAAAATTTTGGAAATTTTTGTGGAAGGTCCTGATGTATCAATAATATTTTTATAAAAGTTTCATATGATTATCATGCTTGAAGATATTCCAAAAATTCTGACAGTGCTACATCCTGATAAAAGCCTGATAATCAATACATAGATTTGCTTTAGCGATAAAATAAGGTTTAAAATTTGTGAAAATTTTACAGAAAAGTGATAAGGAAGTGTTTAATATCTCATAAAAATTTTGAATCATGATCACACTGAAGTGAATTTATAAAATTCTTACAAGGCACAATAGCATTTTTGTTCTTTCTCTTTTGGTTTTTGCAATATAGTATAACAATGAAGTTCAATGGTTTTATAGATTTTATTCACCAAAAGAAAAAGTTTAAATTTTTTAAAATTTTATATAATGGTACTTAGGCAATTATTAATCTGTCATAAAAATTTTAGATCATGATCACACTCGAAAAAATTTAGAAAAATCTAACAAGTTTATCGTCCCAATTATATCCATTCTGCTTTTTGATTTTTAAAGATAAAAATGAAGTTAAATTATTTTGAAAATTTTTCTATATTATCCTACCTACTAAATATAGTACCATAAATTTTTAGATCATTATCAATCATATATAATTTTTAAAAAATCGGCGGTGTTTACGCCCAAATTTTAAAATATCTCAAAAAAATAGTTTTTCAACAAATTTTCATATAAGATGACTTTCTTAAGGGTTATTGGACTAATTCGATCAAATCCGCCCTAAAATATCAAAATCCGGTTTCAAAACCGAAATTTCAAATTATCAGTAGCAAATTCAATTTTTTCATAATTTCAAATTCGTAGGTCCGAAATCCGAAATTTCGCCGAATTTCTTCAAAATTTTAATCCCCGGATGGGAATCTTAGTATCTCAATTTACTAAATCTTTTGATTTTATCTAAATAAATTAGCCTAAATCTTCAACTGCTCGGACTTTTTTTTATTTAAACCACACTCTCTGTACATGTAATCTTAAAATCATTATAATGGATTATTTACTATGGCTTTTTTCTGTTAGAATTTTTATGTTAAATCTTTATCTGTTTTTATTTTGTATCAGAACTGCCCCCCCGCGGTCCACATCCGCCTTCCTCCGGGCCTCCACTGCCTGGCACAGCCGCCTCAACGTCCGCATCACCTCGGCTTCCGCCGACCTCGCCAGCACCGGACTTCGCGTTGGCTTGCTTGGCCACTCGGTACGCTGTGACTTAACACCGCCTTGGCGGCCCCAGCCCACTCCACCGCATCGGGATCGCCTGCCACCACCTCGTCTGCACATCTTCACGCCCCTCCGTGTTGGCCGCCCACCGTCACCCGTCAGCCCAGTTGCTCGCTTCTTGCCGTGCTCAGCCTCCTGCACATCGTGGTGGGCCCCACCTCTGGGCCGACCATCTCCGCATCAGTCGTTCGCCTTCTCTCGACCACCACTCGCCTCCATGCGTGGCCGCCAGCGCCTCACACCGGCTCGACCGGTCTTCGCGCCTGCCACCTCCGCGGCCATTAACAGGGCTGCCCAAGCACTCAGCCTCCACTCCAAGCTGCGCCGCCTCCACGAAGACCATCGGCCGTCTTCACACCACCCACCTTGGTCCAGTCCTCTGACGCCGGCGCTACCATCACCACTGGCTCGTCCAATCGAGCGCCTCTGTGGCCACCTGCCTTCACGACCACCAAGCCTTTGTCACCTCTGGTCACTCGCCCGTGATGTCCGGCTGTTCCCACAGTTCGCCTTGTTACCTGCCTCATCCAAACACCCGAGAGAGCACTCGTGAGTCGTGACCGTGAGACCGTGACACAGATCACTGCTTCATTCGGATTACATATTATACCTGTATTAAACTTCGCAGGATCACGCCTTGCTAGCGCATCCACGTCGCGCGAGCCTCGTGTGGCCGGCTCGGCGGCTTGGCTCATTTTTTCCACGTGTAGATCCCTCAAAAAATGCATAATTACGTATAGGTCCTTCCCACGGTTTTTATAAAAGGACCTTTTGGTTAAAAAAATCACGGATCTTTCGTGAAAGGATCCTAAATAAATACCGAAAAAAGCGTAGCTATGTTTGGATCATTCCAACTATTTTCCATGAAAAGAACCTTTCAATTTAGCGCAATCACGGATTCTTCATAAGAGGACCCCAAATAAATGCAAAAAAAACATTATTGCATTTGTATCCTTTCAATCGTTTCACGCGCATTTTCTTGACAATTTAAAAAAATGCCGCCAAAAAAATAAAATTGTTTTTGCAAAAAAAAATGCACACGGCGTATCACGTCGCGAAAACTATCCTAGTAGATGTTATAATGAACAACCACACTGATTTCGAAGGCAAAATATTTGTGCGCGAGGAACAGCCTATACAAAGTGCTGACTAGCATGCCCTGCTCTTCTCACTATATTGACTGTTCTCAAGGAAATTTTGAGATGCTGTAGGATCAAGGATAACCGACTAGAGGAGGGTGAATAGGAGGTTTCTAAATTTTTGGCTCTAATTACAATAAATAAATTGACTAAACATGAATCACAATTTTGACAATTAAAACCTAAATACTCTAGGGTTCTCTAAGTGCTCCAACAACTTAAGTCTAAGCAAAAGTAATTCTAAGCACAAGATCAATACATTAAAATTGATAGGAATGTAAATTGTGCACAAGAATAAGAAATTCAAACCACAAGAGAGAGTGACACAAGAATTATCCCCTAGTCTCGGTAACTTGCCGATCTCCTCTAATCCACGTTGAGGAAGCTTGACCAACTTCAATCCGGCTCCAACCAAATGAGGCTCCCTCGATCACTTGGTAGTTCTTACCCGCTCTGGGTAGCGAACTTTGACCTTCACAATCAACCGAGCTTTCTCACAAGCTCCTTTGAGAAAGTCACTGGTTCCTTCGCCTCCAAGCCGTCTAGGAGACGGCAACCTCTAAGAGTAATAAACTCTGACGATTGTTTGAGGTGTATCAAGTGTCTAAATGGCTCAATTTAATGCTCACACTTGATTTCACTCTTAACTATTCACAAAATGTGAATTGAATGCACTAGAGTAGTAGAGAAGCAAGCATAGGCTCAAGAGTATGCAATAAGTGTCCAAGAGTTGCTTTATGCTACATATGAGGGTATATGTATAGCCCTTAACAACAATTTTAGTTGTTGCTACCAAACCCCTAAAAAATTTAGAGAGGTTAGCACTACCACCTATCTAAGGCTCGGTAGTGCCAGCCTTGGGTCCAATGATTGACTGTACATTAAATGCATTGACAAACTAGCTGTTACTATAGTAGGTTGGCACTACCGCCCATGTGAGGCCTGTAGTGCTGGCCGAGCGACAGTACCGTCCCCATGGGAGCAGTAATGCCGACCAGGCACCTCAAAACACCCCATTTTGTAAAATAACTACCGATTCTAGGTCGGTACTGCCAGCCACTGTGGCAGCACTGCACCCCCATGGGCAGTAGTGCTATCCATGGATGGGTGAAAAAGAACTTTCAATTTTCCTTTTATGACAAGCTAAAATAATCATTTGTATGAGTATTGATTGAGTCATTTTCACTAAAAGCACATCAAGCTACTAATCAAGAGTCCCTCTTAATAGTATGAAACCTAATCTAGCGATCCGATCTTTCTCCAACACATTGAGAATTTGAGATCGGTAAAACTATGAGCAGGTCCTTAATTTTATACCTTTGCTCTTTAGCTTGACGCATTGATCTTCTTTCGCTTCATTTTCATACTTCATCATGTTCTATGTCTATGACCAATCTATTTTCAATCATTCTCAAAGAAAATATTAGTCTTTTAATCATAATTATCATTAATTACCAAAATCAACAAAAATTGGGGGCCTAGATGCTTTCAATCTCTCCTTTTTGGTAATTAATGACAACCTCAACTTGTAGAATGAATTGAAATTGATTTTGAGTACGTAACAAGCAAGATATGCCGTTGTTGGCGTATTTCGCCGGACAGGACCCCGTCAACGGACAGAGTTGACCACTCCTAGGACGGAGGCTATGGTTCGGTAGAAGGCGTCTTCATAGTTGGAAACCCTAATCACTCTCACGCGAGGGATTCTAAGGATCAACAGATCAAAGAACACAGCAACGTATCTAGGTTCAGGCCCCCAAGTGTGGGTAACAGCCCTACGTCCTGCTAGATCTTCGTTGATGAAGTGTGGAGGCGATTACAATGGTTCTCTCAGCTAGTTCTGCTCTTTTTTCGCTAAGTCTTCCAACTCTTCGTCCCAAATCAGGCCCCTTTTCCCATGCGCCAGAGCTCCCTTATATAGAGTGAGCTGGCTCGAGCAGGTAGGAAGGTGACATCATACTGATCTACGACTCATTAATTACACCCATCACTGTGATCTTATCACACCGACCCACGACTCATTTATTACACCTCTCGCTGTAGCCTGTAGCCTTGTCCTTCAAGCTTCATTTAATGCCGCTGTGTGGCTTCGCCCGGGATGCGACGTTCCTACGACGGGTTTGGTGTGAGGTGTCAGGGGGATGGGCCGTCGTCGTGTCGACCGCAAAATTCCTCGCAATCAATGGCCCTAACTCAGCATGTCAAGCTCTGACACAGCGTGCCAGGGGAAGGAGACTTCAAGGCGAAACCTTCTTCTCATTCTTTTGGTCGCCTTCGTGGCCTGGCGAGAGGGGCTAGAGCGTCCGCCAACTCGCCAGACTGACACCGACAAGCGGCGTGATCGCCCTTTGCTTTCGCCAAAGCCGCCGAGGGCCGACACCGTGAGAAGGGCCTGATCGCCCGCTTGCTCGCCTGGCCGCCACGTGGGCTCCTCGTCTGGCGAGTGGGGCCTGATCACCCACCAGCTCACCAAGCTGCCACGCGGTCTTACTCATCTGCGGCGGAGAGGGTACCACAGTGTAAAGTACGCCGACAACCGTATACTCAAGAATTTCATTTTAATAATATTTTTCTTCATGACATGATGAATAGTGGATTTGAAGCAAAATGCTTTTAAAATCATAATATTTATTTGAATACTCCCCCTAAAAGTGTGGATATGAGTAGAGAGATAATATTTTGCATATATTGAAAAATTGAAAATTTTGACAGAGTTTCCTTTAAATATTGAGTCTATGGATAATTAATATATGAGCAATGAATATATATGAAAATTAATAAATAATGAAGCAACCATAGATAGACATTTCAACCAAGACATAAATCATTTTAAACACATAAAAAGTTCAAACACATCCAAAAGAACACATAATGACATAAATGTTACAAGGTTCATTAGCCTACATAAAGATATATATCAATAATACATAAGCTAACCTTAGAGCTTCAATCCTTCTTCATCTTCTCCCCCTTTGGCATCAAGTATCAAAAAAGGGGTCTTCATGGAAACTCTAGGAAGGAGGAGGAGTGCCACTACCACATCCACGAACACGACGAGCATGAACAGGTACAAGCTCATCTTGAAGGTAATCTACCTACTCGCTAACATTGTCCAACCATGCTCTCATCTCCTGAACTAAGGCTCGAGTCTGAACCTAGTACTGATGCTCCTCATCAAATCTGCTAGTGATGCTAGAGGAGAGAGCCAAGAGCTGTGCCATCTATCGTGACGCAGGGAGTCGATGCTGGCCAAGAAAGCATCCTGAGGAATAGTGTGTGAAGCCTAAGGCACATCCTGAGGAATGTCAGAAGGGATATCATGGGCCTGCTGCTGCTGACGCTGCTAAGCTGGATGGCCAACCACTTGAGGGGAGTCTCTCTGGGCTTGTATTGATTATGAGCATAATGACATCCTTTGTTGAAGCCGGTCTCCATAACGATGAGCTTCATAATGTAGGGGCCAAAATAGATGGACCTTCCCCGCTCTTTGGATGATGAAGCTATCTCCCTAATGATGAAGTCCACAATATCGAACTTCTCTCTATGCATGGTTTTGCTCAAAATGTTCCAGGCATATCCTCGAATATCATCAAAGTTACCACTATTAGGATAGATGGCAACTCTCACAATCATATTCACTAAACTTGCCTAGAAGTCCTGCCAATTTCCCTAGCCTCTTCACATTTGCCATGGGGTCATAAAACTCTATTTGGCATGCAATCTCGAGCGACCTCTCATGGTGGATCTTGGGATATCCACTGTGAAAAATGCCAAGTGCTTGCTTGAACTCATATTTTGTAGCAATATAGTCCTTGGCACTAGTCATCCATGAGATGGAGTCATATGAGTCTGGGATGTATACTATGGAGTAGAACTGGCGGATTGCATCTTCTGCAAAATGCAATAGTCCAGCTCCATCAAACAACTTAGGCACCCTAGCGAAAAGTAGCAATTTTCTAATATGGCTCCAATCAACCCATTTATGATCGGCAAACTCCTTATCTAAATAAATCTCATGGAATATCTTCTCTTCAAAGAGAGTGTGAAAGTATTTCTTGGAGGCTTTCCTTGGCAACTTGCATTGATTTGCGCCTCTCAAAGAATAATACTTATCCGCCTTGATCTGTCGGAGGTCCATTTTAGGGTCAAAACCTAAAAGCCCTTCCTCCTCGTCATCATCCTGTCCATCTCCCCCTTCATCCATGTAGTTCTCATCATCCCTATCATCATCATCATCACTAGAGTCAAAAACAACTCTCTTTCCCTTAACACCTCGAGAACTATTGCCTCCTTGTCCAAGCTCATGCTACACCAATCTTCTTGTTTCCTCATTCCTTGCAGCGTGAGAGACATCATCCTCACAATCTGAGCGACGGCAACAACTCCTACACCTCAAGTTGATTTCCTCGCTTGCCCTCCTCTACGAGACGCCTTTGGTTGAGAGGGGTTTTTGGCTCGAGGCGTGATTATTGAGTCAAAGAAATGAAGGGATCGATGAGCAAGGATATTAGAGTCTCAAAACAATTTTAGAGTCTAGATAAAAGTGCAAATGTTCAGCCTATCCAGCCAAGAGAGGCAATCTTACTGTGCTAGGTGGTAGTGTTTGACCGTGATTTCAGACTACCGCTCTTGGTAGGGCGGTAGTGCCCTAGTGCCGACTCACATGCAATCGGCACTACCTGGTGTTAACCTTAGTTTTAGTTTGGATCAGGTACAACCTTTGTTCAATATGATTTGTTTGATCACCGATCTAAACACTAGACTAAATTTTCACTTCTACCACTAAACATTTGCAACATTTAGCCCATACCCTAGAATATGAAATTTGAGATCTAGAGCACAAGATGAAAGGAGAAGAGGCACAAATCTGAGGGAGATGATTACCTTGAGATGAGAGGAAGTAAGTTTTTACCAAAGAGAGCCTTGAGATGCGAGAATGAACTTGGGGGAAATTTTTGAGAGAGAAAGAGGGTGACCTTGAGCTTGAGAGAAATGGAGTAAGAGAGGAGAAATGGGGAGAGGAGGCTATAGCCAGACCCAAAGGGAAGAGTAACCATTGGCCAAAAAAACTGCCTCTTAACTCCTCGGCCTGACTAAATCGACAATACTGTCCATAAGGGGTGGTAGTGCCAACCTAGGGTGGCAGTCGGGCTCAAGCCACTGGTAGTACTAACACTGACTTGGTCACTTTCAATTATAGTAGAAACTTAGTTGCAAATAACTATAATATATGTACCAAGAGGTAAATTACATTTATGAGCATTTCAACTTTATCCAAAAAGATTAATGAGACAATTTTCAAATAATTGTTAATAAAATAGACTCATTTTAATCAAATGAAAATAATTTTGAAAAGAGACAAACATAAAGAGAAATTCAACATTTGGAATGTAAGAGTTAAGAAATACATTTTTGGATACTAGACACAATGATATTCTAGTTTCAAAGGATAAGGCGACATGGCATTAAAATGCGCAATGCTCGAGATCGCACGCCGGGATCCGCGCTACCACGGTCTCGCGCTGCCTTGGTTCAAGGCCACGTACTCACGCCACGTGGTACCCGTGGCTGGCGCGCCCTTTCGTGACCGCCTACGCCATCTACAAGAACGCCCCTGTAATAAATGATTTGTCTCCTGTAATTCCTATAAATACCCCCTCCTACGATGGATTGGGGTCGGACCTTCTGTACTACGCACACACTTACACATATCGCTTGCTTACGGGAATCCTTAGGATTGTTCAGGGCCTCCCGAGCAAGCGCATTATAACCCACTTTCACATACTAGTGCAATCACTGGACGTAGGGTTATTATCTCCTTCGCGAGAGGCCCGAACCAGATAAAAAATGACCCCATGTGTCTTCCGATTGTCTCGCATACCTTATTTCTTTGCTCGGCGTACTCTCAGACGTGCAACCCTTATGAAAAAGGGCCTCACGTTGATCCTCATTCAGGTTTTAACTTACGAAGTGCGTTAAATAGGTCAATATAGACCAATTTAGGATTATATGAGATTTATAAAAGATAAGATTTTGTCCAAACTATTTTGAGATATTTTAAACATAAAGGAGGTTTATTAGTGTACAAATATTCAAAAGATGAGAGTTACATATTTATACTTTGAAAATGAAGGTTTTGAGAAATTAATCACTTTAAGACTTAAAATAGGATAATTTCAAATATTTTGACCTAGTAGATCACAAAGTTGGATTAAAATCTGGTTTGTTAGATCCCGGCTTTTGGCTTTAGTTTGGCTTCAAATCGGCTTTTTGCCTTAGCTTCTCCAGCTTTTGGCTCTAGCTTCTTGGTTTTTAGCTCCAGCTTTGAGTTCACAACTCCAATTTTTGGCTTCATTGTGCTATGGCTCTAGCAATCTAGTTTGGCTTACGTCTGTGAGAGAATAACTCCAACAACTGCTACTTTGTTCTAATTCAAATTGGAGTTGATCTTACACATGTGCGCGTAAGGAAAAACATTGTTATTTCTTTGCAATACCAAAAAAGTGGTAAATTCAGGCTTTTATGCATATATTGACATGATTTCATGTGCAAATTCAGGCTTTCATGTTTATGATTGGTGGATTGTCATCGCAAATTCAAGTTGTTATGCATATTATTGACGTTATTCATACACAATTCAGGCCGCTATGTATACTATTGGCGGATTTTCATACGCAGTTTTAGAATTTTATGTCTATTATTGATGGATTTCATTATTGCAAATTCAAGCTTTTATGCCTATTATTGGCGGGATCTCATACACAAATTCAGGCTTTCATACTTATTGTTGTGTGCTTATTATTAGCGATATTCATGCGAGATTAACTTTGAAGATTTATTCGATGTTTCATAGTCAGTTTTCTTTTAACGTTTTATCGTCGATTTCTTTGACAATTTTTTGTCTACTTTGGAAAAAATGTAAATTAAGGAGACAATTGAATTTGGTGTTTCATCACCATTAATTGAATTTAATGTTTTATCACCGTTATTTGGGTGTTTTATTCACCGTTTGGATACATTGCAATTTGAATTGCTTGCGCGACCATTATAGAGGTTTTGGCAATGTTAATTGGAATTTGATGATACTCTGCTGGTAGCATTATACTCTTTAGAGTTTTACTAGTGAAAGTTTTGCTCCAATATCAGTTTGAAATGAATATTTATAGTGCAAGAAGGAGTTGATTTCTGCATAGATACTACAACGTTATTTTGTTGTCTTTACTCGATATGAAAGGTCTACTCTAATTTACACTCCATTGGCAATGAGAATTTTCTTCATCTTGACGTTTTTGCAGGAGCAGTTTCAACATATCATAGATTTTTAGTAGGCAGTTTGATATACGTGATGACTACACGTTCAAGTTGGTATTTCAATGAGCATTGTTTGCCAAATTTTATATTTTATGTGGAACATGTAAAATATTCATGATATGAGTTATTCACTATCTATCTAGCACCACAAGTGATATCTTGCCTTATGCTATTTGATGATTGAGTGTTTGTTTCATGAGATCAGTTGTACAAATTTAGACTTTATTGAGATTATGAATTGTTAAAGATTCAGATTTCTTCGTCTGCTTTGTTGATAGTTGTGTGTTTGGATTGACTTTCTAGTCTTTCTTACTACCTTTTAGCGGTTTGCTCAATCTTATTTCATTAGAAGTATTTGGATAAGACTATTCTAGTCCTTTTCTTTTGCACTATAAGTGTTTGGATTGATTTTTCTAGTTTTCCTTGTTCAATAGTCCTTTGGACTTTTAATGCACTTGGTATTTATGGTGCTTTATTAGCTTTCAGGGTTAAGGAGGGATTTATTTGAGATAACTCAATATCTCAACTTATCATATCTTTTGGTTTTATCCAAATAGGTTGTTAGTCTAAATCTTTAATTACTCGGACACTTTTGGCTATTTAAGCCACACCTCATATACATGTAATCCTGAAATCATTATAATAGATTGTTTCTCTATTTTTTATAAAAGTTTTTTTGCATTAAATTTTTTTCTCCCGTTATTTTGACAGGGAAGATGGAAGATGCTTATCATTGCGAGTGTGTTTTTGAATGGAAATGGAAGGTGCTCTGCCATGCATTAAAGAGGGGCAAAGTACGACCAAACAAGCAGTGATAACAAGAAAGTTAGGAGAGGAAAGAGATAAAGAAAAAGAAGTCAACTAAAAACAAAGAAGAGACGACCCAAAACTCAGGGGATCACACTTACAGGGAGCTCTGGGAAACAACGGGAAAAACAAACCGTGAAATACTAGAGAAGCTCGACAGAGGAACACTGACATGAAAGCCAAGAAAGACCAGAAGGGTTGAAGAATCCCCGCTGCGCGAGAGATGGGCACCACGCTCTCCCACCTTTATGGCGAGGACTCCTACAAGTGCAGGTCGCCGTTTTAAAGGGGACCTAATGCATCGCCGCATGCCGCATTGACGTCCTCAACAATTCTGTTGAAGATTGAGGTGAAGGGGTGATACACGTTACTGAAGATTCATGCATTTCTTTCTTTCCACAGATTCCAGAACGTGTATATGACTAGGCCATCCACCTGATTGCGAAAGGATTTTGACATTGCTCGACGAATTTGATGTCACCAAGATGAAGGCGAAAGACCTGCCTGGGGAAGACAGGGTTAGAACCTATGTGCTGGAAAATTTTCCTCCAAACCTGTTTGGCGATTGGGCAAAGGAGTAGAAGGTGTGCTGTAGATTCTAGGTCCGATCCGCAAAGAGGACAGAAGAACCCATTCAGCCAGCCCCTGGCCGCTAACCTGTCCACCGTGAGCAACTTGTTTTGAAGGAAGAGGAAAAAATTTGCACTTATTTTCCACAGTGGCCTTCCAAATGGACATGTAGCTATTGTTTGGTATTGCCCCCTTGTACTGCACTAGGTAAGCTGACTTTGCTGTGTACTGGTGATCGACCGTCCACTTCTACCGAATGTCATCTGTAGTGTCCAATCTAAGGTTGACCTGCCGGATAGCCTACCAGAGTAAGAAGTATTCCCATAGCTGAGTGGCACCCCGATTCTTCGGAGCGATGCAATCCAAGAATTATTGGAGAGCTCCTCATGGACAGATCTGTTCCTCCTTCGAACCAATTGGTAGCAGTGAGGGGCTATGTCCTTAGGTGCAATCCCGTTGGGCCATCTGGAGTCCCAGAAGGTCGCCGTCTTGCCATCACCTAGGACTATGGAGGTGCTTGCCTGGAAGAGCGACCGGTCTGTGTCATCACAAGGTGCATCCAGCCAAGCCCCATACCTTTGATGATTCTTCCATTGGTGCCACAACTAGTGCAAGTGTAGGGCCCTGCCATACTTGTCAAAATCCTTTAGGCCTAGACCCCCAAACTTTTCGGTCTGCAAACCTTCTTCTAGTTCACCAAACAATGACCACCTGAACAAAACTGTTCCCCCTCCAAATGAAGTTCCTCTTGATTCTGTCTAATTTATCGATTGCCCATTTGGGAATTGGCATGACCGATGGAAGATAGGAGGCTAGCGATGTGAGAACCGAGTCTACTAGGATTAGGTGAGCCACCCTAGATAGGAGTTTGCCTTTCCATCTTGCTAGCCTTGAACCAGCTTTATCTATGAGAGGTTGGAAATCAATCTTTTTTGGCTTAGTGGGTCGCAGCTGCCAAGCCCAGATACCTGCAAGGGAAGGACCTCCTCTGCGCTGAAAACTGTGGAACATATCTGCTAAGTCCATACCCTGGCATCTAATTGTGTAGATTTCTGATTTGTGGATATTAGTTTGTGATTCTGTGGCATCCCCAAATGTAGGGTCGAGGATGCGCCTAGAGGGGGGGTGAATAGGCGTTTTACAAAATTCGATCGCTCACTAAACAATTCGCTCTAATCAACCCCTATGTCAAAACCTAATTAAATATAAATGCGGAGCGATAAATAGGTTTTGACAATTAAAGCCTAAATCAACTAGGCTCACTAGTGCACTAACTAATTTATGTCTCTAAACTAGAATTGCTAAATTGAACAATCAATTAACACTAAGCAATTCTATCACAATCAAGCAATCATGAATATAACAACAATGAATGAAAATACTTGAAAGTAAAAGAGACAACCGATATTTTTTCGTGGTGTTCGGAGACTTGCCGGTCTCCCCTAGTCCACGTTGAGGCTAGCCCACACTTGGACCGGCTCCCGCTTGAGCACCCGCCTCTTTCCACTAGTCGTGGTTTTTCACGCTCGCGCGTAGGCTCAACCCGAACCTTCACAAACTTGCCGGGGCTTCTCACACCTCGAGAGCTCCCGCGCACGACGCCTACGCCGTCTAGGAGTCGGCAACCTCCAAGAGTAACAAGTCGCTCCTTCGCTTGAACCTCACCGAGCACAACGAATGCGCAACCGATGATCACCAAGTGCAACACATGCACAAGGCCTCCCTCAAGTGCAACACATGCACAAGAGGCTCTCAATCACTTCCTAATTGCAACACATGCAATTAGTCTCACTCTTAAGCTCAAGAAGCAAAGGAGAAGAGCAACACATGCACACAACTCCCACACACAAAGAATAACACCAAAGAACACTGCCTCAAGCCCCCCAAGGGAGATATATGTCGGGACCCGAATTTGCAAATCCGGACCCTCTGGTATTCAAAGACTAGTCCAGATCACGCTAGTGCACACAGCCTCAACATTGGTACATATCACACCATAACCAACGAAATAATAAGTACTTTGATTAAATACTCAAACTAGTTGATCGACCTTATGGTCAAGTTACAAAGATACGCCTCGCAGATCTAAGACTTATTAAAATATTCAAATGCAATGAAATAAAATAAACTCGTGGCGCCAACCAATTTGCCACGTACAATCGATCGGGCTCACTCCCTAGTTTGTCGGCTCCTCCTCGATACTCCTCCTCCCGAAAGGTGGTTTGCTTCTTCTTCAACTGAAGTTGTGTTGTTGTGGGGTGAGTACTTTGAGCACTCAAGAAGTCATGCATGTAATGCAATTCTAATATTCTACATGCATGGCTTAGTACAAAGGATAGGCTATGGTTCATGAGCAAGACAACATTTAAGAATAACAAGAATAATTTGCAAAGCAACAAAAACAAGAATAAGAATAGTAGCTTTCACAAACATTTTAATCACAATCATATTTCCATCCTATGTCAAGTTCCTCATTACCAACCCAAGCATTTTTCCATAAACAATTCATTTTCATAAAATCTAACCCTTGACCAGTAATCACCAAGCGATGCTCAATACCGTGAGCACGGCTATTCAATAGGTTGTACACTCTGGTTATACACTTTACCCACAAGATACATCAAATACCACCAAGGCAAATAACCGTGAACGAAGCTTTTCTAAAGTTCCATCTAAACCCAAGATCGCTCGCTAAGGTTTCAACACTGAGGGACTGGTTACCACACCTGTGGCCCCTCTTGCGCCATGTGAGTTCTCATTCCGCTTCTCCTGCCTCACACCACCACGACAAGACCAAAGAATAGATTTCCCAGTTTACTCAACTAAGTCCGTCCCATTACTTGAGCTTGTGGCAGTATGAGAGACTCAGTTCAAATGCTCGCAAGGTTAAGTCCTTAGTTGACCGTGGCAAGACTAACCAAGTGTGATCTCAATTATCCAAAACCAATAAAACCAAATACGACCGCCTAGTTGCCACTCTTGGCCCACCAGAAACAATATATCTTGCCATTTGCCCCAGTCTAAATCATTTTCCCACCCGGTTCTTTACCATTGCACCACGTGCCATCATCAACTCAATAACACATGTCTCATTCACAAAGCATGTTCAATATCTCATTAAGTCAAGATTCACTTTGGTATTCCAAAAGGTGAAATGTCCACGCGTGGTGGGCTAAGCATACTACTTGGTCTACTCACCCCATGTTGGCAAATTATTAATGTCCAACTATTAATCCATAACCTAGGGTGACAAAGGATTCATGGCCTACAATTATATACGACAAGGTAGCATACAACAACTAGGCATTTAGCTAATCCCAAAACTTATTCAAACTCATTTCTATCAAATTAGCATGCAATAGTTTAAATCAAAATAATTTGCTCTAATAGGTTCAACATGATCAAACACAACTTGCCTTCAAAAAGTACTGATTCTGGCTCCTGAGCTTGCTCCTGGGTCAGAACCTCTCCTTCGAAACCTTCGGGCACTTCAACGTCTACGCGCAACGTAAACACAAACAATAAAATAAATAAACAGTGGGAAAACAGTGCTCAAAAATTCAATTAAAATTCATAAATAGAAAGATCACAATTTTACAAATTTATAGAAATTGGAATCACTCAAATCGGAGTTAAACCGCAAAAGTTATAAGCATTTGAAGTTTCAAAATATATTTAAAATCAATATACCGAATTAAATAAATATTTTCTTTTTCGGAAAATCAATTATTGCGTCATCTGTGACACGTGTCGCCACCAGAGAGTGACACGTGGCCTTGCCGACGCCACCGACCGGCTCCGTGATGACGCCAAGATGACGTCAAGACGACTTTCGGCTTATCTCTCGACAAGTGGGTCCCACTGTGGCGCCGCATGACGTCGGGCGGTGACATCACACGACGCGCGCGTCGGCGCCGACGAGTGGGCCCGTTGTCGGCGTCTCATCCGTCTGACAAAGACACAAAGGCGATCGACATGTGGGTCCCACGCGTCGCTGACACGCGAATAAAGGTGCATGGTGCGGTGCGATTCGAGCCGAGGATCTAGATCTAACGGATGAGGTTTGAAGATGAAGTTTATCGCTTACGGCGACGTGGACTCACCCGGCGTTGGATCTGGATCGTCTGGTGGTGAAGGTCGGCCTCGGCGGAGACGTCGCGGCGCCCTTCCGCTTCACCGGGGGAAGACGACGATGCGCGGCACAGACGTTCCTCTGGCCGAATGGGTTACCCCTCGCGCGCTCTCTCCAGAACTCGAGGAGACCTTCATAGGCAGAGCGGCCTCACCGGCGCCGAAACGAAGAAAATCCATGGCGGCGATCAAAGAATTCACGGCGAGTAACTCGCGAGGATTGGCGGCGGCCGCACGAAAAAGCTAGGGCAAATGTGCGCATGAAAAGGAGAAAACGGCGGTGGTCGGCTCCTTAAATACGGCCTCGACGTCTGAAGTTTTTTATGGAACCCTAACGGTTTCCGTTATACGGCGCCAGGCGCAATCCGACTCGACTCGATGAAGACGGCAATCCCGGCCATTCACGCGTCGCGATCCAACGACTTAGCACATGCGCGTTAACGCGACGATCGCAAGAACCGCTGGATTGAGATCCCACTATTACCGGATTAGGGTTTCATGAGATGGGCTGCACAAGATTCGCCCAATACTATTCATCCGATTTTTAATTCTTTTCCTAATAAAATTTATTCCCAAAAATAAAATAATTTATTTGGGGCATTAAAATACCAGAAAAATTTCGAAAAATTCCCAAAAATATTTCAAGACATTTGTGACTCAAATAAAATATTTTCAGCAAAACTTTATTTTAACTTTTCCATTATTTAATTAATTTGATAAATGGTTTAATTCAAATAAATTCAAATAAATCCAAATAAATCCAAATAAATTCCGAAATTCCTAAAATTCAAAATACCAATTTAATGCAAGAAAAGCAGAAATTGGTGTGTTACAATATAGCCCCCACAAGAAAACTAGCCGCTTGGGGAGCAAAATGGGCGAATCACCAAACCCTAAGATTATCAGCCCTCTAAGGGCTTTGTAGAATCTACCGACCTCCAATCTGCCTAAGAATCGGTCACATTTATGATTACCGCTTTCTAAGGCGCAGAGTACCGCTCAAGACAAACCCATAAACCAAATCCTCTGGAATAAACCTATCAAGGCAACTAAAACCCTAGAGTATCATGACACCCAGATTACCGCTCAACCATCATGGTAGTGTCGGCCTCGCAACCCGTAAAACATCACAAGATCAGAAAAGAGCTATCACAACCAAAGGCCTAGAGTATCGCTTTTTCATGGTACTACACCCCAGACATGCTGATAGTCTTGCCAACAGAGAAAAAGCGATTCGACTCAAATCCATTTCTCCAAAACCAAAACCCATTCTTTGAGCCTCTAGATGATCAACACATGATCAAACACACGTGCAAAACACATTTGCACCAACTTAGCTCATACTCAAAGAATTTCAACCATATTGCAAAAACACATTTCGCAGATCAACTCAAGGACTATTTGCAAAACGATTAAGAAAATCAAACTCGAAGTTTATGAGATTAATTCCCTAGCCATGTGAAGGTCAACACAAGACCCGGCCAACTTGCCAACACCCGTTGCAAGCCCCACTCACATGCTCTCGAATTCGGACTCATAAACCTCGCTTTATTCGCACAACGAACTTGCAAATAGCACAATAAACGCATTTCATGCTTGAGCACTACTCTTTGCAACACATGCAAAAGTCTAGCTCCAAGCAATATCAAATCAGGATGCATGAACTCTGTAATTGCAACACATGCAATTCTCTAGTTTCATGCAACACCAAAACCAAACTTCAACTAAAAACCAAATTACTCGTATGAGCTCTTTACTCGCAACACATGCAAGCCTCTAGCTCCAAACAAACACACAAACATCAAATCATGCTTGAGCTCTCTCCTTTTGCAACACATGCAAAACTTAGCTCCAAGCAACACCAAGGTTTTATAAAGATTGTTTTGCGAACAAAACATGAAGCTTCAACTAATGCAACTCATGCAAAAATGAACTTCACGCAAAAGCCAACGCACTAGCTTATCACTTCTTGCACCACATGCAAATCAAAGCATTATGCGAAAACCAAATGCAACCAAGCATAAGTTTAACCCATTCGCAACACATGCCAAATGGTTAAACCAAATGCAAAAACCAAATCAAATAAAATTTGAGCTTGAGTGAACGCGGGATGAGATCACCAACACATGATGAAGCTCAAGCAAAGGGAACGGCCCCTCTTAATAGCACGGCGATAAAACCTTAGACTCAAAGACTACAAAGTCCTTAGCCTATCTAGTTATACCATTGTCACAAGACAAGCAATCCCCTTTGGGGTCTTTATGATCATCACTTTGATATTCCCCGGATCGCTACCCTTCTTTATCTTCGGATCCACTCTTGACGCCCATCAACTCATGATGCCGTCCTTGTCCCATTCTCATCATCTCATCAATCTTTGGACCTAACTTAATCACACCTCATACAAATAGTTAGTCCAAGATGCATGGTTGTCTCAATTATCTCTTGCACTCCATTAACACATAATGGATGCCTTTAGATCAATTGAGCACAACCTAAATCAATTGAAATGATTGTAATGTGTCTTAAGTATAATAATGCAACACATGCTTAATTATACTTAAGAACTATCCATTTGTCTTTAATTAATCAAGGAGCACCATCAACACATGATGAAGTGTTCTTTAATGATTAACAAGACAAATGAACTCAATTTAAATTATCATTTAAATTGATATGAGTATATATTAACTACACAAGTTTTCATATACTCATGTTGATGAAAAGTAATGATCCATTATATGTAAACTATATGGAAATGATCATTACTCTACATCATCAACTATAGAATACACCCCACATGTATATGTGCATAGATATAATTAACTTGGATATAATATGCACATATCCAATTTGATTGTATTGGAGTATATCCTATATTACCATGAGTATACTTATAACTAGGCAATTCAAACATATACTCAAGGATTTAGTTTCTTTGTCTTGATCCTTATATGTGTCAATAAAGAATAGATCAATACAAAGAGACTTTCAAGTTAAACTACAAACTCCCCCTAAATATGTGCATCCATGTAATATATAGATTGAGAAACATGATGTACATTTTGTGGTTAATATAACGGGGACATTCATACTTTAACTTGACTTCAAAGTATGCAACTAATATTAAGATGAATATGCAAACATACATTGGGTTTTCCATTTTTCAATGCGATGAGACTAATCAAAGATATTCTAGATAAACATGTTAGTCTCGATATAAGATTGTCATTAATAACACTATCGCATTAGGGGATAAACTTAATATTAGATTTGTCATTAACACAAGATTATATTTATCATTAACACCAAAACCATAACTAATGAAGGTTGAACTTACACCAAATACCGATAAGGACGTCGAAATGGTGCTCAAATCCTGTAGGAAATGGTGCTCAAATCCGGTAGGGCGGATCCCCCTGCCAGAGGCCCCTCTTGTGGGGAATAGGGTGCCCTGGCATCTCATTTAGGATAATCTTAGAGGTGGACGACCTGAGTAATAGAGCAATCCAATCCCTCCATCTCCGTCCAAAACCTAGGACTTGAAGAAGCTCAATGAGATATTCCCAACTGACCGAGTCAAAAGCCCTGGATATATCAAGCTTTATAAATAAAGACGGAACTCTCTTCCTATGTAGTTCCTTGGTCATTGTGCGGATGTAGATGAAATTTTCCTGAATTGATCTGTGTTTAATGAAGGCGGATTGATTGATGGAGACAACCTGATTTAGCACTGTTGCCAACCTGTTAGCTAGAAGCTTGGTGAAGATTTTGGCGAAACTGTGAATGAGACTTATCGGCTTGTAATCTGTTATGAAATTCGCCTCTTTCTTTTTTGGAATGAGAACAATATGTGTGGAGTTCAAGAGATAGAGACTACAAGCCCGGAGGTGATATAGCTGTTGAATGGCCGATAGAAGATCATCTTTAATAATCTCTCAGCAGGTAGTATAATATGTGTCGATAAATCCATCGGTCCTGACGCCTATGTGGAGGATGCGTGGAGGTGGTCGTGGCCTCCTAAGGATCAAAAGGCGACAAGGCCCCAACTGCCGGACGGCTCTGTGGATCATATGTAACAACATGATATATATCTGTGTGGATCAACAAAGTATTGGTGTACACCACAGATTTGTCTATGATATAGAAAGAAACATAGAGTGGACAAACACCTTCAGGATAATTATAATTTAATATAATTATATTATATAAGGGATGGTGATTATCATCAATAGCGTTGTGACAAACACCTTCAGGATAATTTAGTAGCATTGGCTTGTCTGCCATGGATAATGTTTTAGGTGGGCTGTCACCGGTGGCAAAAAGATGGAGAATCCAATCCAGCAACATGTTAACAACAATGGTCTGTGGAGGCAGTGCAAGGTTACCCCAATACCTAACTTACAAAATTTAGTGTAGCTACTGCTTGAGGGTACTAACCTTTCATTGATACCCCACAGCCCTTTTGCTAGAGTTCCCATGGTGAACAGTACTCGTAAGATACTGATCCCCAGTGCAGATTCCAATGGAATGGATTGATTCTGTGTGCAGTAAAATCTCTCTTGGGTTCTATTAGGATCGTCTTAGGAAACAGCAGATTTAGCTAACCCTCCAATAGCTGCGTGTCAAAATCAGTAGACCGACTAGTTTAAGTTTGTTATCTTCCTTTTCTGTTAACTAGTAGTTTGCAGCAAGATAATCTAAGCAGCAAAAGTGCATGTGTATTCTGACCAAGTGGACTTTTACTTGGGCAATATTACTACCACTACTAATAAATTAGTAACTGATGATTACACATGCATGAATTGCCTCCCCTCTCTGGTAGTCCTCAACTCCTAGTATATGGAATATATGTGGATTATATTTGTATACTTCCTTCCTTCATCCCCAAATCATCCTGTCTCCTTGCCTTGAGCAAGCATATATCAATCCAAGCTAAAGAGGAAGGTATTAAAATCATCAATGGTTGCTTCCAAAGTAAGCACTTAGTACTTGTGAGTTGGGAGACAACTAATAAAGTGCAACTCCATTGGAGTACTTAACACAATAACACCGAGCATCGGCGCCACTGGCTGGCAAGGAGGAGAGCATCAACTCGAAGGCCATGTATTGTTATTAGCTTAAGATTTTTCATCTCGAGAGAACATGTAATTCTGTGCATTTACAATCTATAGTCGCTTCCATTCTTAGCATGTGTAGAACCCACAAGAGTGCTAGAGAGGCAAAGACATGGGACGGGAGAGAGGGGGGAGCTAGCTGCATTATGAAAGCATATCTTTAATTTGGACTTCTTGCTCCAACTTTATGCTGCAGCACTGCCCCAAGAGAAGCAATCATCCAAAAACAAAAGGATAAAGCATGAAGCAGTAGTAGAAAGACAAACACAAACGAAGAAAACAAACTACCTCGAATAGGACTGAGAAGAAAGAAATTATCCTGAAGGTGGTGCATGCAAGAATGACCATGCGATGCGAAGCAAAACACAGACGAAGAAAATTTTCCTGGTTAATAATGACCATGCGATGCGACGAGGTGCCTTGCATTCAAGTATGAGGTCATAGGAAAAGCCTAGACCAGATGGAACCACAACAAGCATGGAGAATCCATAACAATTAGAACAGAGATTAATCCAGGTGACATGAAAGATTGCTCAAGAATATACTTGTACTGTAGATAATTGGCTCTGTATTTGACAAGATGTACAGTATCGTTGTAAAGCGTACATCGAGGAGGAGCAGATGATGATGATAGCTAGGCGACCTAAAAAGTAGAAATAAGAAAGGGTAATGGTCTTTTCCCGAGCCAAAGACCACATGCATGCATGTCGAGGGGCTCACATGCATGTCTCCATCCTCCTCGTTTCGTAAAAGAAGAAGGCCTAGCGATGACGAGGAAAGAAAGGAATTGGATGTACAGGAGAAACTTCCGTGTAACTCGGCTCAAATCAAATCATAACCTGTTACATATATATACATGAATTCAAAATTTTAAGAAAGTCCGGCAGAAAACGTGTGATTATTGGCTCTCTGCAGAGATAGCACTACTACACAGTACTCTGACAGGCAAGAACATTGATGTTGTTTTAACAAATTCTTCAGAAAATGGATGTTTGGCCCTGTCCGGCAGGTGTCTGGCTGGTTTCAAGGCTTGGATAACACAATCGTCGCAGTCTTATGGAGGACTCCTCCGAGGCAGCGATTAGATTGGGGGAAACAAAGGAGTGTGTTGAGTTCCTTGTTCGATCAGAGTGTTCTAGTTAAGATAGACAGTGAGTTTTCTGTTTTAGTTTCTTTGTTCTGTTTCACTTTTGTCTCTTCTTTTTTTGTGTTTTTTTTTCTTGTTGCAAACGTTGTAGTATTTCTTGCCTGTCTTCAGCAGAAGCCCGGGGTTTAAATTAGAAAAAAAATCCCTTCAAAAAAGAACATTTGATGCTGTACGTGCCGGGTTGGCCGAAGAGCTGTGATAAGGTCGGGCCTTCAACAAAAAGCCCACGTTTGCTCATGTTAGCGGCGGCTACCTACTGGGCCTGGCCCATTCCCCTCTCGGCCCATACATCGAGCCGGCCGAAGAGGCGGGCTGTTTCGAGCGGCAAACGTCCGCACCGTCAGGACGGCTTCGCAGTCGCTGTCGCCGGCCGCGTGCGCCGTCTCACACCGTCAGAACGGTGCCAATTACGCGCGCGACGGCACGAGAAGAGCCAGGCGGACGGGAGCACGCACGCGCCGTGGATGGATTAGCACGCATCTCGGCAAACCGGCGTATGGCCGCGGCTTCTGCCGTCCCGTCCATCTTGGCCTTGTCATGTCCCCCACGCCGCCGTCCTCGTCGCGGGGGCGCGCCGCGCATGGCGTGAACGGAGGAGGCGGCAGCCTGCACGACTGCCCGAGCTGTGCAGCGCGGCCACGCGCGCGTCTGAAAGCCTCATGCTTGCGCCGATCGACCAAAGCTGCATCGACCCCAACCCAGCAGGCTGTCAAATTAAGCGTCAGTGTTTCTGCGCCTTTATGTCAATTTCGTCGTTTCACCGTCTTAACTTTTACATCAACGCAAAACATGTGCATCAAAAGCACGATGCTGTTGCGCGTTTTGTCTGTACGTACGGTGCCAACGAGAAACACGGTCTGTACTTCCTGTCTTGCACATGCTTTTGGGATCATACTACAGGAATCGCCACTATTTTTGTCGGCTAAAAACCGATGAAAATACGAGGAATACCGACGAAAATAGACCGACGAAATTAAGTTGATGAAAATACAATTATTTTCGTCGGCCAGAGCGAACGACGAAAATAGTGGCCGTCTACGGTCCTACTCACGTGGCAGCTCTATTTTTGTCGGCCCTCGCCGACGAAAATAATATTTTAAATTTAAAAAATATAAAAAACCCTATTTTCGTCAACCCAAGTCAACGAAAATAATATTTTAAATTATTAAAAAATATAAAAATCCTCTGTTTGATATTTTTGTCGGTAATTTTTTATATTTTCGTCGGCCTAGGCAAGACAAGCTAGGGTAGATAACGAGACCAAACGGCGGAGTACGAGTACGTACGTCTGTCTTTGATCAACAGTACTGGAGACAAGAAAATCTGTATCAATCTCACATCGCGGTTTGGACGACCCTGAAAGAAGCTTGCGTGAAAACGGGATCATGGACATCGACAATTCTAGCTTACAGATTCACATAGATCAGCTCGTACGGACATCACATGCATGGTTGCATGCTGCTGCCGATGAAGGCGATTATTAGCTAGGCGGATATATACAGCCTGCACCGGAATAAATTTCGCCGATCAGTCGACACATCGCCCAGCAAGAAGGCATCAACAAACTCAAGTGGATCGCCGTGCAAACTGCTCGATCAGGATGAACCATACCGCGCATCCGTCGAGCAATACTGAGCCGTTGCTTTCTTTTTTTTCTTTGATCCCTCCATTATTTGTTCGTTTCTTCCCTTTCACTCGTCACGCACGCGCAACAGCAGGCTGTGTCAGCCTCGTGGCCTCTACAAGCCCGTGGCATGGGCGCAGCAACGGTGAAGGGTGACTAGACAAGGGGTCCTTAACAAATTGGACAGACAGCATCAAACAGACGCTCGCCACATCGCTAGCTAAGGCCTTTTTTTTTTTTTTTTGCTTTTTGGGTGTTTCGGTTTTCACACATGTGTGCTCACCTAGTGCTTACTATTGCCTAGGTAGCGGCGACATGTGATACATGTGCTGCAACTCTCCTAAATAGCACGAAGCTTTGGTCAAGTCAGCGATCCGACGGCACATTGGATGGAGGCGCTGGAGAACAATAAATCATTGTCGTGAATAATTATTGGCATGGAAGTATGGACCGTCCATCCATGCATGATCAATGACCATGAGCAATAATTTAAGCAGAAGCCGAGATGGGTTGGAGATCTGATGTTAACTTGTTTCAATCAAGAATTCTGGATGGCTTTCCGCCCAAAGCCACCAGGTTTTGTCGGTACGCTTTGCAGATAAGCACCTCTCCCTGCAGCTTACCCTGACTCTTGATACATGCGAACAAGTGCAAGTTGCATCGAGTGACAGCCACGCGTGATCTACGAAAGAGAAGTTACTGCCATATGTAGTGAGAGACTGAGAGTATCTTGTTGCCTTGGTGTAGGTCTCGTTGGAGTTTGCCTGTAACAGGCTTTATAGCCTCCAAGCTTTTTTCAGAGTTTAGACCATGGCCCATGGCGCCATGTTGAAATTGTCCACTAAAAAAAATCTGATCCTTTGTAATACTAAAGTGATTACAGAATCATCACGACTTGACCTGCGAAGAATCTCCTCAATGGATCCGATATTCCCGTTGCTGTTGAGATGGTGACCAGATCTAATCATCCTCTCAGTGCATCTTTGTGCGTCCAATCACAGACAGAAAACACACTATAGGCTCTTTTTAAGTCTTGACAATACCTTAACCAGAAGTACTCAAAAATCAAGAAACAGCAACTAATGTCCCAGGCCCAGCCCTTGAGCTACACATAGGGGTGGAATTGAGCCGAGCCGAGCCCGGCTTGTTCGAGCTCACCAGAAATCGAGTCGGGCTCGACTCGGCTCGGAGTATAAATCGAGCTAGAAATTAAGCTCGGCTCGGGCTCGGTCGAGGCTCGAGCCGGCTCGTTGAGGTTCGTGAGCCGAGCTTTTTAAGTGGATCAAGCCTTTTAAGTTGAGACTCATGAGCCGGCTCGTTGAGGCTTGTAAGGTTCGTGAGCCGGCTCGAGAAACAGCTCAAGCCTTTTAGGTGGACCAAGTCTTTTAAGTTGAGGTTCATTGAGGCTCGTGAGCCAAACTTGAGAAACAGCTGACCAGTAACGAGCCTAATGAGCCAATGAGCCGCTCGCGAGCCAGCTCGGATTCGGCTCGTTGACTGAGCGAGCCAAGTAGTAGGCTCGGGCTCGGCTCACTGTTGCATCGAGCCGAGTTGAGCCGAGCCAAACTCGAGCCGAACAGCATCGAGCCGAGCCGAGCCGAACCGCGAGCTTCGAGCTTAATTTTCAGCCCTAGCTACACATTCAGTTTTGCACGATTGTAGTGTTTGGCGTGAGTAGTGATAGTCCAAACCAAGTGGCACCAAAAGCAGGCTTCTCCTCCCAGTGCTGGTCAAAAGAGGCTAAATGCTAGCATCATGTCATGTCTATGACAAGAACCTGAGACCGAATTCCCTGGTCACTCCGTGGAACATGAGCCAAAGTTGTCACGAGTCACAACATATAGGTGTAATAATGGAGTACATAACAGGTCCCCAAAATTTATTTGTGAAGAAAGGCATTCTCTCCTGTCCGAATGACTGTTCCATGACAATATAGCTTTAGGTTATGTGTACTTGGAGATGGAATTCTGCCACTTAACTATTCCACAATAGCTTGTATAATTATTAAAACATTTTCCCTGGGGTAATTCCTTTACCGTCCACCTGACTTTTGAGAGACAGTTCAAAGCTCACATGCACAGAGCAACATATGCTTGAGCAGGGACGTCCACTGCTGCAATAATTAAGGTTTGATTTACGAACAAATCAAGCCCTTAATCGTTACACTGTTCGCGATACAAGCTGATGTAATGGCAGCTAAGTGATGTTTATTTTATAATAATCGACCACTAGTATAATGCACAGCCAAAACCAACTTGTAGTACTTTTCAATCAGGCAGGGTACTTCCTGCTTGTGCATACTCTGCTCCTGTGAATGGAATTCTGCCGCCTACCAATTCACGGGGCTGATGTTCACAGTACGGAAAAAAAGCACATCACAATCTAATCAGACGTGTAGATACAAATCTGTATCCTTCGGTCTTATACAAAAATAACGGACGCCCTTTTTAGGGTACTATAAATATTTTTATAGCTATCTAGAATTTTAACTGTAGGTAACTAAATGTATATTATCAGACATAAAAGCAAAATACAAATATTTTATAGATGAAATAAGGGTCTAATAGCCAGAGTTTTACAAAAGGTGCGACTAGCACCAAATATATTACAAAACATCCACAGGAAATGTTTGAGCAGATAGATCAAGACCTTCAAAACCAAATATCATCACCATCTACGATCTCCTGGAATTCGCTGTCTTCTTGGAAATCTAAAAGGAGGTAGGAGGCAAGAGTGAGTACACAACTGTACTTAACAAACCACATGGAAACTCTGAATATTACATGCGGGGATAAACAAAGGCAGGCACAGGTTTGAGTATTGTAGATGCAAGTTGTTAAATACCAGTTTTATTTTACATTTGAAACACAGACCATAAATAAGATAATACTATTAGGGGGATTATTTGCAAAATTCAAATTTACGACAAGTTCTATTTGTGAAAACTACAGGGGCGCAGTTACAAGAATCACCTTAGATTAACTCAGCTTCATTAACCGGAAGCACGGCGTATTTGAATACCATTGACATCACTCTGCAGAGGTGCTCAACTTTACCCACAAGATATCTTCGGTCGTTGGTGCCACTTGAGAACAACATGCAACTTAAATGCATGCGGGCGGACCGAGATGATCATAGCCTTTTGTTGGAATTTCCTTCTTTAGCTCCTATCCAATAAGTTACGAAGATCCACAGTCTCCAGAACCCACTGGTCAAAGCGGGAGACGCGATCTGGTCATACTATGGATACCTACTGTTATGAGAACCGGCGAATGGCCACTCCATTCCCGTTTCACCCCAATTGTTTCGCGGACCATTCCCCTCTCAGAATGGTAGCTACTTCCTATAGGTGTTCAAAAGGGAAGTACAATGTATTGAGTTATGTTGGGACATATCAACAGGACTGACTGGCCCAACTTGTGGTTGAGCGGGGACTGAAGTTATTTAATTTGCCCAAGACATCTGTCCTTAAGTGCTTGAGACTCAGCCAATGACATACCACAAACCATTGGTACCCACTGTACCACCACCACACCACATCTTGGCTTTGTCATAGATTGGGAGTTGGGCCAGCATCCACCTCCTGTGATCCGCCTAACTGTAGTAATTTTTGAAAATCACCCGAGCCAACTCTCAAGATTTTGAACAATTTTAGCTAAAGGTGAAATTATATTAACTGCTAATCTATGATGGTTCAATATTTTATAGCCTAAGGTTACAACGGGATTAAGGCGTAACAACAGGTTTAACTCTCGGGTATAGCTAATCATGTCATTCCAATTTACCACCTTTTTGTAGTTTTTCAAAATACTAGAAAATAATGCGGTACAGAAAATATAAATATTATTGTAATAGAACTGGGTCTAACATGTTCAAGAAGTGTGGCTTACCTTGCGGGGTCGAAGGTTCGCCTAGAGAGTAGTGGTCGAAGTCTTGTCCGGTCCTGAACGTCTCCTGCTCCAGCTCCAAGATTTGCTCTTGCTCCGAGTACCGCTCGGGAATTGTTCCAAAGTTGGATCTAGCGCGAAAAAACGCAACCAATAAATAAACAAATAAAATAATCAAAGAAAGATAAACGAAAAAAGAAATCAGAGAGAAAAATGGCCGGAATAGAGTTTAGAGGTATTTTGGGAATTTTCTGGATTTGGTTTGGTGGAACAGATGTCATTTTTGGACTCAGCGACTCGAACTGGTCAAGAATATGTATTTTTGGATTTTTCGGATTTTCTGGAATTTTTTGGATTTTTTTTGGATTTTTAATCAATTTTCGTATTTTAAAATAAATTTTAAATCTGAAATAAAATTAAAAATCCAAAATTGAATTCGTCCGCCACAAGAACGAAATCACATCGTGCCTTCTTGCGGCTCAGTGGCAAGCGCAAGACGCTACCCACCAAGACGAGGCGCCATCCATGCGGGCGCCAGTCGAAGTGGGCGAGGCCGGCCTAGGCAAGCGCGGCCTAGGGCGCAGATTTTGACTAGCGGGCCCCAGGCGTGAGGCCGCTGACGGGGCGGGCCCATGGGGCAGCGGGAGGGAGGGTGAGTTAGCGCGCGAGGACCACACGCTAGAGAGACGAAGGGGGCGGAGGCGAGCGGCGGCGAGGGAAATGGCCGAAGCTGGGGAAGAAGACATGCGCTCGGGCGAACGGAGGCGCCAGAGGAGGAAAGAAGTGGGGCAACGGGGAGAAGAGCTCGCGGGAAGAAGATGAGGGGCTTACCGGCTCGGGATGGAGCTCGGCGGGGGGTTTAAATAGTGCAAGCGTGGTGGAGAGAGAGACGGGAGCGAAGGATTGACAATGCGCGGCGCGAAGCAGAGCCGACGGGCGGTGAAATGATGGTCGAGCGGCGATGGAACTAGGGGTGTAAATGGGTCGGTATTACCCGACCCGTACCCGGATGCAAAATTACCCTAATGGAAAACTATTTTACACTACCCGCCGGGTACGGGTAGTACCCGGGTAGGTTAGGTTCGGGTTCGGTCGGCACGAACGACAATATCCAGTGGTACGGTCGATTCGCACAGGATAATTCTCTAATCTGGTACGGTGGGTACTACTAATTCCTGAAATTTCGGCGAAATTGCACTAACAAAAAAATAGTTCAAACAATGTCGAAAAATTTTGAATTTTTTTTGAAGCTTCCTGACACATCGGATATGTTCTCATTAAATTTCAGGTGATTATCAAATCTGAGGAATTTTTAAAAATTCAAATATTGCTACTATCCTGATAAAACGCTGACCGACAAGTTTGAACCGAATGAAAATTAGAACAAACGAGGTTATAAAATTTTGAAATTTTTTGTGGATGGTCCTGAAATATCTATAATATTTTCATAAAATTTTCAGATGATGATCAAATGTCATGAAGTTTTAAAAATTCAAACAGTACTATTGTCCTGTTAAAAGGCTTATCGGCAAATCTGAATGAAATGAAAAATTTTCCAAACTATGTTATAAATTTTTTAAAATTTTATATAATGATACTGATGAAATTATTAATCTCTCATAAAAATTTGAGATCATGATCACACTCAAGAAAATTTATAAAATTCTAACAAGGTAAATGTTTCAATTCTGTTCTACTTGCTATCAACCTAAACAAGAGGAGGAGCACATGACCTGATTTTATAGACTACAGACGCTTGTGATTTCACGTTGTCCAAAACTATTGTCATTGCCTCCTATTCCTTTGGGATTGCCCCAAATTCCTCTCCTCCAATTCAACTATGTGTTGAACTATATATGTGAATTTCACTTTATGTATTGGACTTTGTATGTTTATTGAACTCCATGTGTTTGATTATGTACTATTTGAACTCTTTGTTGGACTATATATGTTTGTTAGACTATACAACATTATCTATTGTATTATGTGATGTACTAGTGTGATAGTTGGATTGTTTTCATCGCATGTTTTGATCCTAGGTATTTTGTGCACTACCCGATGAAGTACCCGTTGTCTGTATTATACCCGTCCGCACACTACCCAGAACCCGATTTCTACCCGTTCGTAGAAAATGCTACCCGTTACCCGTACCCTACTCAATTTTTATTACCCGTGCCCGGAGAAAAAAAAATAGGGTAGGGTATGGGATGATAAACTACCCGCCCGTACCCGACCCGTTTACACCCCTAGATGGAACGGGTGGCACAGGCGAAGTAATGGCGACGGGACGGGATGGGGTGTAGGCGGCGCGCTGGAGGTGGGAGGCGACACTGTTCACGAGGCGGGCTGGGGCGCGGACGCGGGAGAGCTGGGCTAGCGCGCGGAGTAAGTAGGGCACTCGCGCGGGGGAGAAGACAGGTCGAGGCGCGGAGCGAGCCACGCGGGGGGGGGGGGGGGAGATGGGCTGAGGCAGGGTGGCAGCCCACGCGCGGGAGAAGAGAGGAGGGGAGGCAGGAAATCGAAAAGGAAAGCGGGATTTCGGGGGAGTTGCTAAAAAGGGAAAGGGCTCAAAAAATGAGTCAAATGAATTCGAGAAAATTCCGGTAAAATTCAAATAAATCTATTTTTGAAATTATTGGGATATTTCATACTAGTACAGTAATATGTTCAAAGCAGTTCGCACTTTACAGGAATTCTTCATGTACACCAAGAGGAAGAATTTATCTGGTAGTACATGATTTTGCAGCGAAGTGTTCATGTGGCACAGAGCCAGAGGAGATCTGGCCTGGAGAGACCGGTCGCGCAGCTTCCGGTTTGTGCTTTTGCTATCTGAAATCGTCGTTTTTGTTTCTGGTAGGGCATGAAGCTGAATCAGCAGATCTTTGACTCCAATTTCTGTTTGAATTTTTGTTCCGCCGTTCTTGTCTCCTTATTTCCATGTCTGTCGAGGTTTGATGATTGATACGTCGTTTTTTTTAAATGAACCAAGTAGCTCGCATTCGAGCTGGGTAAAGTTGAAACAGAAAAGCTATTTCATCAGGTTCAGAAAATACAGTCGCCCTGCTCCTTTCGTTTATCGGGAAGAACTAGTATTTGTGCACGGTACATAAAAAGCTAGCTGGTACCCCCCAAGCTGGCACTTGGCAGCATGTCATCATTCATTCCTCGACGAGTGGACGGGCGAGAGATACCTCACGAGTCGCCATATATGAAAAAGTATCTCGACAATACGCTCCCGGGTGAAAAAAAAAGGGGTGAGAAGAATAGCATCAGTATCTCGGTGTTCCAGTAGTAATCAGCGTACGTGTGACCGCCAGCGCGCGCGCGGGGGCGGGCGCAGCCGAGGCCGAGCGCACAAGTCGCGGCGCGGCGCGTCGCTTTCCCCGCGCGGCGGACGCGGACAAGTGGCGTGCAGCGTCCACGGAGCCCGCTGCCCCAAACCGCGCCTCCCCGCGATCCACAGAATACAAAGATTCCGGCTGGCTCCGGCCGTGGACGGGACGGGACGGGACGGGCGCGTACGTTTTTTTCCCCGCGTCGTTTAATTCGTTTTGTTCTCTAGCGCGCGTGCGTGCGCGCGCATGCAAATCCCGAGACGAAAAGACTACTGCTATATAGATAGATGCATCGAACGGCGCAGGCTTTGAACAAGCCCCGCGCCAGCCGACGGAACAAGAGGCGCCCGCACCTCCTGCCCGCGTGGCCTCTTCCTCGCTTTTGCTCCGCCTCGCCCTCTCGCCGCACCACTACTTGGTTGCTCCATGCTAACCCTCCCTCCACCTCTCCTCTGCTACTGTGCTTGGCCAGAGGCTCAGGAATTCTGCGGTTGCTGCCTGCCTTGTAGCTGGTGCGTTCCTTCGTTCCTGCCCATCCACTTTACATTTCTCAGTCTGATTGTCCGATAAGGGTTTTTTTTTTTTCATCTTAGACCTTGTTTAGGAAGCTATTCATAGCTGTGATCCTTGTGGATGGATCGGATTGTGCTTTACTACAGTAAAACTGAATACTTTTCAATTTGGTATCGATCTGTATTTTTTTTTTTCCGTTACAAGGAAGACTCATACCACATGCACGCACTTGTGAATAATAGGTGAGTAATATGATTTTAGGCAACAAGGAAGACTCATACCACATGCATATAAATTTCATGATCAAATTCATCCTATCACTTGCAGAAATAGTGATGAACAGTAAAAATCACTGTTCATGCGAAATTTGTCTTTTTGTAGCTGTAATATGATTTTAACCCTGGTAGTGGAGTCGTACACCCGTAACCCTACCACCCACCAAGAGGTGGTTCTAGTATTGAACTATTGATCTGTATTACTCCGCTTCGCAATATTCTTTTGAGGAATTATTTCCACTCCCTATCCCTAATTTAATGTTGCCGAAGAGGTTGATCAGTTGTATGCTAGTATTTTTATAGGGATATTTATATTCCAAAATCGTTAACTGTTTATTAGATTTGATGCTTTCTTGGTCTACCTATGGTGGGCCTGGCAAATGTATTGTGAAATGGACAGAGAGCGTTGCTTTGTGCATTTCTTGATTAGTGTCAATATATCGTAGTACAAATGTTCATGCTTGACTGGGTTTGTGAGTGTACTCTAGGAAGCTCTTGTGACCAAGAGAATTGAGAAACCAAGAGTTGTAGAAAGTTACAACGCTAAGTTTTTGTTCTGGTATCGTTTCCACGATCTGATTCTTACTTTTCTTGGGGAGAGGTAACCGCATGGACGTATTATGATTTATAGTAGATCTTGTGACCAAGAGAATTGCTGGTAGCTAGGGACAATGAGGCGAGGAATCAGCATTCGTTCTTATGGTTCATGACAATGATGTATTGTTGTCATCAGTACTAGACAAATCATTGGCTAGCTGTGCTAGGAGAATGCATCAGAAAGTGTATAATTTAAAGTAGCAGAACCATTTCCAGATCATCTACGAGTGTGTCAAACTTTCAATGGGCAATCTCGGCCGTTAGATCGTAAGTGGTCCAAAGCGATCTACCCTTTAAACTGCACCAGAAGTTGCACGTCATCGTCATGAGATGCAGAGATACGGAGCGCACAAGGGCCATACATGCTAGTAGAGACAACGGCAGTAAGGATATTTGCTATGATTCAATATGGAATCATTCAGTGCATCCACTTGTTGGTTGAGTTAAATGCTGATATGAAGTATGAACACGTACGGGACCTGATCTTAATTAGCTGAGAGGCAGAGAAAGGCATTGGATATGCCCGATGTATCTGCTAAAGTATCCGACTAAGTTCTTACATAGTGGAAGTCTGCGGTTGTTAGCAAGCAATTTAGTATTTGTACTTAGGATTCAAAGAGGACATATATGTTTCTTAACAAGTGGAATTATTCGACTTTCTTGTGTAGAAAAGTATATCAGAAACCATAAGCACAAACTGTTTTGCTCAAGGAAACACTGTAGGCTAGTTGCTGGAGGCCCAGAGAAATACGTAGTAGTAAACTTGCATGTGATGAATGGAAACACTGATATTTACTAGAAGAACAAGCATCTAAATATCTCTTATTACTTGGTCCTTGGTCCCCATGACTATTCAGTAGCTGGCTTCAATTATAATAATTAGTCTTTTAAGTCTGTTCACACTTCAACGTCCTTCAGTTCTACTCAAAGATCACTGTGGTGGAAGCCAACTGCACATTGCTTTCGTTCGTTTCAGAAATTTCAAGGTACTAATTTTACCATCAAATCCAGTATGCCACCAGACTAATTCTAGGTTCCTTTGTTCCAGGTACACATAATGTCAACTTCACAGTTTCAAATATATTTCTGGTTCATTCTACTATTTGCCAGTTTTGGAATATCCACATCTCTACCTATGGAAACAGATGCACTCCTGGACATCAAAAGTCATCTGGAGGATCCACGAAATTACCTAAGCAATTGGGATGAATCCCACTCAGCATGCCAATTTTACGGTGTAACTTGCGACCATAATTCTGGTGATGTCATTGGAATATCACTCTCAAATGTCTCACTATCAGGCACTATATCGCCATCATATTCTCTTCTTCGCCAATTGCGTACTCTGGAGCTCGGTGCAAACTCCATCTCAGGCATCATTCCTGCTGCGCTGGCCAACTGCACAAATCTGCAAGTTCTTAATCTGTCAATGAACAGTTTGACAGGCCAATTGCCTGATTTTTCATCATTACTTAAACTACAAGTTCTTGACTTATCTACAAATGCTTTTTATGGTGCATTCCCTGTATGGGTCAGCAAATTATCAGTCCTAACTGAATTAGGCTTAGGAGAGAACAACTACGATGAAAGTGATGTTCCTGAAAGCATTGGAGGCCTGAAGAATCTGACATGGCTATTCTTGGGCCAATGCAACCTTAGAGGAGAGATACCGGCTTCAGTGTTTGATTTGGTGTCACTTGGGACTCTGGACTTTTCACGCAATCAGTTGACCGGTGTATTCCCGAAGGCGATATCCAACTTGCGCAACCTGTGGAAGATTGAGCTCTACCAAAACAACTTGACCGGTGAAATTCCTTCTGAGCTTGCACATCTGACTTTGTTATCTGAATTTGATGTGTCTCGGAATCAACTTACTGGTATATTGCCCAAGGAAATTGCTAGCTTGAAGAAGCTTAAGATCTTCCATATATACCAGAACAACTTCTCTGGTGAGCTTCCTGAAGGTCTGGGGACTTGCAGTTTCTTGAGTCATTTTCAACCTATGAAAATCAGTTCTCAGGAAAGTTCCCAGCCAACCTTGGCCGGTTCTCGCCACTCAATGCAATTGACATATCAGAGAACAATTTTTCCGGTGAATTTCCAAGGTTCCTGTGCCAAAACAACAAACTGCAGTTCTTACTGGCTTTGACCAACAACTTCTCAGGTGAATTCCCCAGCTCTTACTCTTCTTGCAAGACACTCCAGAGGTTCAGAATAAGTCAAAATCAGTTCACTGGTAGTATTCCTGATGGCATATGGGGACTGCCTAATGCCGTGATCATTGACGTTGCTGACAACGGATTTATCGGGGGCATATCTTATGATATAGGCATTTCAGCCACTCTGAACCAGCTGTATGTTCAGAATAACAACTTATCTAGTGAGCTTCCATTGGAGTTAGGGAAGCTCTCCCAGCTTCAGAAGCTGGTTGCTTCCAACAACAGATTCTACGGCCAAATCCCTACGCAGATTGGAAATCTGAAGCAGTTGTCATACCTACATTTGGAACACAATGCACTGGTAGGGCCGATACCACCGGACATCGGTATGTGTAACAGCCTGGTTGACCTAAATCTTGCAGGGAATTCTTTGACTGGTGACATTCCAAACACACTTGCCTCCCTTTTCACGCTGAATTCACTCAATCTATCATACAACATGATCTCTGGTGAAATCCCTGAAGGATTGCAGTCACTGAAGCTAAGTTATGTTGATTTCTCACACAACAAGTTGTCCGGACCAGTCCCTCCACAACTCCTGATGGTAGCTGGAGATGATGCATTCTCTGAAAATGCAGGCCTTTGTGTCACTGACATTTCAGAGGGGTGGAGGCAAATTGCCACCAATTTAAGCTCTTGCCGCTGGACCGAAAACCGTCATAACTTCTCGCAGAGATGGCTATTTGTTGTGCTGATCATAGTGACATCTTTGGTTGTTCTCCTATCTGGGTTAGCATGTCTGAGATATGAAAATTACAAGCTTGAAGAGTTCAACATGAAGCGAGACATTGAGAGTGGTGATGACAGTGATTCAAAGTGGGTTATTGAGTCCTTCCATCCTCCAGAGCTCGATCCTGAAGAGGTGTGCAACTTGGATGGGGCGAATTTGATTGGCTGTGGAGGCACCGGCAAAGTTTACAGGCTAGAATTGAGCAAGGAGAGGGAATTGTGGCTGTGAAGCAGCTGTGGAAGCGTGATGATGCAAATGTCCTGAAAGCTGAGATAACAACCCTCGGGAAGATACGCCATCGAAACATTCTGAAACTTCATGCATTCTTGACCGGTGGTGGATCAAACTTTCTAGTCTATGAGTATGTGGTGAATGGAAATCTGTACGATGCCATTCGTCGAGAGTTCAAAGCTGGGCAGCCGGAGCTGGACTGGGGCAAGCGGTACCGGATTGCAGTCGGGGTTGCAAAGGGCATCATCATGTACCTTCACCATGATTGCTCCCCAACCATAATTCACCGGGACATAAAATCGACCAACATGCTGCTGGATGAGGAGTATGAAGCTAAGCTTGCGGATTTTGGTATCGCTAAATTGGTGGAAGGTTCACCGCTTAGCTGCTTCGCTGGTACCCATGGCTACATGGCTCCTGGTAAGTTCTGAACAAGTCATCTCTTACATGTATATTATCTTTGCATAGCTGTAGACTTGTAGTTAATAGTCAGTTTTCTGCATGTATACTGTAAAATATATAAAAAAAATATCAGTGCCATTCAAGTACTATAGAATTTATTTTGCCTTGTCCTCGTAAATAACGCTGTCAAATGAAACAGTGCACTTATTATTTAATTTACTATTACAAAGTACAATTCTTGTAGTATTTGTCACTTAAGATCTGTATCATTGGATGGGTGCAAATATGCTTAGTTGTTTCTTCTGAATTTTTTTTGCACGTTTTCCGTGTCAGTTATTAATATATCCATGAATATTTGAATAATAAATTTAATATAGTGATGCATTTCTTACTTTTATGTAATAATTTTCAGATGCATATTATGCAATCCTCAAACTATATTATTCTCATGCATATACCTCACGGTATTGGTCTGACAATTTGACAATCTCACATCAGCTTTTCTTAAAATGCAGAGCTTGCTTATTCTCTCAAGGCAACAGAGAAGAGTGATGTTTACAGCTTTGGTATTGTACTGCTAGAGTTGGTTACTGGACGTAGCCCGATAGACCAACAGTTTGACGGTGAACTGGACATCATCTCCTGGGTTTCATCCCATTTGGCTGACCAAAATACTGCAGCTGTTCTTGATCCAAAAGTTAGCAGCTATGCATCAGACAACATGATAAAGGTCTTGAACATTGCCATTCTTTGCACCGTTCAACTGCCTTCTGATCGGCCAACAATGAGAGAAGTTGTGAAAATGCTCATTGACATCGATCCTATCTCAACAATCGGGAGAGCAAAGAACAAGAATGATAAGAAGTAAGAGCAGGTAACCTTTTTCTTAGTAAGATGCCATCATGCCACCATGCACAAGATCAAGAACATTAGGCACCCAGTAGCAACACTCTGGGGGCAGCCAATTAGGACGTAACTAGTAGGCTGGTAATAATCTGGAGGTGTAGTAGCCTTTGAAAGCTTGTTCATAGGTAAAAGTTTAGCTCTATCCTGTACAAATTTCGGTCATGTACTTTGCAGTTTCTGTACAAATGTTGCGAGCATATTTATGATTTACTGCATTGCAATGTCAGAGAAATTGGAGATGGCAGGAGTTTTTTTTTTTGAAGGAAAAGGCAAGAGCTCTGCCAAATGCATTAAGATAGGGGATAAAAGATAATGTTTACAAAGACCTCGAAAGATTAGGAGTTAGAGAGTCGGGCTGAAGTCCGCCAGGCCAACGAAAACAAAGCCAAACCGAAAAAACATACAACTAGAACAACAGAGAACGCTCAAAGCATCTCAAAGGCCACCAATCTGTTGCGCACGTCCCGAACGACCGAATCTGCTACCTGTTGCACTGAGCTGTAGCTGTTTTGAAAAATCCTACGATTCCTTTCATTCCAAAGGTTCCATAAGGCGTATGTGACCACCCCATCAAATTCCTTTCTCCTAGATATGACCACCAAGAGACGAGAGTTCCTCCACCAAGTGGAATTCTCCGTGTGAACTCCCGAAGGCTGAGGAGCATTTAAATCTATATGTGTTCGCGCAAGCACCCTCATCCAAACTTGCCTTGCGAAGGAGCACACTAACAGCAAGTGTGCGGCTGTCTCTTCTTCACATCCACATAGGACGCAAGAGATGAAATGAGGCATGGCAGGAGTTAACTTTTGACTACCTTGAATGAGGACATAATATCAAGATATCCATGTACTCAGTTGGACTGAGCGAATTTGGGTGCTTATTTTCTTCTTAATCTCTTCGACGCGAATTTGGGTGCTTATTTCCTTCTTAATAAAAAAACCTAGTTCTTCCTAGTTATTGTCATTTTCCTTCAGAGGTACACGACGTGCTAATAGGCAGATGACATTGTACAAATCATTCCACTAGTCAACATATTCCGACTTCCCAATACCCTTGCTGTTTCATTTTAATCATTCTTTTCAGTTTATTCAGAGTAGGAACTAGAAACTAGGTACATGATAATGGGTTATTATAGCCGATCCAGCAAAATTCAGGAGTCCAAATCTTTCAAGAACTGATCGGATATCCCATCCTAGAAAGTCATCTGAGAAAACACAATACACACAAAATCAGAAACCGGATCCTACATTCTTCTTCAGCTCAGAGCCGTTTGTCACTATTCTACAATACTACAACAGCCTCTAGCTGACAGTTTGGAAAGGGGTAGAGACCTTCAGGCTGTCCACAATGTCAGTCACAGAGCCTATACCCACTGCCACTGAAATCAGTAAGCAGACCATGCTCAAACCTTGCAGGAGATACCACTTTCTCCGCTTGGTGATCTTTTCCTGGGCAATGTGCATGCTTATGGGGAAGTACACAGTCAGCGGCCAGAAGCTGAACGCGCCGAGGAGCCCCAGCACCGCGTTGAAGAAGGGTATCATCATCGCCACTACAGTAGTCGCGACAACTATGACAGTCCGTAAGACGAGCTTGTAAGGCGCGACGGTCACCGAGCCTCGTTCTATGAGCGGGATGCTCACGGTGCATGCGCTGTTGATGAACTTGGCTTCCGGCCACCGGGAGGTAATCCACCTCTCCACCGTAGCAAATATGGGTTGTGCATAAACCTGCATTGAGAAACGCATTTAGTTCAAGCTGCCGAACAGTATGGCTGCAAGGTTCACTTCATTCTGGTCAGCTTGTCAAATCAATGGCAAATGCAATTCTGATTGAGGCGTGCCTAAACTGATTTGAGATGTACTGACCTGATATGCCCCAACGAGGTGAAGGATGAGGCACATGTTGGCGATGTCGACGAGCCAGAAGGGCCCTAATCCGGGAGCTGCCAGGATGTTGCCGGGAGCATCGGACCCAAATGCGGCATATCCGGCACAGCCAACGGAGACGTAGAAGATGGTGGTGGCACCAATCCCATACATTGCTGCCTTCTTCATGGTCTTGTTCTCTGATGGTGGCGACTTCAGCGTATCCTACGAGCAAAACAGATCAAAAGGCACCTTACTGACAAAAACTTCGCCACTTGGAGTAATGTTCTTAACAATTTCTTTTTTCCTTCTAAAGTTACTATCAATTCATTCAGCGCTAGAGTGGCTGCGTCGTCATGCATGCCTGGATCTCAATTAGTACTTCTGCAAAAGTGTAAGCGAAGGCGATGTTTCCCAGGGCAAGAAGCACATTCCACAGCTTCTTGCTCGAAGACACCGCGGTAGCACCTTCTATCCTCCCGCTGAGGTGGCCACCGTGCGACACCCACTCCGCCACGGAGAGCCCGAGACCGATGAACGAGTAGGCGAACGACATGACCGCCGCGACAACCGACAACCACGTGATGTGCTCCAGGCCGGGGAACTGGGACAGCACTACCTGAACTACGCTGAACGCCAGCATGAGCACGGTCCCCGACGTGTCGCAGTGCGCGTCGTGGCCGTTCCGGTGGAAACAATCCACCCTCCTGATCGCACTTTGCAATGCACAAACAGATTTTACAAAAAAAGGAACAAAATTAGTACATCCTGGTTCTGATCGCATAGTCTTTATTCGGGTGGAGCTTAAACTAATTTTGGTTACTCACACCATGCTTATGGTTGCGGTGATGGTGTAGCCCACCATGGTGCCCCACAGGTTGACGTACTGAGCGATTCCGCACATGAACACCTCTCTAGGACCTGGAGATTTTCAGGCATTGCGTTCAGTTCAGTAAGGCAAGAAACTAGCGGAGATGGGATTTTGTCTGTTAGGGTCGCGCGCACGTACTGAGGTATGATCTGACGGCGTCCATGTAGGTGCGGTTCCTGGCGCCGGTGACGGGGTCGGGCGCGCGGTAGGCGTTGGCGAGCAGCGTGGAGGTGTAGTAGGTGACGCAGGCGAAGCCAGCCAGTGCGAGGGGACCCGCCGCCCAGCCCAGCTGCGCCACGCTCCACGCCAGCGCCAGCACGCCGGAGCCGATCACCGCCGTCACAATGTGCGCCGTCGCCGTCCATACGGTCCCTGAAACCACAAAACCGCCGCCGCCGGGCCAAATAATTCAATCCCCAAGAATCCCACAAGGCAAAGAACCAATCACGCACGCCGTGATCAGTTCCAAAAAAAAAGATTCCCTAAAAATCGGACTCGGAACAGGATCAATATAGGAAAGCGCGTTCACCTTTCCGCTCGTGTTCGCCTCTCTCGACGTCTTCTGCTGATGCGTTCTCGTCCATCTTCTCGCCGCGTCCTCAGGTGTCCCGTGAGGGGTTGTGTGCGTGAGAGAGAGAGATGATGCGGCTATGAACCGGGAAGGGGTTTGGTCGGTATATATAGAACTTGTTGAAGCCAACCTGGGCTTAACTCCTTAACTCAGCTATCTCAATCTGATACGGCCGGCACTCCGACCTGTAGAACACCGGCATGCCAGTTCGGCGCCAACGGACTCCATTGGGCAGAGTTCGGATCCAATGCTTCGAGTACATCACTGCATTTGCACCAACGGTTGTTAGCCTTCCCTCTTAATACAAGTTGCATAAATCTTAAAACAAACGAAGGTGTAAGAATCACTATCTACTATTTATTCATATTTTAATATTTATACAACTGTCAAAAGAAAAAGCATGAAAACACCTCTCGATTGTTAACTGGGCATCAGATATGCGTGGTGTACACAGCTTGGTTCAAAGTGCCTGTGGATCAATCAAGTCTAAGAGCCAATCTGAAATGCAGAAATTCTACATGAATTTTATGAATAATCTAATTTTCTGTTGGAATAAAGGGGAAAAAACCTGCGTTCCAAACGATGTATAAATGTTACTTTGGTCCGCCCAAATTGCCAACTTACCTTGTGTTTGGCTTGGGTAGATGGGCCTGAACCCAACCAACCAGCCCGAATGCGACCAAGCTGAGCTAGTGTGGGTGACTGGGTGGCACCTCCCCCTCTCACGTCGGCGGGGTGTCCGCCCAGTGCAGATATCCGCCGAGGACGACCATACTCACGTGAGAGATTTTAGTTTTTGACATCTTTTAAAATTCGTGTTTCGATATTTGACACTTTGGCCTACTGTCATTAATTCAGATTGACCTACATGTCATACACAGGACCGAAAAAGTACACGAATTGAGTGTCATTTTCAGATAGTCCTAACTCAAAAGAAGCAAGATAGTAGCATAGACAGTCTTGCTTACCATCTCCTCCATCCAAGTAAGATGAGGTTGAAGGCAGTAGCCTAAGCGCTAGGCAACACACAAAATTTGAGTACTCTCCTTTTCTCCGAAGTACTACTCAAAATTAAAACTAGAAACTACTAGTGATGATCTAAGGGCCTAATTACATAGGAAATGATCGCAACTTTTTTAACTTTTTAGACTTGTTTGAGAGATTCATTTTTGATCGAGATTTATGTGGATGATCCAGAAATTTAAGCTAAAATTTCAGCCTATCCACATTAATGAACCGAGATTATGGTCCAGCCAAACAAAACCTGAAAGTAGTGCAACGACGTCAACTGTAGTGAAGTGCTTCCGACACTTCAAAAGTATCACTAATTTGCTTTTGCGACGACAAAAGTACCATTAATTAGTACTAGCAATGAGTAACAGATCACACTAAAGCTTTGACTAATGACTAGCAAGCAATTACTAATCAAGAGTGCTAGCCTGCTGGGACGAACGAACGATGAGATTATAAAGGCCAAGGCACACCCAGAAAACCACAGGCGGAGCGTCACGTACTAGCAGAAAAAAGCAAGGCCTACGGTTTCGCAAGCGCGTCATCGTCGTGCGGTTGGAGAGACGAATCGAGGTAGATGGAGTCATGGGGGTCGACGAGGAGCGCAACTTGGGGACTTTTCGCTGCCACTTCTCAATCCAAAACCGACATATGTGGATGCTGCATGCCCGGCCTCGCGCGCCACGATAGGCCGGCCGCCGGCGTGTGCGTTCTTCCGTCTGCTCCATGCAGAATACATGATGGGCGCGCAGCGTAAGTACGTAGTACTACTACACATCAGATCGCTAAGTGACCAGCTTGCTAGTCGTACTACGTAGTAGGAGACTAACTAAAGACTTGACGGCTAGTGATGTGAAGAGACTAAGGACTGACGGTATCCACGCAGAGATGATATGCAGGATCAGATCCTGCCCGGCCGTCTGCCGACACCGGTTGTTGATATGCATTTTCAGGATTGAGAAAAAGCTCGGCTTCTACTCGCCACATTACAGACCTTTTCTTTCTTTTTTTTTTCTAAAATACCCCAAAATCAACAAAATAATTTATTTCCCCCTCTCCGGCGCCCTCTCTCGCTGCCCCGCCCGCCTTCTTCCTCGACTCCTGTCGCGCCCACCGCCCCTCTCGTCGCCCCGCCCCGTTGACCCCACCCCAGCCTCTCTCTGCCTTGGACCCGCCGCCTCGCCCGCTCCTCTAGCCCTTTGTTAGCGCCTCCGCCCGGTTTCGCTTATCACCCCCGGTTGGGCCAACCCAACCACAGATGCTGTGTGGGCATGAGGCTGAATTGCGGTTTACTATGCAGCCATTTCCCATTTCTTTTTCGATTTTCTAGATTTTTGATTTTCAATTAATCCGAAAAATCATCTAGGGGCAGGTCAGCTCGCTTGCCCCGGTCTTCCGCACTGAGGAGCAGCTCCACGGAGATGTCCAATGTCAGTGGAGGGCCTGGGTGATCCTACACCTTTTGCCTCTTTGCCCTGATGTCCCTCAGCAGTTTGAGGTCCGCAGAGTCTACAAGTGAGACGCCCTTCAGGATGCCGCCAGGAGGGCAGTCAGGTACCTGCACCGCTACTATGAGGAGTTCGTTTTAGCTGATCCCCCAGGATGGAGACAAGCCCGGTCAGGTGATGGTCTCCATTCCAGATGACGAGGCAGACCCATGCGTTAAGGAGATAGCCAGCCATGTGCTACACCAGGAGTACATGTACACCAGAGTGCTCAGGGAGCGCAATGAGCTCCATCAGCAGTTGTATGATGCTTGGAGTGAGATACAGGATTTGAGAGATGAGTTGGAGCAATTTCAGCCTCAGTACGAGCCTTTGGAGGAGCCCTCTGTGGATGGAGGCCCATCAGAGGTGATAGACTTGACTCAGATGGAGGACGATGAAGAGGAGGAGCCCATGGAGTGAGTTTTCTATGTATCCGATGATGAGGAGCCCCAGCAGAAGTAGCCAGTCCGCTAGTCTTAGAATTGTACCCTTTTGTGGTAGATCTTTTGGTATTGTAAAATGGGTTGTAGATCAAAAGACTCCTTCTTTTCGTCTGAAGCCCTTAATTATTCATTCTATTCTTACCCCTGACTCTAACTCTTACTCACCTCCTGCTACTCCGAAAACCTACTGCAGGACCGAAAATGGATTAGACACAACACCATGGTGGGAGTTTGATCGCACCACAATCTCAGCGACGAAGTCGAATCTATGGGCAACCCGGCTAGTTTGGCCCAAGTTTTGGCCATAGTAAAAAGAAACAGATATCAAGCAGAAAGGCACCAGACCTAGTTGATGGAAAGAGTTCTGGATCAGTTAGCAGTCAGACCACAAGGGTTCCCCCAAGGGAATCCTTACAGACAAGAAGGAAACATTAGAGGATCCAGATGGTCGTATTTCCAGAAAATGAGACCTCTCATCTTTTCAAGTTATGTAGAACCTTTAGCAGCTAACGGCTGGATTATGGATGTCCAGACGAAACTTGACACCATCCAGTTCTCAGAGAAAGAACGAGTATTGTACGCCTCCCACCAGTTGTAAGGCCAAGCCGCAGCATGGTGAATGAGCTTTCAAGCCAGAAAGAATGAACAAGAAATAGCATGGTAGGAGTTTGAGAAAGTATTCAGGAAGGTCCACATCCTTGCAGGTCTAATGGCGTCTAAGAGAAGGGAATGTTTAGCCCTACTCCAAGGAGGAAGGACGGTTCTAGAGTACCTCCACCAGTTCAACCATTTATCCCAGTATGCCCCCAGAGAAGTGGACACAGAAGCAAAGAAAATAGAACGGTTCTTTGAGGGTCTGCAAAAGAACCTGAAATTCCACATCTCCGCCATCAACTTCAAGGACTTGTCAATGATCGTAGACAAATTAATAATTTCAGAAGAAGCCCGGAAGGAAGGCTCAACAACAAAGGATGCAGACTCCTGGACCATTTAAAGGAAGAATGCCAATCCCCGTTCCTGGACTCCCTGCAAAAAGACAAGCAGTAGGTGGGCAAAAACCAGATCCTGGGCCAATCAGCCCAAAGCAATGAGATGTTTCAATTGTAGTGGAAATCACTACGCAAATGATTATCCTATGAAACCTTTAGGCTGTTTTCACTACGGACAAGCAGAGCATTTCAAACAGCACTGTCCAAGGAAGAATCTGCCAACAGAGGTGGTTAGAGCACAAGTTTCGGCCTCCACCTCAGCAAATAGATAGATCATACCCTACTAGCCGCCATAGCAGCAACAAGGTCTGTTACAAGGAAGAATGCCAGTTAAGACAGAGCAAAACTTCAGCAGCAGAGGCCAGATCCTCTCCAGGAACTTCCAAGGAAGGATCAATCATGTATCTGCAGAAGAAGTCGACAAGCCGTAGACGCCGCGAACGTCATTATCGGTAAGTTTCAAGTTCAGTCCCAGGCGCTTTGATTCTTTTTGACCCTGGTGCAACCTATTCCTTCGTTTCATTGACTTTCGCTTGCAAAAATAGTTTTTCCTATCTCTCCTTGCCTATCCCTTGTGTGTTTCAAACGCCCGAGAGTCGGTTGATGACTCGGTTTAAGTGTGAAAACTTGGAGTTGGCCATTTAAGGAATTAAGTTCAAAGCCAATTTACTAATGTTAGAAATGGAAGGTCTGGACATCATTCTAGAAATGAATTGGTTATCCATATATAAGGCAAGATTGGACTGTGAGAGAAAGTTGATAACAAGTATAAATGACAAAGGGCAGCAGGTGACAGTGCGGACAAACCCTGAGTTGGTAAAGAGTAAAGGAAAAAGCATCAATGCCATCACACCAGAAATAGCTAAGATGCCAATTGTTTAGGAGTATCCATATGTTTTTTGGAAGAGTTGCTAGGAAGACCCCTAAACAGAAACATAGAACTAGCAATACAATTGGTCCCAGGAATCAAGCCCATCACCAAACACCAGTACCAGATGTCATCGGTAGAGCTGAAAGAACTACGGAGACAATTGGATGAGTTGATAGAAAAAGAGTTTATCAGACCTAGTGTCTCGCCTTAGACTTCACCAGTTTTGTTTACCAAGAAGAAAGACAGAAATTTAAGACTTTGTGTGGATTACAGGGCATTGAATGCCGTGACTATCAAGAATAAGTATCCCTTGCAAAGAATCGATGACCTGTTCGATTAACTCAAAGGGGCAAAAGTATTCTCGAAGATAGATTTGAGGATAGGATACCACCAGCTGAAAGTCAGAGAACAGGACAGAGAGAAGACTGCATTTATCACGAGATATGGGCTATATGAGTTTACAGTAGTCCCGTTTGGACTCACTAATGCCCTGGCATACTTCATAAACCTGATAAATCAAGTATGCATGGAATACCTAGACCGGTTCGTCGTAGTGTTTATAGACGACATCTTGATCTATTCAAGTAATGAAAAGGATCACCGAGAACACCTGCAATTGATACTAGAAAGGCTTATAGAACACCAGCTTGATGGTATTCGAATATGCCGTATTTCCGATTAATGAAGCTGAGTTAATCTGGGATGATATCCGTAACCGAGCTCAAGTAGTTTTCAATTTGGAACTTGTCGTAAAGCTGAACTTTGGAAAAACCCCTTTGGTATTACCTGGTATTTGGTTTGTGTTTCAAATGTAAATAAAACTGAAATTTAAATCTTACATCCACCATATCTAAAAGCTGTGCCAACCCTTGTTATTCCCTACATGTAATATTCAGAATCTCCTGTGTGGCTTGTTGAGTACTGTTAGGTACTCACCCTTGCTTCCTACCCCCCCTCTTTTAGATTTCCAAGAAGCCAGCGACTTTCAGGAGATCGTAGATGGCGACGATGTTTGGTTCTAAGTCTTAGTCTATTGCTCGAGCTTTTCTGTGGGAGTTTCTGTATTGTACCTGGTGTGAGCCGCATCCTTTTTGTAAAACTCCGGCCGTTAGGTCTTAATTCTCTATAAAGCAGTTGGATTCCGTTCTTATGTTTGACAATGATTACTTGGTTCCCGACAGCTAAAATCCTAGATAGCTGTTGAGGTATTTAAATACACCTCCTGAAAAGGACGATCCATTATTCCTTTTCTTTCACTACACTAGCTATACGTATAGGATGGCACTGGCCGCTCGGGAAGGACATGGACGACGACATAGGAGTCTGGTATTTAATTAGCCAGCTTGTAAAACATATCATGGGCTAATTATGACCCTTTTTTATATACTAGTTACAACAATGTTCTTGCGACTGTGAACGTCTAATGCGGTATTCTCGGTTCATCATGCATGATTACGCCTGAGAGAGGATTGGGACAAAAAAAATCATGAATGTCTCCTTCACCCTGCATGTTGCAGTACTCTAGTAAGAAAATTTGATGTTTGCCATATCCCGACCCAAAGCAGATCAATTCGTGATTGAAGATGAAGAAAATGCAATATGTGGCCGTAGTTGCTAGGCTGCTAGCTTGCGTGCAATGCATACTTTGTGTCTCAACACGCACGGATGCACTCAACACCTGAATAGCAAAGTCGACCTCTCTTTGTGAATTGGGATCTCTGCAATTTCCAAGATTTCCGCATAATTACCAGTGCCAACTAGGAATGCCGACACTTACTGAGGTGAGAGCCCTTGTTTCGCCGTCTAGTATGTTTCCAATCCACAATTCCTGATGTAACTGCAAGAGAGAAAATTTGCCACTCTACCACAGTCTACAGCATGCAAAAGGCAACAGATCCAACGCATCTAGACTCCTTTCCGCAGCATCATAGATTTGCATCCAACCTCCAAGTGCCATTTGGCGTAAGGGCGTTACATGGACACTTGGACAGTGATGCATCTCGTAGCTATGGCTGCTTTTGTTGTGCAAAGCATTAATCTGGCCTATCTCATCTGATTGCATTGGTGTAACTACCCTTTCCCCCAAAGAAGAACTTTAGCTGCCCAAAGTTTCCGACCAACTTCTATGGCCACAGTATTCAAATGGATTTTTTTAGTTCACTGCATGTGGCAAATCATAACAGTAATTATAAGAGTAAATTTCATTTCGCAATAGCCACTCTTTTTTCCTTACACCACTTCTTCTTACCATTTATTTCACTTTTCATCAAGGTAATACCTCATTCTCCTCCCCTCCACTACATCATGGCGGGCCACTACAGCCGGTTCTCCATGGGTTGCCTCCAGTGGCGAGATTAATGGAGGTCTGATCTTTCAGTGAGATGGACAACTCTCGATTAGTGGAGATGATCTTCACGATCTAGGCTACTGACAGAAATATGATCGAGCAATTGTTGAACCAAACTTTGAATTGTTATCAACTGTGTCAAAGCCCGATTAACTTGACCACGAAAATCATTTCCTGCAAACAACCAAAAAACAAGCAAGAATAAAGCAAAAGCAATCTGAAATTGCGAATATAGATTAAGGACAAGTGTTGGGGTTCCAATAGCAATCTTGACGGTTGGTCTAGTCGACTCAAGCGAAGAATACATAAGTTTTATATGGAAAACTAATCTAACAAAACCCCGATCTCATGAGGGAGCTCAGCTAACTTAAATAGGCATCTAAAAGGGGTGTAGCCCAAGAGGTGGACACGGACATGGACTCCTCCTGGGCGTCCCTCCTGGGCCTTCCTATTACAAGGCTTGAAGCCCAATTGATACCTGGGCTTTTCTATTACATGGGTCGAAGCCTAATTGGCAAGGTAGCACAACACCATATTAGAAAGGCTTCTGTCGATGATTCGGGACAGGGGTCCTTCGCCGAGCTTACTTGTTGAATGGGGGATCAACCTAAGGCCCCTTTCCTACAAGGGCTATATGTCTGAGGGTGTGCCGAGCTACGGATCGGGGCAAATAAGACAATCAGGACGCGCATAAGGGTTGTTTTTGGGTCTGGTTCGGGCCTCTCATGGGGGAGATAACAACCCTATGTCCAGTGGATTCACTAATGAGTAGGGAGTGGTTACAACGTGCTTGCTCGGAGGGGCCTCGAACTAGCCTAAGGACTCCGTGGGCAAGCTCGTGTCCGAGTATGTGTGGTACCGAAAAAGTCCGACCCTCAATACATCGTGCGAGGGAGTATTTATAGAGGATTTGAGAGACAAGTTATTTATTACAGGGGCGCTCATGAGAGGGGCGTGGCGAGGTGAGTGCCGCCTCCTCCGGGTCTCATGCGACGTGGGAACAATGGCGTAGACCAAGGCGGCCGGAATCGCGTCGACGCAGATCCCAAGCAAGCGGTTCCTCGAGCAGCGGCATTTAATGCCACGTCGCTTTGCGTGAGCCCCGAGCTCGGCTTGCTCGGGGATGGGGTAGCCCCACGAGCTACACCCGGTCGATCTGTCTTGGCGCCCAAAGAGCAAGGCCATGGTCGGTTGGCGCCGGGCTTCAAAGGTCGCGCTGGGTACAGTGTATCCAATCCCCGACAGCTAGCCCCTGAGGCTAAAGGGGGAAAAGGCCTTGCTGAGGTCTCCGCCTTAAGCCTCTAGACTTCTTGAAGAGGGATTGAAGTCATGCGGCGAAGAGCTACCGCGGCATCCGAGCAACGCTTTCTCAGGGACAGGACTCGCAGCGAAGAGCTACTGCGGCATCCGAGTAGCGCTGGCTCGGGGACCGGTCTCGCAGCGAAGAGCTACTGCGGCATCCGTGCAATCATGCTTGAGGGCCGTGATCTCACGGCGAAAGACTGCCGCGGCATCCGAGCTACTACGCTCGGGGAAAGGGATCTCGCAACGAGACAAGGCCTGTTGCGGCATCCGAGCAACCGAGCTCGGGAAGAGGCGCCAATGACCAAGTGTACTTGGTTGAAGCGCGGGAAAAACTCTGGCGGTTCCTTCCCCGCGAAGCGTCACGGCGCGATTCGACAGTTTTGGGAACCGCGCCGGCCAGTTCGCCGGGACGCGCGCCACGCGTCGGCAATCGATCGCCGCCACCAGGCCGTTCGGCTCCTCCGCTTAGAAATAACCGTGGAACACTTCATTAAATCTTCCATTATTCTCACCGCCGCGCGGCGAACACTCCGCCAAAGAAAAGACCCCGACGGCTCCCAAACTTCCTCTCTCTCTGCGGCGATTCATCTTCTGGTCCTTCCATGGCGCGGTTAAGGCGAAACAAGATCACGGTGGAGAGGCTCGGGTTTTGGAGGAACTTGGTACCGGACGCCCACACCGGAGGATCCCGGGGGGCGAGGGGGCCCCGGCGCCGCATGACGACGAGATAGTCTCGTGCGATCTCTACACCGTCAACGGGCTCCGGATGCCGGAGAGCGAGTTTTTGGGGGACGTGCTTGAGCAATGCCGGTGCGAACTTACTCATCTGAACCCCAACTCCATCCTCGTCTTGAACGTTTTCGCCCACCTTTGCGAAGGCTTCGTGGGCACCCTCCCCACGCCAAGTCTCTTCTTCCATTTCTACAATCTTTTCATGCCGTGAGACTTCCCCACCGCTTTGTATTTTCGCTGCGCCCGCCCGCTGTCTGAGTTCCCCATCTTCACTCTCAAGGACTCAAAATCGCGGGTTGGGCCGACCATCGGTTCTACTCGCGCATGGAGACTGACTCCTGCGCTTCATCCGGCGGCGGCGCCCAACGCCGAGACGCCGCGCCCGCCGGTCGACCCCGATGAGGAGCGGATCTTGATGACGATCCATGAGCTCACGAATATGGGGCTCACCGGACGCGACATCGTCCGCGACTTCCTCCGGAACAGAATATCCCCGCTGCGGAGGAGAGAGCGCCCCTTCTTCGAAATCACCGGGTGGGACGACTTCACCCGTGAATCCGATTCAGGTATGCTCTCCTGGCTTGTGATAGTTTAAGCTTCATCTGTGCTACGCCGAGCTTGTGATGACATTTCTTGGCGGCGACACCCTGCCACGATGGGTGGAGAAGAGGGTCGTGAAATGTTCGGGACCCCCAAGGGCAAGGAGCTCGAGAAGAATGCCAAGTCCCATTGAACGTGCTCGAGCGGGGCAGCGTGGTAAGTGTCTCTGGTTATTCATGCGCGGGGCAAACGTCCAGGCTTCGAGCATTCTTGTGAACAAGACTCGCGCCTTTCCTTACGACATTCCGCTCCTCCTTGGCGAGAGGATCGCCTGAGCTGGCGTGGCGAGCTTAAATCCAAAGGCGGGCGCAAAGCGCTTGTCCTGCGGCTCAAACCAAGAAAGGGAGGAGCAAGAGGTTACCAGGCCACGGCGAAAGCACCCGTCGTCGAAGAGGCAGCAACAAGCAGGAGATCTCCGGCGGCACATGGAGTACGCCGATCGGATGGAGGAGGTAAGCCGCCTGAGGCTTTGGCTGAAGAATTATAGCCTGGAAGTTCAAATCGAACAAATCGCGGCGGAGGGACGATTGATCGGAGGCATGGTGCAGATCGAGCGGGAAGCGCTGAAGAGGGAGCTTGCCGAGACGAAGGACCAACTCGCACGGGCTACTAAAGCTCGGGAGTTTGGGATCGTCGGCGGGCGAGCCTCTCAATCTGCATGCCGCATCCGGAAAGACGCTAGAGGGGTCGACATGGAGGCGATCGACCCTAAGCTGGCGAAGATCACCCAGGCCACCGAAAAGACGGCCGAGCTGGTGGTCCTAGCGGCGGCGAACCCACCCGCGGGCGACGAAGAAGGCCCAGCCAAAGGTGAGCGTCGATCCCTGCCCTCGCCCTATTTTCCTTCGCTCTTTGTTTTGCGCCCCCGGGCTAACCCCACCCGTCTGACGTGGACGGTTAATAGCCCGTAGGGCCTTCCCGGACTACCGCCAAATAGCTTATGAGCTTGCCCATTGTGCCTTAGCGGGCGTGCTATCTGCTACCGCCGACATCGTGATGGCCGAAGGCGTGGGAGCGGCGGCGAGCACGGAAGGAGGAGAGAAGGCCGACCCCGCGGCCTCGGGCAAGGGGGCTGCTCAAGAGGGCACGGGGCTCCCGGGCAAAGTGCCTGCCCGGGACGAGACGGCACCCGCCCCGAGCGAACCACCTGCTTGGGGGGATAGCGAAGCCCTGAGCGATCAACATGCTCGGGAGGATAGCGAAGGACCCGGCGGGAGCGCCGCTCAAGAGTGGGCCCTGGTGCCTCGGGACGGACAACATGCCCAGGAGGAGGATTCGCCAGCCTCGGACAATCCGCCCTTCTTCAAGGATTCCGGGCTTGTGCGCACACCTCTGCCGGATCCCGGCGACATTCAGGCGAGGGAGATTTATGAGAGGTTCCGGGAGAATCTGCGCACCGACGTCGCCGAGGTGAGAATTGCCCTGCTACCGCAGTAATTTTCCTTCTCTGGTTTTTGCGGGATCCCGCTTAGAGTTTTTCTGCCCGCAGCTTCTTAAAAAGTCTTTGGCCAATTTTGAGGAAGTGTTGATCGTCCCCGACACCCTGGCCCGCTTATATGAAGAAAGCGAAGCCCGGACCACTAGGCTGGAGGAGAAGGTGGGCGACCTCAAGCTCGCGGACACCATAATCGTGAAAAGATGCCGCGAAGCGGAACAGGAAGTCGTCGAGTCCAAGGGGAAGATCCTCGTGCTCGAGCAAGGGCTTGAGCAGGAAAGGTCCGTCTCCTGCCAGGCCAGGGAGGGTGCTGCCGCTTCCGAGAAGAAAGTGCTCGCGCTCGAGCAAGAGCCGAGCAATGGAAGAAAAAGCAGCTAACTGGCGGAGAGTCTTTCCCTTAGCCGGAACAAGGTTCTTGGGCTCGAGCAAGAGCTTCAACAGGAGAAGCAGCATGCCCGGACCCTCGAGACCAAGGCGGCCGAGCTCGAAGTGTCGCGCCAGGCCGAGGAGGAGCTAGATCGAGCGAAGCAGAGGGCTGGCCAGTTGGAGAAGGATCTGGCCGTTAGCCAGGACCTGGCTCTCGGGCTCGAGCAAAAACTTGAACAGGAGAAGCAGCGTGCTCGAGCCCTTGAAGCCAAGATAGCTGACCTGGAGCGGGCAGCGCGCACGGCCGCCGCCCACGCCGAGCAAGATAAAGAAGAAGTCGAGCAACTCCGCGGAGAGGCCCACGAAGGTCGTGACGCCCGGCGAAAGGTGATTGATCTTGAGGCCAAAGTCGCCGAGTATAGGCAAAAGCTCTCCGCAGCGCTTAGGGGGGCGACGCCTGGTGTGTAGGGTTATATACTTTTTTGCCTTTGCTGGGGCATAACCTCTTCTTTACTTGAATGTTGCGTCTGTGATGACGCCTCTTTTTTTTGGTCTTTCTCTTGCTTTCATTGCAAAAGATAGCTGCGAGGTAGACCTGGTGTAAGTTAGATTGATGCATGAGTGACGTAGGCCCGAGGTTAATTGAAATGGAATGACCCGCGCATGTACATAGTGCTTAAGAGCGAGGCGTGCTCTTGCAGCAAGCTATGACTTAGCGACAAGAAATATTTTCGCGCGATGACCCGCTCCTATCTGAGCCCCCGCTGCGAATGAAACTCATGCAAGCACGAGTTTGTTTCGCAAGAGAGACGAGATAAAGCGCGCGCTATACCTCCGACCAAACACCGGCCTATCCGGGTGACAAGCGTGTCTCAAAACTTCCTAACACTTTGCCCGCACGGCCCTAGTTCGCGAGCATGGTCGCGTGTTGGGGAAGCGCCGCGGTTCTGGGACATGGAGTGTAGTGACCATCTTGCGCTGGCCGACCAAGTTTTTCAGACCGACCAAAAGGCGTCTGTTTATGACTTGTATCATGCTTGATGATCAATTCTTCGCGGACCAAGATCGGCTTATCGAGACCGGCGCCTTTGGTGGTAATTTTAATTTTTTAGCGGTGGTATTTGGTCGTGGTACCTTGTGCCATTCCACGAAGTGAAGTGTTTGATCGATAGTTTCATTGATTCACAAGGTCGCGAATTTACAACATAGTGCGGAAATGGAACATGAGCTTTTAGACATAGAACTTGCGCACGGTCAATGTTCCATGAACCGTGAGCTCATGCCACCCTCATTGCAAAGGCGGATGACCCGGGCGTGACAACGAAACGACCGTGAATGGTCCCTCCCATTTGGGGGAGAGTTTGTTGGCCTTCGACGTGTCCTGAATCCGACGCAGGACAAGGTCGCCGACCTGTAGAGCTCGAGGCCGAATGGACTTAGCTGCGTGCTTGCAAGGGTTTGCTGGTAGACGGCTGACCGGAGCTGCGCCTTTAGGCGAGCTTCTTCGGTAAGGTCAAGTTCGAGGCGACGCTCGCGACCTTGGTGGATATCGTCGGCGGTTACCTTGTAGGGGACTCGAGCACGATTTCGGCGGGGAGGATGGCCTCGGCACCATAGACGAGCCGGAAGGCGTTCGCCGCGTGGCTCGCTTATGGTGGTGCGACCCGGAAGGACGGAAGGGAGCTCGTCCACCCATGACCCACCTTGTCGGGAAAGGTCTCTAAAGACTCTTTTCTTGATCCCTTAGAGTAACTGGCCGTTTGCTCTTTCGACAGCTCCATTGCTCTGTGTTGGCCAATAGTATCCCAACCGGAATACCTTGCTCACGAGCGTCCGAAAGGACGAGTGGGCCCCACACATTCCCTCATGGATATCTTGGAGAAGGAACTCGCCTTCTTCCCGAGATATGCACTTGGAGAGGACTCCAAGTGCCCTTTACTTGATACAAAGCGCCGTCTACCACCAGAGACAGATGACCACCTTTGCGGTGAACGCAGCTCGGCTTCCTCCTCGCAATGTCCCATGGGCGGTAATCTTTGGATGAATGGCGCCATCCAATCCGCACCTTGCTCGAGGAAGGAGACGTTACCGCACGCCTCTAATGCCTCCTCTACAGAGGGAATGGAGGGCTTTCGCAGATGCTCGGCTAGCGCCCCGGGCTGGGCGGGCATCTGGGGTGGTGCCTCCTCTACAGAGGGAATGGAGGACTTGTGCAGATGCTCGACTAGCGCCCCGGGAGGGGCGGGCATCTGCGAGGAACCGACCTTGAAAAGTTGGTCGGCCAGGGAATTATCCTTCCTGGGGATGTAGAGTACTTCGAAATTTTTGAAGTACCGCTCCATCTTCCTCACTTCAACCAAGTAAAGCGCCATTGAGCGATCGAACACCGATACTCCTTGTTGACTTGGTTGATGACCACCGTGAATCGCCTTTCACGATCGGCACCGGACTCGGCGCCTTGGGACGCCGGAGTCCAAACCAAGAGGCCTTCATACTCCGCCGCATTGTTTGTTGCGGGAAGTGTAATTGAATGACGATCGAGCTGATCCTTGAGGACACGGACCACGCCACCCCGGCGTTCAGCTCGGGACCCGTCGAAATACATGGTCCAATGACCGGTCTCGATTCGTGGTCCTTGGTGGTGGGTCATGGGTTTGTCCATTCCACCACGAAGTCCGCTAGAATTTGAGACTTGATCGCGGTGCGGGCAGCCAAGTGGACATCGAACTCTGCGAGTTCCATGGCCCACTTCGCTATCCGATTACGTGGGCGTCAATTTCTTATGATCTCCCTAAGTGGAAAGTTGGTCGGGACAACGACCTTGTGAGCTTGGACGTAGTGGCGCAGCTTCCTCGAGGCTACGAACAGCGAGTATAAGAGTTTCTGGACCTCAGGGTAACACTCCTTTGGTCCGTGCAACACTTCGCTGACGTAGTATACCGGGCGCTGCGTCCCTTCTCTCTCTACTTGACAAAGCCGCTTACGGCTGGGCGTCGCGCGAGTATAGCAAGAGGCTCCCAGACCTTGGCGTGGCGAGATCGGAGGGCTAGACAGCATCTTGCCGGTTCCTCGAAGGAGCGGTTAACCGTCATCGGCGAAACCATCATGCTTATGAGCGCCTTAAAGAAGGGCAAGCCGCGCCCGACCGGAAATGAAGCGCTTAAAGCGCCATACGTCCGGTCGGGGTTTGAACCTCCTTCTGAGAAGTTTAGGGGCGCATTCTTCGATGGCTTCGATCTTCTCCGGGTTGGCGCCGATGCCCTGCGGCTCGATGATATACCCGAGCACTTTACCGGATTTTACACCAAAAACGCACTTTTCGGGGTTAAGCTTTATTCGATGTCTACGGAGATTACAAAAGGTCTCCTCAAGGTCGGATATATGGCCTGAGGGGATTTTACTCTTAACTACGATGTCATCTACATATACTTCCAGGTTCCGGCCTATCTGCTCCTGGAAGGTCTTTTGCATCAAGCGCTGGAAGGTCGCCCCCGCGTTCCGCAGACCGAAAGACATGGTCGTGTAGCAGAATGTGCCGAAGGGCGTGATGAAGGAAGTCTTCTCCTCGTCCCCTGGGAACAAGCTAATCTGGTGATAACCCGAATATGCGTCCAGAAAGCTCATTACCTGGGATTCCGCCGTCGCGTCTACCAGCTGGTCGATGCGCGGCAGAGGGAAGTTGTCCTTCGGGCATGCGGCGTTTAAACCAGTGTGGTCGACACACATGCGCCATTTGCCCCCCTTCTTCTTGACGATGACCGGATTCGCCAGCCACTCCGTGTGCCCGACTTCTCTGACGAAGCCGGCCTTGAGGAGCTTTTCGAGTTCTTCCCGGATGATTGCCTGTTTCTCCGGGGAAAATCGCCTGAGCTTCAAGCGCCACGTGTCTTTTGTCGTCAGCAACCCGACTGTGCTCGATCACCTCCCTTGGGACCCCGGGCATATCGGACGGCTCCTAGGCGAACACGTCCGAGCTCCTCCGGAGGAAGGTGATGAGCTCGAGTTCCTATTTGGGGTCTAAGGAAGACCCCAAATGGAGGACCTTGGTCAGGTCGGCCTCGTTGAGAGGGACCGCCTTGGTTTCTCCTCTGGGCTGGAGGGTAACTTTAGGCCGGGAAGGTGCCGGTGCTTGGTCGGGGCCACGCTGAGGCAGCTGCCCGACCATGTCGAGGGACTTCTCATCGCAGCTCAGGGCCGCCCTGTGGTCGCCCTTCACGGTGACGACGCCTTTGGGTCCGGGACCTTTAGGCGAAGATAGGCGTGATGCGTGGCGGCCATGAACTTGGAGAGGGCGGCACGCCGGTGATGGCGTTAGGCCGACACAAGTCCACGACTTCGAAATTGACTAGCTCGGTCCGGAAGTTCGCGGTGTCCCCGAACGTTACGGGCAAGACGATCTGGCCCAAAGGCTTGATCGAGGTGCCGGGGACAATCCCGAAGAACGGGACAGCGATGCTCTTGATCTTGGAACGAGGGACCTGCATCTCATCCAAGACCGAAATGGATATGAGGTCCAAGGAGCTCCCGCCATCGATCAGGACCCGGCCGACCTTCGCGTTGTTGATGGTCGGGTTCACGACCAATGGGAGCTTCTGGGGTTTAGTCATTCCAAGGGGACAATCATCCTTGGAGAACGTGACGGGCAACTCGGACCACTTGAGCTGCTGTACGGGGGGCCTGCCTTGGGCGATGTGGCCGACCTCCCGCGCGGCCTCCTTTAAATCCCTTCGGGATTTGTAGGCCGAGGAGCCCCCGAATATGACGGCGATGTGATTATGGGGCTCCTGGTAATCCATGTCGTCGTCGGCGGTGGGGCCTTTGTTCTTCTTCGCTCTCCCCTTTGCTCGGGAGAGCCGGCATGGGGCCTTCGCCTTGTAGAATTTCTCCAGCGGTATGCCCAGTCCTCTGATTCGCGGAGGTCGTGGCCGCCACGATGGAGCGGCGAGCGATCCGCCGTGGGCGCCTTCTTCGCCGCGACCCTGGCCGTCGTGACCTTGGTCATCCTGGCCTTGGTCGGTGTCGCGGTTGTCGCCATGCGCATGCGCCGACCACGCCGCCCCATATTTGCCGAAATAAGCGAGCACGAGCCGGTCGTTGCTCGACGGCCGCGACCATGTCCGGCGCGCGCGATTTCTTCTTCTTCTTAACCTTCTTCTCCGCGGAGCCCGGGGGTCTCTTGCTCGAGGCGCCCTCCAGGCCGGGCTGAGGCGGTAGCACCCTCATCGAGTGCTTTTTTCCATTGCACGGCTTCATCGGCGTTCGCGTAGCGGTCGGCCATACGAAACAGTTCGTTGGCCGATAGGTCGGGGTGAATCTCCAAGTCTTGTGTGAAGCGGACGTCACGGACCCCGAACTTGAAGGCCCGGACCACCGCTTCGTCCGAGATGCTCGGGATGGAGTTCCTTACCTTTATGAACCTTTGGACGAAGTCGCGTAGCGTTTCCTTGTCCGTTTGGATGAGCCGCTCGAGGTCGCGCTCGTTGCCCGGGCGGGTGTAGCAGCTTTGGAAGTTTGCCAGGAGGGCCTCCGAGAGCTGCCTCCACGAGCGGATCGATCCCTCCTTCTGGTTAAAGAGCCAAGTCCTGGCGGAGCCGTCGAGGACCGTGGGGAGGTAGTTAGCCATGACCCCTTCGTCTCCGCCGGCCGCCTGGATGGCGGTGGAGTAGATCGAGATGAACTCATCGGGGTTTTGGGTCCCGTTAAACGCTTCGATGTGGTGGGCTTGAATTTGCTTTCGGCCACTTGACGTCATGCGAGGGACGCCGAGAAAGCCCGACATCCAACACCGCCATCATGGCGAGCCCTCCGGTGTGATGCGATCGTGGCGGCCGGGGCCCAGCGGTCCTTGCGCGCAAGGTGAGGCGAGAGAACACGCCCTCATGCCGTGCGACGGTGGTGGGTTCGATGTGGAACATACTGAGCGCCACGCAGCAGCCGCATGCCGTGAGCCCGTGAGGTCGCCGGAAGTACTCCGGACATCCTCACGGTGTTGACGCTTCTTCCGGTTCCCCGGCGAGGGCTTGGGAGGCCTGGCCGAGGAATGGCGCTTAACGTCCCGGGAAACATCCCGGGGCCCCTGAACGCCAGGAGATCCTGGGAGCCCGATGTCGGCGGCAAGTTTTTCCATGTTTTCGGCCACGAGGGTCCCCATGGCCGCTAGGTCCGCCTGGTTAGCGAAGTTCTGGAGGCCGCGCATGACCGTCGCCATGGCGCGAAGGCGCTCGGCGCTCTGAGGAGCAGCGGGAGGCGACCTTGAAGGGCGGTGGCGCTCGTACTCTGGGGAACGGTAACTGGGGTCCCCGCGAGCCCGGTCTCCGGCCCCGGCACCAGCTCCGCCACCGGATTGGCGGTGGACGATCGCCGGGTCCCCGCCCGGGGATAGCTCCCGGTGCTCCTCACCATCGTTATGCCGACGAGGAGGAGAGGCCGCTGGAGACAGCCGTTCCTCGTGGTCGTCCTCCCTTCCCGCCATGCAAGCGCGGCGGAGGACCAGATCGCGCGGCGACACCGGTGGTGTCGTCGACGCGGTCCCCTAGCCGAGCTCGAGACGGTCGGGGCGGCCTAACCGCATATAGACCGCCAGATTCTTCCTGCAGCGAGGGTACCCGGCATGAAGCGAGGAAACGCTCACGCTGCAGCCCACCGGAAAGACTCCGGCTTTGGTGTGGCTACGGTCGACCGCGCCACCCATGCCGTCGCTAGCGTAGTATTCATCGCCGTCCTCCACGTCGTCGAGACGCAGAGGTCTTGATTGTCTTGTGAGTTTGGTATCCTCAGTGATTCCTTGCGTATGGACTTGATCGGTCCCCACGGACAGCGCCAGCTGTCAACGATTCGGGACAGGGGTCCTTCGCCGAGCTTACTTGTTGAATGGGGGATCAACCTAAGGCCCCTTTCCCACAAGGGCTATACGTCTGAGGGTGTGCCGAGCTACGGATCAGGGCAAATAAGACAATCAGGACGCGCACAAGGGTCATTTTTGGGTCTGGTTCGGGCCTCTCACGGGGGAGATAACAACCCTACGTCCAGTGGATTCACTAATGAGTAGGGAGTGGTTACAACGTGCTTGCTCGGAGGGGCCTCGAACTAGCCTAAGGACTCCGGTGGGCAAGCTCTGTGTCTGAGTATGTGTGGTACCGAAAAAAGTCCAGCCCTCAATACATCGTGCGAGGGAGTATTTATAGGGGATTTACAGGAGACAAGTTATTTATTACAGGGGCGCCATCAGAGGACGTGGGCGGTCAAGAGCCGCGCCTCCGCCGGTATCACAGCGACGTGGAACAATGAGCTTAGACCAAGGCGGCGCGGACCACGTCAGCGCAGATCCCGGGCGGGCGGTTCCTCGAGCATGGCATTTAATGCCACGTCGCTTGTCAGGAGCCCCAAGCTCGGCTTGCTTTCGGGGATGGGGTAGCCCCACGAGCCGCTACACCCGGTCGGTCTGTCTTGCGCCAATGAAAGCAAGGCCATGGTCGGTTGGCGCCGGGCTTCAAAGGTCGCGCTGGGTACAGTGTATCCAATCCCCGACAGCTTCCATATGTAGTTAGGCCTACTTGGTGGGCCTGTAGAAGTGGTGGCCGCTAGGGAAAGAAGTTGAAGCCATGGGCCTAGGCCAGGCTTCGAATTCTCCTTGTGGCCCTTCGTCTTATAGCCTTTTTTCTCGCATTCCAATCTATTGTAGTCCTCTCCATGATTTCTGAGGATAAGTAAATTACACGCATCAAACAACATCATATTCTCATTAAAAATATAATTCACTACCAAAAACGAAGTTACCTAATAATTCAATTGATGTGTATGTACTTGTGTGATTGGATCTTGTATTTGCATAGTGTGCGGAGAAATATTGGTTGCATCTGTAGGAGTGATGTCCTTATCATCTAGCTAAGCCAAAGCCACCATCGACTTTTCCATCACAATGCAATGCTCATGCACAATCAAATTTCCCTACTTTGGACCATCACTGAGGCCATTGCATCGCTATTCATGTTGCACCTACATGATGTGCAGCCGCCTTTGATGCTATCGCACTTGCACACGATCAAAAGCTCTGACAAGAGACTAGTTTGAGACAAAGTAGAACTTGGAGGTGTGCAATAGCGAGCCTGAAGGCGGCGCTGGTGAATAAGGTGGCGTGACAAATAAGAATCGTGTAAAGATGAGAACCTTAGTGCAACCTACAACTCATGGTAAAATTATCTAGTGTAAAGTGATGACATGTGCAAACTTACGGTATTGCCCTGGTGCAAAGTGAAAGAGCTGGTAAAAAGAAGTGGTGTAAAGTGAAAAGAATAGCTAAGGGTGGTACAAAGTGCCACTTTGGTAATAAAACATAGTGCAACATGAAATTTTCTCTGGTTATAATAAATGTAGTACTCATCCATTCCTAAATAGATGATGTTTTGGGATTTTGCACTTCAACTAAGATACATATAGAAATAACTAAATCACACTCCTTCATTATCTCACTTATTACTCTTGGATGATGTGTGTTACTCTAATCTACAGTAATAAATAACATTAGAAATTGTGAATGATAGAGCCAGAGGTATGTAAAGTAAAAAACAGTTATAAGTTATCTTGAAATTATAAAATGAAATGCATTGAGAAACAAAATTTGAAAACTAAAATGGCACATATTGAGGTTTAGAGGGAGTAATATTTGCAACTTGGAAAGCTCGAATTCCACACTTGATTGAACAGCTAGAATCGAATATAGGCTTTGCAAAAAGTAGCATGTCTTGTCCCTTTGTCACGTATATCACGCAAAGATGTCTGGATTTGGAGTAGGATAAATTTCAAGAATTCTTTCCCTTTATTGTCTATCTTTTTGTGACACCTTAAACCAGAGAAGGTGCAATGATACGCAAGTGGTACGTCTTTGATACTAAAGTGGTACGTCTTTATAGATACATAGCTTTCTTGCAAGCGTCGATCACTCGATCTCTATTCGCCATCAATTACTCATCAAAGAAATCCTCCTCATACAAACAACCTAAGGGCCTGATAACAGAGGTTTGGATTTTTTTCCCCAGGGGATGACGTATATTTGTACTCCCCACAATCCCAAAAGCCAGGTGTTATTTTAGCCATTCTCCAAATGCAAATTTGATCATAAATTTTTATTCTAATATATTTATAAAACCTGATAAAATTATAAATACTATGAATGTTCTTTTTAAGAAAAATGTAAATGTATGATTTTTATATATCCAATATAAAATTTTGAAAATATATCAATAGCAAAAGTTTGATTGCACGAAGCCTTAAGACGTGTTCTTGAGATCGGAGGGGTAAGAGCATCTCCAAAGGGCCCTAAAACAGGTCTCTATTTTGGATTTAAGGACTCCTCTATTTTTAGGGCCCTTTTTTTGAGCACAATGTCCAAAGAACATCCCCTAAATCTCACTCTATTTTACTTTTTTCTCCTATTTTGACATATCCACTATGTATAATCTTCATTTGACACCACTAAAATTCAATCAAAAATATTTGTAATACATAAAACATAAGCATATTAACCTTTACAATTTAAAACATGATATTTAAAATTTAAATTTAAAATTTTCAAAACATGATATTTAAAATTTAAATTTAAAATTTTCAAAATTTTCAAAGAAAAGATGCAGATGCAATTTGCAACTCATCCAAAGAAAGACACGCTCATGCAATGAACTAATGCAAGCCATCTTTCACTTAACTCCCTATTTTAAGGTTTAGGGTTTTGGTTTAGGGCTCTCAGAATTGGGGTGAGGAGGCAAATTTAGGCCTCCTAATTTTAGGGGTGGATTAGGGCCTCTTTGGATCTGATTTTTACTAAACTCCTATTTTAAGGTTTGAGGCTGGTTTAGGGCTCTGCTGAGATGCTCTAACACTTGCATCCATGTGTGAATACTTCCGACTAATATGCAGCTGTTAACTCGATAAACATGGTTTGCAAGACGATTTCAGTTTTTTTTAGGGACCAATAATATTCCTATACCGAATACAACATCAGTTGCTAAGACCAGAGGTGGATAACAAGTCGGCTCAACTTGATCAAACTCGTTAGCAAACATGGTCCGGCTCTACTTGACTTGTTAAGCAGATGAGCAGAAATAACTGCTTGGCTCAGCTTGGTTTAAAAGCTCAAGGTGGCTTGTTAGGCTCGTAAAATCCAAGCAATAACAATTACACATACGCTAGTATGTGCTAATATATATATGATGAAAAAGAACTCGTAATTTTTATCCATAGTCGTTATCCACGAGGCCACAATTTAAGATCTATTTGTTTATGCTTAGATTTTTTAACTTATAGCCTAAAACAAACTTTTGGGTTTAAATAGGTTAAAACTTGTCGGCTTTTATACGTGATAGAGGTAGACAATTTTATCCTAACTTTAGTAGTATCTGTTTACAACCAACATGGCTTTAGTTATATGAAGACTTATGACTTTTGAAAAAGCACAGATAAAAAGCTATCTAATTATTTAGACTTTAGCTTTTTTAACGTTTTAAATCGATAAAAAAAACCTAAACAAATAAGGTCTTTGTGCGGCCGCTCGTGCCGCTCTCTTTTGCTGCGATGAGTCAGGGAACTTAGGATTAATGGGAGATTGGTAGTGTTTCTGGGCTATGGGCCCAGCTGACTAACTGGTATTTTGTTGCTAGAATGTTGAGTTGGCCGGCTGGATTTTAATGATCGTGCGTGACGAGCAACTCACGAGCTGATTCGAACTCGACTCGCTAAGCTAACGAACAGAAATGCCTTCTCGGTTCGATTTAGTTATGACACGAGTTCGAACCGAGTCTTAATGGAGCCGAGTCGGCTTACGAACTTTGAGATTTTTTCACCACTAACTAAAATTTCCCGTGAAGTTAACCTACCACATGTGCATGCACAACGCTTGTTCAGTGAACCGAACAACAAAACCACCACAGAAATCACCGTCTCAGACCGTAATCGCAGGTAGAAGAGGGAGGGGATTAGGGAAGAGCGCAAGAGGGTGCCCAGAGCCGAGGTGAACGCCAAGTAGGGGTGGAAAACGAGCCAAATGACCTTTTTTCAAGCTTTTTTCGACACTAATTTATTCTTATTTATTATAGTCTCCTGTATTGTTTGAGACCCAACTTCGAGCCGAGCCGAAGTTGACACTTGTTCCAAATCAACTAATTTTTATTTTAAAAGAAAAATGAATGTAATCGGAGCAATTTTGAAACGAGCCACCGAGCTAACTCAACGAGCTTTTTTTTTTTTCCAGCCCTAACGCCAAGCACCGAGAGGCGGATTACAGAGGAGGGCTACTGGCGGCAGACGGCGGCCGACCCAGGCGCTCGAGCTGGTGCCGGGGAGGCGGAATTTTAGCCCACTGGGCTTTTCCAGTAGGGCGTTATGGGCTCCCGTACAAACATATTCACGAGTGCAGGCCGACGGCAAGTCTCCTAGCGCCGTTTGATCCGAACGTTCATCGCGATCCCAATCTCGGGTATCCTATTAAATGAGACAATGGATCAACGGCTCGCACGTCCAGTTATCATGGGCTGGCTGACTGCCCATAGGCCATGGCGATTGCATTTCGTGCACACAACACATATAGCCATGGCTGATATTGCTCTTGTTAATACGAGTGGCCACCTCTAAATTTTGCACACAGCCTACGCCAAAAGATTAGGCCATGGTCGGCCCACTCCGACCCGTCGCATGGGCACGCCGGACGTTCGTCGTGGTTAGTCCATGGTCTTCACATGCTGCCTCGCTTTTTTATTGCTGCAAGAAATTCCGATAAAATTATGGGACCAGTGAATTAATACTTTCTCTTTCAATATAAGTTATACAAATCTTAAAATAAACGAAGAGATAAGTAATCATTATCCATCATTGATTCACGTTTTAATATTTATGTGACGTAAAAAAAACATTGATTGTGGGTATTGAGCGATGGAGTGGCGCAGCAAAAAATTTGTGCTCAGATGAGAACGACACACGGATAAGTTTATAAGATAACGAAAAAATTGAATACGTAAAGCTAACGTGCATGCATCCAGCTTTCTACCATCTCCTTATTCTCATTTTCGGATAACCATGCTCGTCGGAAGAGCCGTTGCCGGACGATGGACGTACGCGCGTCTACGGCATCGAAGTAGACGGACCAGCAGCTGAGAAGAAAGGTAGGGAAAACAAAAATCTGGCGTCGCCCGGACTCGAACCGGAGACCTTCAGTGTGTTAGACTGACGTGATAACCAACTACACCACGACACCACCTTGTGACGTTCATCACAAGAAATTTTGATCTAGGAGTTTTAATGTCAAGGAGCATTATCCCCAGCAGAAGCATAGACGCGATACACGATGATCCTAACCAGAATAACGCACACGTAGATTATGTTTTATAAAACGTTACACCAGTACCACAACAACAGCACGACCAAATTATCCCCAGCAGCTAGCAGCTGGCAGGTAGGGTACGTTGAGCACGGTACAACAAGCATCAATTGCCACACATGGATCTAGAATGTATCAGAGCTCGGCCTGGAAGATGGTGACGTGCCCGAGGCGCTGCACCATGTCGGCCACCGAGCCCACCGCGGCGAGCAGCGACACGACGAGCGCGCCGACGTTGAGCGCCTGCAGCGCCACCCACTTGCGGCTGCCGGGCTGCACCCTTGCCTGCGCGATATACATGGTCACCGGGAAGTACACCGTGAGCGGCCAGAACGCGGCGGCGCCGAGCAGCCCGAGCACCGCGTTGAAGAAGGGCAGCATCAGCGACACTACCGTCGTAGCGGCCACGAAGGCCGTGCGCAGCACCAGCTTGCACAGCGTGAACCGCACCACGCGGTCGCTGCCCAGGGGCAGCCGCAGCGCGTACTCCCGGTGGAAGAAGGCCGACTCTGGCCACCGGCTCCCCAGCCACTTCTCGTAGCACGCGAAGACCGGCTGCGCGTACACCTGCAACAATGTGTACGCAACGACCCATCCATCATACGCACAAAGATGCAGTCAGAACATGGCCGGTGTCACGTCACGCATCGCAGTGACGATTTATCACCTGATATGCGCCGACCAAGTGGATGACCACGGCGACGTTGGCAACGTCGACAAGCCAGAACGGCTCATCGAAGCCTGTCAGGATGTTCCCTGGAGCGGCATTGCCGAAGGCCGCGTACCCGATGCACCCGAGCGACACGTAGAATATCGTCGTCACGCCAATGCCGTACAAGCTCGCCCTCTTCATCGTCACGTTCTCCGATGGTGGCGACTTCACAGTGTCCTACAAATACACGAGCCATGCCATTGCAATCATCATGAGCTCAAGTGCGTACAACTAACCGTAATATGATCTACAATGCAATGCGCATGCATGAACGTGCCTGGATTTCTATGAGAAGCATGGAGTAGGTGTAGGCGAAGGCAATGTTCCCGAGGGCCTGCAGGAAATGCCACGCCTTGGTCTTCGCCGAGACGCCGTCGGCGCCGCCGATCTTGACGCCCAGAAGGGTGCCGTAGGCCCTGTGGTGCGACGCGAACTTGGCGGCGCTCAAGAAGAGCCCGACGAAAGAGTAGGTGAACGACATGACGGCGGCGACGACCGAGATCAGCGTGACCTTCTCCAGGCTCGGGAACTGGGACAGGAGGACCTCCACGAGGCCGAACAGCACCATGTACATCGTCCCGGACGAGCCGCAGCTCGCGTCGTGGCCCCTGTAATGGTGGCAGTTCGTGCGCACCACAGCCCTGCAGTCTCATGACAATGAACTTCTTTCAGACCGAGGCAAGTATGTTGATGTTGAACAAAATTCTGCGGAATATTCAGAAGCCAAGATGCTTGATCGCTTACATGATGCTCGTGGCGGTTGTGATGGTGTAACTCACCATTGCCCCCCAGAGAATCGCATACTGTGCAAGGCCGCACACAACTACATCTCTAGGCCCTATACACCATCAATGAAGCATTTCTTGTCAGAATCAGAAGCTTGCTGCAAATTAAACTGTCCATATATATGTAAGTGAAGGGAGGAAATGCAGATGATCGAGTTTCGAGGTTGGTTACCGAGGCAGGACCGGACGACTTCCATGTATGTGTAGTTCCGTTTGCCGTGGACGGGGTCCGGCGTGCGGTAGCAGTCCGACAAGAGGACGGCGGTGTAGTAGGTGATGTACGCGCACCCGATGAGGGCGAGGGGGCCGAGGACCCAGCCCATCTGGGCCACGCTCCACGGCAGCGCGAGCACGCCGGATCCTATCACCGCGGTGATGGCGTGCGTCGTTGCCGTCCATACCGTTCCTGTACAAATTCAGGTTCATTAAGCATTGGTCACCGTCTAACAGCATACAGAAGCTCATATTGTACATTCCAATGCTAGATAACGTGTCATTTGCAGTTTTTGAACGTTTTTAAGTAGGAGGAAGAGTTGCCTAGAGCATGAACATTGAAGAGCTTGCGAGAACGACTCGCTCAGCCAACCCGCCCACGTTCGAGCTTCGCTCGGTGTGGACATGCGTGAGTCGAGTACAGTACATGTGTATGTGCGCGCTGTGGTGAGCTTCTGGCCATTTTTTTTTTAAAAAAGAAGAGCTTGCGAGATCAAAGCTCAATTAAATCCCGATTACAGTAGTGGTGCTGCAAATCAACTCAACTCCTTTTCCCCATAGGGTGTGAAGCCTTCATTTTCTCAGAAGAATCTGAAACTGCATCATTGCCATAAAGGCATAAACAAATTTAGCAAAGTGAACCCATTTGATTTACTGCCCGTGCGCTGGATACCATTACGTAAAGCAGACCAAATGACCAAACTACAAACCAACAACTAGTCAATATATACACAAGATCTTAATCGTCAGCTCCTAAAGCAACACCATCTCCATTGGCTGAATCTGGGCACGCAACAAAGCAGTAACGATTAAACGACTAAAGCAAGATATGTCGTGTTACTTGTGCTATACTATTCCAATTGCAAATGAATAAACAGACTCTTTTGAGTAACGTAACGTAAGCATGCACCTGAATAAAACCTTTTAGAAATCTGCATCTGGTTGCTTATGTGGAGTATGATGTGGTATCCATTATCCAACAAACCATGCAACAGTTGAAAATCAGGTGCTTTCTTTCAGATATGAAGTAGTCAGATATAGGAACCAATAAGATTCCTTAATGGCAATATGCAGCATGTGCTTACCAGAAATCCTGTTCATATACATTCTGTACTTAACCTGTCAGTGTAAAGACTACTTAATGGTCCACTCTTCACAGGCTGAGACTAGGACCACCACAGTATTTCCAAAGTGCACTAGGTTATACCATGATGCCATGAAAGCTATTTGTAGAATCAGGATTCCCAATGAAAGTGGAGAGAGCACAAGTTCCAGGTTTGCTGCCATCCATTCATAACTAAACCATTGGCCCACGCTAAAACAATTAACTGCCAATAGACTATTACGGATTCGACGATGAATAATGTTCTCCATTCTTTCGGGGATTCTGATAAAACAGTAGGATAATGTTTGCAAAACATGATCTCACATACCACTACGCCTGTATATTATTTTGGAGTACTAGTACTGGTGCTGTATAAGAGTTGTAGGCCAGACCACTTGGTTCAGTATATGGTAAAGTTAGTGCCTGCCAAGTCACTGGCATTTTGCATCTTGCAAGGTGTCGAGTGCTGAAACGAAATGGGAGCATAGGACCCAGTTCCTGCATCAATACTGTCTCACTAATCCTGTTTGTATCATTCGCGGTGTCGTAAAAGGTGCGGTGAAGAGACTTTTTACTACTTTAGGAGGTACTAAAATTTTGGTACTCCTTAGTAATAGCTCAATATAAATTTTGATATCTCCTAAAGATGATAAAAAATCTCTTCACACAATGGATATCCCGTATATCACATCAGATGGCATATTTCGGTTATAGTACGCAAGCTGCCCGTATTTCTTCCCCATTTTCAGAATGTTATTCGATCAAGTGATGTGTAAAACAAAAAGGAAGCTGTTGGTGTTCAAGAGTGTAACATCTAAATTAGGGCCTGTTTGGGGGCTGCGGTTGGACTGAAAAGTTGTTTTTGGTTTCCTGGACTGTAAAGAAGTTGTAGCTGGTGACTGTGGCTTTTCTTATTATGTCGTTTGGAAACTGGTTGCTACAGCTGCAGCTTTTAGGACGGAGACGACGAGGCGGGGCCACGGAGATGGCGAAGAGGCAGCGGCCGACCAGGACGGGCGACGAGGCAGGGCAAGGAGGGAGGCAGAGCGAGTGAGGTGGAAGACGGCCAAGCGAAACTATAGCTAAAAAGCTCCTCCCTAACAGCTGCAGTTTTTGATGATGCTTTTGCTGTGACTTAGTTTCCCTACTGTTTTACAGCTACGCTGTTTGGGGTACTTTTAGCCTAAAGCTGAAGCACACCCCTCAAACAGCCTCTTAGTTAGGCATACATGCTTACATGCAGCTCCGAACAATAATTAAGGAGGTGGCCAGTGGCTTCGTAGCAGATCAAAAGCAAAATTGGCTATGTCTACTGCAATATTTTCCCCTGTCAAAACAGATTCCCCTAATATATGCCAACTTTCTAACACAAAAGCATCAATATAGGAGTTGAAATTTTCGATGCTGGGGTTGCTACGCCGCTAGCTTGTGGTGTGTCAATCTTCTTCTTTTTGAAACAGATGGCAAGAGCACTGCCGATTCATTTCAGGCAGAAGAGATAGAGACGCCAAATTACAACCAACAGTCACCTGTCCCGGAAGGACACCGAGAAAAAGAGCACTGCAACACCTAGCCTAACAGTCAATCTTCATTTGAGCTACGCACATTCCGTAATAAAATGGAAAGTTTGAGACATTCAATACCTAAATAATTAAAAAGCAAACCGAGATCAAAGTTTTGTTCCGGGCTTGTATGCCCTGCTCCAACAGCTAGCCTAGACTAGATACGTCAACTTGGTGATTTGAATAGCAAAAATGATCCAGTTAGTGAGATCTTGCAAGTATTTCATTAAGGACACGAAGAAGCAAGACGGGTACAAGGACTAGAAACGCATGCAAGAGAATTGCATGTCACTTAGGTGCTGAAAGCTCCTCAGGTTGGGTACAGCTTTCACTTGAAAGACAGACAGATGTCGTGCACCGAAGCACGTTTCTATCCTCAGGCTGGGAATTTTTTTTTAAGATAAATCTGGTCTCATAATTATAAAAATAGTCTCATCCTTAACAACAGAAGCTCCAGAAGTTGACACATATCACCTTCCGTGTTCTCACATTACGGAAGCACCTACCGTGCAGAATGAGACTATTTTTGTAATTGCAATCACAAGAAGGTCAAATTTATAAAAAAAAATTATACACAGAGCTAGAAAATGATATTTCGTGTAGACCTACCACCCTGGAGGGAATAATGTAAATAGTTTATGATCGCGGGAGCACACACGGTGAACAACGGAGAACATGCAGCAGTTGTAAATGGTGTCTAACGATCTTGCTGGAAAACCTCTGCATGAAACATGAACTGTTCTTTCTCCTACTGTTTCTTATACATGGATCGAGCGCGGTATGAAAGCATAATTTCGATGAAGAAATAAAATGAACAAACGAAAAATGGAAATACAAGAGTTCTAGACTTCTAGGAGAAGGGAGTAAGTCGACATGCTGGTAGTACCTGTTCTTACACGGCCGTCGTCGTCCGCCGCCGCCTCCTTCCTCTCGACCTTCTCCACGTCCATCTCTCTCTCTCTCACACACACAAAATTGAAGGTTTTTGAGGTAGGGATAACGATGGAACCGCTCGCTGCAGCTATATATACAGCTGACGAGCTTTGCACCTGACCCGCCTTTCACTGTACATTCATTCTTTTAATGCGGTGAAGTGCTCAATTAACCTACCTCACGGAATCCGACGAATCCTACCTCAGGTCCTCAACAGTCAACACCCTCTGGTTAAAGAGAAAAGGAAACTTTTCCGCGTGAGTTGCTGGTATTGATCGATGTTTAATTGTGATCCAAATTAGTTATAGTTTTGTTTTATATCCTAATTAGAGTTCTTCTTTTACTCAAAGAGTGTTTTATATATCTCTTTAAATATGTATCTGTAATACATAGGATCAAGGATTACAAAACTGAATTTTGAAATTCGCGTCGAAATTCGCGGTACGGTTTTTGCAAAAATCGTGTGAAAAATAGCTCAAAAACCAAAAGGTTTAAAAATAAAAAAAATGAAATTTTTTTTGAAAAAAATCGAAAACCGTTCAGTTTTCAATGAAAAACCGCTCGTTTTTTTACGAAAACCGGTCCGGCCATTTGAATGTTCTTCAAAAATGGTTTTGAGTAGTTTTTGACGAAAAACCGCTCACATAAATTTTTTCAAAATTTGTAATTTTTTTTTAAAATTAATTAGAACGGTTTTGGGTTTCGAACCGGAGCGGTAAGGTCGAAAACTGCGGTTTTCGGCGGTTTTTTGAACCCTGCATAGGATAGAGAAGGCAAGAAAAAGACAAGAAAATCTTATTGTAAATATATCCTCGTATAGTGATATAACATTCGTATGTTCGTAGTTTTTTAAAAAATATTTTTCATAAAAAATCCGCAACTCCTGTTCTACCTCTCTATGCATTATTTGCAACAAGTTGTATCAGAACTCTTAGTTTGAACGTTCTAGTCACTGCCTCGAGGAGGAAGGGGCTCCTGGGATGGCCATCGTACAGCATCTGCATTGAGGATTTATGGTGACGATTCTATTGCAAACAACCATCCACAACTACATGTGCAAAATGAATGTATTAGGAGATTTATTGGTCTCAACTTGGAGATACCAATTCATCTTGACTCCGTTCTATGACTAAACTCTATACTGAGTGTTAACTTGCGCGCTCTACCCCTGACGACTGTTCTAGCACTAATTTTGCCAACACTATCACCCACGCCGCCAGCACAATACCCTAGGTGTCATCCTGCACCATCTCTATTGACAATTTTCTGCCACACTCGATGTCATATTACTTCTGTTGGAGGTGGATTATATTTCAATTCAGGCTGTTATGCCTATTATTGGCAGCATCTATACGGGATTAATCGTTGGTGGTTTCTTCAATGATCTGTCGCCTTTTACAGGTTATTGCGATAACATCCATTGATATGGAGTCTAAGGTGAAGTTACAAACTTTCAGCACAACACTGCTACTGAAGTATTTTTTGTTTCGTTTGATTAAAGAGACTTTCAAAAAGAAATAATGTTAGCTATGAGGATAATTGAATTAGGTATTTCAATCATTGTTTGGATATGTTGCAATTTGGGTCACTTCAATGACCATTATGAAGGCTTTGCCAACATTAATTTTCAAAAGTTTGATGACACCTAATGGTGGCTAGCATTATACTCTATAGAGTTTTATTGTTTGAAAGTTAAGGTTTAGTTCCAATATCAATTCGAGATGAAGGATTTAAGTGTAAGAAATTTGTTTTTGCATAGATACTACAATGTTGATTAGTTGCCATAGCTCGATACGAGGGGTCTACCGCAGTTTAATACTCTATTGATGGTACATGAGTTTCTTTCATTTGAACAGTTTTACAGAGGCAATTTCAACCATTTCATAAAGTTTAATTACCTTTGAAATCGATAGTTTGATGTACATGATGGCCACACATTCGAGTTGTTGTTTCAATGAGCATTGTTTGACAAGTTTTATGTTCTAGGTAGAACATATCAAGATTATATGAGATGAGTTCTTCACCATCTATTCAGCGCCATGGGTGATGTTTTGACTTTTGTCGTTCTATGATTGAGCATTTATTTCAGTAGATTATTTGCACATAATTAGACTCTAATGTGGTTATAAATTATTAAAGATCTAGATTCGTTTATCTGCTTTGTTGATAGTTGTGTGATTGAATTTATTGGTGATTTACTCAATTTTGCTTCGCGAGAAGTGTTTAGATAAGATTATTCCAATCTTTCTTGTTAAAAATTAGTCTGATGGACTTTTGGGGCACAAGGTCTATTTGTAAAGACTTATTTTAGGAGGTTTTTATATTTCAGCTACAGGAGCGAATTCATCTCTAAGTGGAGATCGTTAAAGTGTGATCCGAATTCGCTTTGGTCTTGTTTTCTAGTCTAACTCAGAGTTCTACTTCTACACGAAGAGTCCTTTATGTATCTCTTTAAATATGTAATTGTAGTTCATTGGATAGAGCAATGCAATAAGAAGAGAAACGAGAGTCTCATTGTAAACATCTTCTCGTATAGTGATATAGCTTCGTATGTTCGTGCTTTTCCCAGAATGGTTTTCATGTAAAATTTATGTTTCTTGGTCCTACTTTTTGTGCATTATTTGCAACAATTGACATGATTTGTCAATTGAGATTTCCCCCTATATTCAATGAATCTTGTCGTACAAGTTCGGGACTGTTGCATTCTGATGATCCACAATGAAGCTGGATTTCCTCCATTCACAAATATAGCGGTGGCGAATACCGTTGCCATAGGTCTTGATCCTCTAACGGCGATCCCATCGGACACGCGAGCAAGCCTCGAAGGAGCTATACTCCCATGAATGCAACGTGGCGGCGTGAGCCATTAGTAAACCGCTACATCCTCGAAGCGAAGAGGACCGCCACCGGCGCCCGGCACCGAGAGGACCCGCACCGCAGGCGGTCAGTCCCCCAAATCCGCCACGACGAGCTTCACGACAAAGGCGGGAGGCGGAGGCGAGCAAACTCGGCAAGGCCAAGGCCGACCTCTGAGGGGAGCCAAGCCGACTTAGCGCCCTTGGCGTAAGCGGCCTTGCGCTGCCTGGCTACATCCAGTACAACAAGCAATCGGCGGAAGAGCCGTCGTTGCCCGTGTTTCCGTCCTAGCCAAAATTCGCCGTGGCTGCGATGCTACTCCGCGGCATTCTGAACAAAGCGAGCTCGAGGCGGGGCTACCTACCAAAGACCTCCGGAGTGGTAGAGCATCCATTAGACAACATGTACCGCCCGGACACTCAAAGACACAAGGTCTCGGTCCGGGCGCCAGAGTTCGACTCGACGTGAGCCGCCAAGGTCAAGCGCCACAGTTTGAGGCGGGCCAGTTATCCTCGGCATCCGGCGCCTCGAGCAACACCACGACTACTGTGACACCCTCGACGCTGAAAGATACGGCCGGTGTGGGGCCGTTCGCGAGTTGCGGACAATGGCCGGCGCCGTGATCAGTAAGTCCGAGCCGAAGGTCGGGACCCCAAGCCTTCTCGGGAGATCCGTCGGGCGGATTTTCCCGCCCGCTTCGAGCACTGTCAACATAGCTAAGTACACGGCGGATTTAACCCGGTGTTTGGTTGGAAGATTACCGGCTACTTGCTGAGAGGAGCTACTAATGATCTTTTATCATTCAAGATGCCTCCCCATTTACTGGGCGGACTCGGCCGAGCAGCTCGAGTACACCCTCCGGAACCATCAAGAACTGGGCCGACCTGAAGAACGTCTTCGTCGAAACTTCGAGCACACCTAGCGCCAGGAACTCTGGGACCTTAAAAGTCTGCGCAAGTAGCGGAGAAACGCTCGGGGACTATATCCGGCTTCTCCAAGAAGTAATGAACTCCCCGACATCAGCGACGCCGACGTCGTGGGGGCGTTCATCTACGGCACTACGTGCAGAGCCTTGGTCCACAAGCTGGGTTGCATCAAACCCAGGACTACCAAGGAGCTACTCGACATTGCCACCAACCACGCCTCTGGCGAGGAGGCCGTGGGGGCCATCTTCGACAAGGGGAAGGCCAAACGAGAGTCCGGCTCCGAGCCTGCCCCTCCTCCCGACCACTCCGACAAACGGAGGCGGAAGGGAAAACAGGCCCGCGTCGACTAGGCGTCCGTGGCCCACCCGCAGACCAACGGCCAGGCCGAGAGGGCAAACGGCATGATCCTACAGGGGCTCAAGCCGCGAATCTTCAACCGCTTGAAGAAGTTTGCGGATTGGTGGGCGGCTGAGCTGCCCTCCGTCCTTTGGAGCCTCGGACCACTCCGGCCGGTCGGCCGGGTTCACGCCGTTCTTCCCGGTGTTGGCTACCGGTTGCCCCGCCAACCGACTGAGTCTGGCGCTCCAAGGTGCAAACCTTCGACCAAGCTCGGGGCTCGACTCACTGACAAGATCTGGTCGATCATTTCGGCGAGGCACGCGACGTTCTTGTTCTCCGGTCGGCCAAATATCGAGAAAGCGTTACGCGCTATCGGAATCGCGGATCATGGCCACGAGCCTTCAACGTGGGTGACTTGGTCTGCGCCAAGTTCAATCCAACGTTAGCGAGCACAAGCTTTCTCCCGGTGGAAGGCCCTTCACCGTTGTGGAGGTAATCCGACCGACCTATCGGCTAAGAGACACCGATGTAGCGTTGTTTCAAACGCTCGAACATAGAAAAGCTCGAGCAATTTTTTCCCTAAAACTAATTCTCTATCCGCATAGCGTTCCTATTAACTGCCGAGCCCGAGGCGCGCGAACTCCGCACGGGCTTCTAGTCTACGGTTCTCGTGAACGAGCGATCGAATCCAACCAAAACCCTCACCGCTTTGACTTCGGCAGCCTCGGCCTCGTCTCGTAAAAACTCCAGTAGTTTTTCTTGACCGCGACCGCTAAAGTAGTGCTCCGCGGGGCGAAGCGGATCCTCACCCGAGCGACGGCGCCTCAACCTGCGGACCCAGCGATCCTGCACAAGCAATCAACAACAAGCAGGCGCCCGGCAAGGGAAAGAAATACGGGGACTAAAATATTACACATTCCCAAAAGATGCATGATGTCCCGTCAAAGGCGCGAAACATAAACATCAAAAGCGTCCGACTTAAACTGTTCCTGGAACGGAGAAGAGTGCAAAAGCCTGCAAAACAGCGGGGCGCACGCACGGCGAATTCCTAAGGATTTGGGCCGAAGAAAGCGTCGTCGTCATCGCCCTCTTCAGAGCTCCCGCCCTCCTCGGCCTCGTCGTCTGAGACCTCCAGGTGCAGCCGCCCCGCCACTATCTCCGCCGCCTCCCGAACTCTGGCCCGCGCCTGGTCCGGCTCGCCTTGGATGTGGCGACGGTTGCCACCGGGTCAAAGGAGTCGCCATTGGCGCGAAGACGCCGGACGTATTCGCCGTCAGGGCGGCGACCCTCCGCCCCTCAAGCGGGCGCTCCTCGAGCTCAGGGCGGGCCTCCAACGCCTCGGCACAGCCGGGTGAGGCCGAGGGCGTCTTCATTACGCCACGGTGAAATCAGCTCGTTCGGCTCCGCCTAAGTGGCCTCGAGCTCTCGCCCATGCTCTCGTAAGTGGCGGAGCATGGAGAGGAGAACCTGCGTGGAGTCGAATCCTCACGCTGCAGCTATCTCCGCCTCGGCAGCCTTGACGCGCTCATTGGCCGCCACCTCGTCTTCGGCGGCTGGACCCGTGCCTCGCAGCTGCCGTCACTGCGCCCTCAAAGCGGCGAAGGACCCCACTGGGACACCAGTCGACATGCGATCGCACTGGCGTCCACCATGCTCGCCCGCGACGGTCCTCAAGAGCCACTTCCATGCCGCCCGAGGGTGCTGGAGCTACCCCTGGGTGCTTGTGGCACCAAGACCCAAGCCGACGGACTCGGAAGGGAAGCAAAGATCGAAGCAGAGCGCAACCTCGCAACCCCAGCATTTCCCCAAAAACCAAAGGAGAACTTACCCGCGGCGAGGGTTCCAGATATAAAACCTCGACGAAGGCAGGTCGAGCCCGCTCCCCGCCGCCGCAGCAGAAGAACCGCCCTCCGCCCGAGACTTCTTAGGGGGCGAACCCCCAAGGGCCGCCTCCGCCAACCGCTTACCAGACCGCCTCTCGTCGCCGCCACCGCTCGCCATCGCACTCTCGACGAGCTCCTGAGGAGAATGGAGAAGACGACGAAGACGAAGAAAGCGGGGGGAAGCAAATGTCGAAGATGGGCATAGTTACCGCTCCCTCCCGCGTTACGTATTTATAAGGGCGGAATAGGGCAACCGAAACCGCCGTCGCCTCGCGCTCGCAGACACCTCGACAATCATGCACCGTCCGTCTGAGGCCGACGCGACGGGCATTAAAATCCCACTCCGCATTAAATGTGGCGAAGCGACACGAGCAGAGAAGGGCAACGCCTCGTCGTGAAGCAACGCGACCCTTCGATCTTCACGCAGGGAGTATACGGACAACCTCGGAATCCGCGCCAGGTGCCAGCGAGCCGCTCGTCGACCGACCCAAAGAGATAAGTCACTTGACTCCCGGTCTCCTTTGCAATTATCTCGAAAATCCAGCAATGCGCGCCGACCACAACATGGTCGCCACGCCTTGCCGGGGCTCGAGCAACGCTCATTCACATTTATATGCGGCTCTACGCCGACCGCCACTCGGCTTCCTAGTAGGTAACCCGTCGACCAAGCGCTACAACCCACGCCAAGCGGCTCGGTTTCGTAAGCGAAGGCCATGTAGAGGCACCGTCTTGATCGCGAAAGCCACGTGTCGGTCGGGAACGTCCCCTTCCTGTTTAAAACGCGAATGGACGCTTTTGCTTCCCAACGTCATTCACGTTTGCACGGCCGGCGGTCGGACCGCCACTTGGCTTCCCTAGCGGTAATCCGTCCCGACCCAAGCACTACGATCTGCCCTGTGACGGCCACGGTCTCAGTAGCGCTTTGCGGTAGGGACTACCCGTACGGAGCGGGCCACAAGTCAGTCGGAGTCATTCCCCTCCTGCAAAAAACGTGAATGGACGCCTTTCGATCCCAGGGTTCGTTAGCACCTCCTTCGCGCCTCCTGCGGAAAATCGAACACGCCACGCCTCGAAGGACCCCAGGTTCTGTGGGCTATGGTCTCCAAGCGCGAAGGAACGGCTCGAAGTCGCAAGTAAACACAAAAGCGAACCCCGATTCGTTAACACAAAAGCGAACCCCGATTCGTTAACATAAAGGCGAACCCCAATTCATTACATGCTAAAGTTTTTTACATCTTCAAAGAATAAAGTCTCACATCATTCATATTTCCCATGGAGGATGCTCTGCGGCGATATCCGATCAGCGATCGCTCGGGCATGCGGCTCGACTTGGAGTGCGAAACGATCGACCTCCTCGTCAGTCCGGTTCCTGGCGATCCCACTGCTAACGTTGTCCAGGTTAATGCCAGTGTAGAAGGACATGGTGTTAACAAGCGCAGAAGCGGCTCCCAGGGCAGCACTCGTCTTCACCGACTTCTCGACGTGCTCCGGCACACGAGCCAATCGATCGCAAAGCAAGCTTGTGCCCGCGACCCAATTCGGTCGGCACAGCGAGATGGTCTTACCGACCTTCCCAAGGTCGCCAAATCGGCGATCAATTGACCCGATGCGTCGATCTTCTTGTCGCTGACCGAGCACCGGCCCGCTGATCACGGCGTCACGCTCCTCCACCGCTAATCGCGGCGCCTCGCAACTCATTGAATCTCTTACGCAACTCAAAGATCGGCAGAGTTAAGAAGCGCCGATGATGAGACCTCCCAAGTCAACCCGAATAACAACATCGCACCGGCCGACGACTACCATGGCGGTGAGCTTGGCCCGCATCCTCCCGAGCTTTTTATGTGCCCGCTCACTCAGAAGAACCTTGGCATTGTTGGCCTCCGCCAGAAGGGACTCCAACTCTGATACCCTCGCCCTCAGGGATCGACCCGACCGGCGCTCCTCCTCCAAGGTATTGGCCATCTCGTTCATCGATCGGCTGGCCTCCTCCGCCGAGCTCATGCCCTCGGCTTCCCGAGCCTCATCATGAACTCGAGCCCCGTTGGTCGCGGTCCTTCTCATGGCCGTCCTCGCGTGCAGAGCAACGGAGGAACCCGGACTTGCCCTCTGGCGTTCCCCTACAGACGTTGCGACCAACCATTGGCATCACAAAAGATCGGCGAGAATTGAAAAGCTAAGAACTTTGAGCACAACTTATCACGCCGCCCAGTGTCAACCCTCCGATGATGGCGTCCAAAGACCTTGTTGGGAGGACTCGAAGAGCCGACCCGAGCTCGCCGGGATCTTCTCAATCTCGGTCTTGGCTCGTTGGGAACCCTCCCGCAGGATTCCCACTCCCAAGCTCCGCCTCATCATTCAACGTAAATGATGCCTCGCCGACGGCCGCATGGCCAGACTAAGATGGACGGTGGCGATCAAGGGTTCCTCGGTCGTTCCGGCAGCCTCGCCGACCAGAGTAGCCTCGGCATCATCGCCGGTGGATCGCCATGACGCCACCGGCCACCGGCTCCCACTCCCTAGCCGCCTCGGCGGCGATGGCGGCAAGGCTTCAGCCGCCAGATCGGCGGCGCTTCAACGATCGGCGGCGTAACGTTTGCTCCACCATCATCGGCCCCGATCTGGCGGTGAGTCAGCGGTCGGCCGCTGGCCTCGTCGCGTCGACTCCACTGTCGACCCGATGCGGCGGTGGCGCAACCTACATCACGTCATTGCCGGTATGCGTCACCGCCGCCGCCTCATTGCTTGTCACGCCCGACCGGGCATATCCCTCCCCGTTAGGTAGCGGCGCCGGTCCCGATGGCGAATCCGCTACCTCTGTCAAGCTCTCCCCCGCAAAATCCCTGAGGACAAAGGACGGTCGGAAACAGCTCGAGCAAAATCGACGCGTATAACAAAGGAAACAAGACTAACCGCGTTGAGCGGGTACTGAACAACCGTGCTCTCTTCGCCGGTCTCCCTGGTGAGGGGGGGCCATCTCTCCCTCCTTCCGGGGGCGCCGTGGCGGTGACCTCCGCATCGGCGCCCTCCGACAAATCGTCGCTCTACGACAGCCCGAAATCATACGCCTCGTATGGATCGGCGGGATCTCTACCATCGCTGGAAGACGACCCCGCGCCAACCGAGGAGAGGACGGTCGACTCGGACACCTCCTCGCCGCGCGCGGCTATCGCCAAGCGCGCCTTCCTCTTCTCCTTCCTCCTGCTTTCCCTGCGCTCTTTCCGAGCGGACTCCTCCTGCTCGGCCTTTTCGCGGACCGCCGCCCTCATCTCCTTCTCCCCCGACAGCCATGCCCGGGAAGATGCTCCAAGTAAGCCCTGAAAGAGGTGGGAACTCTATTCAGGCCAGAACACGAAAAATTAAGGGGCGAAGGGAAATTTAGGGAACCACCCAGTTACCAAATTTGGGGGGTTTTCCGCTGAGAAGGGCTCAGAGCGCCCGCCGCCTCAAGTGGCCCTCACAGCAGATACGGGACACGAGCCTCCACCTCCGACGAGCGGAGGTCCGAACGCTCCATCCTCATGGGGTCGGGCGCTCCCACATACTCGAACATCGGGTGAGGCCTGTCCATGAGGGGTTGCACGCGTCTCGCCATGAACGCGTGGACGATGACCTCGCCCGTCAAGCCTCGCCTCTTCAGGCCCGCAAGCTGCTCAAGGATCACTACCATTTTCCTCTTTTCCTTCGCGTCCGTCGGCCGGTTCCACTCGGGCACCGCCTCAGGTCGTCTCCCGGTGAAGGCCGGGGCGCTGTCCCCCACGTTCCGAATGTAGAACCATTCGGAATGCCATCCCCGATTCGACGTGGGCAGCTTCATATCGATATACTCTGGCCCCCGATTAGACCGGAGCTGGATGGCGGCGCCGCCGATCGGCACCAACAGAGCGCCCGCGCGACTTCCCCAATGCCGCGCATTTGGAAGAAATATCTCCAGAGGGCCCAATGCGGCTCGATCCCTAGGAAAGCCTCGCACAGCGTGATGAAGATCGCAATGTGCAGCACGCCGTGGGGATTCAGATGATACGTCTCCACCTTATAGAAGTAAAGGAGCCCGCGAACAAATGAGTGGAGGGAAGACAGACTCAGCTCAAAGAAGAACGCGGACACAACAATCTCGCCGTCGCCAGTTCGGGACCATGACCCCGTCGGCACCCTCCACCGAGATTCGTTGCGTGGAGGGAGGAATCGTTTCCTCTCTAGGCCAAGAACGCGAGCATCAACAACGGAGCACTCCGGCCACGCCATCTCCGAAAGAGTAGGACCGACAAGGAAGTTGAGGCGAGGAATCCCCTTCCTAGGGTTTTTTAGATTTTCTTGTCGCTGCTCTCATCTTTTTTCTCTTTTTTCGCAGTGGAGAACAGGACAACACGGAGGAACCCGACCAGTGGTTCCCCCCTTTATATATAAGAAGCGCGACGCCCATTGGCCGGACAGGCGTCAACCGAACGGGCTATATCACGAAGAGAAACGGCGTGCGTTTATTTCCCGACCATCATGACGGTTCAGCAATCTGTACCGATTCTTGATCGCGCGCATTAATACCGACAGACAAAGCAGCAAGTGAAAAGGCCTCACATCGGGCAGAGTGGCGCACGGCTCCTCGAGTTTCGTTCCCAAACTTGAAGAGCCGCCCTGCAACAAAAGAAAAACGCGCCAAGGCCGTCACGGTCCGGAAGCCACGAAAAGGCTCACCGACTTGCGCTCGGGCTCGACCAAGTGTCAGGACTCAACGCCCGACCACCAAGTGGATGCACACACCGCCGAAAAAATCGAGCGAGGGGCGAGAGTAAGGTGAGCTCGGTGGGCCTCTAGTTGGGTCGGCGGATGACCCAATCACCTTTAATCGTGTTGAGACCATACTTCACACTCACCATGAGCCTGTCGGCAGTGGCAAGGCGCTCGTGTCGGCGGACGACACGGGTCCGTCTGAGGATCGAGTAAAGAAAGGTTCTCGCGGGTCGCCCCGTGAGGGTCGCCCTTAGCGAGATAACGTCCGCTCGGAGACGGTTCTCCTTCGAAGCGCCAGGGCCCACTCGACAAACCCGCTATCACTTCGTGCAGAAAGCACGGCGTTGTGCCAACGCATGGCAAACGCGCTAGCTCACCCCCTCCAAGTCCCACACCTGCGGACAGGGCGTATTCGTGGGAAACGCTTCCACCGCCCTCGCTCAACGAAAACATGAGACGGGCGTCTTTATCTATTTCTGGCGCAACTCCGACCTTGCAGGTACATCGGGATCACGACGCAAGACGGACACCTCCACACACGAGGTAAACCCCCGACCGGCTCTCCGATCCGCTCGGGGGCTCGGGGGCTCCATCCACCGGATGCGCTCGCGCGCACCCGGGCAATGGCGACCAACCCGTTTGGTCGGACACCAGCAACCGAGGAGGCCACACCCGACCAACCGATGCACTTGCAGGTACTTAGACGACTTTAACCAGGACCTCGAGTCCACCAACCGGAGCTGCCAGCGAAGGTAAACCCCAACTGGCTTCCGACCGCTCGGGGCTCGGGGCTCCATTCACCGGATCTTCCACAAGACGAACAAAACCGCCAAACTCGACCGTAGGGCACCAAATCGCGGCTGGGGCTTCCATCCACCGGATCTTCCACAAGACCGGACAAACCGCCAAACTGGACCGGCCGGGCACCAAAAATCGTGGAGACCGGTCGATTAGTCCTAAAGCACAGGAATCCGGCCATATCAAAGCAGCATGCTCGACCAGGATCCGTTGAACAGGGTAAACCCCCGACCGGCTCTCCAATCCGCTCGGGGGCTCGGGGGCTATTGACGAATACCCGGGACATAGGTATCCCCAGCGGCCCAGGAGAAGCATATGGGCCGCCACCGTGCCTGGGCCCCAAACAAGAAGCCCTGCTCAGAGGCCCACGACTTCCGACCAATCCAGCCCCGAAGGGGGCCCGACCGACGCTAATAGGCCTGACGCCCTCGAGGGACACTCAAGGTCGCTAGAAGGTCGACCGACCAGACCATGCTTGGGCGCTCGGTCCCGACCAAGCCAGAGCAGTCCGACCAAGCCTTCACAGATCGGCGCCCTACCTGACTACTAAGAACAACGAACTGTGGTGGCCCGACTAGCGGGTCGGACCGATCGGCAGCCCGAACGAGCTTCGGATCATCTTCACCGAGAAGCGGGCGTCAAATCGTCGAAACCGACTTCTCGGTCACCTAAATCGGCCGATGCGCAATTAAATCACGATCGAAAGTAGGGACGGACGCTACGCGCCTTCCCAAGACGGTCCCCGGAAATTGCCGACCCTCGACACAAGACTCGACATCAACGCAGAGAGTGTACGCCCGCTTCCGGGAGGAACGGACCGAGCCGCCGCTCTGCGCCTTTCACCAACCCAACACAGACGACGGCTACCGTCAAAGGTCAAGTCCACAGAACCGACACCGAGGCTAAAGACCGAACTCCTAGGCGATGGAGCCCCATCCATTTTTTTCCTTTACACACTCCTGTAACCTCCGCATGACACCTTCCCTGTGCTATATAAGGGAGGCATGGCCCTCTGAACAAGAGAGGTGGGGCGGTGTAGGCAAATAACATAACACTCCCAAAAACACACTCGTTGCCATTCTGGCGACCCACAGACACAAGGCGCCTGAGTCCGAGCTCACCCCTTGCAAGAACAACGATGGATATACCGAGAATCAATAACACCACCACCTCACTTAATCGAGTAGGGACGTTTCGCCGAACCAAGATAAATCCTGGACCTCCTTTCATTCGGTCTAACCATTCAAGGAGCGGGAGCGCGTAGCCCCTCTAGACCTACAAATTTACTTGCCGGTTCTCGAAACACCGACAAGCAGGTTGCCATAGGTCTTGGATATGATTAAACACCTGACAAAGAAAAGATCACCTATAGCAATTGACAACTGTTGCATTCTCTGTTTTTTTTAAAGAGAGGAACAAATATAGCAAATTTCTATGGGATAGATCTCTTTTGGAGACATCTTTTGCCAGGGACCTATCTGGTCAATATCTCTACTATTCTAATTACCACTTGGTAGCAGCGGTCCGTTCTTCCCCACCCCCCAATCTCCAATAATGGCTGGTCATTATAGCTAATTATTCTTTCCTAATTTACAGCTAGCCATATATCTCCAAATATGGCTGATTATTATAGCAAAATCCCTGATTAGTGCTAGTAATTAATAGCCAGCCAATCATTCCTTTTGTATTCTATATATGCTGTACAGTTTTCACAGACCAGCTAATGACGAGCTTATCTTTGTAATCTCAAGACCCTATTGTTTGAGATCAGACGCCACACCCTTCATTGAGCCGCCAGTCTCTCCATGAAAAATGCTGGATAGAAAACCTCATGCAAGTTCAAATCGCTTTTCACGAGCACCAAAACTATTACCGGCGTTCATCTCCAGCACCAAATCATTTCCTCTGGAAACATCAGCATTGGCATCGCTTTGTTTACCAGATGAATCACTTAAGACGAGCTCCTCAATTGTTGCCGAGATACTAGACAATGAGGTGTCACTGGATCCAAACGAGAAGCTCCTCTTCACCTCCGATGTCCCCGACACGACGCTGCCAAACACAATTTTAGCGGCACTAGAGGAACTCCATGAGCTCACCGATGACGAATCCTCCTCGACGCCGCATCCCCGCCGAAGACGAAGGCCGCAGGAGTCGATCCCGCCGACCCCACGCCCGCGGTGCTCGATCGCGAACCGGAGCCGGCCATGCCGGCTAATGAGAAGCTTCGAACTCCCTTTGAGTGCCATCCAAGAGAGAAGGCAACGGGTGGTCCGTCGGAAGAGGCCGCTGGCGCCACGGCACAGCGACAGCGAAGCTGGGTGGGGCGCAGTGGGGATGGTGGGGAATGGGGCAAGAGGCGGGGCAAGCGAATCGGCCTAGCGGATCCATCGACGACAATGACGGGTGGCGAAGCGGCGGGCGTGTGCGACAGAGGCGCTCTCTGGCGGCTGCACATTGGGATCTGGGTTTCGTTTTTCGGCGGGGCTAGGGGGTGGGCCATAGGCAGAGAGAGAAGGAAATGGAAACGGGTTGAATCGATCTATACAGGTACAGTTGCTATCTTAAAACAGAAAAAGATTGGTAATATATATTGCTACGTACAATATATTTGGTTTTAATTCATACCGGAGGAGAAACCATAAAAACTTTTGTAATCGGGAAAATAGATGTTTGATCTTGTAGCATAATTTTCTTTTATTGCTTGACCTTTATGTTTCGTTACCAATTTTATTTTTCGTAGCAACACATGGGCATTGAACTAGTCATTCTATCAGAATGTATCTGATTGGTCGGATAGAGTTCCTATTCAGTTTTAAAGAAAATTACAACTTTAGTGGTTACCGATCTTTTCGGATCGTCGAACAGTACCACTACAGTGTATTGCTACATTGCTTGATATGACGAAAGTATTGCTATAGTGTGTTTCTGAATAGTGCTACGGGCAGTTTGAGCCAACGGTCGATGCAGAACTACTAAAGTTGCAATCCTCATATGATTGCATTAGATCTCTTTCCCTGGTTGGTATGCTAAACCACCTTAGAAGTTAAAAATAGGAGCATGAGAGTGCATACCCTTTAGGCCCATTCAGAACTTCAGAAAATTCTCATGTTCCTGTGAAAAATAAACTAATTGTTGTGAAATTCAATATTCCAAACAAATCCTTAATTGGTTCACTCCATGACAAAACGATTTAGAAAAATAACCTTGTTCAAATAAAAAGTCAAATGAGGTGAAATCATGCGAAGAAGAACTATATTGTTATTTGATTACAGCACGTCCAAGGCCCCTCAAAGGGAAGCTATGCTGATGCCATTTAGACAGTGTTGGTTGTGTTGAAATATAAGTGAACTTCTATCTTTCCTCACCATTTTAAGCTTTTAGGTGAATTGATTGGTGCATACAGTTCAATATGGTATCTAAGCTAAGAGATCTTAATTTTAAGATCCGAGGAGCCTACATATGAGGTGGATGTTAAAGTATAAATGAATTGTTTGTTAGGGGTGCAAGTGGATGCGGGCAACCTCACAAAGCTTGTTCCCACAAAATAGACTAAGTGGGAGCCGGCATACCCACTAGAAAATTATGTGGCCACTTGTGGGTCATCCACATAGCTCACTACCTGCCTGTGTAGTCCTCTAAAATACAAGAGGCTACTCCACTCGAATCCATACTTGCCTGTGTAGCCCACTAAAAAACAAGAAGCTACTTCACTCGAATCCATACCTGTCTGTGTAGCCCACTAAAAAATAAGAGGCTACTCCACTCTAATCCAAGCTACAAAGAACGATGCCTCAATAAATCTACTGCATGGGTGCCACTTTATTGACATGCAGGCTACCAGCTTCCTACGTCACGGTAATGAGCCGCTAGAGGTGGCGGAGCTAGAGATTACGTACAACACACCGACAGAGGCCAAGCTTTTTGCGTCGCTAGTAGATTTGGGCCAAGGATAGTGTGATGGTCATGACACTGAGGATAGATGACATGACATGGGTCAAGGATAGTGTGATGGTCGCCGACAAGCTCTGGGCTTTCTCTGGCTAGGAGCGCCTCCTGCATGTCCAACTAAGTTGGATAGATGATATTCATTCGGTGGTCAGCCACCTATAACGGTAAGTTTGCATTCAGTGAAACGTTTACTTGGGAGTGAAAAACAAAGCTACCTGTAGGCTGTAGCTCAAAACTTTTGTCTTATTTCACTTGTACGAGAGAAAAAAAAGGGACCATCTCAACTTTAACTCTTGAAGACTAGAGATTTTTTTTTTAATAATACATTTTTTATTCGGAATTTCAAAAATATTCCATCGAAATTTTTTTTTCAGAATATACTTGCCGCCTGCTGGACGCGCGACAGCGCGTGAATAGAAAAATACACGGCGACAAGTGCCCGGCGTAGACAGTAGCCTTGCCGCACGCTACAGCGTAACGCGACAAGAATCGAACGGCGCTTCGCCTGACGCATTTAACGTGCGACAGAGGTGAAGCACTGTCGCACGACTAACGTGCGACAGTAAATAAATCGACCGATGGTCGTGGCGGCGAAGTAAGGTTCGCTGTCATACGACCAAAGTCTGACAGAGCGCGAGTATATGGCGCTCGCCCTTTAATGCTCATTTGTGCGCCTGAAAGAGAGAGAGGAAGAAGTGGGAAGAGAGGGAAGAGAGAAGAGGAAGTGGGAAGGAAGAAGGGAGATTCTCAAGCCCTTTGTTTGGAGGTAAATTTTTTTGTTTACTTTTCTTAGCAAAGAAATTATGGTATGTTAGAAATAGTTAGATCTAGAGCATTGTAGTAGTAAATAGTGGTAGATTAGAATTAGTTTTAAGTGTAGGTTACGGATAAATGTAGGTAAATTGATAGGTCACAACTAGTTCTAGTTTAGGAAATTTAGATATTTTTTACGGATAGGAGTATATCGGTATATATTGATGGAAATATAGTTACGAATGAGTATTTTTTTAATATATAAGTACATCGATACTTAATGTATATATTGATAGCAATGAATTTTTACGGATATGAGTATATCGGTATATATTGATGGAAATGTAATTTTTTACGATATAACTACATCGATATGAATTATTAGGAATGTAGATGTTTTTACGTTAGATATATATTTTAGTATCATGTAGGATTAGTTATGTTACGTCATAGTATTTTGTACGGAAGATAATTAATTGTGGGTGAATGAATGGATTCGCGAGATATGGCGTAATCGAGTTCCATTTAGGATTTATTATGGAGATGGGGTTGTAATGCATGGTTTGGAGGGTGCAGATCTAAGTAACTGCAAAAGATGTGGGCCAAGTTTGAGTAGGGTCATGAGGCTTACATTTGGTTACGTGTTGAAATGGTTGTATTATACTTTTCGGATGGAAGACAAGTGTGAGTTGAAGGTATTTTGCCTATGTAGTGTGTGAAACGACACTATTTATTGAGAGTTAGTTGAGCTAAAGGAACCTCATCGTGGAGATCATATGTGAGGGGGCAGCAACAGGATGGAATCGAGTGCTTTTAGTGCGAGCATATGAGAGGATGTTGCCCCGGCAGTAAATTGGACGGCGGTGAGTGTAGCCACCTCAAAATGAGCTCGGCTTGGTGACACTGAAATTGGGGATCTAGTCATGAGCAACATGTTCAAAGAAAGTGGTGAACAGAGTTCGGCCGGAAGGATGATGAAAATGTGGGCCAAGAAGCGGGGACGGTAGACGAATGTGAGCAAATTGAGGAAATAACAACTAGGATGGAAGAGGAAGACCGTGAGTACAAAGAGAAAGGAAGAGGACGGCGGCGATGAGTCGGATGAGGAAGATGGAGGAGGTACGGAGACGCTTGTGCTAGCTGAGTGTAGCACGCAGCAATTTGAAAATATGGTTGTCAATGAAATGAGGGAGATGCCTTGGCGAAGACAAAGGATAATGAGGTTGGGCATAACAAGATGTACCGACAAAAGAAGTCAGGCAGATGCCGTGAAAGATTGGACTCTATCATTAAGAAGGACTTTCGGGGTTAAGAAATCCACCCCAACCTCGCTTTCTGACGTGGTGTGTGAGATCCATGGGTGTCCGTGGAGAGTGCAGCGACAAGCCCAAATGGGGCACCCATTGGATATGTTCCAAGGTTGAGCAAAGATACATGCATGATCGAGAAACGATGATGGCTCACAGAACCTATCATCCGGGTATGTCGCGAACATCATGTACGCAGAGATAGTGGAGAACCCGAGTTTTGAGCCCTGCTATTATCCGAGCGATCGAGAATGAGATATCGAGACACAATTAGCTACGGGAAGGCGTGGAGGGCGGCGAAGGCACTAGAAACGAGGTTTGGGAAGTTTGAAGACTCGTACCACAACCTCCCCAAGACCGCTTGTTATATTCGTGGAAGAAATCTCGGGACCTACTATGATTATCAAGATTGACCATCGGACAAGTGGCCAACTAAAATGCATCTCGAGGAGAGTGTTCTTCGCATTCGGCGCTTGCATTAAGGCATTACATCGCGTCGTCCGTTGTTGTGCGTGGGCGGCACATTCTTGACCGGAAATACAGAGGGCAAATCTTGACAAATTGTGGGTGTCGATGGGAACAACCAGATTATGCTGTTGCCTTTGCCTTCAGAGAAAGCGAGAACTACGAGAGTTGGCCGTGGTTCCTCTGAAACCTAAAGATCGGGTGGTCAAAACTCGCGTCAGATTTGTGCGTCTTTGCATATGATGCATGCTTGGGTTGCTTAGTGCTATCAACCACCAACCAAGCGGGGAAGATGAGCCATTCCGATGGCCCGACTTGCGAGTCGATGGTGCATGAGGCATTTGGGTGCAAACTTCTATAAGCAATTCAAGAACAAGCAAGCGATGAACATGTTCAAAGACTATGTAACTCCAACCAGAGAGGAAGTTCGAACTCGTGGAAAAATCTTGATGACGACAAGGAAACACAAGGAGCGCATTTAACAACAAGAGCGCGAAAGGAACACAAGAGCAAAGGAGCCTCTTTTCCCCGCCAACAGAGGACAAGGCGACTAACCGTCGTCGGAGGCAAAGGCCAATCAAATGTTTCTCGATCGATCAAGCACTAACCGAAGAGAAGTGGTCATCATTATATGACACACATGGTGCCGATCACGGTGTGATGACCACTAACTTTGCGAAGTTTACAACCGGTAATGCGAGGGATGAGGTGTCTTCCATTGATAGGAATTGTCGAGGAGTCCGAGGGGTACAACCAAGTACTTTGTGGATGTGCATGCAATCGCGAGATAGTAATGAGAGATGAGAAGTTCTTGTACTCTTCGATGATCACTACATACATGCATGAGAAGGCTCAGAAGGCGGCCAAACATAGAGCTATCAAAGTTGGTGCACGACATCGCGCTTCGAGGTGATCTGCAGGGATAAAGGAAGGCGTGGAACCAACCGGAGGGTTGTCACTCAGGAGTGCATCTTACAGGCTGAGTGCAAATGCTCGTGCAACAAGCCATACCTTTTGCATAGGCCATGTTCTCATGTTATAGCTGCATGTGCTTTATTTGGAATGCAATCTGGTACATACCTATCTGAATATTACATGAAGGAAAGGGTGATGGCAACTTGGGGCGAGGAGCTTTATGGTTATGGTGTTGTAGGTTCTTTCACCACAACTCCTAGTGTTGATGAAAGGTTCTGGGTCCCTGATTTTGATGCGAGAAGAGGGAAAGTAGGGCGTCGAAGAACAAGGCGTATAAGAAATGACATGGATGAGTCAAGGTCGCAAGCGCGTGAAGAAATGCTCATTGTGCAACAAACGAGGACATACGTTCAAGAATTGCGGAGCACAAAACGAAGAAGACGAAGGAGGAGATGGTCACCCGACGGTGGGGGAAGGATCGTCCTCTGCGAGGACTGCTGCAGGACCTCATCGCACCAGATGACAAGCAATTTGCATTATCATATGTCGTATATGAAATTTAAATTTAATCGATGTAACGTGTGTTGTATGAACTATACTCTGTACCTAGCTGTTGCGAGTGTTGTGGCTTCATAAATTGTTGTAATGAACTTCTCCGTTTTTTATGTGTATCTGCTTTCAATATATTGTTGTCATGCTTGCATGTACTTTTACGGACTCTTCTGTTTACATATGTGTTTCTGCTCTCACTTTCATTTTTGTAAATTGCAGGTATAGCTCACCAGCAGGGACATGACGAGTGGCCGAACGAGTTATCGGACTCAAGACGTCGGCATCGTGGTCACCGCTACCAAGATAGCCACCGCTGTCCTAGAGGACGGAGGGACCTCAGCAGTGGCGTCCTTCGATCTAGACCATTCGCACTCTGACGCCGATCCGTTGTGATCCCAGTAACATACCAGTATTTAAATTTGTAAACATGTTTGTTCTAGCACCATGACTACCGCAGCACTGATATCAATTACATGTTTATGTTTCTTAGGCTTCGAGCTTCGGGGCTGCTGCCCCTCGCCCGGATGGTGGAGCTCCTGGGACACCGGTTCCCGTCGGTGACGATCGGTCACCGATCTAGTGGATCGGTGGAGGCCGGAGACGCACACCTTCCATCTCCCTGTCGGGGAGATGGCGATCACTTTACAGGACGTCTCCTACCTCCTCGGCCTCCCGATCGCCGGTCTTGCCGTGGTGCTCCCCAAGACGTCCCCTGATGGTCGCCGATTCTTGTCGCAGGTTCAAAAACTGGGTGTACTACCACCGCTGTATGAGACCTTCGACCACACGCACGCGACCGACCTTGAGGTGGCTAAACGCACTGCAGGTTCCAGTACGTAAGTAGCATTTGAACTAAATTGTGTACGTCTTGCTTGAAATAACAAGTGAGCTTTATGTTACAGGCGTGAGCGAGATCGTCGAGCCACGGACGACGAGAGGCTCGCCCCACCGGAGGCGTACCTCCGTGGCTCTTCTACCGACCATGTTCACGACGTCCCATAGGGATAGCGTGTCACGCACCGTGCGATTCGCGAGGGAGATCGCGGGCGCACCCTTGACGCATGCCACAAGACTCGTGGGGCTCGGCCGTCTTGTCAGGCGCCACCCACCGTGCACTCTGCGTGGGGTATACGGTTCACGAGGGCTCGGTCTTCGGAGGATGTCCAATGCTTTCATGGGCTGTGGGCATACGAGAGGTTCCAGATCGGCCCGGCCCAGATCGACTCCCGCACTGTGGTGGGCACGCAGCAAAGACGTGACGCCGGCGGTCGACCATGGGCACCATCCGGTGCTCGCGACGGGTACGATATTGCAATCACGTGTTTGATATTTTTTGTTTAACTTTTCTGAGTACTAACGGTTACGTTCTATCGTGACTACTGACCTAGCTGGCGCTTTTGTGTCACGGGTAGCCTATCCGCATTCGTCCGCTGCGTTCGACCACCTCACCGACGCATCGCGATTCGGCCGGACGCCGTGATATGACGCAGAGGTGCAGCGTCGTGTGATGGGTGGCTCATCCACCTTTGCACATTTGAGATGCACAAGATCTTGGTTCACCCGTCGGTACCTCGTGTTCGACGTCCACGTCGAGGGCTACGCTGTCCATCGTGTGATGAGGCAGTTTGGTCGACGACAGGTGTTCCCGGTGCAGGACGACCGTGCAGTCCCACCCGCGGTCCACTCGTAAGTTCCCTGTATTGATGTTTTTATAATTATTCTTTGCGTAATGCTATCTAATAACGCTATACTTTTTGTCACCCACAGCACGCGATGGAAGGGCGACTGCGACCACCCCCGGCACGCACGCATGTCGCTTTGCCTTGAGGAGTGGGGAGGAGCCCTCGAGGACGTCTACGTCGAGGATGCGCCGTACGACGTAGGGACGTACCGCGCGTGGTACACTCCCCGGACTCGTGTGCGTTTGGTACGTGTCGACCCCGATCCTCCTAGACACGTTCCCGTGGTGGCAGACACATACCCCCTCCATATGGACTCGGTTCGGCACGCTTTGATACGTTGCATCATACCTTCGATATAATTAATTTTCTTAACTAATTCGTAATTTATTTTGCTAACTAATTCGTAATTTATTTTGCGGTCGACGTGATGCACCATCACCACGAGGAGCTTCGCAGGCTTGTCTGGTCGGTGACGACCAACGGAGAGCCCGTGATGAGGAGGACGTCACCCTTTGCGTCGGGAGGTTTACGGACACGACCGCGCCCTCGGTATCGGTGCGGCCTCACCTCTGAATCCGCGAGGCGTGCGCTTAAGCGGGACAGTGCGCCAGTGCACCTTCACGGTCCCGCCCAGCAGTCTGCGAGAGGGCACGCTTACAGAGCCGGTCAGCTTTCTGGTAATCTTGAAATGCACTGTTCAAGTGTTACAATCAGCGTATTACAATGCTCAAAACAATTCTTTATGTGGTACAGTTCGCAAGCACACTTTTTCGCAAGACGTGTCTCGATACGCTCTCGACGACTACGACGACGGTATGCGATGCCCTAGACCCGGAGGACTACTGTGATTACCTCTCCACGGACGCCTTTGGGGTGGAGCATCATCATCACGCAGACGTGCGAGCGCCAAAGACCGACGCGAGCTACTCGAAGAGTACGGAGCTCCAAAGACTGACAAGCGAGCTACTCAAAGCGAGACGGAGCTCCAAAGACCGACGCGAGCTACTCGGCCTGCACGCGACGCCTCGGCTTAGGCCACAGAGGCCCCACTGCAGCGCCTCGTAGTTGACGACTCAAGGCGACGAGTTCGGAGGAGGAGGCCTCCTCAAAAGCGTAGGAGGGGTGCGGTCGACTAGGGACTCGTTGATAGTCTGTTGTCCTATTTTGTTCTTACTTTGTACTATTCTACATTATTTGCGGTGTTGATCTCGTTTTGTTACTTTGTTCAGTACTTTTAGCACGACAACACATGCAACAAATTTTTCCAAATGATGATGTGACTACTTTCATTTGCTAGCGACTTTTACCCACCGACACGGCGACACAAACAACAGCTTTCTCGGTATGATGTGACTACTCACTTCTTATCGGCTTTACCAGTGAGATCGACAACACACGCAATGAATTTTCGGTAGCGATGTGACTACTCGCTTCTAGCAAATTTCACCACCTTTACACGACGACACACACGCATTACATCGACTTTCTCAAATAGCGATGTGAGTACTCATCGCTATCACTTTAGCGGTCGAGACGACAACACACGCTTCAACGACTTTATTTAGGTCGACCCTCACCACCACTATAAAACAGGGCGAGGGTGGACATCCAACACCGCCAAACCAAAGAATAAACGCCACCGAATCTATACAAATTAGGGCACAATGTCGTTTCACCGTGCGCCTCTTCAAAGAAGCGAGAGGTCATCCACCGCCAATATCCGGATGAGAGTTGCGTCGGCGCCCAGTTTTGCCGAGTTGTTGCTGACCAAATGCAATCGCAACCTCACCGCCAAGATGATGCAATCTACCCATGGAGAGACGGCCGCCGCCACTCTTGTTGTGGTCGCACCTACGAGGTAAACCTCATCGCATCCACACAATACAGGTAACACTACCATCTCATGCATCGTTTTTTCTTTTCTCAAAGACGAGGGCGGTGTTGCTTCTTCCAATGGATCGACGGTAAGAACGATGTGACTACTTAATTTCTCAACAATCGCCACGACAACTACCCCGCTTCGCGAGAACTTCACCCGGTGGGAGAGGCCGCCAGATATGTCCTTTTCTAGATCGACCGAGCTTAGGGCGGTGTGCAAGGGGCCAACCGACGGTGAGTTTCATGCGACATACTCATGTTGAACTCACAAAGTAGTAGTTCTAAACAAGTTCATCGCACACAGGAGTTCAAAAGGACACTTGCGAACATCAACAAGTCAAGGAGGAACCTCCTCGTGGTCACCCGAAAGCCCGACGCTTTGCGTACATGGCTGGAGGCGGTGGTTGATACCGCCACGGTGATCTAGCGGATAGGAGATTCTACCGGTGCCCCTTGGCCGAGGATGAACGGTCTTTGGTACTTCAACCGGGTGGATTCGAGACGTACCACCCACATCTCATGCTTCTGTATGGGATAGCTGGGGAGCAACCCTCTCCGTGGTGCCACTACCGCCCGTAAAAAGCCAAATCCGTCGAGTACGCCTGACTGTTATTCAACGACCAAAGGCGGGCATATCAGATGATTGCAGGCACGCTTCGGTTGTTCAAGGATAAGCCCAACACAAAGCTCCTCGCACCATATAGTGGAGTCTGCGAGCCGAAAGAGCAGCGTCTCGCATGTCTCCGCCAACGGCCAACACAAAGCAGAATCAGGAGGTTCCTCTTCTCGAAGAAGAAGGGACAAGGAAGCAATGCCGAGATCCGCAACACGCAACAAATCCTTGACTCGTTGCATGGACCATCCGGAAACCCGTGGTATTAACATAGGGGCGCCGAATCGGGATGACATGCCCATATGGGAGGCGTAAATCCACATAAACAACAACCAAAATTTAAGTCTTATACACCGAGACGTGCGGCATAGGCCACCCAATGGGCGGCATACCGAGCATCTTCTGGAACCCCATGGAGTTCTTTTCATAGTAGGGATTGAGCGGTGTCCGATGACACGCCGCAAAATTAGAACGGTCGTAATATGCGAAAATGTCTTACATCATTCGTTTGTACTCGAGATAGGCGAACGATCATTTGTTCCACCATGACGAACAATTGCTTTTCGTTAGTTAGTTCGTCACTATTGTAATGCCCTTGTAATATCATCTAATCTATTGCTTATTTTATCATCCGAACTTTCGATTGTATGTGTCCTATATATGTATTGTTTGAATTTTAAAAAATTTCTCATATCTTCAAATCATTTGAAATTTGTATGCTAATATCACTGATACATCAGGAACCTCCATAAAAAGTTCCAAAATTTTTCGACGTCGTCAAAGTTTCCATGGTTTCGTGGCCGCAAGTGCTTTTTCCTATTTTCGCAACAAAATGCCGAGGCAACGTCTGGCTATCTCGCCCATACGTAAGTGGTAGCCCGCATTGCGTAGGCCGCCCTTGATTTTTTCTGTATTTTTGGACCATGTCCGGTGTCCTGCGAGACTACGAAAACCCTAAGTGGCCCACGATTTCCGCTGCTTTCGTGTTCGCGAGTGCCTTTTTCCGATTTTGGTAACAAAATGCGGGCAACGTCCGACCATCTCGCGCAATCGAAGTGGTATGCCACGCTATGTGGGCCGCCTGTGCTTTTTCCCTGTCATTTTTTTAGCCCATATTCATGGACCTTACGAGGTTACGAAAACCCCTAAGTGAAATGCGATCACTAACTAAATAAAATAATTTTTTCGATTCGGTTCAATACATCAATTATGTACAACCAATTTACAACAAAATTGTCAACAAAAATATTAAATACAAAATTTCAAGATTCTTGTCGCCTCTTTAGTCGTAATTGCGACGTGCTCCTTTCAAGACGTTAGTAGTGCGACAGGGCCTTCGGCTCCTTTTAAGATGCGTTAGTCAGGCGACAGACGCCTTTCGCCTCTGTCGCACTTTTGTCGCGTCTTGACAGGAGGCGGTCGGCCGGGCACTGTCGCCCGTGTATTTTTCTATTTAGACCCACATTGCCAACAGGCATGAGAGATATATTTCTAAATTTTTTTTTTCGCTCGAATATTTTTGAAATTTCGAATAAAAAATGTATTATTAAAAAAAAATTCAAGACTAGAGGCTAGAGTTTACCAAAAAAGGAAAGCTACTTTTGGCTCTTCGCTGGGACGGCACGGTGCACACCTGCAAAACCGCAGTCTGATCATCGTCGCGAGATGGATCCCTTGATGCCATTAAAATGGTTTCAAGTTAGGACAGCACCTTTTTTTTTCGCAGACCGTTTAGATAGCACATTGTTTCTTCCAACTCACTCGAAACAAAAAAAAATCATGTGATACTGTTGGCGCAAGGTGACTTACATGGAGAGACATGCTACGTGAATTCCAAGATCAAGTCTTAATAGGATTAGTATTCCTATTTCTTTTTAGAATAAGATTTTTTATTCTCTTTTTCTAAGAACTAGGAGACTATATAAAATATGAGGATGTTCATAGAGAACTTAAAGAAGCAATCAAGCCAACTCATCTAAAATAGAAAACACACTAGAGGATTACAGGATAGGCTATTCTTTAACACTATATTCTTATATAAGACAATGATTCTTGAGCCCTAAAAGGTTTAAGAGGGTTGTGAGATAGCGTCAATCTCTTACTCTTTTAAGGTTGTGCTTAAAAAATTTACAGTTCCATCGTGATTTTTCAAGCAAGCACCTCCATCGTGCTTGGAGATGGCAAAACATTTAGATTCTGGACCTCCCCCTGGATCTGCAAGGTCTCACCAAAAGACATTGCACCGCATTGTTTCCGACTTATACAGACAGTGTCGAGGTCAGTATGGGAAGAGCTACAGAATGATTCATAGATCATACCTTTTCATAGGATCTCAAACACTACAGAGCTAGCTCCATGAGTTCTTTATGCTCTGGCAGGTCATCCAGTAGGTCAATCTGCAGCAAAATCGTCTCGGATGACATAATTTGGAAATGGACTACAAGCCAGCAATACTCCACAAAGTCAGCGTATAGGGTTCAGTTTCAAGGGTCGATGTCAGATAATAGCTATAGTATAGTCTGGAAGGCCAGTGCGGAAAATATGTGCAAATTCTTCGCTTGGCTTCTCCTCCAAAATAGGATCCTTACTACAAACACTTCGACGGCATCCTAATTTATACATTTTGGAATTTATGAAAGAAAAGGAATGCAAGGATCTTTACCAACATTTACCGATCGATTGAATCAGTCTTCAATTGCATTTCTCAGGATGTCAGCTGCCGTTCAGTGGCCTTGCATCTCTGGGCAGAGCGAAGCATCAATTACGGCAACAGCTAGAGCAAACAATTTGTTTCCAGGCGGACGGAGGCAATCAGTACGGGAACAAATGGTCCCCATATGGATTTCCACAAACCAAATACAAATCTTCAAGATGGCCTCAAGGGATCGGTGCTCACAGGGAAGAAGATCTGCGATCTGATGACCGCCAAATGATGGCGCGGTTGGTTAGCGTGTGGGAGACATGATCTGTCTGTTCGGGTTCTTTTTAAATGAATACCAGTACTTAGGCCAATTTTTTTTTTTAAATCTAACACTTACCCACCAGTTCGGTGACATCCAAAAGATCCCGTAAATTAAAACATTTTGCCAATCATGGCATGCACCTGCATGTTGCTCATGTAAGCAAACATCCGTGCAGACATGCTGCTGCTATCACGAAATCATCAATTTTGTATATACACATCGTGTAGTATTCGGTGGAGTAATGGATACAGCCATACATCGGCGCAGCTGTGATGGATAAAGCTTTGGCACGCAAGCAAGGCAGCAAGAGCGAGCGAGCTGGCTAGCCACCCCATGAATTTGCGGGGCTGACATGATCAAAATAGGCTCACGTCGTCGTATCGTTTCGCCTGTTTGTTTCAGCCGTGGATTCTCTAAAAACTAATTCTGGATTATGATTGTAGAGAAGCTGATTCTTCGAAAGCTAGAATCCAAAAACACATATGAAGTTGATTGTGGATTCTAGTGTATATGACTAAGTTGGATTGTAAGAATCGGATTCTAGAATCAGACTGTTCATTTTTTATTCTACTTTTAGGACCAAAATCTAGAATCAAAAGCTAAAATAAACAGGCCCTGTCAGTTCAGTGCAGTGCAGAGGCAAAGCTAGCCAAGATGTTCACGCAATCGAGTTGACACAGAGGCGACTAAACTTGGGGAGGACAGTGCAAATGTATGGTGCCAACCAGTCCAGGTTGGGAGTGCATGCCATCGTTTCACGGTGCTAGATCACTGAAAATATGCAAGGTTTTCTGAGCTGTAAGTCTCTTGGTTGCATCCTTTGCTGGAATGACACAAGAAGTCAAAGCTACTATTGAGAGCAACAAAGCCGAGTTTTTGTTCTTCGAAGACTGATAAGCAAGCAGGAGGGAATAAAGAGCAGGGACTGTTTAGTGATTAAAGCCAGCTTTAGCTTTTGAAAATATGGTAAACCTTTAAAATAGCTTAGCTTTTAAGCGATTTTTGGCATATGGTAAAAACCACATATAACTAGTAAAAGTCAAAAGCTAAAAGCTGGGTGAGATCTACTTTTACAGCTTATTACTGAGAGAAATTAATTACATGTTTGTCAAACAATATCTTATAAAAAGCTATAATCGCTTTTCAACCGAAAAAAATAAAAAACCAGCTTTTCAGAAAAGTTATAACTCCCTAACAGGCCGTAGATAGGACATGCCCAAAACAAGCACGCTCCACACAACACAACCTGGCACGGACCTAGCTCTAGCCCTCCTATAGCCGACCTGCAATAATCTTGTTATATTATGAATTGGTGTGATTTTTGTTTGACAATGTTTTATTGTAATTTAATATTAAAATAAACTAGCTTGCTTTCTTTGTTAGCTATCCTAAAATTCTTAATCAGTATGTCCTTAAGTTATTTGATGAAATATCTATGTGCATAATTAATATCTATACTATATTTATAAGACTGGCTACTTGAATATAGAAAACAAATCATACCACCAGCTCAAGAGAGAAGGTGTATACGTGGGATCTAAAGGTGTACAATATTACAATAGCCTTGTCATCGGTTGCTTTTTTGTGCATTTAGTGCAACGTAATTTATAGGATTTTAGTTGATCCATTTATAGGATTTTAGTTGGATCAACTTTAACTAGGTTTAGTACTAGTTATTTGTAGATCACTGAATTAATCCAATAGTCCTCTTTATTTTCGTCCAAAGTCCGCCACTAAACGCAGCGCCAGAACACCAACCAAGATACACATGCATCTAAGGATGTGTTTGGTTGGTGAGATAAGGTTGAATGGGTTAGTACTGTACCATTTGGTTCTATTGTTTTCGGTGAATACAATGGTTCAACATCTATAGGGAATATTTTTCAAATTTGTATTACACCGTTCAGGACGGAATGATTCCATTTAAGCAACTAAACATATAGATGATATTTTTCTTAAACCATTTCACACATGTATCACTTGTTACAAGCAACCAAACACACCCTAAAGCATGCAAGGCATTATTAAATGTAAAATGGTAGAACTTAGTATAAACGATCGTCAATTAATTCTTCGTGGTGAACCTATACGATGAGTAGGAGAGGGTGAGGTTGCTCCAGCTGTGGTGGATCAGCTCCGCCTTGGACTCGTCCCCCGCCGCGCCGAGCGCGACGTGCAGCGGGTAGAAGTGGTCTGGCTCAGGGTGCGCCACCTTGCCATACGGCGCCTTCTCCTCGTACCGGTTCACATCGTCGTACCTGACCATGGAGCAATACGGTCTTACTCTCGTTGCAAAGCATTGCTAATTCAGTGGAACAGTAACATCACTAAGACTGAGCCTGCAACTGTGGTTGTTTACCTTCCGTTCAGGAGCGATTCCTTGAGCCAGGTGTCGAAGTCGGAGGCCCACTGCGGCACTGGCGAGTCAGGAGGCCCCATCTTGCGGATCTTGCGGAGGTTGTGCGTGGCGCTGCCGGAGCCGAGGACGAGGACGCCTTCCTCCCGGAGGGGAGCCAGAGCCTTGCTGAGGTTGTAGTGGTACGTGCCGTCGCGGTCGGTCTGCACCGAGAGTTGGCACACCGGGATATTCGCCTCCGGGTACATGAGCATCAGCGGGACCCACGCGCCGTGGTCGAGCCCGCGGCCGTGGTCCTCCTTCACGGGGCCGAACCCGGCCTGCTCCAGGAGATCTTTGGTCCTCTTGGCTAAGTCAGGAGCACCGGGTGCAGGGTACTTCAGCTGACTCATTGAAAATAGTCAATTTGACATCAAAATGCTGAGATCCCGAAGCAGTTCGTGCTAATTTGCGACTTTTTTAAAAAAAATATATGCATCCTTCTTTTTAACCACAGGGATTCAGATACCATTCAATGAGAACCAGAGCTACAATTTGATAGCAAATCTTTCCGACACACATTACAAAATCATTCCGTATGATTAGGTCTTACTGTATTGTGCTATCCAGACTCAATGAACTTCAGAAAAAAAGGAAACTCTTTCATCATATGCGCATCCTTACACCGAACTGAATTGTCTCAGATAATTTTTAAGAATCGTTTAGATGGTAACGGTACAAACAAGTCCAAAATATTTCTATGGAATGGTTAGTCGAAGCCACAGGATCTTGCTTACTCAAACACACAAGCATAATTAATTGACATAGCTGCTTATGATACACAACATTATTTCTTGAAGGAAACGGACGCAATAAGTAAGAATCAAGTAAATCCGTATAGATATATTGACTATCTTACTTAAAAGAAGCTTACACGACAAATTTTATGGATAGTCTCTAACAAGTGGAACAGCTGAAAGTACAACAAGCACCAAAAATGTCTTAAAAAAATGAGATGCATTCAACCAAGCTTCCCTGTATTCACACACATTAGCAGTGTGTCAAAGCCCCGAGCTCAATTGACCTCCAAACCTAACAAGTTGTAGGGGAACAAAGTGGCACTAAATATTCACTCTCTGCTTCATATCTCAACCACAATCCACAGAATTATCTTATGATACAGCTTGGATGCTGAACTACAGTATTGGTTCTAAAAAACTCAACAGATATACTCCCCTCACAGCAAGACTATACAGACACAGTAAACAATCGTAAGGATCCTGGTTGACCGACTAATCAACCCGGCAAAATGCTAGTGACAAGCACTCCTTACCTACTGTCTTTGGTGTGCCCATCAATATTCCCTCGCCGGACCGTGGCAAGCCAGCCATCCAACCACATTGTTGGAAGTAGATAGCACACGGAGAGTATTTGCCAAAACAGCGTAAAGAGCGCAGTTCCTTGGCTTGGCGCCTTTCACAATTACAGACTGATTTGGAAAGCGAATATAGAGAACAAGATGCAAGTTCTTTATGTAGCTGCTTGTTCAAGATAGAATCCTAATGGCCGATAAGCCAGCAATTAGAGACTAGCTATATAGTACCTTCTGTCCGCTATGTGGATCCGAAACAGAAACAACTACCTATTTGCTCATCCTCTGTCCGTTCGGGAGACATGCTTGGAGAAAGGTTTTTCAGTCCATGCGCGTAACACCGCCCAGTGTGAAGCCCGGCCATGTTACACACACTATTTCTAGGTGGTAAACTCTCACGGAACACATGCCAAAGCAAAGAAGAAAGGAAGTTGATGGTGTCCTTATTTACGGGATTTTGGAATCTTCGGAAATAACAAAACAATAGGATCTTGAAGGCTTCATATTGTACAGTTGTTGGCACCAAGATTTGACAAGTATAATCAATTTGCAAAATGTTTTCAGTGCCATCACTCAGAACTGTCAGAATCGACAATTAGTGCTGATGATGACATACTCCGCACCCTAGGGTTAACAAAACAGAAGTTAAATTAAAATTCAAAAATTTGAAAAATTTGGGAAAATTTATCCAAAAATTCCCTAAAATTAGTATTAATTGGTTTATGACCTCTGGTGTGAATATTTTTTTAAAAAAAAACAAAGTTTGGAGACATTTTTTAGTAATTCAAAATGTAGAAATTAGAAAATACAAAAAAGAAAGAAATTAGAAGTATTTTTAGTAGCAATATTTGTTCAATTGTGTGTTAAGTAGCAATATTTACTTCAACATATTTTAGTAACAATATTTTTTCAATTATATCTAGTAGCAATATTTTTTCAATTATATCTAGTAGCAATATTTGTTCAAATATGTCAAGTAGCAATATTTGTTCAAGTATATCAAGTGGCACTATTTACTTACACACTTTTTAGTAATAATATTTGTTCAATTATATTTAGTGACAATATTTTGTTCAATTATACTTAGTAACAATATTTGTTGAAATATATTTAGTAGCAATGGACGACATCAAAAATGGTAGTATTTGTTTAAGTAGCGATATTTGTATGCACACAAATTATCTTGCTATAGTATATTTTAATATGTTAATATTATCCAATATTGAAAAGCTTACTTCTCATTATAGCAATATTTTGTTGCACAGCGTGCAATTTGACATAAGCAATTTCTTGCAAATTATATACATAAGCAATTTCTGTAAGGTATTGAAATATAAATGGTGTTGATATGTGAATTATATTGATATGTGATTATGTAAATACCTATTTTTGCACTTGTGTGCAAGGTTTTAAATTTCGATATCGGATTATATCTCGAAGGTGATCGAAATCCGAAATCTCGGTGAGATCTCAGAATTTCGTGAAATTCAAAAAGCAAATTTCAAATCCAGCTTTCAAATCCTAATTTACAACTTTCAATTGTCTAAAATATAGCAAAGATCGTATCAAAATTTTTTCATATTTAGGAGAGATTATACTAGATTTTTTCTTGTTTTTACATACCTTCTTTAAATATTTATTACATTTTACTCAATGTTAGCTTTCCCTGTATTTTTACAAGTTTTACCGCATTTTTTGCAATTTTTTTGGATTTTCCCCATATTTTCCCAACCCATCTCGGTTTTTGCGGTTTTTCTCCAAAAACCGCTCGGTTTTAGCAAAAACCAAAAACCAAGAGGTTTTTCGTCAAAAACCGCGATTTTCACGCGTAGATTTGACTAGAATTCAAACTTTTTTTAATTTACAAATTGTTCGATTTTTCACGATTTTCAAACAGTTTTTTATGAAAATCGCTACCGCCGGGCTAGCAGTTTTCGGCTCTAAAACAAAATTGTGAACCAGCAGCACCCTCACCACTTTGACATCTCGCATCTCAGGCGTACCCCAGGAGACCATGCAGGCCACAGTTGTCGTTCAAACTCTTTCTTAGCTCCTCGTTAGAGCATCTCCAGCAAGGGCCTCTAAAACAGGGCCCTTATTTTGGATTTAGGGACTCCCTCTATTTTTTGGGGTTCTGTTTTCAGAGCACAAGTCCAGCAATATCCCTAAATCTCAGCCTATATTTTACTTTTTCTCCTATTTTGACATATCCGCTATGTATAATCTTCATTTGACACCACTAAAATTCAATCAAAAATATTTGTAATACATAAAACATAAGCATATTAACATTTACAATTTAAAAACATGATATTTAAAATTTAAATTTAAAATTTTCAAAACATGATATTTAAAATTTAAATTTAAAATTTTCAAAGTTTTAAACAAAGAATCAGATGCAACAGCTTGCAACTCATCCAACAAAGACACGCCAAATTTAAACGAACTAATGCAAGCCATCCTTCACTTAACTCCCTATTTTAAGATTTAGGAGCTGGTTTAGGGGCCTCCTGGGAATTGGGGCTGAGGAGGCAAATTTAGAGGCCTCCTAATTTTAGGGGCTGGATTAGGAGGCTGTTGGATCTGTATTTTTTACTAAAGTCTCTATTTTAAGATTTAGAGGCTCTGCTGAGATGCTCTTATAGCTAAATTTGTTAGCTAAGCCGTGATTCTCAGTTGTTCTATAATTCTCTATGACTTTGTTCTGCCATTTATAAAAAATATATATGCCCCGCGCCCCACGTGCTCACATAGCCCATACGTCAGCAGATATAACACCGGGGTTGGTAAAACTCAGGTCATTGAGATGTGTACTACTAGTATAGTTTGCTGTAATTGTCACAAGTTCAGGGACATGCCGGCAACTTTCTCCAATGCCTTACGCTACTGCAATTGGTAGGTAGTACTATAATGCAATTGTTAGGTTTAATTAGTAGGTAGTACTATAGTAATGCAACAACCACTTTTTTAGCAAAAACAATTTTAGCCATTCTGCACGGTTTGGAGAGCAAGATAGACAAGTACCGTCCAATTTTGACGTCTGCCCAAAAGGTAACCAAGAACACTTTTTTGAGGAATAAGGCAACCAAGAAATCACCACCAAAACCAGAAGAAAAAGGTGCAATCTTGGCTATTGGAACCAAGCAAACAAGCCAGAGAAAGGTCCAATTTTGACGGACACGTCCAGCACCACATCTCAACCGAAACAAACGGGAGAGCATTCCCGTTCCAGACGGGATCGCGAGAAAGAGAGCAAGCCAAGAGGGGCGGACGTACCTCGTACATGGGCTTGGGGAAGCCGTAGAAGTCGTGGATGGTGTCGTTGTTGCCGTGGATGACGTTGACGGCCGGCGTGGCCGTCTACCAGTGGCCCGACACGACGAGGATGGCGCGCGGCGCCTGCGCGCCCGCGACCCCGGCGGGCACCCACGACTTGAAGAAGTGCCGCGCTGGGATCGTGTCGTCGATGGAGAGCGTGGGCGAGCCGTGCGACAGGAAGAAGGTGTCCATGGGCGCGCCCGGCATGGACGATGTTGGTGGGCGCCTCTCGGTGGCTTCTGGTTCTTGACCGCTGCGCTCCTGCCGCGTCGAGTGGCTTGCGCTTGGCTTGGCTTAGCTCTGCCCCATTACTAGAGAGGACTACTTTCTCCTTATACACGCCGCGCGCGCGGTTGTTGCTGCCGTTCTTTTAGGCATTCTCGCGCGTCCGAGCACGATTGGACGTCTGGATGGGAAGTTGTTGCCGGCGTTTGGTTGGTCGATGATCCAAACGCATACATCTCTTTCTTCTGGCCTTTTTCCCGGGTTCGGTTGCGGCCCAGGTCCTGTAAGCAAATGCTGTAAGAAGGTCTTGGTCTGGACGCGTAGAAAGCGAAGAAAGCTGGTTTCATAACTGGGCCGGGCATGGATGTTGATTCTGCCCTTCAAACCCTTATCAACTGGGAAAAATATCTGGGCAATCAGACAGAAAGCCACGCAATCCATTACTAAAAGTTTTAAAATTCTGAAAAAATCATGGATGTACATCTCAGCTTCCCCATCTATATAAAATTTCATGATCAAATTCGTCCTGTGCTAGAAGTTACAAAAGACAAAGTTGATCATAAGCGAATCGTATCGCTCATGATCAAGTTTGTCTTTTTATTACTCTTAGCACAGGACGAATTTGATCATGAAATTTTATATGTAGATGGGGTAAGCTGAGATGTACATCCATGATTTTTTCAAAAAATTTTGAAACTTTTTCTAGTTGAGTTGCACCGTGGTTGCACCGTGATTTCACCAACTCTCTGGTTGCACAGGATATGTTCCCTATCAACTGACGGAGAATGCCACTACCACCATTGGGTATTATTGATGTGTGCCAGCGTTCTCCCTTCTAAGCCTTCCCAAAGGTCATTTTGGTCCTGTTGATGGTGCGGATAAAATATATTCCATCTATCTTCTTTTGGATCATTTCCTTCAAATAAATGATAATCAGTAATTTTTGAAACAAAGGTAGGAGCTCTATCGTTACAAGTACCAAAATTGAAAGACATAAAATTCTTAATTCTCTACGGCATCTAGGACATAAAATATTTTCGGAAACAATAAAATCAGAAGAATTTCTCTCTATTCACTACCATTCCGTCTTTGACTTCTATTAGTTTATTTTCTTCTTTAATGCAATAGCTATAGTTTGACATGGAATTCATTTCTCAATCATTTCAAGGACAAAAGAATTGCACCAGTCCTGAAAAGGAAACACCAAGACACTAATACCGGCAGTCTCATTGCCTCAAGAGATGAGAGACCCAACATTGAGAAAGAAGTTCCAAATTGGAACTCCTACCAAACACCTATAGCAAACATAAGGCAAACTGTTGCGCCAAAAATGTGACGACGGATTTGTCGATCGAAACACACGAGAACACATGGTTTAAGTTGGTTCATGATGTACCAACCGATTTGATCATGCAACGAGCAAGATAGATTGAAAAATATACATTCGGAGCCGATATAATGTGATAATAGGAAAAGATCTAAACAGCTATCAATAACCGATCAAATCAAGGGTAATGGTAAGTCTAAAAAGCCGATTAGAACTGATTAGATAATACAAGGTAGATTTTTCTAAAAAGATAATGCACAACAAGATCAGAGAAAACCAAATCTGGTGTAATCAATGAATACCAACAATCGGCAATGCGCAACTTTATTAATTAAGATCGGATTACAAGAAAGATTCTAAGTTACAGAGTTACTTCTAGTTGACAGGAAATAAAGTAAATACTAGTTGTTTGATTGATTGGGGGTTATTTTCTTTGCTCGCTCTTGACTATCTTTATAGTGCATTGGCCGATCGTATCCCTTTCGATGTGTTCTTGACCACGATCCGTATCGGTCTTTGTACGGATAAATCCTATTTTTGAACCAATATCGATCATAATCATATCTTAACTTTTCCTTTCTTACCCGATATCGGTCAAAAATATCGCTTTTATTCTTAGCCTAACAACTGAGCCATACTTTACCAATTCTGGTGCAAACACAAACACCTTGTGGAGCAACAAGTTCAATTCATAAGTTCTATTTATTGAACTTAGCAAATGTATGGGTAGTTCTTGATTTTCACCTAACGTCCTAACCTTCGGAAGTCTAAGGGTGTGTTTGGTTGTTTGTACCAAATGGTACATGTATAAGATGGTTTAAGAAAAATGTCGTTTATGTGTTTGGTTCTTTGAATAGAATCATCCTATCCTAGACTGTGTGATACAAATTTAAGAAATATTTGCTATAGATGCTGAACCATTCCAGTCACCCAAAACAATAGAACTAAATAGTACAGTATCATCCCATCTAGGGGTGGCAATGGGGACCCGTTCCCCGATCCCCGGTGGGGAATTCCTCTATTAGGGGACAGGTATGGGAAGAAATCGTCCTCATGGGATGAAACGAAAATTATTCCCCGTCGGGATGGCGGGGACGGAATTTTTTCTCATGGGACCCGTTGGGGATCCAAATTTAGTTTAGTTCAATTTGGTTATTAGATTGTAAACATATTCTCTAGCCCATCATATTCACATTTTCATAAACGGACAATATAATCTTCAATGAATGCATGTATTCTTTTTTTCCTTGTTTGTTGATATGATTTTAGAGTTAAAATGGCTATAAGAGCTCTTCTCTTGTGTGAATTTTCAGGATCGGTCCTCGACGGGCCCCGATATCTAACGATGACGGGATTTTCTCTAGACGAAACGACGGAAAATTTTGGATTATGACGGGATAGGAGGCACTCCCGTGAAATAGCCTGCTGCCATCCCTAATCCCATCCCATTCAACCTTATCCTACCAATCAAACACACCCTAAGTCACTGTTTGAAATTGTAGAAGGTTTGGGAGAGAGAGACGGGAATGCACAGCACAACCTGCGCTGGGATTCATTGATTTATATACCAGTTACAGGAGGCTATACAAAGTAAGTTTCACAGAAGAAAAGTCTATACAAGGAAAAGCTAAGTATAGAAACTATATACAAAGAAAGTGACTGTACAAGGATGTGCCATGCAAGGCAACGAAGGATTCTTTCCAACAACACAGGATTCTTTCCTACACTGTTCTAATGCCATCATCCCATTTAGAGCCCGTCAGAAAGGCTAGGTCAAGGTTGAATACCTTAATCCAAAAATCTTCACCTCATCGGGAAATTGGGACGTATAGCTATTCCCAATCATCATGTGGCTTATCTACGGGCCATGCTACGGTACATCTGTTTTTAGAAAGGCAAAGTAGTTAATATCAGATGCCGACAAATATATGCCATTACCCAATATTAACTATTTTCCTCTAAGGTTCGTAAATTTTTGTAAAAGAGATGTAACTAAAGTAAACCGTGCTGATCTACCTTCCATTGCATACAGTCGGAGAAAAACTTGACGCCATGACATACACGCTATTTCGATTCATCGCCCCCAGTGCTCCGTTTAGCCGCCCATGTGGATTGTGGAAGTCCAATTAGCAGCGATTTCAAGCCTAGGTATAGCTATCAGCCTTTACTGACTACTGTACTGAGCTAGGTCGACCCTCCTCAAACAGAACAACGACCAACCACGTACGCAGCCTGAGGTGAGGTCACGAGTCTTGAGAGGGAAACGATGTTTCTGATAGGCATTAATTTCCGGTATCTACTACCACCATCTAGATGATCGAGTTGACTTGGACGGATACCGTATGTTTAAGGTCAATAAAAATGTTTGGATCCATCAAATCCCGTGAAGACTTCTAGCTTAAGTCCGTAATCCGTCTCGGGCGACTGGAGGACTAGTACAACCTGTCTGCCCTATAAAGCTTATAGCTCAATTCTTTAGGCCAAAACGGACGAACACCAGGAATTAGGTAGCGATTCGATCGATCACCATGGCTGCAAGTCGTAACGCGAGCTTGCTGCTCTGCCTGATGATATCTTTTGTGCACCAATTCCAGTCCGAATTCCTACTTGCAGCAGCAACGTCGTCCCCGTCACCAAGCAGCAGGAGCAAAGACGGCCAGGGTAAGACCCTCAACTTCACACTATACCAGCAGGAGACCATCAACAAGACCGGCTACATCGTCGTTGACGGCGTAGCCGGCGCGGGTGTCAGCCAGACCACCACGCCCTTCGGCACCATCTACGTCTTCCGCGACGACCTGACGGTGCACGCCGACAGGTCCTCCCGGGTGGCCGGCGTGGTGGAGGGGACCTCCATCACGACCAGCCTTGATGGGCTGAGCAGCCTGTCGCTGGCCAAGATCACGGTCCACCACCGGGGCCACCGGGGCTCCGTGTCCGTCCTCGGGGGAACGTACAACACTAAGCCGTCCGACTACCCAGTGTTGGGTGGCAACGGCGATTTCGCGTACGCGGTGGGCTACGTCCGGTCGTCGCCGGTGGACTTGCGGGGATCGACGGTGACGTACAAGATGGAGCTTCGCTTGTACTGGCCCCCGTACGCCCGTTACGCTCCAACCCCAAAGTAGCCATGATACCACTCCATATGCATACGCGCACTACTAGTACTACATCGAGCACGTATTCTTTTTGTTTCCTCTATGTTTGTTAAATCGTAAAGCACCCGAATATTTTCGGAGAAATTTTACAGTATATTATATTGATAATATATAGTCGATAGTATAAATCAAATATAGCCGTTGGTTTGTTAGATATATTTATACTACTCTACTACTATAAAATCTACAAATAAATTCTAGATCCATCAATTATATATTAGAAGCTCATAAGAGTCGCTAACAAATCATGCCACCAGGCACCAGCTCAAGAGAGGAGACGTGTATGTGGGATCTAAAGATACACGAAATTATAATAGCTTTGTCATTGGTTGCTTTTTTATGTTTGTATTTAGTGCGATATAATTTATAGAATTTTAACCGGGTCAACTTAAATAGATTTAATACCAGTTATTCATAGATCACTGATTTAATCCATGAGCCCTCTTTATTTTTGTTCAAAGTCCGTCACTGAACACAGCGCCAGAACACCAACTAAGATGCACATGCATCATGCATCGACGGACGACGGCACGCAAGGCATTATTGAATGTAAAATATTCGCAGCGTTTAATATAAACAAAACACACAAATGCGTACGCGTCTCGATCAACTGCAACAGTTGGGCTTCTACCCACTAGATTCGAGGCCGACCATCAATTATTTCTTCGTGGTGAACCTATACGATGCGTAGGAGATGGTGAGGTTGGTCCAACTGTGGTGGATCAGCTCCGCCTTGGACTCGTCCCCCGCCGCGCCGAGCGCGACGTGCAGCGGGTAGAAGTGGTCCGGCTTAGGGTGCGCCACCTTGCCGTACGGCGCCTTCTCCTCGTACCGGTTCACATCGTCGTACCTGACCATGCAAAAATACGGTCTTACTCTCGTTGAAAAGCATTGTCAATTTTGTGGAACAGTAACATCACTAAGATTGGCCCTGTAACTGTGGTTGTTTACCTTCCGTTAAGGAGTGATTCCTTGAGCCAGGTGTCGAAGTCGGAGGCCCACTGCGGCACTGGCGAGTCGGGAGGCCCCATCTTGCGGAGGTTGTGCGTGGCGGTGCCGGAGCCGAGGATGAGGACGCCTTCCTCCCGGAGGGAAGCCAGAGCCTTGCCGAGGTTGTAGTGGTACGTGCCGTCGCGGTCGGTCTGCACCGAGAGTTGGCACACCGGGATGTTCGCCTCCGGGTACATGAGCATCAGCGGGACCCACGCGCCGTGGTCGAGCCCGCGGCCGTGGTCCTCCTCCACGGGGCCGAACCAGGCCTGCTCCAGGAGATCTTTGGTCCTCTTGGCCAAGTCAGGAGCACCGGGTGCAGGGTACTTCAGCTGACTCGTTGAAAATAGTCAATTCAACATCAAAATTGTGATTTTTTTAAAAATATATGCATCCTTATTTTTAGCCATGGGGATTCAGATACCGTTCAATGAGACTTTTTTTTTGTTTTTGTTTTTTTTTTGAAATTTGGCCAGAAGCTCTGACGTTCAGTATAGAAGAAGAAACAACAGGCGGGCTACGCGCGCATGCACTCCACACACACACGCACTCCACACACACACTCACGCGCAACGCACCACGCCACCGCGCGCACGCCGCCGCCCGCGCACGACGAAGCCGAACGAGCTATCGCCACCGCACGCTTTCCGACACATAACAAAATCGATCAGCGAATCAGGTCCAACTGAGCTATCGCTCAATGAATTTCAAAAAAAGCAATGTGATAGCAAATCTTTCCGACACACATAACAAAATCAATCAGTATGATCAGGTCCAACTGTATTGTGCTATCCAGGCTCAATGAATTTCAGAAAAAAAAGGAAACTCTTTCATATGTGCATCATTACACCGAACTGAATTGTCTCGGATAGTTTTTAAGAATAGTTTAGATGGTAATGGTACAAACAAATCCAAAATATTTATATGGATAGGTTAGTCGAAGCCACAGGACCTTGCTTACTCAAACACACAAGCATAATTAATTGACATAGCTGCTTATGATATCCATCATTATTTCTTGAAGGAAAAGGACGCAATAAGTAATAATCAAGTAAATCCATATAGATATATTGACTTTCTAACTTAAAAGAAGCTTACACGACAAATTTGATGGATAGTCTCTAACAAGTGGAACAGCTAAAAGTACAACAAGCACCAAAAATCTCTTAATAAAATGAGATGCACTCAACTAAGCTTCCCTGTTTTCACACACATTAGCAGTGTGTCAAAGCCCCGAGCTCAGTTGACCGCCAAACCTAACAAGTTGTAGGGGGACTAAGTGGCACTAAATATTTACTCTCTGCTTCATATCTCAACCACAATCCACAGAATTATCTTATGATACATCTTGGATGCCGAGCAGCAGAAGAGTTTCACGGATGCCAATACTCTCTTCGTGGGATGCATTCTTAGCGTTCTTGCCGACCGTCTGTGTGATGTGTACATGCACATAACAGACGCGAAGGTGCTGTGGGATACACTGAATGCCAAGTTCGCATCGGATGCGGATCGGAATGAAGTATGTCATGGAGAACTTTCATGACTATAAGATGGCCGATAATCGCTCTGTTGTAGAGCAAGCCCATGAGATACAGTGCATTGTCAAGGAACTCGAACTCCTGGAATGTGTCTTACCCGATCCTTTTGTGGCCGGTTGCATCATTGCAAAACCGCCTCCCTCGTGGAGGAGTTTCGCAGACTACTCTAAAACATAAGAGGACAAAGATATCGATCGAAAACCGATGGCCCCCTTGATGTTGAAGAGAAGGCTCTGCTAAGGATTTCAATGGTAAAGGAGCCGAGGGCCACCCAGCGCCAACATGGTTCAAGAACTACGGCAAGAACAAAGGGAAAAATAAGCCTAACAAGACTACCAACTTCAAGAAGAAGAAGATGAACAAGGCCGAGCTGCCTGCTTCACATGTGGTGAGGTCGGACACTTTTCCAAGGAATGCCCCGATCGTGCGCACTCGCCGAGGAAAAAGGCTAACAAAGGACAGACGCCCAAGGTCACAACACAAAGGACCGCTAGCAATGCCGAGACGCAGGTATGGTAATTTACCTTCAGATTCTCGAGATTTCATCTTCTAGTTGGTGGATTGATACGGTGCTAACGCTCATGTGTGTTCGACATCAATATGTTCTCTTCTTATCGGTCATTCGGGATTCCTCCGTCCGATGGGGAATGGGTCACATGCTTCGCTCATGGCACCGCACAATGGATCCAAGTTCACTTCGGAAAGATCGTGCGGTGAGAACGTGCAAAGATGTCCTTCTATCAACAAGAATCTCGTTAGTGGCTCCTTCTATGCAGAGATGGGTTTAAGGTAGTGTTAGAGTCCAATAAAGTAGTTGTGTCCAAGAATGGACTATTTATTGGTAAAGGCTATGAGTGCGGAGGCTTGTTCACTTTTCCTTTCAGATTTCAATAATAAGTCTGAAACCATATATGTGGTAGTGTTAATGATGATGCAAGTACTTGGCACTCTCGCTTATGCCACATTAATTTTGGTCTTATGAATCGGCTTTCCAAGATGAGTTTAATTCCAAATTTCACTATTGCCAAAGGTTCTAAGTGCCATAGTTGTGTGCAATCGAAGCAACCTCGAAAGCCTCACAAGGCGGCCGAGGAGAGGAACTTGGCACCTCTAGAACTCATACGTTCGATGCATGCGAGATGAATGGTGTGTTGACAAAGGGTGGAAAGAGATATTTCATGACATTGATTGATGATGCGACTAGATTTTGCTATGTTTACTTGTTGAAAACTAAGGACGAGACACTAGACTACTTTAAAATCTATAAAGTCAAGTTGAAAATCAACTAGAGAGAAAGATCAAACGCCTTAGGTCGGATCGTGGTGGCGAATTTTTTCCCAAAATCTTTGATGATTTATGTGCGGAACATGGTATTATTCATGAGAGGACACCTCCCTACTACCTGAATCAAACGGGATTGCCGAGAGGAAAACCGCCTGCCGACCGACTTGGTGAACGCCATGTTAGACAATCGTTGGTTTATCTAAGGCATGGTGGGGAGGCAGTGTTGACTTCATGTCATGTCCTGAATAGAGTTCCTAATGTAAACATGGAGAAGACCCTTACGAGAAGTGGGTTGAAGAAAACCATCACTTTCTTACTTGCGCACATAGGGATGCTTGGCGAAAGTCAATGTACCGATTAACAAAAAGCGTAAGCTCGGCCTAAGACAAAGGATTGTGTCTTTCGGGATATGCTCACGAGCATCGCTATAGATTTTAGTAGTTAAACTGATGTGCCCGATATGTATGTTGATACTATTATGGAGTCTCGTGATGCTACGCTTTTTGAGAATATATTTCGATGAAAGATATGCATAGCACTTCTAGATTTTCTTCGAGATAATTCCCCAAACTATTACACTGTTGAGTCTTCGAGCAATCACTTGAGAAAATCCTAGAGGAGGATGACAATGAAGCTCCTAGAAAGAGCAAGAGACAGAGGATTGAAAAATCCTTTGGCAATGATTTCATTGTGTACCTCGTGGATGATACTCCCACGTCCATTGCAGAGGCATATGCATCTCCGATGCGATAATTGAAAAGAAGTCATCCAAAATAAGATGGACTCGATTCTCGCCAATGGGACTTGGGAGGTGACCGAACGGCCCTATGGTTGTAAACCCTGGGTTGTAAGTGGGTGTTCAAGAAGAAGCTTAGGCCCGATGGTACTATTAAGAAGTACAAGGCTCGGCTTGTGGCTAAGGGTTACACCCAAAAGAAGGCGAAGATTTCTTTGATACTTATTCACTGTTGCTAGAATGACCACCATTCGAGTATTACTTTCCTCGGTCGCCTCATATGGTCTTCTCGCTCATCGATGGACGTGAAGACAACTTTCCTTAATGGAGAGTTAGATGAGGAAATCTACATGGAGCAAATTGATGGGTATGTAGTAAAGGGTCAAGAGAGCAAGGTGTGTAAATTATTGAAATCTTTGTATAGCTCAAACAAGCACCTAAGCAATGGCATGAGAAGTTCGACACCACTTTGACTTCTGCGAATTTTGTCATTAATGAGGCCGATAGATGTGTATACTATCGCTATGGTGGGGGTGAAGGAGTTATATTGTGCCTTTATGTGGACGATATATCGATCTTTGGCACAAATATTGATGTGATCAATGAGGTCAAGTCTTTTCACAAAGAAATTTGATATGAAAGATCCGGGAGAAGCCGATGTAATTCTCAACATCAAGCTTATTATGATGAGAGTGGGATTACTCTTTCGCAATCCCACTATGTGGAGAAGGTCTTGAGCCGGTTTGGCTTTATGGACAAGAAGCCCTCTCCCACTCCTTATGATCCCAAGTGACACCGAGAAAGAATAAGAGAATTGGCTTAAACCAATTGAGATATTCTCGATTGTCGGCTCGCTCATGTATCTTCTTTGGTGCAACGAGACTGATATATCATTTGTCAGAGCAAATTGAGTAGGTTCATGTCAAACCCGGTTCAGATCATTAGCATGCACTTGAAAGGGTAATGTGCTATTTGAAAGGTACTATGAGTTATGCGATTCATTATTCAGGCACCTGCGATTGCTTGAGGGATACAAAGGACTCGAATCGATTTCGATGTAGATGAGCTCTATGCCACCAAAGGATATGTGTTTACCATTGGTGGTGGTGCAAAGGTCATGGAGGTCTCGCAAATGCACCATCTTGACAAGGTCAACCATGGAGGCGGAGCTCATCGCTTTAGATACGACCATCAGAGAGGCAGATTATACGTGAGCTTTGATGGACTTGCGGTGGTTGAAAAACCGATACCGCTATCCTTATGAACTGTGATAATCAATGTGATTGCTAAGGTGAACAAGCTAAGGATAATGCGAAGTCATCAAGACACGTTAAAAGACGCATCAAGTCTGTCAGAAATTGAGAAACTCCGGAGTAATAAGTGTGACTTATATTCAAACAGATAAAAACTCGCGATCCTTTACGAAGGGACTATCACGGAATGTGGTAGAAGGTGCATCGAGGAGATGGGTATGAGACCCATATAAGTTGCCATAGTGGTAACTCACCTTTGTGATCGGAGATCCCGTGAATTGGGTCCCGGTAAAACAAGCTATTGGCGAACCGAGGAGAGTAATCTATTACCCTCTCTAAGTGAAGATGCAATACTCTCAAAATGTCAGAAGGCGGGATGGCGATATGCCTTAATGTGTTTCTATTGGCTATAACTAGCGAAGATGTCGTTTCTCTGAGCATTCTTGAAAGAACACACCTATATGAGCCCGACTGTCTAAAGTCGCATCTATGAGACTCGGGTGATCTCTAGTAAGCTCATGAAGAGACCATGGAGTACGACTCATATGCTCCACCATGAGAAGGCTAATGGCAGCCAGTATCGCTTATGACTTTGAGTGAAACCTGCTCACACAAAACTTGCAATTCAAGGTTTAGTCCATTGTTCAAGTTGTGGATGGGTGTAGCTTAGAGCTCTAGGCGTAAGTTCAACTTAATCCTCAAAAACGCCGTATATCAAACAAGAGTGAGTATTGGCAAATCTCTAAATGGACTTTGAGATCCGTGGGGATTGTTGGATTATTTGGGCTTGGCCCACTTAATTGAGACAAATAATTCCTAGAAAATCTCAAAGGCCTACTCATGAGGAGACATGTGTGCATACAATAGTCCCATATTGCTTGTGGAGGTGAAAGATGACCAACTTAAAGGAGAGTTCTTCCACCTTCCTAGAACTATGTGGGAGAAAGGAGAAAGCCCACACGCGCCGCCTCGCCTCCGGCCGGCACGGCACGGCACGGGCCGGGCAAGCGGCGGAGGCGCGGGCGTCAAGGCACTGCGTGAATGGTCCGTCGAATCCGGTCTAGGGCCTTGCGCAGACGCAGCCTCCTTTGCGCTTTATTCTTTTGCTACTCGGGATAATCACATTTGCAAGATGAGATACGGACTCAGAATCGACCGATCGTGGCACGCCCTCGAGTCACGTTTCGGTCACGCTACGAGTAACCCTATAAATATCGTGTCGTGCACCGTGTAGAGGATACAGAGAGTACACATCGCTAGGGTTTTGCCTCGCCGCCGCCGTAATCTTCTCCATCCCGAGCGCCGACGCATCTCGCATCGGGAGAGCAGATCTCCGAACCCTTCGTCTTCGAGATCTTGCACCGGAGAGGGCAAATAAGGTTTTGGGAAGCGCCCGCGCGATCGCTAAGATCGCTACCACGGCTCGTCTTCTTGTTCTCGCGGTCGACGCCGCCAGAGCTGCCGGCTTCGCGACGCGCGTCACCAACGCCGACCTCGTCAACACCGCAATCGCACCTACTACGCCAACACCGCGAATCGCAACGCAACGCCTGTCATCCTCTTCTTCGCCAAGACGCTCGATCCGTCCTAATCATGTTTATCAAGATGATAATGATATTCGTGCTATCTAGTATGTTAGAGATATACATGCCGTCGTGATGTCGTTTCATGATTTATATTCAGAATTTAATCTGGAAAATGTCTAATTCTTCAACATATTGTTTGCTGTAATTATCACAAGTTCAGGCACATGCTGATGCCGGCAACTTTCTCCAATGAGTTACGCCATGTCTCCTTTCTACTTGCATGTTTGACACGGATGGTAGCACCAGCAGGGTTTAAAAAACCATTCAAAAACTGTGATTTTCGCCTGGACCTCACCAGTGCGAGAAATAGAATTGCTCGGTTTACCGGTAAAGTTGAAGCTCAAATTCAAATTTTTTGAAAAAATTTAAAAAATTATCCAAAATTTTCATAAAATTAGTATTAATAGCTTTATGACTTCTGGTGTGAATATTTAAAAAAGAAGAAGTTTGGAGCTTTTGTGAGCCATTCAAAATGTAAATAATAGAAAAGGCAAAAAGGTCGGCTTGTAAGCTTCAAATTTCACAAAGCCACTACACCAGGCCACCGCCCACCCCTACCCATCCGACGGTAATGACCCTGACTAGTGCGGATCATCTCACCGACACATTAAATGCGCAAAAAAATTCCCCACTCGTCTTTGTCCTAACAACGCCACACAACGCCACCTCCGCTCAGATCCGACTACCGCTCACCTTCTTTTCCGCTGGCAACCCACGATTTTCGAGCGGTAAGCATGGGAAACCGCTTTGTTTGAGCGAAAATCAAAGTCACGCAAATTTCAAGCTATTCCGCGAATTTCTAAAAAAAAGCTCGGTTTTAGATATCAAAATAGAGACAACGAGAATGCTTCTTTATTAACCAAGCGGTTTTAAACGAATGTTCTAATTACAGGATAATGTAGGAGATTGTAGAATATTAATCATGGGTTACAAGATGGAGATTAGATTTCAGATGTCAGATTCCGATTGTCAGTATCCTCAACAGAGAGGATTGGCCCCCTATTTATCCTTGATAGAGACACGACAGTTGAATTTCAAGAGATATCTTCTCATCAAACAGTGTTTTCTCGCCAAAGGGTGTCTTTTCTGGTAATAATTTTCAGATGGTTACGTGTTTCTGTCAGAGAACTATCCGCATGGAGACATGTACGGGAAAAACCGCTTGTCCCTGACCAATTTGTTGGTCAGGGTGACCATTTCACTGATCGAAGGCGACCGGTGTAAAGCTAGGTTTTAACAATCTTTAACTGAATTGGTCGAAGATCTAACCATTCAAATAGGGATGGGCTTTATCTTAATGTATTATGGGCTTCAAGTTTGACATACCCATATATCAGTGCATTGTCATCTGAAATTTTATTTCATTTGTATATTCATTTCATTGCAACTCAATTTTTTACTAACATTCTATTCATGTTGATCGAATATAGCATATGTTTGACAATACATGAACAACGAAGCTATGCCTACTTCACAACTTCAAATGAAAGGTATTAAATGTAAATGATGTTGATACGTGAATGGTATTGATATGTGAATGGCATTGGTATGCCATTATGCGAATGTCTATTTTTACACTTGTTGGATTAATATGTGAGTAGTATTAAAATGAAAGATTATTTGTTGACGTATTATTGCTAAATGTCTACTTTACAACTTGTAATTGTTTAAAATATAGCAAAAGTCATGTAAATTTTTTTCCATATTTAGGACAAATCATACCAGAATTTTTTTCATATTTTTCTGTATTTTTTCATATTTTTAGTTTTTTCCTATTTTTGGCCTTTTATGGCTTTTTACAAATTTTATAATATTTTTTGGCAATATTTCCTGTTTTTTAAATTTTCCTGTTTTTTTCCAATTCTCGCCGGTTTTCGCCTAAAACCGCTCGAAATTCGAACTTTTTCGAGCAGTTTTCGTCCATTTCTCGTGAAAACCGCTCGTCGGTTTGAACAAATTTCAAGTTCGTATAACTTTCCAAACCGTTATGTCGAAGGTTAGAAATCGACAATACACTTATACTTCGGGTACCTTCGAGATAGCAGGACCAGACACGAAATCAGAGGCACACAATTTAGACAGGTTCGGGCCTCTGGGTGGAGTAATACCCTACTCCTGTATGGATGATATACGAAGATGGTGAACAGAGTACAAAGCGGGTTGCCTAACTCTAGTTACAAGGAACTTGTGGTGGCTAAGCTATGACTAAGAATGAATGAAACGTAGTTTGTCGGCTTTGGATGCTCTGCTCGAAAGGGTCTTCTCGCTTGTCTAACTCTGAATGGCTTGTAGTATGAAAATTACTTATCTCTTGATGACGCCTACCCTTGTTTTATATAGTCGGGGTAGTCTTAGGTCGAGTTGTAGTCAGTTTGGAATACCGGATCGTATTAGATGAGGGGTCCACCGTCGCGTGGTCTTCGGATCATATCTAAACTTTCTTAGATATCATGTGTATTCGAATAGGTTTTCTCATAACGGAGAAGCGATCGAATCCTTTCCTACATGGAGATATCCCCTCCGCGTATATCTTATCCCATTGAACTGAGCCCGCAATATCCGGAGCTTCCTAATGCTTGCTTGAGCATATACGGCATGATATTTGAGTTTCTAGTGTATGTCCATATCCCATATTTAGGTATTCGACACGTTCGGTTTTCAACGAATTTCGAGCGGTTTTTGCTACCGCCGGGTCTTCGAAATTCAAGTTTGGTACGGTTTGGTAAACCTAGAGCCCAGATTTAATTAGTAGGTAGTATTATAATGCAACAACCACTTTTTTAGAGAAAAAAAACATTCTGCACGGTTTGGAAGGCAAGATAGACAAGTACCGTGCAATTTTGTCTTCCCAAAGGTAACCAAGAACACTTTTTTGGAGGAATAAGGCAACCAAGAACTCACCACCAAAACCAGAAGAAAAACGTGCAACCTGGCTATTGGAACCAAGCAAACAAGCCAAAGAAAGGTCCAATTTTGATGGACACGTCTAGCACCACATCTCAACCCAAAACAAACGGGAGAGCGTTCCCGTTCCAGACGGGATCGCGAGAAAGAAAGCAAGCCAAGAGGGGCGGACGGACCTCGTACATGGGCTTGGGGAAGCCGTAGAAGTCGTGGATGGTGTCGTTATTGCCGTGGGTGACGTTGACGGCCGGCGTGGCCGTCTCCCAGTGGCCCGACACGACGAGGATGGCGCGCGGCGCCTGCTCGCCCGCGATCCCGGCGGGCACCCACGACTTGAAAAAGTGCCGCGCCGGGATCGTGTCGTCGATGCAGAGCGTGGGCGCGCCGTGCGACACGAAGAAGGTGTCCATGGGAGCGCCCGGCATGGACGATGTTGCTTCTGGTTCTTGACCGCTGCGCTCCTGCCGCGTCGAGTGCCTCGCGTTTGGCTTGTGCTTGAATTGGCTCTGCCTCAGTCATTACTAGATGACTACTTTCTTTTGGAACAGAAGTCAAAACTTTAGATCAAATTTTTTATTAGTTCTCGCTCTATTTATTTACAAAACTGAGGCTTATTCTTCAATTTATTCCCAAAACTACAGTCCTCATAAACGAAATATGATACTACTTCCTTGTTCTAATCGAACTCCTCATTCTAAACTTTCTTAATACAAACTTTTCAAACTAAAACTTTCTTATTACAAGATTATTTCGATCAATCACCCCCTTAATCTTGTAATGCCTTTGATCACACCGATTTTTTCTCTCATCTCCGAGATCTTGCTCAGCTCGTTTCGTGTGTACGAACTCCTTCACGCTGTTTCGCCTGCATGCATGAAACAATGCCCTCCTCTTCCGAATCGCCTACACCAGCACCCACTTGGTTCCTCTGCGCCCTCTCGACGCCTGTGCTGCACCCATCTGGTGCCTTTGTGTCCTCCTGATGCCTGTGCTACAGTGCTGCCGGAAAGACACGACGTGAAACAAAATACGCCGAGCGTTGAACTATTGTTGTGTTCGGGAGCCTTTGCTTTACTTTTTGCATCACCCTCGCGATGATTTGCTGGCTTGGCTTCCCTCCAGCCGAGCCGCCATCTCCGCCGGTGCGACCTTCCTCTGGAGCCACCTCCGAGGTCAACCGCCGCCTTGTCTTCGCGCGTCTCCACACCGACACCCCAGCCGCTCGTTGGCCTTCCCATCGGCCTGCCGTTGCATCCTAGTATTTGCTGCCTGCACGACTCACCATCGTGCACCATGCTAGCCCTCTGTGTACATTGCCAATGCCACCGCTGCTGGCCTACCCGACCGAGCTGCAAAGCCTTCTGAGCGCCCGGCGGTAGCCCTCGCCCGTGTGCGCCTGACGGCTCCTACGCCCTTGCTTTGAGCCACCACGTCCTCTCGACGCTGCGCTGCTCCAGTGCCTCCTCATGCGTCGGCCTTACCGGCAGTGGCGAAGCCAGAATTAAAATAGAGGGTGAGCTTAAAGGCTTATTGGAATAAACTAAATTGAGACAAGCAGAGTAATTATAATATTGTAAAATTAAAATTCATACATAAAGAAAGAAAAAGCATAGAAAAAAAATCAAAAATCCTTACTTGATCTCTAATTTCATTAGCATAATCTTCTATTGGCATGTGAAGCGCCGGATCGGCAATAATTTTATTCGTATTCAATTCTAGTTGAAGCATCTTTAGTTGAGTTGCGCTCTCATCGGTTGGGGGAGTACTACTTGAATTAATTGTGAAATAATTGCGCAAAGTTCGTTTCTCCATTATTGCAAATCTATGAATAAATACAACTATAAATGTGTAAGCATAATGCAACTACATTACCAACAACAGAGCTTAGAGCATGTTATACATTTGTATGGTATATTTGTAATTTTTATTAATGTATAACAATATGAGTGTGAATACGATATATTGATATTTGATAGTATATATTATATTACTAATTTACTATATTACCGATTTACTCATTTACCCATTTACTCAGTGATCTCATTTACCTATTTACCATTTGTAGCATGTAGGATACTAGAAGAGAGACCACGATTGATGCAGTGACCTCTAGGATGTCTGATACCTTCTAGACGCCATTAACTATCAGCAAGACCATCTATGTGCTGCAGTGGTCAGTGCAGGTTGCTAGTGGTGGAGCCGCCAGAGAGTCCAGACTCCAGAGCGGGAGAGCAGCTGAAGGGGTTCGGCAATGGCGGAGGGTGGGCTCGGGCCTGATAGAGCCCACCCCTTGGATTCGCCCCTGCTTACCGGGCACACTTGCACTTGAAGCCTGGAGTAGAAGTGCTGCTGGCTGTGGACAGAGAACTCTGTGTCCGAAGCTCTGGCTTCGAATCCTTGTTGCACTTGGATTTTGATGCTACTTGAATTTGCTAATTTGCATTTGCATGACGTGATTTTTCTTTTCTGACGCAATGGCGCGTCTTGTGTTGTGCTGCTGATGTTTGCCTTATGGAACCCACACATGATCCATAGCATGTACTACTCCATATGTCGCACAACACGTTAGGGACTCCTCCTGAAGCCACACGGAACCGAGTTTTACTGCAGCTACATGCTACAGGGACTTCATGTATGCTGCCTCCTGGCCGAAACGCTGTTGAACTGCTCGTACGTGACACAAGTTAGCAGCTTCTCTGCTTCACGCACCACGATACTTCTTTTCTTTAGCCGCCAGCCGGGAGCGTTTTGCTTGAGGCCGCCTGGGACTCCTGCGTCACTGCACGGAGTCCCCCCTGCTTCGTGGATGGCTGCTCAGTTCTGCCGCCCGTGCTCGCGCGCGCTCAGGTTTTCTTCGATCAGATCTTCCAAAGCGCCGGCTGATCCACGCCGTCAGCTGCCGGGAGATGCTCGCCTGCCTACTCGGGTGCCGCCCCCGAAAATCTCCTCCTCTGAGGACAGCGGGTTGATTCAAAACATTAAGGTCTGATACCATTTATCGGAACAGAATGTCAAAACTTTACGATAATTTTTCTTTTTATTACTTTTCGCTTTGTTCGTTTACAAAACTGAGACACACCCCTCAATTTATATTCAAAACTACAGCCCTTATAAACAGAATAGGATTTTATACTTCCTTGTTTTAATCAAACTCCTTATCCTAAACTTTTTTAATACAATTTTTTCAAACTAAAACTTTTCTAGTACAAAATTATTTCTATCACTTTCTCCTTGTACTCACCGCGCGCGCGGTTGTTGCTGCGGTTGACATTCTCGCGTGTCCGAGCAGAGGATTGGACGTCTGGACGGGAAGTTGTTGCCGGCGTTTGCTTGGTCCATGGTTTGGTTGCGACCCAGGCCATCTAAGCAATGATGTAAGAAGGCGTGTTTGGTCCGGACGCGTAGATAGCGGGTTTCATAACTGGGCCAGGCATATATGTTGGTTCTGGCGTTCAAACCCTTATGAACTGACGTAGAATGCCACTACCAACATTAGGTATTGATGTGTGCCACATTCTCCCTTTTAAGCCTTCCCAAAGGTCATTTTGGTCCTGTTGATGGTGCGGATAAAATATATTCAATTTATCTTCTTTTGAATCTTTTCCTTCAAATAAATGATAATTCAGTGATTTTTGAAACCAAAGGCAGGAGCTCTATCGTTATGAGTACCAAATTTGAAAGACATGAAAATTCTAAATTCTCTACGGCGTCTAGGAGATAGAATATTTTTAGAAATAAGAAAATCAGAAGAATCTTTCTCTCTATTTACTAGCATTCCGCGTCTTTCACTTCTACTACATTCTTTTCTTCTTTAATGCAATGGCTGTAGTTTTGATGTGGAATTCATTTCTCAATTATTTCAAGGACAAAAGAATTACACTGGCCCTGAAAAGAAAACATCGACACTAATACCCACGGCCTCAAGAGATGAGAGACAGCAGAGGTGAAACTAGTGGGGGTGCCGGGTATGCCCCGGCACCCCCCAAAATTTTGAGAACAAAGCGTCCGGAACAGAGCTATGTGGACTGAAGAAACAGAGGAGAGTTTGAAATTTTTAGTCAGCGGCAAAGTCAGAAATGAACATAACAGGTGACCGATTTCAGTTAAAGTAGATCAAGGGTTGAGATCATAACCCAAATATGACTTAAGTGACATCCGACGTACCAAAACGAGAGTAGTAATTACTGTTGTCTGTAATGTCGATCCTACTGTTCAGAGTCATGTAATCAGCAGAGTTAATTTTCATGTTCATTTAACTGCTCTTTTTCACTGCTGTAAAAGACAGAAGGCTTTAAAGCCTATTTTGGTTGGAAGAAAATGAATCATGATTGATTCGCAAAGCTTTAGTCTAAGTAGAGTAAAGTATCTTGCACAGAAACTTACTTTCTCAATTCGCTTTCTTCTCTCAAATCCTAATTTTCTTATCGGAATCCATCTAGCATTGAGACGGATCTGATAGCAAACTACCTAGGCGAGTGGCGAGGGTGCATCAGGCAGCCCAGGCGAGTGGTGTGGCAGACGTCGCGGCGGTTCGGGTTGGTGGCAACAGCGAGTGGCTCTACCGGGTGGCAACGCGATCGAGGGCGAGGCGAGCGACATGACAAGTGGCTCAGGCAGGAGACAGCGACGCGGGGGTAGGGCGAGCGGCGCGGCAGGCAACACGGGGGCAGGGCAAGCGATGCAACAAGCGGTAGGCGGCGGTGCGGCGCAGGCTAGGCGGGCGGCACTGAGCCACGGCACACTCATTAGAAAATTGGGGGTGTCTAGGTGGGATTCGAGTGTTTTTGTAAGGGTGTGGTATTCAAGAATGCACAGTATTCAAACCGGTTGGATTCACACCTACGCTCTCACCGTACGAATCTCAGAACAGTAACTAACGGACAAAAAAATGAGTGCTCCAAACCAAACAAAACACTTAGGTGCTGTTTAGCAAAACCCTAGAAAATTTCTAGTTCCGCCAATGTAGAGACACCAACGCTGAGAAAGAAGTTCCAAACTGGAACTCCTACCAAACACCTATTGCAAACAAGGCAAACACTTATGGAGCAACTAATTCAATTCATAAGTTCTATTTATCGACCTTAGCAAATGTATGGGCAGTCCCTCATTTTCACCTAACGTCCAAACCTTCTGAAGCCTAAGACACTGTTCCAATACATCATCCTAGTTAGGGCATGTTTGGATCCATTAGCACTAATAGTTAGCTAGCTAATAGCTAATTGTTGGCTAACTATTAGCTGGCTAATTATTAGCTAAGGTTGTTTGGAGGTACTAGCTAATAGGTGGTTGAAAATTTAGTTATTGGTGGAAATGTCCATTGTACCCTTGTATTAATAGCTGTTTGCACAGTGCCGAGGGCATATTAGTCATTTCACCATCTATTAGCAGGAATTAGCAGGAGAGAACCAGCTAATGAGATAACTATTAGCTAGGTTAGCAGCTAACTGTTAGCTGGGTTATTAGCTAACCTGTTTAGATCTATAGCTAACTATTAGTGCTAATAGATCCAAACATTCCCTTGGAGCCCGTCAGAAAGAGCTAATCTACGGGCTATGCTTCGGTACATCTGTTTTTAGAAAGGCAAAGTAGTTAATATCAGATGCCGACAAATATGCATAACCTAAAAAAATTAATCAAATCGACGATTTGCTCCTTCCTAATATTCGAGACTACATCTATATTCAACCTTCAATTTGATTTATTTTTTATAGATCGGTACATATATGCCATTACCCAATATTAACTATTTTGCTCCAAGGTTCGTAAATTTTTGTAAAAGAGATGTAACTAAGTAAACCCTGCTGATCTAACTTCCATTGCACACAGTCGGAGAAAAACTTAACGCCAGGACATATACGCCATTTCGATTCATCGCCCCCAGTACACCATTTAGCCTCCCATGACATATACGAAAAGAATGACCGATTCACATTAAATTTAGTATACGGCTCAATTTTTGACCCGCACTTCATTTCAAAAGTTGAAGCGTTACTTTCTTCGTCCTAAAGCAAGGCTGGATCGCGCATGCGAGATGACATGATCAGTGACGATGAGCAAGATCATGATGGGCTGACCACTCGGTCGGTTGACACGATAAAAAAATACACATCTTCACACATTATTTTATTTTATCTAAATGCTTCTTAGAGACCAAAACATTACTTATGACGCTTAATAGATATTAAAGAACACATATCATGTATATTTCATATACTCCAACTGGAAAACAAAATTTGGAAAAAAATGCTCATTGATAGAGCAATTTGCACGTGTGATTATCACATCTTTTAAATTGCCAACTTCAAAGGTAATTAAATTCTATGACATGTTTGAAATTGCTCCTGTAAATTTGTCCAGATGAAAAGAATTCCTATGATATCAATAAAGTATAAATTGCAGTACATCTCCTCGTATTGAGCTACGACAACTTAACAATGTTGTAGTATCTATGTAGAAGTAAACTCATTCTTACACTTCAATCCTTTATCTCAAATAGATATTAGAGCAAAACCTTCACTTTTAAATAATATAACTCTGAAGAGTATGATGCTAACTACTATCAGGGTGTTATCAAATTCTTAGAATTAATATTGCTAAAGTCTTCGTAATAGTCGCGTAAGCAATCCAAAACTTGCAACATATCAAAACGGTGATTGAATATCGAATTCAATTGTCTACTCAACTTACGTTTTTTTTTTCAAAGTTTCCTTGGTCAAGCATAGTAGAAATTAACTCATTATATTTGAAAATACGTGTAACTCCACCTTAAACTTCATATATGTGGATATTACCACAATTACCTATAGTAAACGATGGATCATCGAAGAAATCATCAATTATTAATCTTGTATTGATGCTACCAATAATAGACACATTGATCTGAATTGGATTAGTGCCTAGACATAGCGCCGGGTGGCATAGGCAATAGTGTTGGCGTAATTTGGCGCTAGAACAATCGTCAGATTGAGCACGGGTCAACGCTCAATATGAAATTGAGTCGTGGAACAGAGTTAAGGTGAGTTGAAATCGTTAGTTAAGACTTATTAATATCTTGATATATTTCTTTGTTTTTTTATCTTTTTTTTCCTCTCTTGCCTGCTTCTGCTCTTCTTGTATAGGGCAAGTGGCGCCTCTACTACACTAACCGTGCGCTAGTGCGCTACTATAGTATCATGTGCAGTACAAGGTTAAAAAATTGGTGGGATTTCAGAAATCTCGGCTGAGATCTCGGATTTTAGCCAGGGACGGGATCCAAAATCTTGATCGGGTAAAAAATTAAAAAAAATCAAAATGCTTTAGTAATCTTAGAAAATTCGACGAGATTTCGCCAAATCTCACTAAAATCTCGAGTAATTTGACTGAATTTTGACTTTTTTGAATGGATTTGGCCCAATAACCCTTAAGAAAGTCTTAAGCATTGCCTCAAAACCCTTTTATAAAATTTTCAAAAATTTAAACTTTTTATTTACTCAATCAAATTTATGGATACATTAAACTTTATTTGTCATCTTTCAAAAATAAAAAAACATAAGGAACACAAACGATAAGATCGAAAACCTTGATCCTTATCCGTGTGCTGGCCACGGCCCACGCGTGTTTAGCAAAATTCAAATGATCTTAGCTTATAAACTGTGCGTCCAATTCATAGCGACATTTTCGAAATAAGACCTATCTACATATATTTCAACGAAGTGATGACATCATTGTGAACGATGAAACATTGAAACTAAACACTTGGAACATTCGTCCATACCCGTTATGACTTAATGCATGAAATATCATCAATGTACTATTAAAACATTCAAACTAAATGCGTGAAGCATTTTATTCTTACCTACGGAAATATCTAAATTCGAGTCATCCCCCTACCCAACTCAAAAGATAAGCACTGCAACATCGTCTTAGAATGGGACCTTGTTTGAAGATCTGGTAGTAAGAAAAGATAGTCCAAACATATCGCGAATGGGATACTTGTTTAAAAGATAAGCATATTTGAATTCTCAAAAAAAAAAAAAAAGAAAGAAAGAAACATCAAGAACTATACCGCTCAGGCCCTGTTTGCAAGCAATGTATTTCAAAACTATGGTTTTAATATATTATGGTTTGTAATTGTTTTGTCATGAATACTATGGTTTTACCAAACTCCTTTAAAACTATGGTATTTCTTGGAACTACCAACTGTTTGGAAACAACATCACAAACAATGGTATTTGAGTGAAAATAGACAAGAAGCTAGCCAAAACTATGAAAACTTTGGGTTGGAGTGGAGTTTCAAATACTCCAAAAATATCATGATATCTACCAAACCATAGTTTTTAATACAGAATTTTTGACATGGTAACCAAACACCTCATGGTATAAAATACCATGGTATTCTTAGAAACAATGATATTGCTTAGAAACTATAAAAATACATTGCTTCCAAACAGAGCCTGAGTTGTGCTGGGTGGGCGGCGTGTTGCTAACCGCTGCGCGGGCAGTATCACCTCCTCGAGTTTTGACTCCCGAGCCGGGTCGGGCGGTGCTCATTCTGGGCCCAACTTTTGGTTAGACCAGTCCAGTCCTCTAGATTTACGAGAAACTTGTTATTGTTTGTTTTTATGAAAAACAGAGTAAAAGCTCGAAAAAAATGCAATATGTTTTAAGATTCGTTCTTGTGACAAAGAAAATCAAACACATGTTTAAAACTACATACATATAGATTCACAATACAAAAAATTGCTGCTGCTGCTACTACATCTAGCGTTTTAAATTTTGTTTCCAGTTCACATCTCGTAGTGGGTGAAATATCGAAACTTCGAACAAAATCCGGTCATAATTCAAAAAAAATTGAAATTCAAAATTTTTGAACCAAAATTCGGCTAAAATTAGAAATTTCGCTGAGAAATGTCAAAAGCTAATCAAAATTCAATTGAACCAAAAATATTCAAAACGATGTTAAAATTTTTTGAAATTATTCGTGCATTGGTCTTGACACATCATAATGTTCCCATAAAAAATTCAGTTGATGATCAAGCCTGACAAATTTATAAAAATTCTGAAAGTGCTACTGCCCTGATAAAAGGCTAACAGACAAAATTTCAACCAAATAAAAAATAGTGCAAACCGTGTTAGAACATTTTAAGAATTTTTGTGGGTGCTTCTGATACATCAATAATATTCTCATAAACTTTTTAAATGATGATCAAGCTTGAAGAATTTTTTAAAAAATTAGGAAGGTGCTACTAAAGACTAACAAGCAAATTTCAACTGAATGAAAAAGGTTCAAACCACATTAGAATTTTTGTAAAAAATTGGATGGTCCTGATGCATCACTAATATTCTCATAAAATTTTAATATAATGATCAAGCCCGAAAATTTTAAAAATTGTGATAGTGCTAATATCCTGATAAAAATTCTCTAAAAGTTTTTAAAATTCTAACCTTTTTTGAAATTCTAAGCGCAGGCACAACAAATCCTAGACTCGGTGACTCCGGACTCCCCATGCATTGCCTCGTCATGTTTGCTGGCTCACTGCCTTGTGCGTTGCTCGTGCTTGCGGGGAGAGGGAGGGAGGCAGCGGCCGAAAAGTGTGAGGGAAGGAGCCTGGAGCAGCACGCAGAGAGAGGAGGTGGCCGGGGGGATGGCCCCTATCTGGAATCGCCGATTCCATCCACTCCCTGCCCGTTCTCGTGCGTCACTATTGTCGTGCCCACGTCGGAGGGGGAAGGGGGGCGGGTGGCGACGTTGGGAGGCGAGGGGGCTGCAGGAGGCGGGAGCACGAGGGAGACGGAGGGGGTGGGGTGGAAGCTGCACTCGGGAGCCGAGGAGACAGAGGGAGGTGGCGGGGGCGAGGGAGACAGAGGGGGCGGGAGGAAGCTGCCATGAGGAGGAGGAGGGAGGAGGCGGCGAGGGTGAGGAAGGGTGCCAGGGAGCCATGCGGTGGTGCGGGGCGCGAGTCTGCGAGGTGGCGGCCGGCCAAGCGCGCGAGGAGCCTCGTGAGGAGAGATCAAGAGAGGAGGCGGCTAGCCAAGCCAAGTGGGCGAGGGAGAGGAAGGGGATCAGGGGACGAGGAATTTTGACGGGAGATCGGTGATCTGGTTTGTTCAGTATGTCATTACAAAACCGAACTAAAAAATAAAAACCGAATGGTATGAAAATAAAAAACCGAACCGAAAACTGAAAATCGAAAAAACTAATTTTTTTCGGTTAATTCGGTTCGATTCGATTTTTCGGTTTCGGTTTAAAATTGCTCAGCCCTAACTTTTCCCATCTACCTCAACAATCTCCTGCTCCCGAAAACCGTGGTTTGCTTGAATTTACAAAACTAGATCTTTGTTGAGCTCAAAAGGCATGTCACATAACATGAGTCACCTATTGTATTGGATGAGCTTGGTAGTTTCCTCGGCAGATAGTGTCTATGCTTAAGTAGCACGGAAGAAATCGATAGGCATGTTCTGCGCTTCCGTGACGTGGAAAGAATCGACAGGAGGCTACTACACAAAGAACGGAATTAATTAGCGATTTAATTAAATGATTAATTAAGAAATATGATTACATTAGTGATTAGGTAGCGGAGTGGAGTTGATTCATATCGAGCGAGGAGAGCTTGGCATAAATCTTGACGTGGCAAGCAACGTACCAAGCTTTCCAAGTTTTGGAGATGAATTGTAGGACTAAATCTAGAATAATTCCGGAGAGATGCTATTTTTGAAAGGAAAAAAAAAGCATTCACGAAAGCCTACAGGAGCGAAAAATTCCACTCGGAGTGTACCCTCTACATCTTCTCCGGTAGCAGTACTCCAGGACAGAACGCTCCCGTCCCCAACACCGCAACCGTGGTCGTGACCTCATCACCCATCCGCTCGGGAATCTCCCGTCGGGTCAACCCACCCTTCGTCTCCACGACTCCACCCGATTACCCACTCCACGCGCGCCCCCGCCTCCTCCCGCCGCTCGTCTTGCCCCAGATCCGGCGCTCCCACCAGCCCGGCCACCGCCGTGCCCAGGTAAACCTCTTAAAGCTTGTTTCCGATGCGCGCGCAGGGATCGGGGAGGTATCTGCCCATCACCGCCTCTGCGCGCTCGTTATCGAGTCCGTTGCTTGGGGCTACCGCGATTTTGAGCTTGCCGTCTGGGAGATGTGCTGTGACGACTACTGAATTGCCCTTCGCTGATTGTGTTTTGTTTGCTGCTGTGGTTGAAGGTGAGCGGTGCCAAGCGCAACAGATGAACAGATCACGCGCGGCTGGTAGGATTAGTTTGGCAAGATCCGAGATGGTTCGCTTGTTTGGTGTGTTCTAGTACCTCCGGTTCATTTGGTTTCTGTTTGCTGTATGTACAGAAAAGGGGAAGAAAAATCTGTGAATGCCCAGCATATATTTAGCTTTACCACGTGCTGTTAAAACCGTATCAATATATAGTGTGGCACACTGTTTATTCTTCTTGCTCGGAGTTAAGTGGTACTTATCACTCCATGCTATAGGACGGCTAGTTCAGCGTGTATTAATTAGACTCTCCTTCAGTTACAATGATTGGTATAGCATAGTTCATTGTTTCCAGTTCACATCTCGTAGTGGGTGAAATATCGAAACTTCGAACAAAATCCGGTCATAATTCAAAAAATTGAAATTCAAAATTTTGAACCAAAATTCGCTAAAATTAGAAATTTCACGAGAAATGTCAAAAGCTAATCAAAATTCAATTGAACCAAAAATATTCAAAACGATGTTAAAATTTTTGAAATTATTCGTGCATTGGTCTTGACACATCATAATGTTCCCATAAAAATTCAGATGATGATCAAGCCCGACAAATTTATAAAAATTCGAAAGTGCTACGCTCGATAAAAGGCTAATGACAAAATTTCAACCAAATAAAAAATAGTGCAAACCGTGTTAGAACATTTTAAGAATTTTTGTGGGTGCTTCTGATACATCAATAATATTCTCATAAACTTTTTAAATGATGATCAAGCTTGAAGAATTTTTTAAAAAATTAGGAAGGTGCTACTAAAGACTAACAAGCAAATTTCAACTGAATGAAAAAGGTTCAAACCACATTAGAATTTTTTGTAAAAAAATTGGATGGTCCTGATGCATCACTAATATTCTCATAAAATTTTAATATAATGATCAAGCCTGGAAAATTTTAAAAAATTGTGATAGTGCTAATATCCTGATAAAAATTCTCTAAAAGTTTTTAAAATTCTAACCTTTTTTGAAATTCTAAGCGCAGGCACAACAAATCCTAGACTCGGTGACTCCGGACTCCCCATGCATTGCCTCGTCATGTTTGCTGGCTCATCGCCTTGTGCTTGCTTCGTGCTTGGGAGAGGGAGGAGGCAGGCCAAAAGTGTGAGGAAGGAGCCCGAGCAAGACGCAGAGAGAGGAGGTGGTCGGGATGGCCCTATCTGAATCGCCGATTCCATCCACTCCCGCCTGCTCGTCGCACTATTGTCGTGCCCACGTCGGAGGAAGGGGGTGGCGACGCTGGGAGGCGAGGGGCTGCAGGAGGCGGAGCACGAGGGAGACGGAGGGGTGGGTGGAAGCCGACTGGAGCCGAGGAGACAGAGGAGGTGGGGCGAGGAGACAGAGGGGAGGAAGCGCCAGGAGGAGGAGAGGAGGAGGCGGCGAGGTGAGGAAGGGTGCCAGGAGCCATGCGTGGGCGCGAGTCTGCGAGGTGGCGGCCAAGCGGAGAGCCTCGTGAGGAGAGATCAAGAGAGGAGGCCAGCTGCCAAGTGGGCGAGGAGAGGAAGGGATCGGGGACGAGGAATTTTGACGGGAGATCGGTGATCTGGTTTGTTCAGTATGTCATTACAAAACCGAACTAAAAAATAAAAACCGAATGGTATGAAAATAAAAAACCGAACCGAAAACTGAAAATCGAAAAAACTAATTTTTTTCGTAATTGATTCGATTCGATTTTCGTTTCGGCTTAAAATTGCTCAGCCCTAACTTTTCCCATCTACCTCAACAATCTCCTGCTCCCGAAAACCGTGGTTTGCTTGAATTTACAAAACTAGATCTTTGTTGAGCTCAAAAGGCATGTCACATAACATGAGTCACCTATTGTATTGGATGAGCTTGGTAGTTTCTCGGCAGATAGTGTCTATGCTTAAGTAGCACGGAAGAAATCGATAGGCATGTTCTGCGCTTCCGTGACGTGGAAAGAATCGACAGGAGGCTACTACACAAAGAACGGAATTAATTAGCGATTTAATTAAATGATTAATTAAGAAATATGATTACATTAGTGATTAGGTAGCGGAGTGGAGTTGATTCATATCGAGCGAGGAGAGCTTGGCATAAATCTTGACGTGGCAAGCAACGTACCAAGCTTTCCAAGTTTTGGAGATGAATTGTAGGACTAAATCTAGAATAATTCCGGAGAGATGCTATTTTTGAAAGGAAAAAAAGCATTCACGAAAGCCTACAGGAGCGAAAAATTCCACTCGGAGTGTACCTCTACATCTTCTCCGGTAGCAGTACTCCAGGACAGAACGCTCCTGTCCCCAACACCGCAACCGTGGTCGTGACCTCATCACCCATCCGCTCGGGAATCTCCGTCGGGTCAACCCACCCTTCGTCTCCACGACTCCACCCGATTACCCACTCCACGCGCGCCCCGCCTCCTCCCGCCGCTCGTCTTGCCCCAGATCCGGCGTCTCCCACCAGCCCGGCCACCGCCGTGCCCAGGTAAACCTCTTAAAGCTTGTTTCCGATGCGCGCGCAGGGATCGGGGAGGTATCTGCCCATCACCGCCTCTGCGCGCTCGTTATCGAGTCCGTTGCTTGGGGCTACCGCGATTTTGAGCTTGCCGTCTGGGAGATGTGCTGTGACGACTACTGAATTGCCCTTCGCTGATTGTGTTTTGTTTGCTGCTGTGGTTGAAGGTGAGCGGTGCCAAGCGCAACAGATGAACAGATCACGCGCGGCTGGTAGGATTAGTTTGGCAAGATCCGAGATGGTTCGCTTGTTTGGTGTGTTCTAGTACCTCCGGTTCATTTGGTTTCTGTTTGCTGTATGTACAGAAAAGGGGAAGAAAAATCTGTGAATGCCCAGCATATATTTAGCTTTACCACGTGCTGTTAAAACCGTATCAATATATAGTGTGGCACACTGTTTATTCTTCTTGCTCGGAGTTAAGTGGTACTTATCACTCCATGCTATAGGACGGCTAGTTCAGCGTGTATTAATTAGACTCTCCTTCAGTTACAATGATTGGTATAGCATAGTTCAGTTACATTATTTTAGAGTGCTGTTCTGGGCTGTGTGGGGAAGTAATCATGCGGAAGTGATTAGTAAATTGTTTTGTAATAGGATGCTGAAAATTTAACATGTCAAACAACATTTAATGAGAACAGATTGCTTAGAATAGTTCTGAGTTTTATTATTACATCAACCGGCATATTTCAATGCCGATATCAATTAATAAAACTACAGGGAGTGATTAAATGTAGCAGGTTCATGGTTTGGGCATGTTTGTTTTAGTTTCTTTCATCTGACAACTCTAATTATGCAGTGTCAAATAATTGTATTTCTTTTTTTCATTCACAGCTTTACATAGCAACAAACCCTGAACTTAAATGAGGCTCAATAAACCTAACAGTTAGCTATCTAAGCTGCTGAACTATGCTGAGCAACATGGTATTAGTAGTATGCCTCACTCTTGCATCCATTTCCAAAACTCCATAGTTAGACCATGAAAAATATGACCCGCAAGTTGAATGCTATTATCCTGTCAAAATAGACCTATGGAGGGGTAACCAGCTAATGACTGTGTAGACCTGGCCCAAATAGAAGGATGTAATGAGCTCAGTTGTGGCCCATGTAGGGGTACCAAAGCAAGTGTTTGGATTTAGTACCACCTTGCTAGTTGAGTAAGAGTTGCACCAAGCCACCAGCATATAACCCCCATAGCCAAATGCATATCAACCCCTGGGTTAGCCCTTTTACGCGAAGCGATGAAGAAAAAGTATGTGGGGTTGGTGCTAGTGTGTGGTTTATCCGGCATGCGTGTAGACCTAAGCCTATTTGGAGTTGAGCGTTCCAGTCATAGTTACCGGATTCGCTGTGAATCGGATGTGAACATGAACCTCTGCGAATCGCGAACCAGATTTGTCGAACCTGAACCAGTTTAGGGTACAGGGTTCATGTTCGCAGTGGAAATTGGAAGAAAACGTGGCGAACCCGAATGCCGTACGGCGACTCGGATGAACTGCGTTTCTGGTAACTATGGTTATGGTACTGATGTGAATTGATTTTCTAGAAGCTTTTTTTATTACAAGCTACTGACTTAATTCTTTCGTTCTTTTTTTATTTGTGTTAGATAAACTTGCTAACATTTTGCAATATCTTCAAAAGTCCACTGGCTGTCTGGCTGAATGAATGAGTTGATCCATACGATCGCATTGGAACTTGCTTGCTATCTTGTTCCAAACTGTTCTCATGATTCTTTCTCCCAATATATATAATGCTATCCGTGCTATTTTTTTATTTGAACTACTTTGTATGGTTAATTCTGGTTCAACATTTTCGTGTGGATTAAAACCATTGTGGATTTGTTACTGCAGCTTTCTTATGAAGATTAGTAAGGGAGAATGAAGATGAGGAACAAACAGCGAAAATCATCTGTTTTCAACTTTGATGCAGGATGTGGATCTACTTATCTTTTATTCTATGGAGTTTGGTGGGGTTTGCCCTGATTGTCTGCTTCTTTTCCATTACCCATCAAGAAGAAACTGGGCAGACCCGTATTTATTTCAGCCATCTACCCGCCACGAGAGAATTGGAAGAGGTTGAGGAGGAGCGTTTCAGCTTGCCACCTCCTCACAAGGTGAATCCTCGTGCAGCAAAAGGCGGGACCTCGCAAGCCTCCAAAGGTCATTGACGAATATCTGGATGAGTCCTCGGCAAAGCATTCCCTGTTCTTTCCTGATCAGAGAACCACACTACCACAGTGAACCCAACAAAACTAAGTAATGATAGCATGTACTTTTATCCCAGTAGGGTGTGGCTGGACACTGATTGAAATGCCATTCAAGCTCATGGTGGTGGGATTTTGTATGATCACAAGACTGCAAAATACTATTGGTACGGAGAAAACAAAGATGGGCCAACCTACCAAGCTCACCCCAAAGGGCACATCGGGTAAGTACACAATTCTAATATAATATCTGTTTTAGTTTGTGTTAGTTTTTTTATCAATTTGTTGATGTAATAAACATCACAAGAACAGGCTGTGATTTTGATTACCTTTAGTTTGTTGGTAATTGGTGCTTAGTAGGTAGATATGGGCTAATGAATGGCTGCATTCACAGTGCCAGGTAGACATTATTGGGGTAAGCTGCTGCTATTCAGAGGACCTATGGTCATGGACTCACGAAGGAATTGTGCTTCCTGGAGAGCCTACTAATGTCACACATGACCTTCAAAATCAAAGGTGGTTGAGAGACCTAAGGTGGCATATAATGATCGCACTGAGCAATATGTCGTGTGGATGCACATTGATGATGCTAGTTTGTGTGGCTGTCAGCAACTCTCCCCCTGGGCCTCTCACTTACCTCTACAGCTTTCGCCCACATGGATTTGAAAGTAGAGACATGACAATCTTCAAAGATGATGACGGAGTGGCTTTACCTCTTCTGTTCTTCTCTTGACAATACTGAGCTTCATGTCAGTCCATTGACAAAGCATTATCTTCACATCACATTAGCAATGAGAAGAATATTAATAGGACGACACAGGGAGGCACCGACCGTCTTCAAGCTCCAACGAACCTACTACATGATTACCTCAAGTCGCTCAGGTTGGGCTCCTAATAGAGCATTGGCGCATGCCGCGGACTCGCCCATTGGCCCATGGGTCCATGGGAGACAATGGGGAACACGTGTTGGAGGCAGCAGGTTGTTCCGGCTGACTACGTTCTTATCTCAGAGCACATCTGTGCTTCCTCTCCCTGGCTTGCCTGGCACATTCATCTTCATGGCAGACAGGTGGAACCCATCAAACTTGAGGGACTCCCGGTATGTTTGGCTACCCCTGTTCATCGGGGGATTGGCAGATGAACCGTTGGACTACAGTTTTGGATTCCCGTTGTGGTCGAGGGTGTCTATTTATTGGCACAGAAAATGGCGCCTCCCTGAAGGTTGGAGGAAGGGCTATACCTGAATTTTACCATGGGCACAGCGAGTACATAAGTACAGTTGATAGATGCAATCGCGGAGCAGATATAGTTTCAACTCTCAGTTTAGTTGATTGTTCAGAATATTGCTTGAGATCCAAAACTGGCTTTTTATAGTGTAGTACAGTAGGCCTCTAAAAATACGTCCAAGATACTGGGCTTCGTGTAACTTACTTTGAAAAGAAAGGAAAATGATATATTTTGACTAGCATGTTTGTATCAGCCTCGTGGGATGAGGCTGATGTTATATGATAAGAAAACATGTTACGTGTCTTTGCTGCCATAATATTTTTGCTCCTGTTACATGTTGCGTGCGACTAACCAGTTCTCAAATTTGCGTGATTACGTGTATGCCAAATTTGTGATCGTACAAACTAATAATATGAGACGAGGAAACGGAGAACATGAACCTCTGCGAATCGCGAACCAGATTTGTCGAACCTGAACCAGTTTAGGGTACAGGGTTCATGTTCGCAGTGGAAATTGGAAGAAAACGTGGCGAACCCGAATGCCGTACGGCGACTCGGATGAACTGCGTTTCTGGTAACTATGGTTATGGTACTGATGTGAATTGATTTTCTAGAAGCTTTTTTTATTACAAGCTACTGACTTAATTCTTTCGTTCTTTTTTTATTTGTGTTAGATAAACTTGCTAACATTTTGCAATATCTTCAAAAGTCCACTGGCTGTCTGGCTGAATGAATGAGTTGATCCATACGATCGCATTGGAACTTGCTTGCTATCTTGTTCCAAACTGTTCTCATGATTCTTTCTCCCAATATATATAATGCTATCCGTGCTATTTTTTTTATTTGAACTACTTTGTATGGTTAATTCTGGTTCAACATTTTCGTGTGGATTAAAACCATTGTGGATTTGTTACTGCAGCTTTCTTATGAAGATTAGTAAGGGGAGAATGAAGATGAGGAACAAACAGCGAAAATCATCTGTTTTCAACTTTGATGCAGGATGTGGATCCTACTTATCTTTTATTCTATGGAGTTTGGTGGGGTTTGCCCTGATTGTCTGCTTCTTTTCCATTACCCATCAAGAAGAAACTGGGCAGACCCGTATTTATTTCAGCCATCTACCCGCCACGAGAGAATTGGAAGAGGTTGAGGAGGAGCGTTTCAGCTTGCCACCTCCTCACAAGGTGAATCCTCGTGCAGCGAAAAGGCGGGGACCTCGCAAGCCTCCAAAGGTCATTGATGAATATCTGGATGAGTCCTCAGCAATACATGCCTTGTTCTTTCCTGATCAAAGAACTGCAGTGAGCCCAACAAAAGATGGAAATGATAGCATGTACTTTTATCCCGGTAGGGTGTGGCTGGACACTGATGGAAATGCCATTCAAGCCCATGGTGGTGGTATTTTGTATGATCACAAGACAGCCAAATACTATTGGTATGGAGAAAACAAAGATGGGCCAACCTACCAAGCTCACCCCAAAGGGGCACATCGGGTAAGTACACAATTCTAATATAATATCTGTTTTAGTTTGTGTTAGTTTTTTTATCAATTTGTTGATGTAATAAACATCACAAAAACAGACTGTGATTTTGATTACTTCTAGTTAGTTGGTAATTGATTATTAGTAGGTATATGTGCACTGATGAGTGTTTGTGTTCGCAATTTGCCAGGTCGACATTATTGGGGTAAGCTGCTACTCCTCAGAGGACCTATGGTCATGGACTCATGAAGGAATTGTGCTTCCTGGAGAACCTACTAATGTTACACATGACCTTTATAAAACAAAGGTGCTTGAGAGACCTAAAGTGATATATAATGATCGCACTGGCAAATATGTTATGTGGATGCACATTGATGACTCCAACTACACCAAAGCATCTGTTGGTGTGGCTGTCAGCAACTCTCCCACTGGACCTTTCACTTACCTCTACAGCTTCCGTCCACATGGATTTGAAAGTAGAGACCTGACAATCTTCAAAGATGATGATGGCTCGGCTTACCTCTTCTACTCTTCTCGTGACAATACTGAGCTTCATATCAGTCCATTGACAAAGGATTATCTTGACATCACATCAGCAATGAGGAGAATATTAATAAGACGACACAGGGAAGCTCCGGCTGTCTTCAAGCTCCAAGGAACCTACTACATGATCACATCCGGTTGCTCAGGTTGGGCTCCTAATAGAGCATTGGCACATGCCGCGGACTCGCCCTTGGGCCCATGGGAGACATTGGGGAACCCATGTGTTGGAGGCAACAGGTTTTTCCGGCTGACTACATTCTTATCTCAAAGCACATTTGTGCTTCCCCTGCCTGGCTTGCCTGGCACATTCATCTTCATGGCAGACAGGTGGAACCCATCAAACTTGAGGGACTCCCGGTATGTTTGGCTACCCCTGTTCATCGGGGGATTGGCAGATGAACCGTTGGACTACAGTTTTGGATTCCTGTTGTGGTCAAGGGTGTCTATTTATTGGCACAGAAAATGGCGCCTCCCTGAAGGTTGGAGGAAGGGCTATACCTGAATTTTACCATGGGCACAGCGAGTACATAAGTACAGTTGATAGATGCAATCGCGGAGCAGATATAGTTTCAACTCTCAGTTTAGTTGATTGTTCAGAATATTGCTTGAGATCCAAAACTGGCTTTTTATAGTGTAGTACAGTAGGCCTCTAAAAATACGTCCAAGATACTGGGCTTCGTGTAACTTACTTTGAAAAGAAAGGGAAAATGATATATTTTGACTAGCATGTTTGTATCAGCCTCGTGGGATGAGGCTGATGTTATATGATAAGAAAACATGTTACGTGTCTTTGCTGCCATAATATTTTTGCTCCTGTTACATGTTGCGTGCGACTAACCAGTTCTCAAATTTGCGTGATTACGTGTATGCCAAATTTGTGATCGTACAAACTAATAATATGAGACGAGGAAACGGAGCTAACGATCAATTTCAGGCTCCCTGTACTCAGATTTTTCTTTCGATTGGACACCCGGAGTTTGCCAGAGTACTTTCTCTTTTGAAAACTTAACTCGATTCCTCTTAATCCGATAATCTCATCTCTCCAGGCAGTATACATTGAAAGCAGGCAAAACACACTCAAATGAACTAATCAGAACCACAAATAACTGAGGCAAACGCAGAGAATGATGCATGTGCTATTGAAACTCTGAAACTGCATCATAAAATGATGTCAGCATTACAGAAAGCTTCAGAATGCGCAAAAATTACAACTGCTTGGTGATCACAAAAAGCAAAATCTACTAGCAGCTGGGTTCTGGAAGAATTTAAATGTTGGAGATGAGATGAGTAGCACAATATGGACTCAAAATTTAAACACTAGAGATGCTTCCACTTCTTAGTCTTCGACCAACTAGAGGTATGATGCCTCAATCTGTGAAGTATCCATCCTTCTCTCACTCACCCGCAGCACCAGACTACCAGAGTGATAAAGATTCCTTACACTGTCGGAAGAACATGTTTGCAGCTTTTCCTTGTCATATTCCAAAGTGTTCAAACCATGAAGGCTCTCCCTCATGTCGGCAAGGGATGCAAGTGCAGAACAAATGCTCTCACTATACAATAGCTTATTCACATCAGGCAGTTTTTCAAATCCGTTAGGTTCTGAATTTTGGTTGGAGCATGTTCTGACAACATTAATCATACTACTAATAATATCATGCTCATCGTCGCCAATCAGATCATGAGCCACACAGGCCAACTTGTCATAAGCATCAAGTTTCAAAGATATGATATAAAGGAGGATTAAAAGTTCAAGCTGGGGCTCTCCATCGTATGAAATCTCAAAGTACTCAGTATCTTCGCTGGTGCAGCCTGAATAGCCCAGATTACGCCATGGTGATACCCTTGCTCTTGCATATCGGCTGGAGTACTTGGATGAGCAGCACTTAGTAACCAGAGTTAAGTTGATGTTGACAATGTCATATGGGTTGTAAAATTCTATGAAACCATATTGATGAAGTAAAGCAGCATTTCCAAAGTACCATATGTATTAAATACCTAGAATGGAAGACAAGAAGAAACAAAGTTGCATTATGAAGTTGGTTCTCCACAGAAGAGCACAGGGTTGCCCATCAATGTAGGAGCCTAACAGAGATCCAACATAACTATATAAAATGATCATTTGGACCTCCAAATCAATGGTAAGTTGGAAACTGTGCATTGCCTCCCCTGCATTGACATCTCTCACAATAATCATTTCCAAATCTTCATCATAATCTCCTGCATCTTAAAAACAAATAACAGTAATAAGTGAAACTCTCCACCAATCACTTAAGTCTTAAATAGTTCAAACTTCTAGTGATGTACATGCATACGTTCATGAATATAAACCTGAATGGATGTTGCTGGAATTTTCTACATGACTGTTCAACGGCAGAAGCATTGCTTGATGCTGATCATCATCATCCTCACTGTCTGAATCTGCGGTGTCTGACACTTTAGTGAAGTGGACATGTTCACCGCCAGTCTTGTGATTAAAACTGACAACCAAATAGCATGAAGGGCATTTCCACTTTAATGTTCAGGCCACCATACTTCACCACTATGTAACATAGCTGACCAAATGTATGCAAAACTGATGCAATATTTCCAAGATAACCAGGTAAAATAAGATGATCTAATTATATGACAAGATTGTAACTTACCGGTCAGCCAAGGGAACCATTCCAGATCCATGATAACTACCTATTTGGAAGGATCTTGATGAAAAAAGACTCTTGGCAGAGAATTATTTCTCCAGGCTAAAATCATCCGGGTCAACCTCCAGTTGTCCTGACGAAATGAGCAGCTCAATGCATTAGTTCCGGTCCTCACAAAGAAATTGCCTGTCTTGCTTCACTATTTGCCTAGAAATTTGCCGTTTTTAGAGTCATCTCCATGCATAGACACGAATAGCAATTTGAAAGAAGATTAAATGAAACTATTTCATGTTGTTTCACAAGAAGGTGGAACTTTGCTGCAATACAGCATTAATGCCATTAAACACAGTCTAATTAGGTCGTATTACAAAATAATTTCGTGCAACTCAAACTAGCCAGCGAGTGTAAGATGGACCAATCCATTCCCCGACCACAGAAGAACCAAAATCGACTGCATTGCAACATCAATCACAACTGATAGATACAAACATTGCAACTTATTACAAAGAGGAGGTCTCACACCGTATCGAGCTCAGTGCCGGCAAGGAGGCGCGCGATCGTACATGACGGCGACGGCGAGAGCGAGGGTGACACTGTCATGACCGTGAGGGATCGCGTGGAGTCTCCGAGTCTGCCATCGGACGGCTGAAGGCATTTCAAATGAGTCTGGGCGCTAATTACTGTAGCGGTAAAGAATTGTCGATGTAATACAGTAAAAGTGAGGCGGTAGCTAACTGAAAGGTGAAAAGTTTGTTAGAGGGAATCAGAAGGCTATATAATAGCAGTCTGGATTGTTGGGCAAGTTGTTGAGAAATGAAATGAAGAAATTCCCCATTTTACTTTTGTGTCGTTCTCTTGTTGTGCTTGCTTCTCCTCTGTTCTTCATGTTTCTTGCGTTAAATCATTATTTCTTTCGCAGGTGCGTGACCTCACGTCCCCAACGATTGTTGGCGGCCACGGGCTTACATATGGTATCGATTTCGTTCTTTCGATCTTCTGCGTGATTTGGGAGGAGTGATGAAGAATTCTTTGCGAAATTATCCTTTCCACGTTTGATGGACAGAGTCGAGTTGTGGCGTGAAAAGTGATTGACTCTCGTCGATCGGTTTATTACCGACAATAATTAAAAAGGCTAATATTGGATCGGAAACTTCGATGGTAGCACAAGACACGAGAAATTATCTGAGTTCGGGCTCTCGAGTGGAGATAATACCCTAGTCTGTGCTCTGGAATTATAGTGGCTAACTTATTTCGATGATGTTGTATGATGTTCTCCTCCGCCCCTCCTTTATATATGAGGAGGCGGTTACAAGAGTCCCACTTTCGGATCTGAGGTGGAGATTATATCTCTTTTCTTATCCGTTATACATGATAGCGGCTAGGATTACAATTGTATCCTCCTATAGCGAGGTTGGTTTCCATCTTGAGGGTTTCCTTGTTGCGCATGGCGGCTGCCTCAATACCCATCTTCATGTAGTCGGCTTGGTCCATCCCCTCTGGGTGGTCCTCACGGCCCGCCATCACAGAGATACAGGGGTCCATATCTCCTGATGGCCCCAGTGCTTTCTGCGATCGAGTTCGAATGCTTCTGGTATAACCCAAGTGATCACGCTCCACGCAGAGTGTCTTCTAGTTCTTGATGTAGTTTCGACTTGTTTTCCTTTCGGTAGGAGTGCCCATTGTAGGCAAAGAGATCGTGAAGGACTCAATAGAGCTCCGCGTTGAATTATATCCCATCTGGTCATGACATCACGGTATCCCAATCGATATAACACCAAAGCGCTTTTCCAAAGCCCTCCGGTCTCTCTTTAAACTCATTAAATGCGAAGTTCTTTGAAGTCATCGTTGAGCGTTGGCCCATGGGTGCGTCGCATCAAATTTAGTACGACGAATCATGTATATGAAGCGAACTTAGGCAATGTAAAGACAATTCACTTTCGGTGTGGTGTCCAGTTGGTTTATGTATAATTTTAGAGTTTTTACTCCTTTTTCTTATTGATTTTGAATTCATCCGAGTGGTTTTGACTCTTTTTGTTTAAGCACTCTGCTGAGCTAGTCTAGCCCTAGGCGTCGAGTCGGCTCATGGCTCTTGTTCGAGACACGCATTTTGGGTGACTAAAGTTCGCCATTTGTGGGGTCGAGCTTCACAAGCGGTTTTAGCTTTCAGTTCATTTGCAATCGTTAAGTAAAAGAAGAAAGACAACTCGGAAAAAAAGATGTCTTTATCTTTACTATTGAGTGTAACCCCAGACTTCTTTAGCTTGTTGTGGATCAACTAAGTAGCAAGTCAAAAATCAACAATTTTATTCATAATGACAAAATTAAGTAAAAGCGATTTAGGCGCTTTATGCTCCATGTGTTCTTGGCGATCATCTTTGTCCTTGCTGGTAAATGCGCAAGCATAAAGCTTCTTGATCGAAGCGTAGATGGCGCTTCGATGCGCGGCGTTAACTCTGGCGTGGCTTCGCGGCGTGCGAAAAGTAGCTCTCGTGGCCTTTCGAGGCTGTAACCGTGCGAAGATTGGCGCTTCGAAGTAGCGGCGTGACTTCATCGGCGATGCCGAGATTGGCGCTTCGGGCGACCGCGATCTTACTACGCATGCGGTTCTTACTCCTTTGCTTCTTGTCCTTCTATTTTGGATGCACTCGGCTAAGTCTTCCGCGACTCACGAAAAAAATTCGGTCAAAAAGCACGATGCTTTCGTTCGTGGCAGGCCTTGGGCTTTGGAGTTCACGAAAGCAACGAAACAAAAGCCTTCTCGTGAACGAGAGATTTTCTACCGACGGCAAGTACTTGACGAGAGACCTAGTTGAAAACTTTGAGACTTCTTCATGGTGCCTCCGCAAGAATTCAAGCGAAGGCGAAGCTCAGTGGCAGCAAAGAAGCGCCGAGGAAGCGGAGACAACAAGCGCGACATCGCGGGGGTCGATCACGATCCTTTGCATGGAAATGGTACTTTTTCATTGGTAGGAAGAGATGAATTCTGTCGGTCTTTGGAGCACGATTTACGCGGGGCGGCGAGCGCAGCCGACGATCCGTCGAGAATGAAGATGAAGCGGCTCCTTGCGTTGCGACAAAGAAGATCGGCGATGGTGGATCGGCGCGATGGCCGGTCGGTTGTCGGCGACAAATGTCGACGGCGTGATGGTACTGGCGGCGGCAGGAGAAGCGGCCTTGTTGGCGAGCAGTGGCCGGATGAGGAAGGCGAGCGGCGTCGATCCGATCGATGTTTTTTGCGATTGATCTGCATTCGAGCAGATTACATGTGATGGCCACAGGCAGCGAAATTGATCTTAACTTATGACTCTACAGCGCCAAACCGTGGTTTGTTCCGACAATAATTAAAAAGGGCTAATATTTGGATCGGAAGCTTCGATGGTAGCACAAGACACGAGAAATCATCTGAGTTGGGACTCTCGCGGTGGAGATAATACCCTAGTCATGCTCTGGAATTATGAGTGGCTAACTTATTTGCTGATGATGTTGTATGATGTTCTCCTCCTTCCCTCCTTTATATAGCGAGAGGAGGCGGTTACAAAAGAGTCCCTCGGATCTGAGGTGGAGATTATATCTCTTTTCTTATCCGTTATACATGATGGCGGCTAGGATTACAATTGTATCCTCCCTATGCGGTTGGTTTCCATCTTGGGGTTTCCTTGTTGCGCATGGCGGCTGCCTCAATACCCATCTTCATGTAGTCGACTTGGTCCATCCCCTCTGGGTGGTCCTCACTGACCGCCATCTTGAATACGGAGTCCATATAGTGCATTGACTACTTTCAGATTTTCAATATCCCTGAAGAAATGTGGGTGAGGGCGGCGACATTACACATGGAGGGTAATGCGTCTCGCTGGTTACAAGTTTATAAGTCTCGGCAGGGTTGGGGTGACTGGAGTCAGTTTATGCAGGCTGTTGAAGAAAAGTTTGGGGCGTTTGATCATCGTCAGTTGTTAGATGAATTGGTTCAAATTAAGCAGCAAGGTACTGTGGCTGAATACAAAGCACAATTTGACGAGTTGATGTTTGAAATTTTAATGCATAATCCTTATTATGGAGAAGAAATGTTTGTTTCCCATTTCATTCGGGGGTTAAAGATGGAATTACGCAGTGCTGTTTATAGCCAAGTACCAGAAACTGTGGATCGAGCAGCGTTACTCGCTCGGGTCCAGCAAGATGTATTGGATCGGGGGAAATACTGGAAACAGAAAGTCAGGGCTGCTCGTGAAGCTTTTCCTGTTCCAAAAACCGACAATTCGGCTCCTCCTGTGAAGGCTGGGCAGGGTGATCTTTGGCGCGCCCGTCAGCTCCGTGAATACAGAAGAGCAAATGGTCTTTGTTACCAGTGCGGCGAAAAGTATGATCCTACCCACTCCATTCACTGTAAACAGAAAGCGCCAGCTCAACTTCAAATGCTCACACAGGAAGAATCATCTGAAATTCTTTCTGATGCCGTCTTGGATTTACTGGAGACAACTGATCCGGATGTTGCTGCCGATTGCAATTTGTCTCTCACTGCATTGTCCGGGCTGGAGCATGGTGAGACTATCCAAATCCTCGCTTTAGTGAAGAATCAGACCATGTCATTGTTACTTGATTCTGGTAGTACTCATAGTTTTGTCAGCAGTTCTTTCTTGTCTAAGACTGGCTATACCCCAAGTCCAACTCGTCCATTACAAGTCCGTGTGGCCAATGGTGACTTGCTAGCTTGTGACAGTTGGGTTCCTCAGTTTCAATGGTGGTCGCAAGGGCACACGTTTGAAGCTGATTTGCGAGTTTTACAATTGGGTGCTTACGATGCTATTCTGGGCATGGATTGGTTAAGCAAACACAGCCCTATGCAGTGCCATTGGAAGGAGAAGGTGGTTGAGTTTGATCATCATGGTAAGCGGGTTCGTTTACAAGGCATTCCGGCTCAGAAACTTGCTGAGTTTCATTCGGTTTCGTTGGATCAATATGACAAATGGCGCCAAAGTAATGATATTGCTGCAGTTGCTCTTTTAGAACCATTTGTTACGAACAAAGCACCTATTCTGCTATTATTCTGGCAATATTACAACAATATGAAGCAGTGTTTGCTGATCCTCAGCATTTACCTCCTAACCGGGACTATGATCACGCTATTACTTTGGTTCCTGGAGCTGTTCCTCCCAATTCTCGACCCTATCGCTATTCTCCACTACATAAGGATGAAATCGAACATCAGGTAACTGAAATGTTGGCTTCAGGCATTATTACTTCCAGTGTCAGTCCTTTTGCATCTCCTGTTCTTCTCGTCAAAAAAAAGGATGGCACATGGCGTTTTTGTGTTGATTATAGGTGTTTGAATGATTTGACTATTAAAAACAAATTTCCAATGCCTGTTGTGGAGGAATTACTTGATGAGCTTGCTGGCACTAAATATTTCTCTAAATTGGACTTACGTGCGGGTTATCATCAAATTCACATGAATCCGGCTGATGAGGAGAAGACAGCCTTTAAAACCCATCAAGGTCACTATCAATTTAAAGTGATGCCGTTTGGGTTGACTAATGCGCCGGCGACATTTCAGTGCATCATGAATTCAATCTTGCAACCTTTTCTTCGGAAGTTTGTATTGGTTTTTATTGATGACATTTTGATATCTGATCCTAATTTGGAGACACATGCGAATATTTAGCATTGGTCTTTAGATTTTATTGACCAAACAATTGTTTGTGAAGCGTTCTAAATGCACCTTTACTCGGCGCCGGTTGGAATACTTGGGCCATATTATTTCGGGAGGGAGTACAAACTAACCCTACCAAAACACAAGCCATGTTGGGTAGCCTGGCAAACCAATGTGATGAGTGCGAGGGTTCTTAGGGCTTACAGGTTATTACGGAAATTTGTTCGCAATTATGGTCTTATTGCTAAGCCTGACACAACTCCTAAAGAAGGCGGCTTGCTTGGGATATAGCGGTGAGGATGCTTTCCGCCGCTTGAAAGCAGGCCATGTCTACCACTCCATTACTCAGATTACGATTTCACCCAACCGTTTGAAGTAAGCGATGCATGCGATCAAGGAGTGGGGGTTGTACTGATGCAACACGGGCAACCCATAGCATTCTTCAGCAAGGCCTTGGGTCCAGTACATAAACATCTCTCTATTTACGAAAAGGAATTTCTGGCGCTCATGTTGGCAGTAGAAAGATGGAGGTCTTATTTGCAGCGTCAAGAATTCATCATTCGTACCGATCATAAGAGCTTGTGTTATCTGGACGAGCAACATCTTCAATCCGAAATGTAGCGTAAAGCGATGACTCGCCTTATGGGGCTTCAATTCAAGATAGTTTACAAAAAAGGCAAAGAGAACGTTGCAGCTGATGCTTTATCCAGAGTGGGACACTTCATGTTGGTTCAAGCGGTTTCAGAGGTGCGTCCGGTTTGGATACAAGAAGTACTTAATTCATATATGACTGATCCGGTTGCTCAGGAAAAGCTTGCTCAGCTTGCGCTGCATAGTCCAGATGTGGCGGGCTATACTCTCCGGCATGGATTGATTCGCCACGGGAATCGAATTTGGATCGGTGAAAACTCTGCCCTGCAAACGAAACTTATTGCTGCTTTCCATGACAGTGCGGTGGGTTGTCACTCCGGGATACAAGCTACGTATCAGCGCCTCATAAGTTATTGTTGGATGGGTATGAAACTTCTTTGTTGAGACTTTTGTCAAACAATGCACCATTTGTCAGATGGCGAAGACTGGACGCAGCAAGCCAGCCGGGTTATTGCAACCCTTACCCGTCCCTCAGGCTGCCTGGCAAGATGTGACTATGGACTTTATTGAAGGGTTTCCCAAATCAGATGGCTATAATACAATCGTGGTGGTGGTCGACCGCTTTTCCAAATATGCACATTTTGTAGCTCTTAAGCATCCTTACACTGCTCCTCAGGTGGCTAAAGTTTTCTTGGATCAAATTGTCAAACTCCATGGCGTGCCCCAAACTATCACTTCCGATCGTGATAGAATATTTACCAGTTCATTGTGGCGTGAATTGTTTAAAGCTTTGGATACTAAGTTGCAGTTTAGCACATCTTATCACCCCCAAACCGACGGGCAAAGTGAACACGTGAATCAATGTTTGGAGATGTATCTCCGATGTGCTATTCATGCTTGTCCGACCAAATGGCATAATTGGTTGTCTTTGGCAGAATTTTGGTACAATACCAACTTTCATACTGCTCTTGGTAGTTCTCCGTTCCGGGTATTGTATGGTCTGGAGCCCAATTATGGTTTAATGCCTCCTATGGATATGGTGGATTCTGCGGCAGCCAAAGAAATCTTACACAGTCGGAGCTTTATACTGATTGGATTAAGCAACAGTTGGCTCGGGCACAACATCGCATGAAAATGCAAAGTGATAAGCACCGTCAGGAACGGCAGTTCCAAGTTGGAGAGCAAGTGTTATTGAAGTTAAAACCATACGCTCAATCCTCTGTTGTTAATGAGCCTTTTCCAAAATTGGCGTTTAAATTCTTTGGACCTTATTTAGTTACGAGCGTATTGGTCGGTGGCCTCTACGGTTGGATTTACTCGCCGAGGCGACAATACATCCGGTGTTTCATGTCTCTCAATGAAACCTTACACTCCCAATTATGTTCGGTGTTCTCTGAGTTGCCAAAAGGGTTGGAGTTGGATGTTCTGCAGTGAACAGGAGGAAATATTGGACCGTCGTTTGGTTAAGAAAGGCAAAGGCGTAGTGGTGCAAGTTACAGTGAAATGGACCAATTTGCCAGTGAGATCGCAACTTGGGAGGATCGGACTGTTCTATCGCCCAATTTCAATGACCATTTGCTTGGGCAAGCAAAGTCTCGAGGGTAATGTCATGACCGTGAGGATCACGTGGAGTCTCCGAGTCCGCCATCGGACGGTGAAGGCATTTCAAATGAGTCTGGCGCTAATTACTATAGCGGTAAAGAATTGTCGATGTAATGCAATAAAAGTGAGTGGTAGCTAAGCGAAAGGTGAAAAGTTTGTTAGAGGAATCGGAAGGCTATATAATAGCGATCGGATTGTTGGGCAAGTTGTTGAGAAATGAAATGAAGAAATTCCCCATTTTACTTTTGTCGTTCTCTTCTTGCCGCCTCGTTCTCCTCTCGTTCTTCGTGTTTCTTGCGTTAAATTGTTATTTCTTTTCGCTTTAGGTGCGTGACCTCACGTCCCAACGATTGTTGGCGGCCACGGGCTTCTGAGACACCCAGCTCATGGCGTCGAGCACGCTTCGCCCGTGGATGATGGCCACGAGGTCACCCTCGCGGAGCGCGGCGAGTGGGCGCACGTAGACTCCGCCGGCCTCGCTGGCGTCGAGGCGGAGAGCGTCGCTGCAGACGACGCCGTGGTCGCACATCCAGCGCTGAAGGAGCGCAGGCGGCTACGCGGACGCGGAGGAACTGGCGTTAGGGCTTGGGGTTTAGGGAGGGTAGAGATGAGGCTAAGCGGGGGAACTTACCTTGCGGTGGCGGCGGTCTATGGCGGCGTCGTGTGGTCTCTTGCCGTTTTGTTCCGGAGAACCAGCACTGAGGAATTTAAACTCCTCCCCTATCATCTCGGATTCAAACTTCAGAAGTCCGACAGAAATCCCACAACGGGGCCGCCATGGCCTACGGCCTTCCCACCGTCGGCGGTCGGGAGCGCCGATGATGGACCTGTATCAACGCTTCCAGCTGGCAGCGCCACGCGTTCCCAATGGGCTACGTGTGGTGGTAATGTGCGTGTTGCGTGCGGCCCACACCAAGTGCCAAAGCAGGCCTTTTGGTGGACTTCGCGAGTCGCGGAGCGCGGTCGGTGTTTCTCGGCTTCGAAGGCCGGAGAATTTTTTATTTAATATTTGTTTTAATTTTTTTAAAATAATCGATGGAAAAAAATTATAAAAATGTCTTTTTAAGGGGAAGTGTAAGGACTACTAGAAATATTCTATAGTGATAGAGCATAACTGCACACTGGAGGAAGCGGACCAGAAACACCGTAATATGACGTCTACTTGGATGGTAAATGTGTTTTATGGTCAAATCGTGAACAATCCGCACTTGCAGTCTCGATCTATTATCAGAGCCGTGGAGGAGAGGTTTCAGTATAAGATTAGTTACGGAAAGACATGGAGAGCAAAAAGAACAGCTTTGCAAATACGGTTCGAAATGTACGAGACTTCTTATGAGAATATTCCACACTTACTTAGGACAATATCACGTAGGAATCTTGGTACATTCATCGATCTTGCGGAGTTTCCCGCGAATGGTGTGTGCGTGGGTAAGTGGGTCTTGTAGCGAGCCTTCTTCTCCCTCGGTGCATGCATAAATGCATTCCGACACTGTCGCCTAGTCATTTGCATGGACGACACTTTCCTCACAGGGAAATATAAGGGCCAGGTTCTAACTGCAATCACGGTGGACGCCAACAACCAGGTTCAACCGGTCGCATTGGCCTTCGTGGAGGGGTAAAACACGGAGAGCTGGTACTGGTTTCTTGAAAGAGTCAAATTGGTAGTTGTTCAGGATCGCTCTGATGTATGTGTCATCCATGACCGACATGCAAAGTTGCTAAGACGATCGTGGATATGCAACAAGGGTCTGATGTCATGGAAGCAGCAAAGTGGCCAAACCTGAAGAGCATGTGGTACATGAGACACATGGGTGCTAATTTTTTCGCCAGTTCAGAAACAAAGAGCTTATAAACATGTTCAAACGGCTGTGTAAACAAAATCAGTGGAGGAAGTTTAACGCGCTATGGAGGACGTTGGATGAACTAACTAAGAAGCAATCACTGAATTCATGGGATGGCGCTAGTTCATCAAGGAACCCTATGATCTACCACGAGTATGGAGATGACCCCACAGCCTTATGTGTGCTCCCGACCGACGCACCAAACATTTGGCGTAGGTCGGAGACAGCATAAAGAGTTTCACGAACTAGATACGACACGAGCCGTTAGAGAAATGGTCCCTTCTGCATGACGAGCGCGGTTCCCATTATGAAATAATGACAACGAATCTGACGGAGATTTACAACTTGGTAATGAAAGACACGAAATGCCTTCTATTGGTGGGCATTGTTGAAGGTGTGTTACTAGGCACCCAAAGATATTTCATTGAGAAATATACGAACTCTGCTGCATGTGTGTTGGACAATCGCCTGCTGTACTCAACGATTGTATCTACCTACATGGCCAACAAGACACGAAAGGTACAGACACATCACTTGACACCGGAGAGTGGCGTGGAACGGAGGTACCATGTGCACTGCGGTGACCGAGGTCGCAGAGGTACCCATCGGGAGAGGACTTCCCATCTATGCATACTCCAAGCTGCTGACTGCGAGTGCTCCTGCCAAAAGCCACGCCTGCTGCACTTGCCATGCTCGCACGTGATTGCCGCAGCCCGAGACACACCAATCATATCGTCCGTACATCTCCCACTACTACTACAAGCAAAGTGTTCTCAACACGTGGCATCACGAGGTGTACGGGTACCGAGTGGATGGATCGTTTACAGCAGACCCCCCTCCAGAGCATCGATGGGTACCAGACATCCGAATATTGAAGCAGAAGGTCGGACGTCGAAAGACACGACGTATTAGGAACGATATGAACGAGTCCGAAGCGCGTCGTAATTGTGAATAATATAATTTTATTTCGTGTATTTGTAAATATATTTCTTTACTTCGTGTACTTCAATATGTACCAGTTATTTATTGTTCCTGTCATGTAATTTTTGAATCTATGTGTGCGATCGAACATATATTTAAATATGCAACATTTCATTACTTTTCATTTAATTTTTCATAGTAGTAATGTGTAACATTTACTTATTGTTCAGTTTATTTTATTTGCCTTTTACGTTTACTTATTGTCTAGTTTGTTTCATTTGCTTTCTACATTTACTTATTATCGAGTTTATTTTATTTGCTTTCTAATCATATATTTGCTTTGTACCCATGCAGGCACAGGCGCCGATGGCGGGAGTTGGGCATGTTGCTGACACTTGCCCTGAGCTGCTAGACCAGACCGTGGATTCGATCCTCCGGCTTAGGTTGTCCGCAGTTCAAGGCCGAGAGCTAGGGACACTGCGGCCTCGGGTGCCAAACGAGTTGCTTTGCATTGACCCACACTGGGTTCCATAGTAAGCTGCCAACTTTTTCTACTCTTTTATGTATATGTACTTACCTGTGAATGGAATTTTAATGACGCTACGCACTACGTGCAGGTTACGAGCGGCTAGCTTACTTTCACTCTGTAGGATGGTGGAGCAGATCACTGCCCCTGCGGAGGGCGTGCACGTCCCACGGTTCGGGTACGATATGTCCCTGCTGACTGCACTCATCGACCGGTGGAGACCAGAGACGCACACGTTCCACCTGCCATACGAAGAGATGGCTCCGACGCTGTAGGACGTTCTTTCCTCCTAGGACTCTGTCGGTGTTTCGTGAAACCGGCAAGTAAATTTGTAAGTTAAGGGGCCGCGCGCTCCCTCTCCTTGATGGTTGATTCAGGGAGCCCAAGATGTATACTGGTTCGGGCCGAATGTCCCTACTTCCAGTTCGTGTGGTAGTTATGTATTGCTCTAGGTGCGGTGGATTGCCTTTGGGTTACAAGCGAGGGCTCGAGATAGGCCTTGGCGCTCATCCAGTGAGAGGAGTGAGCTCAGAGCTCGGGGAGCTAAGGCCTCGAGCTCTAGGGCGTCCAAGGGCGTGCTAAGAGTGTTCGTCAGTATGATTGATTGTCCGTCGTCCGAGATCGATTGCGATCCCCTCACGAGGTCCTGCCTCCTTTATATAAGCGGAGGGAGCGAGTTATCTGGAGTTTGGAAAAAGAAAATAGGGTACGCTTCGCCGGAGTCGGTCTTGGTCTCGATGATGGCGAGTCCTGTTTGTCCCACGCCGGTTTGGTAGGCACAACGGGCAACGTTCCGTCGGGAAGGTGCGCTCCTGCCCTCTGTGCGTTTGTCGATCTTGTGCGACACCACGCTGCGCTCTGGCGTTGCCTCGGGAGGGCGCGTCTCTCCACTTCACATGACGGGGTGAAGGGACTGGCGCTTGACTTTGGCGGCCCCCATGGCCGCCTTGGGAATGAGCCACCCGACATGGTCGTCATGTCCTCGGGCGGAGTGACCACTCGAGGTCGACCCGATGGCGTGGCGGAGGTCGCCGAGTAGGAGCTCGTTGGGACCCCGACCTCGAGTCAAGTCGAGACCTCTGGGCGCCCGACCTCGAGCCGAGTCGAGACTGGGCGCCCGACCATGGCAGTCGGGCGCCCTGTGGGTTTGAACAGTAGAGGATCCTTTAATGGCCTAACGAGGCCTTGGGCGGCAAGACCTCAGACGGCCCATTTGGCGTTCCGGCCAATATTCAGTAATAATCCTATCTGTGAGGGGCGGAGACTTTGGTAATACCCCTTCCAGTACTCTACATCGCTGCCAATCTCGCCACCATGTCCAAACGACTGAAAGAGAAACGATCTTGAAATAGACGTATACCTTGCTGTGGGGTACCCCTTGGTATGAGTATTCGTCAGACTCCCCTGTGCGGGTGTTGTAGTTGTGCCGCACGACATCTTCGTCACGTGGCATGTAGAGTTTTAGGCGTGGTTCGCCGAGGTGCAGCGACACCCTCGGGTCGCCCCGTACGTGGCCCTTAGGCTGGGTGAGCGGCACGGACCGTCAAAGGCGTGGATGTTTCAGTTCACGGTTAGTACCTCCTTCATTGCAATCTAACAGAGACGCGCTAAGCTGCTGACAATATCATACCAAATGCTGCAGGCTGAGTTTATCCACCCGCACGCCGGGGAGGAGAACGTGGCACGCCACCTGAAAGCGTACCTGCTCTTATTATTTGGTTGAGTGATGTTCTCGTCCTCGCACGGGAGCATGGTGGACCAACACCTGATCGAGTACACCCAGTCGATCGCCGACACCCCGACGGATCAGGTAACACATTCCGTTAAAATCTCTTATGACAGGATATGTCTAACTTTCTTGTTGTAAACAGATGGTGCAATGGTCATGGGGCTCTGTCGTGCTCGCGGCGACGTACAGAGGTATGTGCGACACTATCTCTCGGGCGAGCAAAGCAGCGACGATGACGGGTTGCATCCTACTGCTGCAGCTGTGGTCCTAGGAGCGCTTCTCCGTCGGTAGGCCTCTGGTTGACACCGCGCCGTACTTACAAGACCTATACGACCAGCACCCGATGGATTGGCCCACCATGGGCCTCTACTGGGTTCGACGACAGGTATGCCCCTTTGTATCTTATTCCCCACTTTCATACTTTTATAACATGCACTACTTTTTATTTTCGCGCGCGGTTGTATGCCAACCGACAAGTTAGGAGGTCCTACTCCGAATTCGTTCGGGAGTTCGACAGGCTCCAGGACAAGGACGTGCGGTGGACACCGTATAGCGCGTACGATGTCCAGGTCTGAGCACCTTACAGGCTCTCTGAGCTTTGCTGGCGGGACAAGCAGTTCTGGCTCACCCGTAAGGTTCTTGTCTTCGACCTATGCGTGGAGGAGTACTCGTCGGACCGGGTGCTACCGCAGTTCGGCCTCTTCCAGTTTTTTCCCTTACCGCCTCGTCACGTTGTCTCACATGGCGCTCACAGGTACGTCTCTTCAGCACACTACTTAGCATTCCCGTGGAATGGATGTTGTATATAAATTCCCGTTTTTGCATTGCAGGATGACCCGGATGGGAGCTGCACTGGGCACTCAGTTCACGCATCGCATGATGCCATAAACACCGCGATTACAACGACGCTGCTGCGCGGACAGTCCGCCGAGACCGGCGTCTGACCATGACATGTACGACCAATACATGGAGTGGTTCGCGCCGCAGGCTTGGCTCAGGGTGGGGTACACACTAGCACCGTATGTCGCAGCTCAGATATCGGTGTCGGACTCGTACCCTTCACAAATGTCCCAGTGGGACATCTTCTCGGTAAGTGTCACAATCGAATCTCTATACGTATGTCTTTTTTTGTAAATTACCTCATATCAACCCGGCATTACATGCAGGTACAACTTGCAGCGGAGGTGGAGGTGGAGGCTACGTCCATGTTGACGTGCTTCCAAGCGGGCATCTAGATGACTATGTTGAGCTCGAGGCATCTTTTACGCGGGTCCGTGATAAGGCGAGGCGGATATGTGGCTTGGCCACCTATCGGGGGGGGGGGCGGAGACATCGTCGGACGCAGCGCATCGCTCCCCATGAGCCAGCACCTCCCCCTACTTGTGGAGTCGTGCCCGCACCTCCCAGTAGCAATCGTCCCCCACGGCCCGATGTCGCCCACTACGAGCCCTCGTGTCCTCCCGCACAGCAGCAGTGGGGACAGTAGGGTTACAAGGGCCAGTCTTCGTCTCACGCTCCACCAGGACCCCAGGGTGCTTTCGACGACGCGGACTACGACGACATCGAGAAGAAGGCAGTGTTCGACGTAGAGCAGTACCTGTCCACCGAGTGCCTCAGTCCCTCTCAGCTCCTGGGCACACCGTACTAGGACACACGTGAGTCACCGACAGACTAAACTATCCTTGTGCCGCAGGACCGGCCTAGGAGGGTCGCCCGTCCTCTGTCGCCACTCACGTACCCCACGGAATAGATCAGGATGTGTGGTCGTGACTTACTTATTGTACAGCTGTACTTTTGTAATTTCTTTACCTTCAACACTATGTTGTATAACTGTCTGAACTCAGTGCTTGCATTTTTTTAGCTTATCATTCTCAATTAGAAACGCGTGTGCCTTTTCCGATTTTCGCAATTTCGTGCCGGGGCAACGCCCGGCCAGCTCGCCCATAGATAAGTGGTAGCCCGCGTTGCGTAGGTCGCTCGTGATTTTTTTCGTATTTTCTGGACTGCATCCGGTGGGCCCCGTGATGCTACGAAAACCGCTAAGTGGTCACGATTTTTTGGGGTTTCGTGACCGCGTGTGCCTTTTCTAATTTTGCAACTTTGTGTCGGGGCAACGCCTGACCAGCTCACCGATAAATAAGTGGTAGCCTGCGTTGTGTAGGTTGCTCGTGATTTTTTTCGTATTTTTTGGGCCACATCTGGATAGGCCCTGCGAGGCTACGAAAACCCCTAAGTAGCCACGATTTTTGGGGCTTCGTGGCCGCGAGTGCTTTTTTCGATTTTTGCAAATTCGTGCCGGGGCAACGCCCGGCCAAGTCGCCCACAGATAAGTGGTAGCACGTATTTCGTAGGTCGCTCATGATTTTTTTTGTATTTTTTGGGCCATATCCGGTGGGGCCTGAGGCTACGAAACCCCTAAGTAGCCACGATTTGCGTGTGTCTTTTTCGATTTTCGCAACTTCATGCCGGGGCAACGCCCAGCCAGCTCGCCCATAGATAAGTGGTATCTCTTGTTGCGTAAGTCACTCATGATTTTTCCCGTATTTTGTAGGCCGTATCAGGTGGGCCCCACGAGACTACGAAAACCTCTAAGTGACTGCAATTTCTCAAATCAGAAGTTATTGCGGAAAATAAAGTAGACCACACTTTTCATGACAACGTAAAACTGGGATGTGTATCACGAACAAGGAAAATAATGATTACAACTTCACGTCTACTGAGTGGATCGAAACCACTTTCCTTTCGCCCATGCCTACGATAGGACTTCTCTGACTTGACGTGCCCTCTCTCGTTTCCTAAGGAGTCTTTGATCTTCGGAGTCGATCTTCATATCAAACCATTGCTCAAATTCACACACTAGCGGAGGCGACTACATGAAACATAAATTAGCAAAGTTTTATATACAAATATTACGAAACACGTATGATTGTTACCATCTGTCGATTCTTTAGGTTCTTCTCTGATGGGTCGAAGGCGTAGTTGCGGCACTTCCAATACCTTCTATTGCAAGTTGAAATTTCCCAAGAGCGGACAAGTCTGCAAGGATTTCCATACAGACACATCTGTGGGACAACACTGTGAGATAGGAACAGGTCTTGGTACGCGACGTTGCACGGCCGATCCGAGACGCTTCCCTCCTCCTTTGCTTTCCCATTTCCCTTTCCACTTGCATGCCTCGGCATTTTGAATTGATCCTCTATTTCTTTTTTTTCTTGCTTTCCTTCTCTTCTCTGTTCTTTTCTTTCTTCCTCTTTCGCTGCTGGCTTTCCGAGACTGCGAGCGAGAACGAAGGTTATAAAGGGTAGATATCGCTTAGATATGGAGTGATCGCCCCATATTAGGATGATATTTACCTCGGGCAATGTGCCTCCTGATATTTTTACAACAGGTTATTTTTTTGCATTGATTATATCAAAACAAGATTTAAAACAAATATTAAATAAAAAGTTCGATCGTCTCTACATCGGGCGACCAATTATCCGTTTTAAAATTTTCAAATTTTGCCATTACCTGTCATCGGCCTTGCCTCCTATCGCCCCAGTATAGGGCGATCACCCCATACTGAGGCGACGGGAGATATTTTTATAATTTTTCATGTCGATTATTTTTGAAGAAAAATTTAAAACAAATATTGAGTAAAAAAAATTCAGAGACAAAAGAATGACAGTGGGCTAAAGAAGCTTTGCAATGGGCATACGTAGCCCTGCATTGCTCAAAACTCTTTCTTTTTTGAGACGCAAATGGGTTCTCCTTACGATGCATATTTGGTTTCAGAAAAACAAGATTCTCTTGATGATGCGTATTTGGCCACGGTCACGGAGCCACCCTGTCAGCGACTCTCATCCTAACAAGAAAGTGCCAATGTATCGGGGTGCGTCGCGGTGTTCAGCGCGTGGTGCTGCGTTGTACGGCTGGCCTGCAAAATACGTCAAATCATCTCAGTCTACGTACCAGGAGCTTTAATTGTACTCCACCGACTAGTACGCTGTGCCACGCTCAATCTCAGTCCTTGTGTAGGCCCCTGAAACGTACTTGCTACCCATAGCATTGCATCATGATCGGAAGGAATCTCGAGGACGTTGGCCAGCCCACTTGTACCCGTCACTGACACAGCCACTTGTCTCTAGCCTTCTTTAGAGCTGGGTTCGGCGGCCGTGTCGGGCCGCGATGACGCGTTATATCGAGACCATTTTTCGTGACTCCAGCGGCACCGGTTTTTGTGAAAAATCATACGAAAATCGTTAAAAACCGAACGAATTGTAATTTCAAACCAATTTGAATCCGGACCAGACCCACGAGCGAAAAACCGCTCGGTTTTCGCGAAAAACCGAGCGGTTTTTGTGAGAAACCGCAAAAACCGAAACCGTAAGGAAAAAATGTAAAAAAATCTTGAAAAATTTGTAAAAATACTGGGAAGGCTAAATTATAGTAAAAATATAATAAATATATAAATAAGTTATGTGAAGACATGAAAAAAACTCTAGAATGATCTCTCCTAAATTTGAAAAAAAATTGACAAGACCTTTGCTATATTTTAGACATTTGGAAGTTGTAAATTATACATTTGACAATAATATGTGAATAAATAATCTTCCATTGCAATATTACAATCACACAAGTGCAAAAATAGGCATTTACATGACCACATAGTAAAATCTTGCGCAATTTCATTACCATTCAATTGTCAATACCATTTATGTTATAATATATTTCAATTAAAGTTGTGGAGTAGGCATAGCTCCGTAATTCTTGTACTGTCACAAAAATGCCATGTTCAACCTACATGAACGGAGTGTCAGACTGTCAGTACAAAACGCCATGTTGGACCTGTATGGACGTTATGTTAGTAACTTAGTATAATATCAAGTTGCAATGAAATGAAATATGCAAATGAAACATGTACTGCCAACTCAGGAGCATCTCATATGTATGAGCACTTTGCATTTTTGGATGCTACATTGTTGAACAACTGAATATCGTTGGATTTCCATAATGCTTGACAAGTAGACAAGCCACTTTCTTGAAACATATGAAATGGGATTTCAGGAAACTAAAGCAGAATGTGATCTCATGATTAATAATTGTTCGTGCAAGTTCATCTTTTCTATTGTTCTTCTCCTTATTGAACAATAAATAAAAGTTTCCTGACAGTGCAATAGATGGCGCGATGGCATGAATATAAGTAGTCATGAAGTGCCTAATGCAAAGAGACAAAAGGGGGTCATTAGCTTAAGGATTAGTAACCGATTATTCTTCGTCTGTCCAGGAAGGCATGAACAAGTAGTTCTAGTGGTCTTTCTTCGCGTTGCCCAAATCACATTTTCAGATCAAACAGTATTTAATTGGGTCAAATTTGACAAAAGCATGTGTATACTTCCCCGGTGCCAAGTGCCAAACCTACTAATTAATATATCTAGTGTCTTTTATTTAGCAAGGATGCAAGATCTTGCCAAACCTTGCATCTTCCATTTCGAGCAAAGCAATAACATAATCCGTATGAAATCAAAGCAATAACAACCTATATTACGATATATATAGTACATACAACTACCTCAAATAAATCCGAGCTAAACCTATCGAAATCAGAGCTAAATCGTTCAAAGCCGAGCTAACCAAACAATTAATACTAATTTTAGACTTTGAATGTATTAAAAAAGTTGTATACATTCGTTTTTTCAAAAAAAATTTACACCAGAGCTCATCAAACAATTAATACTAATTTTAGGAATTTTTTGGATAAATTTTTCTAAATTTTTTGAATTTTTTGAATTTGGATTTGAATTCCGGCGAGAAACCGTTAGGCTTCTATTAATGAATATGCATGGCGAAGACGAGGCGGTTTAAGGTTTCGCGGTAATCGCAAAACGTGAACCCCGTTGTGTTTATAGGTCTGGCTTGTCTGTCGTGAGCTGCGCATAATTTATTTATGTTTCGTCTTATACCGTATTGATTCAGATTTGATCTATTTATCATATTATGATAAAAAAAATGAGTTAAAGATATATAAATTTACGATAGTAGACACAAAAGACGAGAAAGAGAATAGGGGAGACCGAGAAGAGAAATTGAAAGAGAGATTGAGAGATGATTTCCTCTTACGGTTTCTCTCAGGTGTCAACGACGGAGGTAGCGTCCATACTGTTGGATATGTCTTTGACACTCATGTTCTGCGAGTTGATGACCTTCATACTGAATTTCTTCCTTATACCTTAAGTCGTCGGGCCTGACAGACTATGTTTGTCGGTGTTTCGTACAACCGGCAAGTAAATTTGTAAGTATAGAGGCCGCGCGCTCCCTCTCTTTGAATGGTTAGACGAAGGGAGCTTAAGATGTATACTGGTTCGGGCCGAATATCCCTACGTCCAGTTCGTGTGATGGTTTTGTATTGCTCGGGGTGTAGTGGACCATACGGGATTACAAGCGGGGCTAAGAACAGGCTCTTAGCGTTCGTCCAAGTGGAGGAGCTCGGGGTGTTCATCTGGGTCGGATGGTTCGAATGTGGATGCGAGTGCGAGTGAATGAGAGGATGCTACGAATGCTCGCTGCCCTTCCATGAGGGCCCTGCCTCCCTTTATATAGACGGAGGGGGCAGGTTACACGGGAGTTTAGAGAAAAAAGGTAGGGATACGCTACGCTCGAAAGTCCCGATCTTTGGTCCCGACAACCGACGAGTTCTCGCTCATCCCATCTTTGGGTTGATAGACACAACTTGACGGTGTCTGTTGGGAAAAGCGCGCTGCGCCTCGTGCGCTTTGTTGAAGCGATGACGCCGAATCCGCGTCGCGCTCTGGCGCCGCCTCGGGAGCGAGCGTGTCTCCCTATTGCGCATGACGGGGCGAAGGGACGGGCGCTTGACTCTGGCGGCCCCCTGGCCTCCTTGGGAAGGAGCCACCTGCCCTAGCATGGCCGTTGTGTACATAGGGTAGGTGACCAGCCTGTGGTCGACTGTCGACGTGGCGGAGGCTGCTAAGTCGAAGCTCGTTGGGGCCCCGACCTAAAGCCATGTCGAACTGCGAGTGTCGGACCAGTGTCAGGTCGAACTCGCGAGGCGTCGGACTCGAATGTCTGGATCGGAGCTCATGGCGTCGCACCAGTCTAGGTCGAAGTTCCCTTGGTGGGCTTGACTGAAGCCGGGGACCATTCGGGACCCGAGGAGACCCATAGCTGGGCCCAAGACGGATCATTTTGTGTTTCAGCCGATATTCAGTGATAATCCCATCTGTGAGGGACGGAAACTTTGGCAGTACCCTTTCGGCACTCTGTATCGCTGCCAATCTTGCCGCTATGTCCGTACGACCGAGATGGATACGATCTTGAAATAGATGTATACCTTACTATGGAGTACCCTGGTATGAGTATTCGTCAATGCTACAATATCATACCGAACCGAGTCGTCCATCATACCCAATCCTTAAATCCAGTACAGCATATTTCGTGCAGAGTTGTACCAATCGTGCCTTAGGCCACGAAAAAAAAAGCCTGGCCCAAGTTTTCACCTAGCCTTATTTCCATTGGCTGCTCATTTTTGAGCCACATAGAGCAGCGGCAATAAGCCGATGACTGAAGGAGCGGACAGCTGGAGAAAAAGCAGAAAACCCCTGTTTAAAGAGCTACTATCATTGGCCCAAGGGGCACATCAGCTGCGTCGGCCCAGGCCTACGAGCGAACTAAGGTCAGAGCTGAACCAAACCTCGCTAACAACAGACACATGACACAGGATGCTTAGGTCATTCCGGTTTAGCTGAGCTGAGGTGCGTTTTAACACGCCAGCCGCGAATGCCGGGTTGATTAGGTCAGCCGTTACAAAGTCCTCAACTAACGCTCTCTGCTTTTGGCGCTACAACTGGGATTTGCATTAGCAGCAAGTTGTTAAACAAAGCACGGTTACGCGACGAGGAGGGTTAAGCGAATTATCTGGTGGTGTTCTGATCGGACGCATATCCTCTCCCTGCCTTTTGGCAGGGAGAACCCTGTAGCATGCTGTGTCGGAAAACATCGGTGGTAAACGAACCTTTTCTGCTGTAGCGAGTGGTCTCGGCTGTTCGTACGAGAATCAACGGCCAGGACGGGCCGAATGGCGCACGCCACAGTGTTCCCTGGCTTTGCAGGAGGCAGCGGATACGGTTCCGTTCTGATCGGACTTGCTCGGCGGCTGCTCGCATCGCATGCGCCCTCGGAAAGATTTCTCGCGTTGGGAGTTTCGTTCTATTACTTCCGTCGCCGTGTCCGTCCCTTTCGCGGCAGGAGGGCCCCGGCGTCGGGACAAAAGCGGCCCCAAATGGCTTGTCAGGCGTCGAACCGTATCCAACCAAAAGCAGTCTCAGGGTGGGCAGACGTGAGGAACCCCATAATTGTATCGCTGCTGATAAACAGGGTGCCCTGTGCCTCTGTCCTCCAGGCTGCTAGTGCCATGAGTGCGAGAATCCCGTAGGAATTTAGCCGGGACATAGAGCAGCACTTTTTTCGTCGCAAAATTTCCTTGTTACAGCGAGACTCTACTGCAGTCTACCCGATGTGAAATCGACGGTCTGGATGGAGCCCGGCAGGAAGAGCTAGTGAACATGGCAGGGGCAGCATTATGAATGGACCGAGAACAGCGGTCCTAGGTACTCCGTTCAGCGTATCGGAGTGTGTACTGTCCACACTTGAAGATGGTTTAATCGCCCGGCGGATGAGAGCTAGCGCTAGTACAAGGATATTTATTTCGTGTTTATCACAAGTCATATCGAAGTATCACTTCTACACTTGGCTGCAACAGGTCGCCTCATCTGTTCTCCGTCGTACGTAGGCCGCTGTACCGAACTAAATGCCCGGCCCAGCCTGCTCTGTCTTCGGGGTGTACCCTTCTTAGCCCAAGCATGTGCGTTGCGGTAGTACGGCGGTGGTTCTTCATTTGAGGAGATAAATGTGTGTTGCAGACTTGCAGTAGTACATTCATGTGTGTTTCCAGGTTTCACAAGCAAATCAAGTATAAATCTCAGGAGTAAGTGAGTAACCATGAGTCCTGCTTACACATACTACGTATTATGTTTGGCCTTCGATCACCTGAATGTTGGTTCCAGTCTTCCAGAGCAGACTGGCTCAACAAAAAGCCTGTGCCTTTTGCACATATGTATATGTGTATATACATGTATATGGATCTGGAGCTGAAAAGTGCGTCGTGTTGGTCTCTTCGTAAACCGGAAGGACCAACATGGCATAGTTAATTAGAGAGATCCAATGGGGGTTCTCCGGTTTGCCTATCCATTAGGAACTTTTAGGTGAAAGATCAGATAGAACTAATCAAGCACCGTGGATGCATTCTCCTTGGCGTCTTATGGTCATATATATGAAGATATGGAGTATGGCGATGCCTTTTGACTTCGGCGAATACAAGTCTGCATGCATGCCGAATTCAGTCCAGAAGAGTTTGAAGTTTCAAGTAGCTAGTAGTTGTCTTCTGTGCCATTAGGTTTCCTCGATGTCACCAGTACCTAATCTAACTAATTTTTGTCACGTTGCACGGATCAAATCAAAGACTAGACTGCTATGTTATGTTGAAATGCTAGCAAATTTGACCCATTACTCTCTTTTTTTTGCAAAAAAGATTTATTTATTTAAAAATAAATAAAAATAGCCCCTCTCCACGCTACAGTATCATAGAGAGGTGCATGGAAAATTGATTTCTGCGATCCTATGGCCCGAGAATGGGAATTGTCGTGGAATGGGGTGCGCGAAAATCGGCGGTGGAGAATCCACCATATTTGGATTTTTTGTGCTGAGGGCGCACTGCAATTGGATTTGTTATGGTGTGGTAGTCTGATAAATTCCACACTCTCCCTGCACATCATTCCTAAAAAGAAAAATTCCATAGAGACTAGTACTATAAAAAAATTTAAAGAGGCTAGAACAGTAAACAGTTCTATTAAGTTGCCCGAGCTGCATGCATGTTAGGCTGGTCTTAAGTACGCACGAGGAAATAATAGCGCCGTCTATGTTATTTGCCTAAAGTACTCCTTGTAACCAATTTGACATTGACTATAGCAGCATTAATCCTTCGATTACGTAACGTATGGGGCGGTTCAAAAGTTTGGTCTCCCAAGAACGCATCCATGCATGGCTGAATCAAACGCATGCTGAATTTAACAACCTTACTCTACTTACTTTAGAAGTTTACAAGAACATATAAAATAGTACAGATTACTATCATCTATATACTTCTTTATATCATATGGCATGTGTTAGAGGTAAACCCGGTAATGGAACAGCTTTGGAACCCAAATGTTTCTTGAGCTGGCTGACATGGAAGATGGGATGTATAGTGGCTTCTGGGAGCAATTGAAGTTCATAAGCCACTTCTCCCACTTTGCGAGTAATTCTGAAGGGCCCATAAAATTTAGAGCGAAGCTTGAGAGAACCCCTAAGTCCAAATGCATTCTGTCGATGCAGTTGCATTTTGAGGTAAACCATGTCTCCCACACTGAACTTTCGTTCTATTCTCTGTTTATCTTCGAAATGCTTGATTCTATGTTGAGCTGCCAACAAATTCTCTCTCAATCTTTTTAACATTTCTTCCCTCTCTTCAACTGTCACTCGAGCTTCCTCAGACACATTGCAAGGAATAGCAAGCTCTGCCACCTGAGGTGGATGATATCCATACAAGGCTTAGAATGAAGTTACCTTTAGAGAAGTATGGTAGGTGGTATTGTACCACCACTCAGCCAATGTCAGCCACATCATCCACTTCTTAGGTTCCAAGAACACCATACCTCTTAAATACGATTCCAAGCATTGATTTACCCTTTCGGTTTGCTCATCCGTTTGTGGGTGATAAGATGGATCTCTCTCTCTCTCTCTCTCTCTCTATATATATATATAGCCTCTTTTCTACTCTCGGGAGTAATTACTTCCTATGTCGTATCTTACAACGTACGGGGTATCTCATGCGACGGAGGGTATGTACGCGTAGTATACGAGTATATAAGATCATCTAGGTGGTATGTATATTTTTTCAGAGGTGGTATGTATATTTTTTTAACATACTCCTTTTTATATGCGTATATGAAGGTATTTGCAAAATACGCTAAAAATTATGGACTCTCTTGCAATTTTTTCATGTGGCTCACATTGAAGTATCTTATAATTAGTATATGAGTGTATCCAAAGTGATAAAGGAGTATTTCAAGTTCGTTTAGGTAGTATTTCAGAGGTGGGAGTAACTACACCCGGGAGTAAAAGATATTATTCCTATATATATATATATATATATATATATATATATATATTATATATATATCTAGGGAGTACATACTCCCACCTCTAATATACCACTTAAATAAACACTTTATACTCCTTTATCACTTTAGGTATACTTCAATAATAATTCTAAGATACTCCAATACAATATAGTTGAAAAAAATTCATGAGAACCTTTTATTTTTTTACTACATACCATTTTCCATATGTAAAAGGAATATATAAACAAATATTGCTATAAAGGGTGGACTTTAATGAAATTTTTCAAGGAACTCACTTTATAGTATCTTATAATTAGTATTAGAGTATACTCAAAAGGATAAAGAGGTATAACAACATCATTTAAACGGTATACTGAAGGTGGGAGTACATACACCCAGGAGTATGGAATCATTTTCCTATATATATATATATATATATATATATATATATATATATATATATATATATATATATATATATATATATATATATATATATATATAAATGAATGTTAGATTGTGATTACTTATCTATTAACTTGTTTGAAGATTTATACAACTTGTATTGAAAAAAAAAGCATAGAAGCGCTACTCTATATCATATAACAATAAAACTAAACACAACTTCTACAATGAATTGTTTTTTAAGTTTCTCTTTATATGAGATCCTACTATCTCTCAATTATGGTATAGAAAAAATATTTATTATAGGCAATACAACACAAATAATGATATTTTATACTATCTATATGATGGTCTTTCACACTATTGCAGGTGCCCTTACTAATGGGGCCATCATTTATTTGACTATACTATCAATTGCGCCGGCGACGTACGACAACAGTACTACATGGATCCTACCTTACTACTACGTGCACTTAATTCTTAAACTAAAGGTCTCGCCAGTAGTAAATAGTAAGTTCACGTGCAATGGAACCATATGAGCTATTTATAAGTTTTGTTACGTAAGATTTTTTATCATATATATAGAAAAAAAAAAGAGGAGGGGAAGCACAAAACACTATTATATATATAGGTTATTGCTATAAAATACACTTTTTTCATGCTGTTATTAAAATATTGTAGGCTCTCAGTTAGACAATCTTAAGAGATAATCCACCACAAAAAATTTCTTTAGTTTTATCTCTATGACATGAAAGAGTATATAAATAGCAGCCATTTTTACTGTTGTACATGTTTTAAGTAGATGTGTGAGATTGATTTCGATCCTGAGAGGATATCACTTCTCAACTGAAAAGTTCACGTAGCCTTTTACGGCTTATATACGAGTAGTAGAAAGGATTCTGGAACAAATGTGGACATTTCTCTCCATGCAAAGTAGTATTTCGACATGGATGGACACACAAAAAAAAAACTTTAATGATTGGCAAAAGGAAGGGTTTCCAAAAACTAGCGTAGATCGTTCTAAAATTGTCAACCGGGCGTGCTTAATTATAATTAGAGGTGCTAGCCACAGCGAAGAATGGGGTGATGGACCATGGTTCCAAGCTCTAACGTCCAAGCAAGCAAGACGTCCAGAGTGACGCATTTTGCAGTCTGGCTGGACAGCTAAGCGAAGTGGGGCGCACTGCATGAGTGGCGTCGCTTCGCACATGGACGTACGTACGGGCAAGCACGTGTGTGCATGCAAGCAAGAGCAAATTAATTAGCAGGATAATTATAAGCGCACACTGAACACTAGGGTCAAATGGTTTAACCTAGATCCTAATTATATGCGCCAGCTCTCCAAAGCATCTCTGTGTGTGTGTGAGAGAGAGAGTACATGTCGGTCGTACTGACGAGCAAATCACAGGTTGGCATCGCGTGGTGGTCTTATCACCGCTGTGCACACAACAGACTGAATCTGGATGGGGAGCCATCAGATCGGGACGATTTGTCTATGCCCCCCCGTTTCTTTAGTACTAAAGCATGGCACCAAGTAGTATAGTTAATTTTGATTAATCCGGTGCAGAAGGAGATACGATCGGCACACTGCACCACCAGTTCTCGTGATCCACCGGACCATCTATCGATCATCTGGTCGATCGACAGGATGCAGATGCCACCGGACAGAACCTCTCAGGATTTTCTGCCTAGGTGTCAGTTTTTTTTTTTGGTTGGGAATCACCCCTTTTTCACATGGTTGCATGCATCACAGTTACGAGACTAGCACAGTTGCTGTCACTGGATTTTTGTCGAATGATTCAGATATTGCCATGTTCCAAATAGGCAAATAGCGCATGTATATGTTTTAGATATAAGCGTAGTTAAAATTTTGAAACTTTAACTATCGATATCTTTTTTAATATTTACATTAGATAAACGAAAACCATATATATAGATTTATCTTAAAAAAATACTTTATTAATAATATTGTATTTTGTAAATATGTTTTAGAAGCCATGCCGATAGCAAAACGCGATGTATTTATGACAAAAAAGAGTATATACCTTGATCTGGGCCACTTTTACATGTGGCGAGTTGAAACAAATGGATATCACCGTTGGCAGTATTGAATTGCTGATCATTTACCTTGATCCTTGCTTTTTCCTTAAACTTGATCCTTGCAAGTTCACCATTAGGCACAGGCGTTAGGTTTAACCGAATATTTGATTTCGGTTTTCGGTTTTGTGAATTTGATTTATTGAAAAATGAAACGAAATATGTTTAGAAATTTTGAAACCGACAATTCGGTTAACAAAAATTGGGTTTGATTTCGGTTTTAAACCGAATTAACCGGAATTCACACCTTACTGGCAGTCTGGCACTAGCAAACAATAAGAACAGTAAACAATACAACAGGAGATAAAAGTAGTACATATAGCTAGCACTACCAAACCGAATTAACCAGTTCACAATCACCACAAACCGAATTAACCAGTTCACTAGTTCACAAACTCACGAACAGTGAACAATACAAGAACATTAGATAAAAGTAGTACATAACTACATATAGCTCAGCCTCCATCAGTCCTTTTCTTCATTTCAAGGGAAGCTGGGTCTTCCGAACTTTAGCATGGAAGACAGTATTGCACTGAAGCACTAATAAGGAGTATGTTTGTAATTCTGTCCCAGAATTGCCAAATAGTACGTTGCTACCAAACTTCATGGCAGATATCGCTGGAACTTCAAAGGACCATACAGATAAGTCGCAAGCACAAGCAATGGACCATACAGATCACACCTTACTGACTTACTCCATCCATCTTTCTTTTCCAGTTTCAAGCACAAGCAATGGACCATCTCCAGGATGAGCAATAGATGAAGAAAATGAAGTCAAAATCATACTCAAGCAAAGTGGGGCGGCACCTGGAGGGAGAGGCCGGGAGCTGGGAGGGCGTCGGCGGCGTGGAGGCGGCACACAGGCTGGAGGGCCGAGGGAGGCGCCTGCCCGTGTGGCGTCGCTTCCTGAGACAGGAGGCTGGAGGGTGGGCGGCACTGAGCCGGAGGGCCGAGAAGGGAGGCGGGCCTGCCCGCGCTGGCGTCGCCTGGAGACGGGAGGCCGGAGGCCGCCTACCCACACGCTGGCCGCCTTTGAGACAGAGGCCGGGAGGCGCTGGGCCTTAGAGACGCAGAGAAGCCGGATCGGGCGCTGCTGAACCCTAGCCCCTAGGGTTAGGGTGTGAGTTGTGTTGTTGTGTTGTGTGAGGACCGCGTGACCGTGACTCGTGAGGGGGGCCTGAGGCTGAGGGAATGACCGAGGGCCGCCTAGGGTTAGGGAATTACAGGATGTTTCGGTTATTTCGGCTAACCGGACCTTAAAACCGAATAAACCGAAAAACAATCGGTTATCTAAGGTATCTAACCGAATCGACAACCGAATTAGTCGGTTTCGGTTATTTCGGTTTCGGGTTCGGTTATTTCGGATTCGGTTTTCGGTTTTCGGTTTATTTGCCCAGCCCTATTCACCATATTAAACGACGGACTGCTGGGCAGTGGAGTTCCGTACCGAAACCGTTCGATCATGAACTGCTTGCAAGTTCTACAGATGGATGGGCCACCGGAGAATGCAAAACGATGACAAGCCAACAAAACAAAATCAATCATAACAATAGCACGATATAGTCGCTACAAATTTTGATGCAAAATAGTTCCTTCTCGGCAAGTGACGACGCGGACAGATTTCATGCAGGATCGGACGTCGCTAGCTAGCTAGCTCTGACAAGCAATTATCCCTGGGCAGAGAACAGATTAAAGCCAAAACCAATTAATGGCCTAATTGAGAATCAAATAGCGATTGGAACATGCGATGGATCTAGGAGTTGGATCGGATTGGATTGCTGCCGCGCGTGCATGTGAAACGCCGGAGGAGGAGGAGGGCAGCAGTAGCACCGCAACACGTCTTGGCAAGTTGGCGTTGATCGCAATTCTTCTCGTCTCCCCAAACACATGCGATCAGATGGCGAGTTAGGAAAGTGATTTGTCACCACCCTAGTTAGCAGCATTAAAAACTAACTGCGATCTGCGGCATCAAATTAAGTAGGATTCAATTGTGCTTGTCGCTGCCCCGGAGGGCCGCATTAAATAAACAGCCTTATCGTATTCATCAACTGCCTTGGATATTTTATTCTAGTTTATCTTTTCAACGTATAAGCCGTGGATTCGGGCATGGGAGTATTGAGTTGGAGTACGTGTTTTGGCAGACGCCCCGTACAAAAACAGAGCTATACGGATGAACAAAACAAGCGTACAGCGAACAAAGTAAAGCTCATTGGGGAGTTCTATCTCGGTAGGAATTATGTCAAATTGGGGCTTAATTTATCCGCCTTGGGGAAGGTTATATACGACTGCAACGCCTGCAACAATACTTAATCTGAAGCAAAAGCATATGCAGACGTGTTTAAGTGTTGATGATAGTAGCGGGCAGGGGATAGCTCCAAATCAGATCCGGATGTGTTTTGAAAACCGTACCTTCTCTTCAGTGTAGATGTATTTCCATAACCAGTGCCAAACTGATTGGACTATTAGCTGGAGATTTGATTCAGTTGGAGAAAATTTTCCTTATTTGTCGGCCATGAATGCCTGACATACGCTTTCTTTCCCTTTCCTAATTTCCTTGTTCCGTGCCGAATTCTAGACCAGACTTGTAAGCCATCTCCGTGCCACGTAAGTCTTGACTGGGCCGGACTCCTGACGACAACCCTGATGCGCATTTGACTTGATCGATCCCATTCCCATCATTTAGCTCAACAGGAGTAGCGAGCGTCTCGTTGCTTGCATGCTAAGAAGACTCACGCGACTCTTTGGTCAATGTGAACCGCGTTTCGGTGCTGCTCGCTCCCATCTTTCCTCGAAGGCACGCGGCGGTTGGTGCGGTACGGAGAGCACGTTTGGGAGCTCGCACTGTATTTGGTTCTTACCAAATTGCAAATATAGCTTTCTTTTTAACCATCGAAACACACAACATATATCATATATCGCGCTCTGCTACCTAGCGGTAGATCATTGGCACAACAACGGCTTCATCCAGTGCAATAGCTTCATAACAAGCGTGGTAAGTGATGAGCCTTACTTTCCTGCCGAGCTCGAATACCGTGGCTGTTTGTCTACCACGATGGGTATGGTACCAACAACTGCTGCAGTATGGAAGTGTAGTAGACGAAACATATCATTTGCCGGTGTTTCTACGGTTTAGATTTGTAATTTTATTTAAAAGGCGATCAAAGATTAAAAAAAAGTGTAAAGAGAGTAAATAGGCTAAAGCTTGCGTCCCCCTCCCGGTGCATGCATCGTTGCATGGGCAGGGAAATAAATTTCGACGAAATTTTGGATTTTAGAACAGGGCATAATTTGAAGTACCGGCCAAATGCAAAATTTTGAAAAAAAAATGAATTTGCTATAGTAATTTCTATAATTTCGGGCAAATCGGGCGAAATTTCGGGTATGAAATCCAGATTTAATGTTTGGACAGCCGGTTTGGACCGTAATTGCATCAAAAAGTCATAAGAAGATGATCTTTGATGATAATTTGTGAAAAATTTTATTTTTTAAGACATTTTAAAATTTCGGTATAAGCACTGACAAAATTTTATAAAATTGAATAAGATTTTTCATGATATGAAAAATTTATGGTACCATATTAAGAAGTATAGGATCATACATAAATTTTTTAACTTCATTTATTATCTTTTAAAAATAAAAAACAGAATTAGCATAAACGAGGTAGTAACCATGTTGGAATTTTATAATTTTTTTTCAGGTTTGATCATGACCTAGAATTTTTATGAGAGATCAATAATTCCCTCATAAACATTGTATGCAATTTTCCAAAAATTTCAACCTGTTTTGTTTGCTCAATCAAAAATTATAAATGGTATAAGCGCGCACTCTGAAGTTCGAAAACTGTGAAGTACCATGTTCATATTTTTTGTGAACTTTTTATGGTTGATCAAGATCTAAAAATTTTATGAGAACATCATTGATGCTTTTTGAAAATGTAAATTTTTTCGTAATTTTTGGATGCTTGAAACAATGCAAAAAAAAGCTACTATGAAATAAGATTTCCACATTTTTTGAGAATTTTTATGGTTGATAGGGACCTAAAAATTTTATGAAAATATCATCAATGCTTTCCAACTATCGAAAAAAATTCATAATTTTTTCATGCTTGAAACTATACAAAAAAATAGTTACAAAAAGCGAGCGTATCACGTATCTTGCATGACCCTCCGATGTACACAATGCACACCAACTAAAAAGTCGTGAAAAATTCTGAAAAAATTGTAGATGTACTTCATAGATTACTCTACCTATGTATAAAATTGTAGATTCAAATTCATTATATATCAAGAGTTATAAAAAAGAAAATTGACAAATTTAAATTCTTAAAACTTGTCAATTTTCTGTTTTTGTAACTCTTGATATATAATTTTGATTTGAAACTTCATACATAGGTATAGTAATCTATGAAGTACATCTACAATTTTTTAGAATTTTTCACGACTTTTAGTTGGTGTACATGTTTTACAACAGGATAGCTTACAAGCATAGTTAGGACTTGAACCCAAGAACTTATGTTTGCTAGCTTTGAGATTTACCATTGAGCTAGAGGTGCTAATGTCTCATAAGATTGATATTTCCCTACATGTGGTTGCTGGCTGTCTCACTTTCCTCTGTTTGGCAAATTTTTTTGCAAGCAGATAGCAGCACTTTACTTTGGTTCTTGAGCTCTTCCAGCACCGAGATGACCTGATCTCTCCGATCCGGGCAAGCTCCGGCCAAATCCGACCGTCTCCGGTGAGCAGGGAAAAGATGTCAGGCGTTGGGAGCGAAAATTTGGGCCTAGCGAGCGAAATTTCGGCCGAAGCAAATTTGACAGGTAAGTCAAGAAATTTCTGTTGTTCTTTGTTATTCTTTGTTTAGTGATGGATGGATGCTGGTTAATTCATGGAAACGTACTAGCTGTTGATGAATGCTAATTGATTCATGGACTCGATGCTAGTTAATGGATGAAAACATACTGGATGGATGCTAGTTGATGGATGAAAACCCTTTTTGTGCTCTTCCTTTCACTAAAGGAGAATGCAAATATCAATGCTCATTTTCTTTTTGTCTTATGTGCGCTCTCTTCGTAGTGTATTAGTACAAGACTAGTGATTAATAATTTGGTAAACTAAATTACTACATGTATGAGCAGAAGATAATAAAATTCATATGAGAAAAAACTGCACAACCACAGTTTTCACCGTTGGATAATTAAATTCCATAGCAACAAATTTCACAGGTGAGTCAACTTTGCATTTGATTTTGTTCATGATAGTCTATACCTGCTATGACTCAAGCATTGGAAGTAGTAACAAAAGTTTTAATGATTTATCTTACTAGGTCATTGTCAATAACAACGAGGTGGCGTTTCAACCACAGTACTATTACTCGTATGTATGTTATGCAAATATACATTGATTTTATTGTGATGTAAATATATGATTTCTATATATATTTATATAATTTTGGTGAGTTCTGTTTTTGCACTCATGTATTATCGCCCTTCATTGTATGCAGATACAAAGCAAGTTTCTATTGACTACTGAATTACCTGTGGAGGGTTCTGTCAGGATGAAAGAGGAATACTGTCGACGATTCGGGAACCGATCCCCCCGCCGAGCTTACTTGTTGAATAAGGGATCAACCTAAGGCCCCTTTTCCGTGAGGGGTATAGCGTCCGAGATCCTGCCGAGCTACAGATCGAGGTGGTCGGGACAATCACAGCGAACAGGTGGAGGCTTTTTTGATCCGGTTCGGGCCTCTCGCAGGGGAGATAACAACCCTACGTCCAGTGATGGCACTAACTTCTTGAGGATGTATTACAATGTGCTTGCTCGAGGAGCCCTGGGAGGTTCTAAGGACTATCCTCCGGATCAGTAGCAACAAGCTCTATGTATGAGGAGAACAGGGAATGAAGTCGAACTTTGAACCCTTCGTGCGAGAAGGTATTTATAGGGGGTTACAAGCGACACAACATTTATTACAGAGGGGCGCGCCACTGTTCCGGACGTGGGTGGTGCTGTTCCCTTGCTTCCCGCCGGGCACGGCGCGACATGGGTACAGTGGGCGCAGATCCGCGGGCGTCAGATCATGGGCGTCAGGTGTGGCGCGCAAACCTTCGAGCCGCCGAGTAATTAATGCCACGTCGTCTTCGTGTACTGCGCCCGACTTTTGGGCGAAGCCCGAGGTCCTTTCGGCAGACCGGGCCGTCTGGTCGCGGACTCCTGAGCAGGCATGCTCGGGGGCGAGCTAGACGGAGGACGGGGGTTGGCCTAGAGGTCGGGCGACTCGAAGATCTTTCTTGGGGACGACGTCCGAGCATGGGCATGCTCGGAGGCCCCCGGGATGCAATGGTCGGCCGCTGTAATTTTCCAATCCACGACAAATACATTCAGGATCTTATAGAGATCTATTCTGTGATGCCATGAGTACATAATATACATTCTATTTTTCATTTTGTGATGCCATGAGTATATGATAACTCCATTACATGGATTATTTAGTTACACTGCATGCCTCTTTGTTTATTGCTGTAGATGGGATGTTCCGGCGCTTATTCATGATTTCTTACTTGGATGAAGAAATATTGGTATGTTAATTCCGCATTTTCAGTGGACACTAAAATCATATTGTAATAACTTGGATGAAGATATATTGGTATGTTCATTCCGCACTTTCGGTGGACACTAAAATCATATTGTAACAACTTGGATGAAGAAATATTGGTATGTTCATTCCGCACTTTCAGTGGATACTAAAATCATATTGTAATAACTTGGATGAAGAAATATTGGTATGTTCTCACTTGGATGAAGAAATATTGATTGATTTCAATTGTGACTCTCGAACTCCGAATTTCAGTCAAAATGCTGCCGAAATTTTGAACTTCACTGCCGAAATTACTTGGATGAAGAAATATTGATTGATTCCAGTTTTTGGTTTGCTCAATCAAATCTATGACTCTATGTAAGCACTAAGCACCGAACTTTATTTTTTATATTTCAAAAATCAAAGAGCGCAAGAACATAAATGGTATAGTGCTTTGTACGAATTTTATAAATTTGCTAGAGTGTGATCATGATTCCAAATTTTTATGAGATATTTAGAATTTTCTTATAACCCTTCTGTAAATTTTTTTACAAATTTTAAACCTTATTTTATCGCTAAAGCAAATCTATGTTTTGATTATCAGGCTTTTATCAGTACGTAGCACTGTCATAATTTTTGGAACTTCTTCAAGTATGATAATCATATGAAACTTTTATAAAAATATTAGTGATACATAAGAACCTTCCACAAAAATTTCCAAAATTTTCCAACGTGGTTTGAACTATTTTTCATTCTATTCAAATTTGCCGGTAAGGTTTTTATCAAGATAGTAGCACTCTATGAATTTTTAAAAATTCTTGAATCTTGATCACCATCCGAAAATTTTATGGAAATATTAATGATTCATCGGAATCATGCACAAAAATTTTTCAAAATTTTCTAACGTCGTTGGTACCATTTTTCATCCGGTTCAAACTTACCGGTCAATGTTTCATCTGCATAGTAGCAATATTTGAATTTTTAAAAATTACACAGACCTGATAATCACCTAAAAATTTTAAGAGAACATCTCTAATGTGTCAGGAACCTTAAAAAAAAATTCAAATTTTTTTGACATCGTTTGAACTATTTTTCGGTCAGTGCAATTTTGCCGAAATTTCGGTAACAAACAAACCGGATTTGAATTTTTCTTTTCGAATTTTGAACGGATTTTGTCCGAAATGATAAAATTTCGCTGAAATTTCGGATTTTGGCCGTGGGCGAAATTTTGTTCAAAACGAAATTGGATTCCCTGCGCATGGGTCCGTGCAGAGTTGGCAGTACGGCGACGTGGGACGAGGAACGGCGGGGACAGGACGCAACCGGATCGCCATCCTACACCGACGCGGCACACGACAGGATACGGAGGATCAGGTTGAGATCGTCGCGCGCCAGGCGCCGCACAGGAGAACATATGAGCCGCGTGCGTTTGGTGCGGCGTTAACGTTAGCCGTCGGTTCTGCACTGCCGCCTGCCGGGTTCGATGCGGCGAGAGCCGCGTCGGTTGTCTCGAGGCCTGCGAGCCATCGATTTCGGTTTCAAGGTTGCCTTCCGACGGCCGATGGGTACAGGAACCCTATTGTATTGAGCGATTTCATCTCTTATCCTCTCCTATGGCAGATTTCAATGTGCAGCAACAAGGATGCTCCAACCGTTAGACTGTCATGTGTCCGTCGAAGCCGTGTCTTACTTGGGGAAACTGAGTAGCACCACATTTGTCTACTTGGAAAAGCACATTTCGCCTGAAAACGAGCATTCAACCAACGGATCGGATGATCAGAAGAGCGTGACAAGTGCAGCAGGAACAGGGTCACTGATTTCGATCGAGTCGTGGGGCTCACTCCAGATGCGTGCAACCCTACTTCACGATAAGGACGATCGACGACGACGATTGAACTGCGGCCTTAGCCTGTAGGTACAGAATTTTGTCGTTAATTCCGGGCCATGTTTTATCATGCTCTCAGTCTCGGACTTACTGCATTCGATCGTTCATATTTGTTGGGTAAACACAGCCCATCCAGCAATGATTCGTACGCATTTTTGGCTGGCGCACGTCTTGGGTTATGTACGCGTGGATGCATGGTTGGCCAACTCGTGTGCCTTTTCGATCTTTTTCCGTGCCTCGCCGACCAAACTGTACGTGAATTTAATCGGAACTCGCACTTGAAACTTCAAACACGCGCCTATCGATTGCTTCATCCATGCGCGCGTTGTGCTCGGAAATCATATACTCCTCCTACGTACGTACCTGGGACCGGCCGGCCGGCAACACGTACGCTCTTGTCTCTGCCGCGCATGACAGCAAATCAAATGCCCTAACAAAACAAATGATTTTGATTCAAACACGTGTGTGGCATACATGCAAAGCCAGACCATTTCGTTCCTTTGTTTAATTTTCTTTTCATTTTCCCAGTAACCAACTAAGGCATGTTTGGATCTCGGCCAATTGTTAATTTGGTAAAAATTAGTCCTATCCATCCAAATAGCGCTAATTTTAGCCAACTTCAGCTAACAATTAGCCTATTAGGTAGTGAGAGTGAAATAACAATTAGTCCATCCAAACAGGTGAGGCTAATAGGTGGGCTAATTTTAAATTTTGGTAATGTAAAGTTAATTTTAATCAACTTAACATTAGTCCCAACGATCCAAACAATTAAATGGGCTGACCGATTCGTCTGTTCTACCTGTGGCCGCCAAACGTTCGTCTCTTGCTGCAAGTCTGCAACCAACTTCTCTCAAATTTGTGACGACGTCAGCAGCCGGTTAAACTAAGCATCGATACTATCGAACTAGACGAGCTTGTTAGCTTCAAAACAAAGTCCTGGTCGTCAGATTTGATGTCGTACCTTGAAGGGTGGCCAAACGTTAGGCATGTAGGCTAATTCCTAGTGATTAAACGCCAATTGTGTGATGTGAACATCTACAGCTACGACTTGTAACGAAAATACTAAAGTGCTACGCTATTTAATTTTACTTTTGAGTGACATGTTTCTCCAAAAAAAAAAAATGCATGCGCGTGTTGGAGGGTATGGTTGGTGAGCGACGCGAGTCGACAAAGTTGCCAACCAGTGGCCGGATAGGTCGGTTGTAACTTCTCTCCCATCTCTAGCCATCGCCGTCAGAAAGTTTATGTGCAATTTCTATTAAGGCAATAGATTAAGATTATCCGATCGAGTGAAAGATCATTAGAAATTTGGACCGTTGATTTAATGGTTCGCCGTTTTTTATTTAATGGTTCACATGTAACTGTTTAAACTATAGTTCTCAAAGGATAATACCAAATATCTTTTTATCGCCGTCTTTTGATGACAGATGGTTTCCCTCACGATGAAATCAACACACCATATTCAACGCAACTTCCAAACCTATTAATGTAGTCTCTACACGAGGTGACCCCTAAATGAAGTCGATCGTAGCATTGGATTAATCGAGTGTTTGCTTGGACACATCGATCGTAGTCGTACCACCAACCTGTTGGCCAGCTCGAGTACAAGCCATAATAACAATTCGAAGCAACACGACGAGGTAGAAATTGTTGTTGGATGGTCAAGGTGACACAATGTAGAAGGGATAACAGGTACAAGGCGTTGTTACGAACCGTGCCTGATAAGGCGAACTGAAAACTAGTGCTGTTCTACGGTAGAATTCGCGTGGGTTCGTGCAACGATTTGGTAGGAGTCGCCATTTGCAAGCTAGGATTAGGACGGAGTCGTTGCGGCTTTGCTTTCAGTGCCGATACACTGCCTTGTCTTGCGTGGCTCGTGTGGCCCCTATATGTCACGTTCCGTCGCCAGCGAGTATGCCAGCAGCGGCAGCTACACTGGCTGCCTAGCTGCGACATTTCACAGCCCGGAGTTGAGACAGTGAAAACTGTGTCCAGACTCCAGACAACAGTGTTCAGCAGATCCTTGCTTGCACGGCCCTAACGCGTTCGCCTACCGGCCGGGAATTTTTTCACTGTTGTAGCTCTCTTGCTATTTTTTATTTTAAAAATAGCCATATTAGCGATGAAATCACAAAAATAGCCCCCCCGTGCCCAATTTCAGCGGTCGAAAAGCGTTGATTTTTTTATTTATTTCTAGCGGCCCAAAACCGTTGAAAAATTATTTATATTTTCCGACGTGGAAGAAATCATTCTTTAATTTCCAACGGCCGGAGCTAGCCGTAAATTTTTTCCGGCTATTTCCAGCGCTATGGGACCGCTTGATAATTTGGATGTTTTTTATTAGGAAATTATCCAGCGAACACGCTGCACTAGAATTAGCGGGCCCGGCCACAACGCATGTCGTCTTGGATTTGCTTGATGTGTGCGCTATCTACTCATGATCTGATTAATTCACAAGAACTAAAGAAAAAAATCCCAGCATTTCTCTACCGCTGAAATTGGGCACAGGAGCTACTTCCGCAATTTCGTCGTGAGCATGGCTACTTCCAGAAAAAATTACCCAGAAGGCTAGAACAGTAAAAACACTAACAAGGCATACCACCCTATAATACAACTCCCCAAGCAATTAAGTGCAACCAGAAGCAAATTAATCAGATCATGAGTAGATAGCACACACATCATGCAAATCAAAGACCACATGCGTCACGGCCGGACCAGCCAATTCCAACGCTCCGCTGGATAATTTCCCGATAAAAAACACCCAAATTATCAAGCAGTTCCATAGCACTGGAAATGACAAAAAAATTCCAGTTGGCTCTAGCCGTTGGAAATTAAAGAATGATTTCTCCCACGTCGAAAATATAAACAATTTTTCAGCGGTTCCAGACCGTAGGAAATAAATAAAAATTTCAGTGTTTCACGACCGCTGAAATTGGGCACAAGGGGGTTACTTCCATAATTTCATCGCAAGCACAGCTATATCTAAAAAAATTACCAAAAGAGCTAGAACAGTAAAAAATTCACTGGCCGGAGGTTAAGCTCCACCGCTAAGGCATGCCAGGTCACTTTATGGAATAATATTTCCAATTTGTTCGGCGCCCAGCGTCCATCGACACTGCGAAAGTGAACAGGCACCACCCTAGTTGTATTACCCTTCGGTAGATCACAAGTAGAATATTCTATCGAGTATCTGAGGAGAGGCGGTGGATTTTTTTTTTCAGGGAAAAATTATCTCTACTTATAAGAAATGAAAAGGTAACGATGCTTTACTCGCCATTTCGAACGTGCACGATAGATTGGAGTAAAATACTAGCTTGATTCGGCTACGGCTTGAAAAGAAAATGCTTGAGATGGAGGAGGATCGAAGATGTATACACGACAGCGCGACTTTAATTTAGGTTGGTGGCTGTTAGAGGATATCATCTTAAAAGGCAGCTAATTCCTGGACTGTTGTTTTTCTTTTCTCCTTTTCTACATGGATGACGGCAGGATGGTTGTTGGCGATCAGAGTGGATGAATGAGAGCCATTTTGTTTTTCTAAGTATCCTTAGATTCCTTCGCTCTAATGGTTTACGTGAATATCTAAAGATCATAGTCTAAACACATCCAGCGGAAAACACCATAAAAACCAAGCAAAAACCCTTTGAGTGGTAACAGCATGTATGAATGTTGGTGTGACCATGTCTTGCTGACGTTACCGCGGAATAGATGACTGTCTAACTAACTAGGATGTCAGAACTGAAAATAATATATAAGGACATGTATAATAGTACATGTTAGCGGTTTATAAGAGTATGCTATATAGGATTTTAAATGATGTGAAGAAGAGAGAATGAAGAGAGAGAAATGTGTTGTCTACTATTTATCAGACAGCTTTTGCACTGTGTATACCATTATATAGACAGTCTATTAGTTGTATAAGATCATTACAGACAGCTATATAAATTATTTATTATATAGGTTGTCTTTAATATTGTCTATAGATGATAAGAAAAACACAAGCGTCACAACTTCCACGCCGAGGTTCTTAAAAGCTTGAAACCAATCAAATACCGGTCTGACCGCACTTACCACGTCAATCAAGCCGCATGAGCTTGGGGCCGGTCAAAACTGCTATCGCACTAAAACTTCGAAAACTAGTAAAAATATCACGCATTGCCATCCCTAAATTTTAATAGAGAGACAATTTTTTAAAAAAAAATCAGGAAAAAAAAACAAAAATACTGCAACTCAATGCTAATATAAAGGAGAAATTTTTATTTTTTTAAAAAAAATAAAACAAAATATACTGTAGCATTAGAAACCATATTGCCGAGTGCCACGTGTCCCCCCTCCCGGGTTGACATCCCAACAATAATGATTTATATAGACTTAAGAAACTTTCAGCCTCGCAAAACAAACTCCACTAATACAACTCGAGCTGTCCAATTATTCATCGCCGAGGAACCTTCGAGGTGATCTCCACATTGTCCTTCAATGTTAAATTGATAACTATTCTACCAGCATCCATTATAATATTGAAATGAAAGACAAAATAAGTCCCTATGTTTCCTCGAGAGCTTGAAATTACCATATTAATCAAAAAAAAAGTCCACACCATTAATTATGATATGTCCAAATTATAAGGGGAATATCAAATATATATCAGCACTATTACAATTGTATAAGTATTTCCAATCACACTCATTACAGTTGTCTAACAAATATAAGCCTACTTTTAAACATAAGCTTACGTATATTAGTATCTAGTCATGTAATTATGTGAAAAAATCATCTAGTTAATTTTAAAAATAGTAGCGATTTGACACGAATAGGCGGTAGGCACTATTTTTTTAGCAGGGGTAGCTGCAAAAATATCGGTTGTACTCTCAAGATTTGCTCAAAATAGTGGTTCCGAAAATAAAGTATCATTGTTTTCCGTATGTGTCGGGTTTACATTGCAGTGATGCCATATCGATTGGACCAGCCATCGGTTGACTTACACTCCCTACGATCTTTCTTAGTTTCGACGATAAATCTAATGGTACGGTAGTTTTCTTATAAAAAAATTTAGACAGTTTTTAATATATTGGTAGCAAAACATTATAAAGTTTGATGACACAGATTCGATGACTGAAATAAAAAAAATAACTGATGGAGTATTAACTTTCTTGAAAGCTTGGAAACACTAATTAGAAATCTGAGACAGGCTCATGAATAAGAAGAACAATATTCACAGCAGCTTGCAAGTAGTCTGAGACAGGTTCTTCAACATAACAAATCTCTACAGTATACCCTTTACCCTGTAGAACTAAATTACAATTGAATTATACTTTCTTCAATAAGGAGAGACCTTCTCTATGTGTATTTCACCTCAAAAGGCAAATGATCAGCAGACTCAAGCAAGAAATTCTTTCGCCTGTACGTGAAAGAAGAAAAGATGAAAGAAAGTTCAAATATCAGGCATGCTGCGAAAATTAGATTGCATACACCAGTGCATATGATGTTTAAGCAACAGACACCAGTGCATGTATCAGAGTTTAAAAAATTTGCATCCTCATGAGGTTGACAGATAGAGCTATTTGTGCATTTACTGTATCAATGCTTTTAACTTGTCCTTGAAAAGAAACTACCTGTGAAGGTTGGCACCTACATGAGGTTTATTGGTATCAGTATGCTTAAATTTACATCATGTGATAAGGTTACCTAGAATTGGGAATAATTTAGTACCACAACAGTTATAAAAAAGAATACACAAGACACATGCATGAGGATAGTCACATCTACTTGATGATCTGAGATGCTGGTGTTGAAGCTATTCTAGTCCGGTGTTGCAAAAGGAAGAACAAAACAATTCATCATTCAAAAAAGTGTGGTGTGTAATTATGCTACCAATAATAATTGCAACCATCAGGCCATGAAGATAATATGCAACACAGTATAGCCAATGTTAAATTCCATATTCTTCATGACTTGTGATAAATTCAAAGACAGGTTGTTGCTAATCCGATTCAAATCTCACCTACCACCTCTGTCCAATGATTAAAAATAACAAAATCAATTTGTCCTAAAGAAAGACAAAACTGCAATTTTCCCTGCATATTAATCAATTTGAACATGAAATCATTCTTAAAAACATATCTGAGCATCTTGACTGGCCCTCCTCACAAATTTTTCCTTGGTTAATACCATGATTCGGTACAAACTGAAAGTAAGACCATTGGGCAAACAACCTATATGTGCCTCTATGTAGCAATAAAATAAAGCAGAACAAGCGACACAACAGGGAAAAACACAAGTGACACCACTGTTTATGAAAGGAATATACAAAGAATTACTATTTACCCAAGGAGTAAATCAGTAACCTAAAATGTTCTACATGACAAACTAAGTGAAAAGACTTCAGACTTAGAAAATAAAAAGGGAAGACCTTTAGAATGAAGTTGAAATTATACCAATAGATTTAGAAGGCAGTTTATAGTATTTTCTTAGCCAAAAAAAGAGGATACAATATTACTGCAATCGGCAATGTCTTGCTGAATAAATGGTCAATTATTGGAAAATCTCTAGTGCATCAAGTACTCAAGTAGTCCAGAATTGGCATTTTTATTATCATAGAGCAAAAAACTTTCATATGCATCACTTTTGAGGTTAACATGGAGCAAGATGATATGTAACCATAATATTCAAGGAATGTGTAGATCCAAATTCTTTGTTTCATATTTAAGATGCAAATTCCAGCCAGATTTTTTGATGCTGAGTGGCAATATAAGTGGCAAGTTAATCAATGACCTCAAAAGTGATGCATATGAAAGTTGCATCATGCATCGTATAAGCAAATAAGATGCCAGCACTACCAATTGCTGAATGAAAGTTTCGTGTGGGATCTATATAATATCCAATATCAAAAAAGAAGAAGGAAAGATCAAGAGTGACTTATGCCTGGTTAATAAGATCACATCAAGTCCTCAATTACACTGGGTGGCATAATGGAGTAAGAACATAAGAACATATAAGAACAAAAAAACCTAAGCGACTCTGGGCTTTGGCGAATGAATGGATACCTGGCTTTGGTGAATGAAAATGCAATGGTTGTAAGTGCTTAGCTGATGAAGGTGTTGACTGAAGAAAGCGACTCTGGGTCACTCCGCCGTTGCCTTCGGGATTCTGAGGCCTGTAGGCTCCTGATGCACCTTTCCTCGTCGCCAAACAGCAGCACATCTGCAAGAACAGCATGAAACGGAGGGGTTATAGTTCGAAAGGGCATCAAGCAAGGAAGAAAAGCACGTGGGAGGAAGGAAAGCATTGGGAGCATGGGGAGGAAGGAAAGCAGGGAGACACGCATCACAGCGGATCGCTCTAGATCCAGTGGTCCGCTTGAGGATAGGAGGGGGCGGGTTGAGTGTTTGATCGCGCGGTGCAGGCGGATGGATCAAGAGAGAGAGCGAGGACTGCGGTGTGATGGCGGTGCAGAGCGAGGATCACGGGCGGGGGCCAGATCGGGGTGGGGGACACGACGCCGTTGAGCCGAGGATCGTGGGCGGCGGCGGGCGGAGTGGGGACGCGGGGAGGAAGGAAGATTGGGAGAGGATCATGGGCGGGGGCCAGATCGGGGGGGCGCGACTGAGCCGAGTGAGGATCACGGGTGCAGATTGGGGACACGGGGAGGAAGGAATATCGGGAGACGATTCGCCCAGGGATGTATGGCGGGGGTTGGGAGGTCAGAAGAATGGACCGCTGCTACCAACTGCAAATTAGAATAATAGAGATGCTACGAGTTAACTCTAGTGTACAGCAAGTCAAATTTTCGGGTTTGCGTGGGATGAGACGGAAACCCGTGTTGCAACGGAATTTAGAAAACGTTTGAAGCATTAATTCTTAGATGAGCCCACAAATTGTGTTGGTGGAGTATCGCATTTGTTCTATCAATAAGGTGGTGGTGCTTTCGAAAGGACAACAGAATAGTGCTATATGTATTCGCACGTTCCATTTTGAAGCCATGCAATCTCTGTCAACAAAGAAAAGAGCAGTAATGGAACATCCCGTACAGTTCTTTAGTTTATCTCTTTTCGGAGAGCATATGTAATTACTACTGCTTTGAATTAAGTACTTCCTCCTTTCAAGTTAATAAACTATTTTTAAAATGATCTTGTCTATAAATATAGATTGTGTTTTATATTCTAATACAAATTAGTGTGATGTTTTCTTTATATTGGTAATAAATACCAGATTTAATTGATATTCTCTATATGTATGCATTAAATATAGTGCTTAGAGATAATAATTAAGGATAATCTAGTCAATTTCAATATAATTTATGTGTTAAGAGAAAATACATCCAGTAAATTTGGATGGAGGAGTACCATACCTCCATTAAATATAGATCTTTGACGATTTTTAAAACATTATTTTTTTTACTATTTTTTATAAAATATAATAGTACAAAAGCATTTTTCAAAACAATATAATAATATCATTTTCAATGATAGATTTAAATGTTTTTGTGTATATCAGTGGTCAAAGTTTTAAAAGTTTAACCTCACACACTTTCTAAAACGACATCTCATGTTAACCAAGGGAGTACATTTGTCTTTCTCCAGCGTGACTCGTGAAGACTTGATGGTTTCTTGAATAGTTCAAATTCTGTGCCAGACGAAGAATTACGAACGGAGTGTACGCGAAACAAAGCTATAGCCGCACAGTATACTTGCGTCTTCATATTATCAGTAGCGTTTTTTGATTAAAATCATCACAGATGTATTTATGATGATTCTAAAGAAAAATCATCACTGATAATGCATTATTTGTTATGGCTTCAAATAAAAACCGTCACAAATAGTCTTCCTACAATTTTTTTAAAAACTACCACTGATAATGTTATTTACGACGGTTTCAGAAAAATCGCTACAAATAGAATGTCACCTATGTGCTGTTTTGTAGTAGTATATAGTGAAACCCCCTCATGCTTGTAAACGAGAATGCTCATACATTCAAATACACAAAACCAAAAATAGAGAAATTTTACGATAGATAACACAGGTAGTAAGTAGTTGTAGTAGAAATTAAATCTAACTATTTATTTCTGAAGGGTATTTTAGACTTTTTCTATTCATTCTCCGGGGTATTTTAGAGTTTTTCTGATTCATTCACAGTTTTGGATTCACCGAATACCTGGTGATCTTCAGAGACTTCTTATTCATTTATCCGTCATTTATAAGGATCATTGGATATGTTTTATCGTAGAGGACAAATAGTATGACAATTTTTTTACCCTTTTACCCATTTCTGAATTCTACTACCAATATTACAGGTGGTAGTATAATTAGATTTAAATTGATTTTAACCGTTAGATTCAAAGAAATGGATAGTTTATATTAATTTTAATTCACTGTAAAAAAGCTAAAAAAATAAGGTAAGGCCCACGATATATAAAAATAAAACACTTGTAACAACTTTCGCAAGCTCTTGGTAGTACATGATTTGTACAAACCTGTACGCTGAGAGGTGTAGCTTGTAAAGCTACACTCGGAGAATACTGAATGGAACGCGTAGAGAAAATGTCAACATCCATATCACAAGAGGAGTTTCTTATAGTGGCAAAGGTTTTAAGTAATATGTCACTGAATATTTTTTTTTCATAAAGTGTTAGTGGATGACAAATTAAATAATTGGCACAGTCTAGTAGCTAAAATAGCTCATATTCAATTATCCAATGAGAAGGATATTTTTACCTCGGATTTACATAAACATAGACAATTCTCAGTATGCTCCATGTATCAATATTTGATGAACCAGAGAACTCCTTTTTTCTATAAATTTATTTGGAAGCTGAAGATTCCTCTCAAAATTAAATTTTTTCTTTGGTATATTCAGCGTGGGGTAATTTTGATAAAGGATAACTTGGCTAAGTGAAAATTGGTGGGCAATCAAAAGTGTTGTTTCTGTGATTGCAATGAAATGATAAAACATCTTTTCTTTGATTGTCAACATGCTAGGTCTATTTGGAGAATAATTCAGATAGCTACTGGGTTAAGACCACCTACATCTATAACTCATATGCTAAGGGAATGGCTCACTGGTATAGGAAAAAAAAAAGAAACAACAGATCTTTGTGGGCGTGGCGGCTATTTGTTAGGCTATTTGATGTTGTCGCAATGATACTTTATTTCAGAAGAAACGATATACTTCTTTTATGTAGGCTGTCTTCAAGGGAACCTATTGGCTATGGTTCTAGACGCTGCTGCAGCGTGAGGAAGTAAGGGAGACTATTCGTTTCATGTACTTATGATTGGAGATTGCTGCAATGAAGCTTTTTGTCAAGAACGCTTGAAAGAATAACAATAGATTTTGCTATCCTTAATTTTTTTTATTTATGTAATATTTGTTCCCTATTAGATCAGCTAGATAGTTGAAAAACTCTGTGATAAAATCAGGATGCGCGTTTACGTAGAAACCGAAGACAAATCCATTTTCTTTAAAAAAAAAAAGAGAGTTTCTTACTAGCCCTTCAACAGTGAACACTCCCAGATGAAATCTCGGTAGAACCAAAAGACTGGACAAGGACAGCAGCAGCATCACCGCGTCGTTTTCAAGCGGATCCATTCTTTTACTGCCTGGATGGCTACATGCTTCCATGTGTCTCCGATCCCTTGAGGCCTTGCGCTGTGACTGGCTCCCCTCTCCCTCCCTTCCAGTTGCTTCTGTTCTTCTTTCTACCGAACTACTGAAGCCAAAAGATCTCTACGAGTTTTTGTTTCATGAGGCCACATGGACACACGGTCCCCTCCTCCGACCGCATCCGATCGGCTCCTTTCCGTCCGAGTCGCCACCACCTGGTGCGGCCCACCGTCACCGCGTTACGCCCTTTTCGTGCGCCCTTCTCTTGCATGCAACTGACAAACGTTATTACATCGTCGACTCGTCGTCCTCGTCATCGTCGTCGCTGCCCGCCGGCACGTACATCTACTTCTGGAGGCCTACCGAACCGTATCCTCGTACACCCTGCTAGAGGCTACGGTATCGCGTCTTCCTCGTATAGCTGTCGTGATAGGGGAAATGCACCGGTATCTGCTCCTCGGTGGTCTCACGGTGAGCGCGTTAGAATTGGGCGTGAAATGTGACCCGGAGCGCGCCGTGGCCAGACAATCAACCACCCGCCGCAGCAGCGGCGTAAATGTGGTCGATTAAGTGCCCTGGCAACTATTGGGGCGACGAATTGTCAGCCATTGCACTTGCACAGACGCTTTCGGGTCAGGAGCACACACGCCATTAAGTGGGCAGGCAACTCGTGAAAATGCCAAGAATAAAGACCCGGGGGATGGGTTTGGTAGTGGTGGAAGAACATGTTCTTCACTTGTTGTGGGGCAGGGAAGAGAGGCCATAGCATAGTGTAGGAGTACGACTAGGAGGACAGTTGGTAGGCACGAGCACAAATCTAGAAGAATTCAATGGCCAACGGGATGCGAATGTGATTTGCCGAGGATTAAACTAAGCAAGCACCGCCAGCTGCTGAGACAGGAAGATCTTGAGATGCATCACGCATACGGCATTATGAATGATGCCCTGAGTGAGATGGGATACGAGCTAGCGCTTCAGTTAAAGAACTGGCTGGGCATGCAATTGTTTTCAGCAGTACCTTTTTGGACTTAACCGAAATCTTGGAGTTGGTAACTTGGGAGTGTTTTTATCTTGCCATGTTGCGTGAGAGCTGTGGTAGGTTCGGTTTTAAAATGGTGATGATAAGCGCCTGGCTATCCCCGTGATGCCATGGCTTTGGAAAAGATCTTGTGTAGTTGTAAAGATGATTGTATCTTAAATAGTCCCTGGCTGTTTGGATCATCCAATGAGGCGATTGAATGATTCGGATCATTTAACAATGCTTAGAAATAGTGTTCGATACGGTACCTACTATAGCATTTTTAGAAGATTTAGACAGTGTATTTGATCCAATAGTCCACATATAACTGCTTAAGGGTGTGTTTGGTTGTCTGAATAAGATTGGATGGAATATGGTCATCTAGCCTAGATGCGATGAAGTGATCTCCGATACATGGTTTTACGGCGAGGCGGACCCAATGATTGATGGCGAGTTGAAACGCTTCACCTATAATTCTGAAGGCTTTATACTGCGGCGTGTATATATCTGCATATCCCAACAAATTTAGTCCATAGGCGGTATATTTATCAAATTTATATTGTATACCCTGCATGTAGTATATATATAAGTCAATTTACCTATAATTTCTTCCCGGGTGAAGTTCATAAGTGGTTTCTGATCCACTCGGTCGCTCTTCCCTTATCTAAAGCGTTCGCAACAATTCGTCTTCTTCAGGGCCCTGTACCAACCACTAACTACAAGGCTACAATATGGCGCACAATAATTAGGATTGTGCACTTTTGGTTAGCGCCACGATTATTTGGAAGTTAAGCACTAGGCTTGTGTATTTGATGCGATGATGTGTAGGCTAATTGTGCCTAATCCTGATCATTGTACTGACCTGGTGTCGCACTTCTGTCAATTCTGGAAATTGAAGTGTGAGAGAGGAGCGGTAGCGACGGTACTACTAGTACCAGTCTAATGTTATTTTTTTCACCTCATTTTTCCCTTTCTTGGGCTTAGAAGTTCCCTAACGTTCAGAAAAAGAAAAGGGGAAAAAGGTCAGATCAAAATAGTCGGTGCGATAAAGGCATGTAGGTGTGTATGGAATCATTGCTTCTTCACTCTTTTTCTTTCTGTTTTCCCTTCGTAGAATGAGCAAAAAAAAAAACTACGGTTTCCTTGACGAAACGAGCGCGAAGCCTTGCAAGTTAATATTACTACTACTCTCCACAGGAGATAGAGATTTATGCGAGCATAACGGAATATAGGAATGAAAGAGAAAACTGGAATGTACAGTAGATTCGTTACGTCGCCATCAAATTAAGATGACGGAATAGAGTATTAGTTCGAGGCGTTAAGGTCATTCATGGCGTGAATGGCACAGGCTACCGTCCCTTTCGACTCCGTGGCGATTTTTGGGAGGAAATTATGGGCGCCATGGATGAGATGAGAGCTAGGCTAGCTCAGGGCTCGCCTCGAGCACCCAATCAACGTGTTGGCACCGGAAAGCCGCTTTTACGTTTCCATCATCTGGAAGCGCCCGTCAATCCAGGCTTGACAACCGCTTCTTGGGTGTCATTGAATTGGCCTGGAGAACATCACTAGCATTTGTCTCGCCAGGACTGAGCCAAAAGGAGGTACCAGTTACTCGTGGTCCGTTTAGACTCGTCAGAGTTTCAGTTCCAGCTCACAGTCGCATCTAGAAATCTTTACTTCAAACAAGACGATAAGCTGAAGTTTCTTTTCAGCGAGAACCGGCTTTTAGGAGAAGTTATAAGCCCTTCCAAATTCGACCCTAATCTCCACAATGATACATTACTACATGGACCAAAAATCCGAGGCATTGCCATGATTTGTGTGGTCCGATGCTTGCGTTTTGACGTAAACAGGAGAGTATAAATATATGAAGCACATTTGGTGACACATCCACGTACCGTGCCCGCACACAAAGCACCATGCAGTACTGCATACGCCGCCGAGACCCCGTGAGTTCGCGTAGCCGCGGCGCGTATCACACCCTGCCCTCTATGAACAGAAGGGTGGTCGGTCAAAGACAGAGCAGAAAGGTGATCGGCCAAGGTTAGAGAGGCTGGCGATAAGGTGACTTGTAGACGAATGAGCAACTTCTAAGATTTAAGTCTGGATCTGTCAATGACACATACATTCCACATTTCTTTCCATCATACCCAAATCTGGCACGTTCCTCGCAACGGTTGCGGCCTCGGACGACGCTGCATTGCCCGCTTAGAATCCGCGCAAAAAACGACCAATATCTCTCACCGCCGCCGCGGGTGAGCGAACGAGCAGAGCAGCTCGGCGAACGGTTGGTGGGTGCATTCTCCCCTAAGAAACCACCAAGAGAAAAACGCCGTTAATTTATACGCCAACTACTCCATTCTTCTTCTCCAATCGCCTTCTTAATCTTACCAAGAGTACAATATCACCAGGAATGTGAATTGAATGCGCGTTGCCCCACACCAGGTGGCCGCATCTGGAGGCCTACCTAAACCAAACCAAGCTGAAACGCACCCACCCGTCCAATAAAAACTTTGGCCTAGTACCGGTACTTGCGTTTTCCACTAGACAAGTGTGAGAAGAACAGAAAACTAGTAGCAAAGAGCCAGTGAATGCTGGATGCTCGAGAGACCTTGTATGGATGGACGGGCTCTGCCTCTCCGACACCTCCCAGGGACAGCAAAGACATTGCATTGCAATCACTACATTCAAGGAACCTCTCATTGATGAGGTCCACAAATATTATGAGTTGCAGGAGGGAGTAGAAACTGGAATAGGACACCCGCTAGAATTTGATTTCATCCGCCATTTCTTCAGTCCACCCCTACTACCTTCACTTCCTTTCTCCATTATGGCATTCGGTCTTGCGAGTATTATGACGCCATTTTTCCCTCTCAGTAATGTGAGTTTGGATTGTCGGTGGAGTTGCTTTAGGAACGAGAGTAGTGCCAGTAATTCTTAGGAAACCGGTGCTGCTAAATTTAGCATTTAGACAGAGGTTAGTTAACACTTACAATAGGAATACATCCATAACAGTTAGTGTTCCTTTCAGTAGGAAAATTTTGGTTTATGCCAATGTGCGGTGTCGATTAGATTTAGAAAATGGAGCAGTGGACACATTTTACAAAGAACAGTAGCAAATGCCAAAGTGGGAATAGTTCAATTGCAGATATAGAGTATCCAAACATCTCAGAACTTATTTGGTTTCGGGTCAAAAAGTTTAGAAGTTAATAACAAAAGTTCATTTCAAATAGTCTTTGATAGGACAAAATGACTCCATACAAAGATTACTAGCGACCAGTAAGTAAAGCTTTCAAATATATCCAGCGAGTGATGGGTGGTTTAGATCTGCCTCAAGACCTGGCTTCACACGGTATGCCGCTAGACACGTCGAGATGGTCTAAACCTCGACTAGCAGTCAGAGTTGGTGAAATCGAACAAATTTCTAAACTATTTTACATGCTTGCACGTACAACCGAACCATTGCTGCATGTGATGTACACGCACAGAGGAAGGTCGTGTCGTGATTCCCTCAATTCTTGTATGTTCTCGGTGAAAAGATCTCGCACCTTCGTATATGCGACAAATGCATATTTTAGCCGTCTGGTATGCTAATCCAATCGTGTCTCTGCCGTGTTGTTTACCTATTTTTTGGCATACATCAATTTCCATCTTTTTTTTTTCTCCGTTTCTAGTTTTTCTGCCCATCATTATTGTTTCCGTTTATTAAGGAAGCCTAACAATTCTCACTGCTCCCTAATCAAACCCCCTTCCCCCCCTCGGGAGATTTGGCCGTTGACGTACACGACGTGGACCCGTGAAACGGCGGAGATTATCGTTAGATTGCCGCGCTCGCGTTTCCCATTTCATCTGCTTTGCTTAACTTGCTTTCGCTTTTCCCTTTTGTTGGGGTAATTACTAGAGCGGAGAAGCCCTCAAAGTAGTTTCTCTATATATAACGCTCCTCCGCTCTCTGAGAGCTTTGTAGAGGAGGGAGCCGGAGCCAGTCAGCAGCTCAGGCACCGTCACCGAACCACCCACCGCGTGTCCCATTTCGTCCTGCTCTTCTTGCCACTGCTGCAGCCGCCGCCTCCTTGCCTGCGCTCCGGGTAGGCGCCCATGCGGCCTTCTTCGCTTGTGACATCCGTGGCCTCTCCTGTTCTTGCGCTGTTCTTGGCCTTCTGATCTGGTTTGATGCGTTCTTGTGGGAGCCTGCTTGATCTGTTCTTGGTTCTCTTTGGGTTCTTTTCTCTGGTGGCGGTGTGGCACCACCATTTGCTCGATTCGGTCTCTGGGTTCTTTCTCTCTTTGCGCAGCAGATTTGCCCCTTCTCTTTACTTTTTTTGTTGTTGTTTTATTGCCATGGTGCCTTGGTGGTGTCAGATTTTGGTTTGCAGCTTCACTTTGCATTTCTATCCAATATTAACTATTTTCTACTTCCATTTCTTCCCTGTTCCGCTCTTCATCTCCGGAAATATTCGCTTCTTTGTCTGTTAATCTTTCCTTCTTCCTGTGTGGCATTAGAGCATTTCTTTGTTCAGCTGAACTTTATGCTCACACGAGTCCCCCTGTGTTTGGTGTTCGATTTCAGATGAGAATCTGCCCAACCGCAGCGGCGATAGTGTGGTCGGCCTGATACTGGAGAGGCAGTAAACACAGAGGACTCAGGTAGACAGAGAAAGAGAGACCTCATGGGTTCCTTGGAGGCGCGGTACCGGCCGGCCGGAACAGGGTAAGATCTCTCTGTCCAAGCCCCTCGATCTAAAGAAAAGCTACCCTTTTTTTGTGTCTGTGTGTGGCTTTTTATCTGGCTATACTCAGGCTGTTTGCGTGCTAATCCAGCTACAGATGTGTGCTTTGCCATGTGCTGTCATGTGTTCCATATTAGATTGATTCGGCTAATTAAGCTATTGCTGTGGTGGTGGTGGTGGTGGTGGTGGTGACCATATTCATCACATAATCTTGCAGGATTGTACCGCCTTGTACCCTTTACAAGATGCCGTTCTTCTCCTTTTAGCTTCCGTTCATCATGCCCTCCTCCTTAACTTCCCTGATTTTGTAGGTGGTGTGTTAGGTGGTGGTTGTGCCTTTATGATATCCATCCATCGTCCCATATTGCTACTACTTACAGCTAGAGAAGCAGCAAAAACATGCTCTCTTTTCCTCTTGTTCTGTGGCTCCAGCTGTCCTGCTCGATGCCGATGTTTTGAGAAACATAAATCTGTCTCCTTTTTTTTTTTTACCTTTTTCCCTATGTGAGACTAACCGAAAGTTTGTTTTACTTTTGTGACGATTTTGAGCCCATATTTAGGTCTGTTATGTGGAGCCAAGCGTCGATGGTCATGTGTTTCTCACTGCAAAATTGACCCAAAGACTGCTCCATTAGCTGCCTGCATTAGTTCCATGTGCAGTCCGCAGTGGGCACCGTATTTGCCACGCTGAGCAGGTCAGCTACAGTTGCTTTGCGCCTGTGGCCCAAGGTGCGCGCTTAGCGTGTAGAAAATATTGGGTTTTGGTGTGTTTGATACTTCGATGCGCGACCAGCTGAGTGATTTCGGCAACCTTGGTCGTCACCATCTTTCCATCAATCTTCCTAATGTTTATGGCTGCAAGGCTGTCTTTCTACATCTAGGATTACTCATCCGTACAGCTTTTCGTTGTGTGTTTGACTGTATTCAAATCGTTAAGCGTGCTTTGGATTTGAGACCAAGAACATGGGGGGTTAGGTACCTGGGCATCTTTGTGATTAATGATGCTTTCCTTTCCTAAAATATGCGACTAATAAATTAGAGGACTGGTGGAATATAAGGCCCTATTTGGAAGCAATGTATTTCAAAACTAATCAAAACCATGAAAATTTTGAGTTGGAGTGGAGTTTCAAATACTCCAAAAATACTATAGTATCTACCAAACCATGGTTTTTAATACAGAGCTTTTGGCATAGTAACCAAACACCTTATAGTATAAAATACCATAGTATTCTTAGAAACTATAGTATTGCCTAGAAACTATGAAAATACATTGCTTCCAAATAGGGCCTAAGAGTGCGCTAATATTCTTTTGTTTTATCCTTTTTAATTCTCAGTGCTGTGAAGCTTGTGGTATTTTTCTCGTTTAGCCTTTCTTCTTTGATAGCCAAGTAGTAAATAGTAACTTTAGTGTGACCACTTTCCCATACTACAATATGAGAGTGCAATTTCTCCTTTTCAAAAGATGTGCTTTGAATACTTTAGTGTTAGTGTTGCAAGGTATGTTTGTCCATAGCGGCCAGTCCTGTGAACCTTCTTGGTGTATAACACCAACTCAAACTTCAAGAAAAGCAAAACTTCATCACTTAGGAAAATGTTAGTATCTAGGCTATGTTTCTGTTGGTAAGCAATGGGGAATGGTGGGGACCAGGGTATGTTAACTTACTATTGTCATTATGTTACAATGGTTGTTTTGATAGGGTCAGGGACATTGGTAAACAGTTTGGAGTACTTCCAATCTTCCATGCATTACAGATAAAAAAAAGCTGGTTGTCTAGGAGATCATACTTATTTCTTCAGGAGTTCTCGTATCTATCCCTTAGTATTTCTCAGATGGAGTTCTCCCTTCAATCTTCATAAGGTGGTCCAAAGTCGTAGTTCCGAAGTGTTGTTTCATCTTACCTACATTGAGCTCCCCACATTCTAATTATTGTCTAGCATCCACCGATGGTTGTGGCACTAACCAACGTAAAAAGGGTAAAATTTACCTTCTGGCAAATGAAACCTATAAAAGGAACTCCACTGTTTATATGGGATCAGCACCAAAATATTATTTAACTATTACACCTACAGACCAACCTAATACAGCTGTTTATGTCAGTTCCATTCTGAATATTTCTTGACCAGTTATTACTTCATGTTCAAATACTTACAAGGGAGTTGCTGTCTCTGACTGTTTCTTCTATTCTTTTTCCAGTGATGACACAGCTAAGAGAAGGGCCCAGAAAAGCAAAAGTTTCAAAGAGGTTGAAAAATTTGATGTCCTTGTCCTAGAGAAAAGCTCTGGTTGCAAGTTCCGATCCTTGCAACTTTTGCTCTTCGCTATCATGTCTGCTGCATTTCTGACGCTCCTGTACACGCCATCTGTGTACGAGCATCAACTGCAGTCCAGTTCTCGGTGAGTATACCTATCGAGAGATACCTCATTACGATATTCAGTACTACATGCAGAATATGAGGAAACCGTAACACACCAATCGCCACTAGGCTCTTGTATCTGTTGAGTTAAAATTATATATGGATCGAAAGCTGCCTATTATCCCGGAGCTTATTCAGTTCATATGCTTTGCAGGTTTGTCAATGTTGGGTGGATATTTGATAAAACAAGCCCTGATCCACGATATGTATCATCTATCGGTGTTCAGTGGGAGGATGTATATAGAACTATCAAAAATCTGAATGGTGGTGAACAGAAACTCAAAGTTGGACTCTTAAATTTTAACAGCACTGAGTTTGGTTCTTGGACACAATTGTTCCGAGAAAGCGACTTTTCAATCATAAGGCTCGAGCATGCTAAGGAAACCATTACCTGGCAGACGCTTTTTCCTGAATGGATTGATGAGGAGGAAGAAACAGAGATACCATCTTGTCCATCACTTCCAGAGCCTAATTTTCCAAGAGGGACACACTTTGATGTTGTTGCTGTGAAGCTTCCCTGTACCCGAGTGGGGGATTGGTCAAGAGATGTTGCACGGTTGCATTTGCAGCTGTCAGCGGCAAAATTGGCAGTGACTGCTGCGAGAGGCAATCGTGGGGTCCACGTGCTGTTTGTGACAGATTGCTTCCCAATTCCAAATCTCTTCTCTTGCAAGAATCTTGTGAAACATGAAGGCAATGCTTGGCTATACAAGCCTGACTTGAAGGCATTAAGGGAGAAGCTTAGACTTCCAGTTGGATCCTGTGAGCTTGCTGTTCCACTCAAAGCAAAAGGTAAGTTGCTTGCTGTCTGCAGTTTTCAATAGCTTCCCATCTAAAGATGCTCATAATACCCAGTAAGTATATACTTGTCTGTCTGATAATTTCTAATTAGAATACCAACATTGCTGCAAGCATTTAGCGTCTGAGAAGAATTGTAGCAGTTGAATTATGTGTATGGTACCATTTTCTAAAATATCATAGCAAGACTGTCTGTCTGCTTTATCAATAGACATGCATTAGCAACTTTTGTTGGAAAATATCATAATGTACATTTACACCTTTTAGTTTGTCTCTGAATAACTTGAAAATTTCTGGTAGATAACACTCATCCTTTCTTTTACAGCACGACTTTACTCGGTAGACAGACGCCGAGAAGCATATGCTACAATACTGCATTCAGCAAGTGAGTATGTCTGTGGTGCAATCACAGCAGCTCAAAGCATTCGCCAAGCAGGATCAACCAGGGACCTTGTTATTCTTGTTGATGACACCATAAGTGACCACCATCGGAAGGGTCTGGAAGCTGCAGGGTGGAAGGTCAGAATAATCCAGAGGATCCGGAATCCAAAGGCTGAGCGTGATGCCTACAATGAGTGGAACTACAGCAAATTCCGGCTATGGCAGCTCACAGATTATGACAAGATTATATTCATCGATGCGGATCTCCTCATCCTGAGAAATATTGATTTTCTGTTTGCATTGCCAGAAATCACTGCAACTGGCAACAATGCAACCCTCTTCAACTCTGGTGTCATGGTTATTGAACCTTCAAACTGCACATTCCAGTTGTTGATCGAGCACATCAATGAGATAACATCGTACAATGGTGGTGACCAAGGGTACCTGAATGAGATATTCACATGGTGGCATCGAATTCCAAAACACATGAATTTCTTGAAGCATTTCTGGGAGGGTGATGAAGAGGAAGTGAAGGTGAAGAAGACTGAGTTGTTTGGCGCTGACCCACCGATCCTTTATGTTCTTCACTATTTAGGCCTCAAACCATGGCTGTGCTTCCGGGACTATGACTGCAACTGGAATGTTCCAATACTGCGGGAGTTTGCCAGTGACATTGCGCATGCCCGCTGGTGGAAGGTGCACGACAAGATGCCTAAGAAACTTCAGAGCTACTGCCTTCTGAGATCAAGGCAGAAGGCTGGTTTGGAGTGGGATCGGAGGCAGGCCGAGAAAGCGAACTTCACTGATGGGCATTGGCGACGCAACATAAGTGATCCGAGGCTGAAAACTTGCTTTGAGAAGTTCTGCTTCTGGGAGAGTATGTTATGGCATTGGGGTGAGACCAACTCAACGAAGAAAAACCTGGTGCCGGCAACACCTACTGCGAGCTTGTCGAGCTCATGAGATGCGTAGATAGCCCGAGAAAGTAGTATACTACTAGATACAAACTTCTAAAGCTCCATACATACGTAGCAACAGCTTGTAAAGGTAGCTCTGCTTAGGTCTTTCGATACAACTATACCTTGTGTTTGCTGTCATGGCTTCAGCGCGCTCCCGCTGCTTTGATGGCAAACGATTTTTTGGTTTTGGCTAATAATTCGTCAGTATAGGTAAATTTTCTGTTCCAATACCTGTTCTGTCAGTTACTTCCGTCGGCTATTGCTCTGCTGTAATAGCGTGTCTAGTTCTTGATGTATGGTGGTTAAACTGCTTCGGTGTCAATCTGGAGTGATGCAACATGAGATTGCTGACCAGCGAACACTGCGTCATCTTGACATGAATATGATAATGCTACTTTCTATTATGTTCTGGCATTGGATTAGCTCAACTACTGACATCCTAATGCATGAGCTCAGACGGACCATGCGTATAAAATTACCTGAACCATACGAAATTATTTATGCTTGTCTATCCAGCATGGAAATTCAGAGTTGTGCATCATGTGTTTCTTGGCTGACCAGCAAACACTGCGTCATTTTGACATGAATATGATAATGCTACTTTTTATTATCTTCTGGCATTGGATTAGCTCAACTACTGAAATCCTAATGCCTGAGCTCAGACGGACCATGCGTATAAAATTAACTGAACCATACGAAATTATTTATGCTTATCTATCCAGCATGGAAATTCAGAGTTGTGCATCGTGTGTTTCTTGCGGGACTAATTTCAAATCACCTGCATTCAAAACACGAGTGATGAGCCCCATCTCTGGGCTTGCATGATACAGTACCACCCAGCAACGCAGCATTGAAATGCCCTGCTCCTCAGTGCAGACGCAGAACATGGGTGTATCGAGAGAGTTTGGCGCACTGCCATCCTGCTAAGAAGAGCATCATTGCCAGGATCCATTATTTCCCCATGGTCCGTTCCTTCCAGACGTAGTCTTCTGTAGCTGCTCGACATCAGCTTGCTCGCTTTTCCCAACAGCAACACACCTAAAAAGCGCGAGAATTAGGCAGGACAAGTTCTAGTAGCACTGTCTGTCCTTTTAAGATGGGAGTAGTTGGAGCTTGGAAGAAATCAAGAAAGCATTGCTAGTGACTGAGGGCCTCTTTGGTTTTGCCTTTGATACTGGATTCTAGTCCCAAAAACAGAATAAAAATAAACTGATTCTAAAAATCGATTTTTACAATCCAATCTATTTATATATATTAGAATTTACAATTCATTTCATATACGCTTTTAGATTCCAGATTTTAAAGAATCAGTTTTTCTACAACTATAATTTATAATCAGTTTTTAGATAATCCAGCGCGGGACCTCGAGTCCCAGGGCAACGCCCTTAGCATATATAATCCAGAAAGACATCTCCAAGAACCTTAGCCCCTCACCGCCGCCTCGGTCGGATCGTCGCCGCCGGTCTACACCTTGAGCCACGCCGTGGGATCGGAGCCGTCTCTCCTCGCCGGTTGGTGGCCTCCACGCCGAGAGGTCGCGCCTTCGCCGAAAGCGATCACACCGGAAGGATGCGATGCTTGCGCTGCGAGTGGCCACGTCGCCGCCGAGTGGTGGATCGAGCCGCGCCTCCTCGCCGGTTGGGCTGGCCTCCACGCCGAGAGGCCGCGCCTTCGGCCGAGCGACCACACCGGAAGGATGCGATGCTTGCGCATCGAGTGGCCACGCCGCCGGCCGAGTGGATGTGCCGGGAGGAAGTCGCGCCATCGCCGCGCCCTTGGGCCGCGTCACCACCGAGCGAAGAGAGGGCATGGCATCGGGTCTCAGCCGCCACCGTGAGGCCGCGCCGTTCTTTAGATAAGGACTACTCTCAGTGACTACTCTTCGCCAGCGTCTTCATCTCTTACTAGCGTTGTTCATACATTTCTTTTGACCTATGTCATCTTAGCATCGATTCATGGATTCGCTTTCTTAGGCGACACAACTCATTTTTAGATGCACTCTATGGACTTGATGATCGTGTGCCTATTGGCTAGTTCGCGAATCACATCGTAGAGTCGAACATCTAAAATTGTTTGTCCGGCCTTGAGAAGGTGGCCGCTATGATTAGCTAAGATTAAGTGGTATGGCGGCACTAGCTCGGAATGAGGTGGTTGCATCATGGGATCTCCGTGATTGACTTCAGGGAGAAATCCTAGGTCGACCTTTGTTGGTTGTGCTCGATAATGGCCTTGTTGAAGGCATTGTTTTGTAGTCCGAGGATTTACTCTCAAGGTGAAAACCTTTGTCCGGCTTTCACCGGTTGGATCATGGCAATGACGGTGCGTGTCGTCTCGAGTCCTTCTTGGAGGCGTTGTCATTGGAGAGTTTTTATCGCGGTCCAAGTGTTGCTATGATGGTGGATAGCATTGAAGACAATATTGCGTGATGTAGTTCGCCGAGACGGTTCCTTTGTCTTTTCTTGTGTGTGTGTGTGTTTGGTACAGTACACCCTAACGTGTAGAAAGTCGAGTCTTCTTAGTATAATTATATCACCTTGATGTAATTTACTAAGATTAATAAAAACTTTCTTTATCGAAAAAAGAAGAAGAAAAAAACAAACACGTCGGAGTAGGTTTCTCCTCAAATTTAAATGCACCAAGATCTGAACGCTATCCACTAGCTGTCCGGTATTTTACACCGAAACCATGGAAAAGGCGTTGGTGCACAGCTAACCAGTACCATGCTGCCGGTAGCCCGGCACTATTCACCCACGCGCGTTGCATCACCAGCTGCTCTCCGCTATTATATGCCATGCTTTGCACAAAGCCTAAGGTGACAGTACGATCATGTACTAGTACAGCTATCGAGAAAACGGGCTCAGAGGCAGAGGGGTACACGCGGCCATCGAATGCCATCCTCGCAGCAGCTGCCGGCCCGGCCCCTTGTCAGTGATCACGCATGGCATGGACCAACTCAGTGCCCTGGGCCAGACCACAGGCCGGACGCGCCACGCGTCCATGCATCGTGCATTTGTCAGCGAGATGCCAACTTTTGGGTTTTGACCAGGCAAGCGAACGGAGACCATGCCTTTGCCGGCGCCGTCTTGTACTCCAGCGTACGCTCCTCACCACCTGTCATGCCGGTGCCAGCCGGAAGGGCGGCTTCCGCATTGGCACGAACGGATCCGATCTTGGGCGGATGACGGGGAGACGCCGCCGGGTGGTTGGCCTCTCGCCGTCACGCCGCGGGGGTGTTTGGCGGTGCAGCAGCACGCGGCACCAACAACGGGTCCGCGGTTGCGAGGCAAGCGCCGCGCTCTCGGCTGCTCGGCGGCGGGGTTCAGAAATCTAAAATCTCAGATCGGACTCGGAGAGCTTTCTCGTAACAAAAACGGTGGGTTTATCGGCGCTCGAGGTTGTAGCTGGTTTGCTGCCGCCGGCGCCGGTGGGCCGGACGAATATATGGGCCGCGATCCTCACAAGAGCCCAGCAGGCAGCAGTTGTCCTGCAGGCTAAACCCAAAGATTGGTTGTTGAGTCGAAAGTGACGGTTTCTGTTCAACGGTTTGGTGAAGGCCCAATCAAGCTCCAGGTCCAACAAAACCATTCATTAACGCTGCACAACACGGATCAGGCCTTAATGTCCGCAAAACCTTCGAAGCCTTTTTGTTCTTCTTCTTTTCTTTTCTTTTTTAGAGAGACCTTTGTAACCTTCTGTACGTCTCGTTTCGGCGATGAGCACCAGCTTGTGGCCCATACATACATATATATATATATATATATATATATATATATATATATATATAGAGAGAGAGAGAGAGAGAGAGAAGTCCTTGCTTCTAGAGAGCATGGATCCTTTCGTGTTCTCGAAGTGCTTTTAGGAATCCGTGACAAAAATGTTCGATCCGAATCATTCATCTTCTTCATCTTGTAGCAATGTAGCTATAGACAAAATTTCGTATTTTTTTTTTATATACATTTTTTAAAATTTATCACGATTTTAGAAAATGCAAAACAAATAGTAAAAAATTCAAAAATATACGAAATTTTGTCTATAGCTACATTTCAAGAAGATGAACGGTTCAGATCGAACATTTTTGTCACGGATTTCGCAAATGCACTCGAGAGCACGGAAAGATCCATGCTCTCGAGAGCACATTAGCAATTCTATACATATATATATATATATATATAGAGAGAGAGAGAGAGAGAGAGGGGGGGGAAGCCTTCATACTCCCACCTTTAATATACCACTTAAGCAAACGCTTTATACTCCTTTATCACTTTCGATATATTCCAATAATAATTCTAAGATACTCCAATACAACATAATTGAAATAATTTCATCAGAACCTTTTGTTTTTTTACTACATACCATTTTCCATATGTAAAAAGAATATATAAACAAATATTGCTATAAAGGGTGAATTTTAATGAAATTTTTCGTGGAACTCACTTTAGAGTATTTTATAATTAGTATTAGAGTATACTCAAAAGGATAAAGAGGTATAACAACATCACTTAAATGGTATACTGAAGGTGGAAGTACGTACACCTAGGAGTATGGAATCATTTTCATATATATATATATATATATATATATATATATATATATATATAATTACCATATGTAGGGGAGGTGAACTTCTACAATCCTGCAAAATTTAAAATGAAACTCAATCGCATTTGAAAGATATGAAAAAGACAAATTCAGTATGAATAGTAATTTTTCACTGTTTAGCACTATTTATTTTATTGTTTAGCACTGTTCAGCATGAATATGGGGGCATATATGTGCAAGCGTGCAATCAAGCGATCTGAACCATCCAATCTATATCCAACGCTGGCAATAACAGGGGGTGTTCAACAAATTTCAGGGAGAAGAGATGGAGGGTGAGGTGAGAGGGTTTAAACGTAAAACAGCAGTCAGCATTGGATATAAATTGAATGCTCTAGATTGCTTGATTGCACGCTTGCACACATATGAGTGATTGCATAGGATATTTTTCATATATATTAGAGGTATATTAGAGGTGGGAGTACGTACACCCAGGAGTATGAAACCATTTTCCTATATATATATATATATATATATATATATATATATATATATATATATATATATATATATATATATATATATATATATCGCTCCGCCCGATAGGTATGACTTGCCGCTTCCCACTCCATCAGCCTAGGTATGCTGGACGGCCCATGAATACGCACTGTCTTTTCCTCTCTTTTCCTTCTTCTTATGATTGAATTTTGAGCTTCATCTTAATTTTTTTGAATTTTCATCTGTCCCTGTCTAAAGCTTATTATTATCTTTCAGAGAAGGTTTAGCACCTCTCTTGATTCAAGAAAAAACAAAGAAATTTTGGAGGAATCTATTCGTAAACAAAAAAAATTCCTATGTGGATCATTTGGTTCAAAGGAAAGGCCACCGGAGTTCCTTTGAACTTCCTACGGAATGTTGTACTTTCATCTTGGAAATTTTCCTTTCAGTCTATGACAACCATACCAATAATCAGAATTCATGTGTTTTTCCTGTAGTCCAACCAAATAGCATTATCATATATTCCTGTATTTTTATTTCTCAGAGGATTGAACGAGACATGACATTTAATTCCTATGTTTGAGGTTAACCTCAAACTAATAAATTTAAGGATACTTCCCTATGATGCCATATGTCATCTTCTCAATCCACCTCTCCTTTCCCCTTTCCTTGATCACTTCTCCCACACTCTTCTTCCCTCTGTAACACAAAAAATTTAAAATTAGAACATTTAAACTTTAAAATTTTAAATAAAAAGTTTCAACTCAAAAAATACAAATCAAAATTTAAAACTTAAAAAATTTAATTCAAAAAGTTTCAACTTGAAAATTTTCAAATAGGAAAGTTTGAAATAAAAAAGTTTCAACTCAAAAAGTTTCAACACGAAAAGTTTTAAATCGAAAAATTTCAAGTCAGAAAGTTTCAACTCTAAAATCTTTCCATTCAAAAAACTTTTGGTGCAAAAAGTTTCGATTTAAAAATTAAGTAAAAAAAAATCAATCGAAAAATTTTAAATTGAAGAGTTTCAACTCAAAAAAAATTAAATAAAAAAATTCAAATTCGAAAGTTTCAGCTAAAAATGTTAAATCGAAAAAGTTTTAGCTCCAAAAACATTCAGCTCAAAAACTTTCGGATCGAAAAGTTTCTACTCAACAAACTTTCGATTCAAAAAGTTCGCTTAAAAATTTTCAAAAGTAGTTAAAAAATACTTGATTTCAAAAACTTGAAGGGAAATTTTGAAATACAAAAGATATTTTGAGTTTGAGGGGAAGAGAATGAAGGAAAGGAGGATAAAACAGGTAATGCCATTTGTCATAAGAAGATAGCCTTTGAGATAGGTGTTTTCACTTGTCATAAGAAAAAGATGCCCCCACCTTAAATTAGCATTTCTTTTTTTTTCTATTCATATGTTTCTCAATTCCTGTATTCCAAAGAGTTACTGCCTTGACCCCTCGGCAATTCGGCATTGATACCCAGCACGTTTGGTATAATGGTACTGAACTCGTTGGATGCGTGAACAAAGTCAGTATTAGAGACAACGATTAATAACCGCAATATCTTAACACTCGAGGACGTAGCCTACCTAGGCGGTGATGATGTCCTTAGAGCAACTCTAATCCAAACTCCTATATTTTCTCTCTAAATCACTCATTTAGAGGTGGTATAAAAATTAGAGGCATTCTATATCAAATTTATCTCCAACCCACACTCTCTATTACTCACCCCTATTATTTATCTAAACATTATTATTACTTTGCACCCATGAATTATTATTTTAGGATGAATTATGGTTTTGAATGGTTGTGCTTTTTTAAAGGTGCCATGAACTAGTCATGTTATACAACCCAGCTGTAGAAATTTTCATGCATGCTTGCATGTAGGATTATTTACCAAAAATAGCAATTAATGCAAATTATGGTTTTGAATGCTTGTGTTTTTTTTATGGTGCCATAAACTAGTTGTGTGAACTAGTATCATTGGTAGAGTTTATTCATGCATGCTTGCATATAGGATTATTTACTACAAATAGAAATTAATGCAAATAATGGTTTTGAATAGCTTGTGTCGGCGTATTTCGCCGACAGGTTTCTCCTTAGACGGAGTCCGGGGTTCAATAGAGGGGGTCTTCGCAGCTGGACCGCCTATGGGCTCTCCCGAGAGATCCACACGAACGAAAATCCAAGAACACGCTGATGTTACCTAGGTTCGGACCCTCGATGTGAGTAAAAACCTTACGTCCTGCTTGAGCTCCTATTAATGTGCTTTTAGTGGATTACACCTTTTGCTTAGTTCTCACTCTTTCTGGGTCCTTCCCTTATCCCCCTTCTCCCATGCACCGGAGCTCCCTTATATAGGTCAGGCTGGCTCGGGCAAAGGGGGAAGATGACATCATACTGATTACACTTCATTTATTACACCGATCATTGTAGCCTCATCCCTTGGCCTCATTCTTTGCGTCACCGCCTGACTTCGCCCGATCCGCCCGGGAGGCGACTTGTATGCGACGGGTTAGGTGCCGGACGTCAGAGGGATAAGCTATCGTGCCATCAGTAGAGCCACGCGCATTCAATGGTTTTGACATGGTGTGTCGGGGGAGAAGACTTCGACGCGAAAGTCTCCCGTTCCTTCGGCGTACGTCTCCATGCTTGACTCACAGCGGACCCCCGAATACCTTCTGACTCTGTCGGCCGACCACGTGGATCAGCCGCTTGGCGTCGGGGCCTGGTCGCCCACCTGCTCATCAGGCTGCCACGCGGTCCGGCCGCCTGGCGCCGGGGCTTGGTCGCCCGCCTGTTCACCAGGCTGCCACGCTTCGGCACTCGTGGCCCTTCCTAACCGTGGCGGAGAGGGTACCCTGTCGTAAAGTATGCCGACAGCTTGCATGTTGGATTATTTACTAAAAATAGAAATTAATGCATGCAGTCACTCGTACATGTGTTGTTATAAATAGTAGTAGGACAAAATATTTTTTAGACATTACTTATATGTACACATCTCACATATTCATCTTATGCCTGCCTACATGAAACCACTAGCAAATAATGAGGTAGGCATATCAAGCTAATGCTTTGTTTCGATATAGAGAGACCTTAAGCATGAAAGTTTGGATGGAAAATAAAATTTTAAATGAAATGCATTGTTAGACTAGACCACAATCCGACAAATCAGACTTAACAACAAGCTGATGCCTGATCCTCTTTTGATTCACACATAAGTCAACCATCAGCGCACCCAAAAGGACAGATGTGACGCATGAGATGGCAAAATTGTTATTTGGCATTACCATAGTTTCAGCAATGATCTATCAGGAATTATTTCGACTATGAGATTTTCTTGAAGGAATTATTACATCAGGGGATATTCAACTCATGGGATTTGGATTGCATGGGGAAAACTTCATTGATGGAGACCACCCCAAGTAACTCAAAGAATATTTGCAGGAAAACTCTTCTACCATTTCTTCATGTATTACATAAGGATTCCAGTACTAGGGAGAGTACCTTGTCAACCGGATCAGGGTGCTTTGGCTCGGAGGGGCCGACGAAGTCATCGTAGGAGCAGAGTACGTCGTCGGTGCTGAAGTCGAAGCCGCGGGAACCGACGGGGATGGGAGGTGGGGGGCAACGGGGACGGACGGTGGCAGCGGAACAGGAGGTGGGGGCCGGCGGGGGCGGGATGAGGGGGTAGCAGGGACGAGAGGAGGGTGGCGGGAATGGGAGGGCCGGGGGGGTCTGTGGAACAGGAGGTGGGGGCCGACCGGGGACGTGAGGAAGGTGGCGGCGGGAACAGGAGGCGGCGGGGATGGGAGGAGGGTGGCGGCGGGAGTAGGAAAAAAGAAGAAATAACGAATAAAAAAAATACTGAAGAAAATAGTAGGGGAAGGAAAAAGCCCTTAGATGTAGGGGTGAGAAGGAACTTTCCTAGAATAAGGGCTCCTGATAGGGGGGTAGATTGGAGCTCACATTTTTTCAATCTCCCTTATAATTTAGAATAGGGGGAGGAATAAGAGGTGGGTTGGGCTTACTCTTAAAATTGCGAACATTTTCTATCTACAACCGGGTGGTGATCCAACAATCCTTGCCCAATTTGGTCTAATAGCTCGTATAATAATGCTGTGATTTCGTAGTTCAAGATGGGTTCTCGGCCTGTACACAGTTGCCGTCTTATCACAATTCTCACCAGGGATTACAAAATCAATTTCAATTCAAAAATCATTACTAGCTTGGTACCGAAAATTGTCAAAAATCACTCAAAAATCATTAGAAATCTTATGAATGCCGAAGTCAAACACTTGAACTTGGTGGTCAACAAAATTCAAAAATCGACCGATTTCATTGATAATTGGGTGTGTTTCACTGAAAATTGACCTAGCAATCGAAATTTTCCGGTGAGCAATTTTTTAATAGTTTTCCAGCGATTTTCATCAAAAATTGACTATTTTCACCGATTTTCCACCGGTTTATGTCGCATAAAATTTCTCGAATTTTTGAATTTATTTAAATTGAACCATTTTATCGATCAATTTTGAATATCATATAGCATCGATAAGGATAAAAGTCGCAAAAAAAAAAACAAGTGATTTTCGATGATTTTTAGAACCTGATTCTCACCGACGATGTGTTTATTCACGCAGGCTTTCGATCTTCAGGAACCTTCCGGAGCGAAAGAAACAGACATAAAAGCGCGCGCATGAGGGCAGTCCCAATGCATATAGTTTCTATAACTTCCATGTCATCTAGACACTACATGTAGAAACTATGCTCCCAATGGATAGTTTCTTCGAAATAAACTCTCATCCAATCTCCTCTTTTCTCTTATTTTCTCATCCAATCCCCTTTTTCCTTTCTTGGTGCTTGTGTAGAAATGGTTTCCTGCATGAGAAATGGTTTCCTTCTCTTTCATCATTAACTTTATCTCCACATCACCATTTTGCTTACATAGCAACCTAATTAATGTTATGGAAACTATCCTAGTCATCCCATTAGGATTGCCCTGATGGTTCGGTTCAATGATTCTAGTAGATCAATTTAATTAGTAAAGATTTTTTTTTATCATCCTTAAGATAACATTTCGGTTATTAATTCTTTGACATGGACTCGTGAGTCATGGCGCATGAATATTTGCATGCTGAAGTGGGAGAGACCCACGACCGGCCATCAACTCAACTCCGAAGTTTGGTTGGGTCGCAGTGCCGCCAGTGCGGTGCTGCACATGCGGTAGCGAAGAGCGTAGCGAAAGGACGCGGCTTAGTGATGGACCACCACAAGTGACAGGCCAGGAAAGCCGCACGCCGAGCCTAAGAATGCTCGTCTTTTTCACGTACGCTTTACCACTGCTTTCTGCCACTATTCCAAGCCACTCGTGTTGCCACATACTGGTAGATCTTGCCGTGGTTACCAACCTAAATGGCAATTCACCGGTTCTGTTTGTTTAGGTTTTTTCATCGATTTAAAAGTAAAAAGCTAAAGTCTAAATAAATTAATAGTTTTTTATCTAAACTTTTTAAAAGCTATAAGCCTCTATATAACTAAGGTCCTGTTTGGCAGAGCTCTGCTTAGAACCTTCAGGAGTGAATCTGTGGAGCTCGCTAAACAATAGCTTTTCTAAGAATCGCTCGGGGTGATTCCGTGAAGTGATTCTCGAAATGAACTAGAAATGGGAGTGAAAAAAGCCGCTTCTCTTGATTCACACCCAACAAAGAGTCGGTTTCTCCATAGAGTTTATCCTATGGATTAGTTGAGAATCACTTTCAGCGACAGAATCACTTCTCTCGGAGAATCACTTCTAACAGAGAATCAGAATCAGAGAGAGCTCTACCAAACAGGCCCTAAAAACCAATAGCCACTAAAGAGAGACTTTTTTTGATTTATTGATAGTTGATTTTAAACTAATAATATTGAAGTTAGATAAAATTATCCACCTCTATCACGTACAAAAGTCATTAGCTTTTAAGCTGTTTAAGCTAAAAACCTGACCGTAAACTATAAGCTAAAAAGTTTACACCTAAACAAACCGGAGCATAATTTCTTTAGCTCGCTTTTGCACGATTTGGCAGTCTTCGTGGTTCGTGCTAAATAGTAAAAGTTTATTAGTGGATCTTCACCCATCATCATCGATCAAGATAAGATTCTCACTCTTTAACTTGCATTAGGATTTAGGCACCATCGCATTTGCATAACTGCACCACTCAACGTCAGTGGCACCATCTCAAATTCTCAATCGATCTTTTCACCAGCTTCCTTTATGCTTTATACTTACTACTACTGTACTTTAGGTATCCACTTGTCTCCCTGTATGAAGCTGGCGACGCTGTACACGTCGACGTGGTCCTTGGGCACCTGGCTGCTCCACGGGACCCTCCGGCTGGCGTCGTCGCCGCCGGGGCCTGCGCTGTCGTACTCGCCGTAGTAGAGCGTCTTGAGCGCGAAGTTGCCGCTCCACGGCATCCACCCCTGCGGCTGCACGATCTCGGCGAGCGTGCAGCCGACGAACACCGTGCGCGAGTACTCCTTCCACGGCCGGCCCAGGTACACGCGGTGCACGTCGGGCTTCTGGTGGTACAGCGCCAGGTACTCCTCGCTGCCGTTCACGACGCAGCCGCGGAGAACGATCCCCGTGGGCTGCGCCGGGTCGGTGCGGCCCTGGGCCGTGACCGCGTCGTTCTCGCCCTTCTCCGGGCGGAGCTGCCGGGGCAGGACCAGGAGGGTGCTGTCGTGGAGCACGGTGGCCGAGTTGCCGAACACGAAGTCCACCGTGCCGGAGACGCGGCACCGGGTGTAGAACTGCCGCATGGCATGCGCGTAGAGCGTATCCTGGTGGCCCAGGAGCTCCACGGTGTCAAGAACCGTGCGGTCGCCCGTCGAGCGGAAGGCCACCGCCTGGTGCGCGTCCGGCCCCGCCGTGTTGGCGATCGTCAGGTCGCGCGCCATGAAACCATCGGCAAGCACACCTGAAAATAAATTAACGTCAGTTGACATGCACTCGGCAACGTAAAACTTACCGCAACATCACCGTGGAGATTCTGGAGAACTAGAAAATCACGCCTCGTGCTATATCGAATTCAGGATGAAGTTAAAACGGCGGATCGGGACGCACTTTTTTCTCGGTGAATTGACTAGTCGAACGACCATGTCTGGTGCCTAGTCTGTATAAGGGGACATTAACTATAGACGCAGGACACGGGGCGCGCCTTTTTGTCGAAGCCTCGCGAAATTGGTTCTTTCCGCATTTTTTCAAATTTAACCTTGCTAATCTAGCTCGCTTCTCAACGTTAGAAGGTGCGAACCATGAGGTCCACGATATGTACTATATGTCATAGTTTTAACGAGTTTTAAACTTGATAAAACTTGGTCTTAAAATTTTCTCAAAATCTTCTTTTTTTTTTCTCGCTCATTCCAGCTCTCTCTTGCTCACCGCAACCACGCGGTGATGGCAGTGATGTGTGGTGGTGTAAGGAGTGGTGGCAAAAACATGAAACCCATTGAAGTTGAAATTGGTTTAGAACTTTTTGAAACATTTGGTTGAAACATGCAATGTGTTGAATCTATAGTGAATCACCTAAAACTTTTGGACGAAACTTGTTGAAACTTTTGGTTAAAACTTATTGAAAACTATGTTGATCAAAAACTTGATGAAACTCTCCGCTCGAAGTTTGATGAAACTTGAGTTCTAAAATCCAAAAACATGCATAAAACATGAAACTTGCCGATGCACAAATGAAATTTGCAAAACATAGACGAAAACTTGGTTGAAATTTATGAACTATACAAAACTTTGATGAAACCCTGTGAAACTCACTGTATATACAGTTAAAAAGGGTCCCAATTGTAAAACCGTCGTGCAGCAACACTCAATAAAAGATTAAGCAAGAGAGAGAAAAGAAAAAGAAAAAGCCAAAGCTTCCTTTTTGTTTGGTAGGGTCGTAGGGCAGCATAAAAACACGGGAAAGTTCCGTGTTTTGCCTCGGAGGAGCTCGTGAGTCGTGACGACACGCCGCGTTGTGTCTTCCGGCCTGGCTGATAGTGATAGGTATAGCCACCGCCAGGTAATTTTCTTGTTTCAAGAGAAAACTGTTTCTTTCTTTAACCGGGTCGCTTCCTCTCCTCCAGTTTCACCCCTTCTTTGGCAGTGAACAAACTGAATTGATTTTTTTTATAAATTAAATTGATTTTGATTCAGTTGTAATGTGTACTTCAATGGAGATATTTCTTTCCATGTTTACTTTCATGGAGAGATATATTTCCAGAGATTACTCTTACCATCAATAAGCCCCGCATGGGAAAACACTAGTGTTTTTTTCATTAGAAAACACTAGTAAAACAAATCCATGGTTCAAAAAAAAATAGTCAAAACGCCGCTACTATGCAGCGTTCAGTTCGTGATGGCTTACGCAACGACTCCATGGAACTGAGACCTTTCTGGAAGTAACTTTCCAACAGAATTAGACCGTGCTAATAGTCGCATAAAACGGTAGTCTTAATTGCAGTAACACTTTAGTTCTATAGTAATAATGTTTCGTGAAAACCCACCCAAACAAAATATGCCACTAACCTCCACCTCCTCACTCACTCATGTCGACGAGCTCTGATATAGTTAGCATAGGTTTTTGTAAAATTTATGACCATACATTAGTTAAGAACTTGCGGGGGTTTTTTTTTCTGCATCTAGGACAACAAAACCTGTAGTTCTCTCTAATTTTTACAGGTCATATCGTTTTTTTAACTAAGAACAGAAGCTCTGCCATTTATTTCAAAATAAAATAATGCAACAAAAGCCTTCGTAGAGGCGATTACATAGATAACAATCACCCGCAACAGCAGGTGAAACACCAACATTGATAAATAAACCCTAAACCTAAAAACTTCTCCAATGACATCACCTACAACAGCCAGACCAAAACCTTATAGAGCAACGATAAGAACACGACCCTCAATCCTCGTCCAGGCCTCGTCGCCCATCACCTTCGGCAGCTGCATCCTAATCCTACCTTCGGCCCGTCCGAGCCTCCTCCCGCAGCCCGTGTCACATAGCCTCCTCCTAGGCCTCGCCAACCGCTGTGATCAGCCCCCGCTATTCCCGCTCGTCTTCGACACGGGCCCGCGCTACCTTCTCGACTTGCAAAGCTGATCTTGGCACTTCAACCATCCGTACATCAACGATCCTCTTTGGCTGACTCGAGCCATCTCCTTCACGGCCGCCATCTCCGGTCGAGCTTCGGCTTCTTCATCTAGCCAACTCCAGTGCCTTCTTCCGACCGTCTCCTTCCCGGCCGCTTCCGCCCAGTGAAAATATATCATCGGCCACCCTAAGCCCCGGACCAGCTGCACCAATCGCTGGCCTGCGAGGCTCGCTCCATTCCAACCTCCGAGCCATCTCGCCTATGCCGACTTGAGCCAACGTCCGTTAGGGCTCTCTGTCGACTGCCTCAAGGCCGCCTAAGAGACCTCGCCCTTGACTGAGCTAGCTGCTTCGAATTTTAGCTAGATCTTGTAGCCGAATTTGATCGCTTTCGCTCTGCTGCGGACGCTTCTCCAAAGAATGATGAGAGGAGTCAGCATGATGATCGCGCGGTGATTGTGGGCTCTCGGATCACTCTGTTTGTTCAAACGGGAGAAAAGGCTCGACATTGTATTGGACGAGTAAATGACAATGTTCACTGCAACTTGCTAGGTATATAATGTTACTACTCCTACTAGATGGCAGCTATCTATATTATATCTTCACATCATCTATAGACAACACTAAAAATAACTCATACAATGGATCGTCTATATAGTTGTCTGTAATGATCTCTCATCCAATTAACAGATTGTCTATACAATGGTACATACAATAGAAAGCTGTCTATAAGATCGTCTGTTAAATAGTAGACAACAACTTTCTCTCTCCTCCTTCTCTCTCCTCCACATCACCTAAAATCCTAGATGGCGTGGTCTTACAGACAGCTGACATGTACGATTGTACATGCCCTCAGAAGTTAAAGCTACAGCACGACAGGCGGTTTTTAATCTGACTGTTTCTCATGGGTAGAAACAAGGGTGTTAATGAGCCGAAGCCCATGACAGATCTAGTCCAAATCTAATATTTTTTTCATAGCTCTGTATTAGTTTGATAAAAAAAAGAGTGAGGTTCAAATCTGACCTAGGCGACTGGGCCCAAATAAAAAACTATTCCTTGATTTGGGCCTTTATTTAGACAATCTGTTTGCTTAATAAATTGATAGTTTATAATTATATATAATTACATATCTCTCTTGCTGGAAATAGAGGTTGAAAATTAAAACTTAAAGTATGCTGCTAAAGTATATAAAACAAAAAAAAGGCATTAATGCTAAAGACAACATCAATTGATTTATTTAGCTAGCGGTGAGATATTTAGTAGAAAAACATAAGATCTAAGTCTAATCTAATCTAATCTAGATCTAATCCAAATAACTATAAATCCAAAATAACTCTAATCCATCTAGAGTTTTGGACCAGCCTAATTCGAAAGCCTAGACCGGTCCAGATCTATCAGCACCCTTAGATGAAAAGCATGTAATTTCAAACGGGAACCGACCACTGTCCCTACTTACCTACTGCGACTGCAAGATAAGCGACTGCAGACAATTTTGTCGGTCCATTTCCTCAGTAAATGCTCAAATTATTTACAGCAGGGCTGTCACTACAATGATAAACAGTATACGAGATAACATAGGCCCGTCACATCTGGATCTAACGGTCAACAGTGGACTGAGTACCGTAATATCACATCCTCTTGTGCCATGCCGGACGCAACGTACAAAAGCTAAGAATTGTTGGTCCACGTCAGAACTCACAACGGTTGGGTGTACGCGGGTGCACCGAACTATTTCGTATAGAATTCGATTTTATTTTTACATTTAATTGGATGATCGGAACCATTTAGTATAAGATGAGATGGTACAGATTCTTAAAATATTCTAAAAAGATGCTGCACTATCTCGTACGGACAATTTGGTCGAACCAATCGGTCTAAGGTAGGATCGTTCACTCGCATCATTCCTTAAATCAATCTTATCCCTCAATCCAATCTCATCCTTTCGATCAAACATCATCTCGTATCATTTCATTCAGACAATCAAACATCTTTCAGTATCATCTCACCCAGAAATCATCGCATCCATCGTGCCATCTCATCACCTAACTAACGAGAAGCGTTTAACGCCGCCGCATTGATTTCAATATCTCATGCACGTACGTGTACAACACCGTAGTAGAAACTACTCGTAAATCCATCGGTATGTATGTACAGAAGCACTTTAAATACAAAGAAGAGGAATACATATATACGCACCTACGGTGGCCGTGTTGAAGGTGGAGACGCCGGGCGTGTCGGCGTTGAGGTCGCCGGTGATGACCGTCTTCCCCATGCCGTCGCCGACGACCACCACGTTCGTCTTCTCCCACGGCACGTCCACCGTCTCCTTGTACACCCCCTCCTTCACGTGCAACACGAACCACTGGCCGCCGTAGTCCGGCGCGGCCGCCACAGCCTCCCGCACCGTCTTGTGGTCGCACCCTGCGTCGCACACCGTCACGTTCGGCGGCAGCCCCTTGGGCACGCCGAGCGCGTCCACGTCGACGTCCGCCGCCGCGGGCGGCCAGTACCCGTCGCGCTCGGTCTGCGGCGGCGCCCAGCGGGAGGAGTCGTCGCCGTACCGCTGCAGCGCGGCGAGCATGGAGATGTAGTTGCTGTTGACGGCGATGGTGTCGTCGAGGTAGGCCATGGCATCGGAGATGGTCCTAGAGAAGTTGACGTACTTGTAGGCTGACCAGCAGTCGTAGAGGTGGAGGAGCGCGGTGGAGGCGGAGAGGAGCGACGGCGGCGAGGGGGCCTGGGAGAGGCGGTGGGAGGAGAGGGAGAGGAGGGTGAGGCAGTTGGTGGCGGCGTTGGAGAGGTTGACGTTGGAGGAGGCAGCGAGGACGGAGCGCGCGGTGGAGACGGCGGGCGGTAGGCGCGCGCGCGCGGAGAGCGTGGCATCGAGGAGGTCGGAGGGGAGGAGTCAGCGGTTTCGTTGGAGAGCGTGGAGACGCAGACGGGCTGGAAGCGGGTGGCGTTGCAGGCGAGGAGGACGGCCAGCGGCGCCGCGTAGTTGGACGGCGGAGGAGTGGTCGGGGAGGGCGCCGGGGGCGGTGGTGGTGGCGGGAGGAGAGGGAGCAGGGGAGGTGGAAGAGGAGGAGGAGGAGAAGGATGCGAAGAGAAGGCATTGGTAATGGTTGGATTTGGGCGGAGGGAGTGGAGCGTGTTGGTGGTGAGGTTGGTTGGTTTTATCGGCGAGGGGGTCACGCGGGGGGCTTTGGCTGGGGAAGGGGAAGGGGAGGAGGTGAGACGAGGATGGATGGATTTTGATGGCTGCAAAAGTTACGCAAAGTCGGCGGAAAAGGAAAGCATTCATGCGTGTAATCGATGGATCTTCTCTCTGGTTTTGCTTCCCGTTTTTGCTTCTTTTCTGTTTCATTTCCTTGAGGGGAGCTAGCTACCCAAATGGAGTATCACACTACCAAATGAAGCAAGATCACATCTCAACGACCGACTATAGAATTTGAACTTATGCAATTTGGTGGCGAACATACACTTCGACTATCTGGGTGACGGAACATTTTTCTTTTCTTTTCACATTGTAGTTTTCATATCATTTCTTGCCTTCACACTACACTACTTGTTTCTATTGCATCGATCAAAAAATTAAACTAATACCTTGGATTAATCCGAATTTGGATCCAACCAAACAAGGCCTAAATATATTCACGATCCATGTAACATGAGAAAGCAACTTAAAGTCTTCCGTAACATTTTCCTCGTAAATCGGTCACTGTTGGGTTGTAATTTTTGTTGTTGAAGACATTCTCTCGGCTTCCTATGCGTTCCTTTGCATCTCTGGTATATGCAAAATAAAATAGAGTTTTATGTACTAGAAAAAGAGGATAGGGGACGTACAAGCTCAACAAGGTCAAAAAATCTACCACGAATCTAGCCACAGTTTGATGTGTTGTTCCGGTACTCATGTTTCTCCAGCACGTGCTTCTGTCATCCACTTTCACCTGTAGTGAACAAAAATTCGGCTTCCTGATGAGGAATGGTTCAAACGAATCCTACTAGCTATATGCTCATACGATGCAACAAAAACATAATTTATAATAAAAAATTATTTGCAAAAAACAATAACCTTATCTGAATAATAATGTTCTCTCTGAATGTGCAATAGTTAAATGTTTAAATCAATTCATCAATGCATACAAATTCCAAACACCTGTTTACAAACTCGAGTTTAAAATTATCATTAATTTCACAAACTTAAATAATAACATCACAGCACTTATAATTGTAAATTTGTAACGCCAAAATTCGAAATTGATCGATCGAAAGAGGTATCACCTGTTGCCCTATGGGCGCAAAGGCATTGAAGAGGTACGCGTCATCCGTATATGGCTGCAACTATTAGCAGCGTGCGTGACTCGTACGCCTTGCTCCGGCCATACCATAGCCTCAATCCATCAATCAGCTTTACTGCCTTCTTGCCTCCCCCTCGCGAGCGCCTCCCTCAACGTATTGACATCATCCACCGCGGCGAGCTCCAGTAGCGTCGCCAGCCTATCTCGCCGCCCACCATCGGCGACCTGCCCCTACGCCGTATCGACAAGATTAGGAAGGTCGCCCATTAACTACCTCCGCTCAATGGATAAGGTCAACACACCTATAGGAGAGGCAAGAAGCGGTGGGTTATATAGATTTAGCAACCGAGAAGATATCTATAGAATCCAGATTAAGAAATCGTCGAATAAAGAAGGCAACAAAAGGGAAAGAGGCGAGAAGAGACCCAATTCCATGAATCGGAGCTCTGCTTCCTTCGGAAGGGAATCAATCAATCTAATGCGAAAAACACCGGGAGCAATCGCCACCGATTCAAATGCCAGATCAATGGGAGAAAAAAAGCAATAAATGAGTCATGCATATTCATTTACCTCCCGCAACAGGATGATCCAATCTAATCTACCAGGGTGGCCACTGTCCGCTTCCCACTCAACCATGCAGGTGCGTACATGTGTCGGGGTGAGGGTGGAGAACGGACGTACCACCATCAACTCCTAATTAGAATTAGTAAAGACAAATATAACAAACTTATCTAGTCACGTCATGTATAGCCATGCGCATGCTACTGACCGGCCGAAATCAAGACCATACATGATTAGATAAAAAGAAAAGATGATCTTATATACACATGCAAGTAAATATTTTATGGAAATGATGTATATGACAACTCAAAGGCACATAGTAACTTAGAAGTTGTATGCGTGCAGTATATGGAAAAAGAATCGGTTGTGCAGTATTTGAAAATAGAATTGGCTGATTAAGATAAGCATCTGATACACCGCAGATCACACATGCACGCATATCCATGCAAATTAAAATATTTTTTGGTTGCCAATGTATAGAAGATCGGGACAATGACAGTTTCGTGGATATGCCCCGAGAGAAGAGAATGGACCACTGCTACCAACTCGTAATTAGAAGTAGTAGAGATGATATCATAGCATACACAGGATGTGCACTTGCCAAAGTTTGGTACCCAAATCCTTTCCTTGCCCTGTTTTCGCATGCATGAGCATCTGGTACACATCATGAACAGTCATAGGCCAAAATTCAGCTCATTGACTAGGAATGGTTCCAAATTTCTCCATTGATGTCGTAGGGCATGTAGGTAGTGCACTCATCAAAGTTTAATATCATGTTTATTTTGAACTGTAGGTTTCTCCTGCATAAGCTTCTGATACCTGTCGTGGACCAAAATTTAGCTCATTGACTTGGAATGGTTCGAAATTCCACCTATGATATCATAGGACTTGGAGGAAGAACCCAGCTCATTGACGTGCCTTGGCTTCGCCGACACGACCTTCTTGTGTTCATCTTGACCATGTGACCCACCATGGATCAATATTTGACCCACAGACTATGAATGGATCCAAATACCCCCCATCATGTCATATGAAAAACAGGAAGTGCACTCACCAAAGTTAGGTACCCTATTCTATTGCATGCCCCAGTTTTCCCCACATAAGCTTCTGTTACCTGTTGTGACACGTTGTGGCTAAAATTTGGCTCATTGATTAGGACTGGTTCAAATTTCCATCCATGATGTTATAGGGCATGCTAAAAGTGCACCAACCAAAGTTTGGCACCTGGTTCTATTCTATTTCTTGGTTTCGCATCAACGACCGTCTTTTACCTGGTGTGACCCTCTGTGGACCAAAATTTATCTCATTGACTAGGAATAGTTCTAAATGCCTCCAATGATGTCATAGGGCTTGCAAGTAGTGCACATGCTAAAATATAGTAGTTGTTCCTTTTTCTTTGCCGTTTTCACTAGTACGAGCTTCTAATCCCTGTTGTGACCTGTTGTGCACAAAAATTTGATTCACCTACTAGGAATTGTTCAAAATACCACCCATTATTTTATAGGGCATGGAGGAAGTGCACTTGCAAAACTTTGATATACAATTCCTTTTTGTGCATCGGTTTTACCCACGCAAACTTCTTGTACCTGTATTGGACTAAAATTAGTGTCTATCGTGACCTGCCATGGACCAAACTTTGGCCCATTTACTAGGATGGGATCTATATTCCTCCCAATCATATGATAGGGCACATAGGAAGTATACTCGCCAAAGTTAGGCACTCGTTCATTTCTGCACCCTGGTTTCGCCCACACAAGCTTCTGGTATCCCTCGTAACCCATTGTGAACCAAAATTTGGCTAATTAATTAGGAATGGTTCAAAATATCACTCATGATGTTATAGCACATTGAGAAAGTACACTCTCTAAAGTTTGGTACTAGTTCCATTCTTTGGCTTGGTTTTAATCATGAGCTTCTAGTACCCGTCATGGGGATATCCACCATGACCTACTATGGACCAAAATTTGTCTCACTAGCTAGGAATAGTTTCAAATCCATCCAATAATACTGTAGCACACTCATGAAATGAACTCGCCAAAGTTTGGTACATGGTTCCTTTCCATGGCTCCATTTCACACGCACGAGCATCTGGTACTTATCGTGACTCGTTGTGGACTAAACTTTGGTTCACTGACTAGAAATAGTTCCAAATGGTACCCAATACATCATGGGACATGTAGGAAGTGCCCTGTCCAAAGTTTTGTGCATGGTTCCTTTCTCACCCCGATTTCGCCTGCACAAGCTTTTGGTATCCGTCATGAACAAGTTGATACCCATCATGGCTCACCGTAGACAAAAAAATTGACTCACTTACATGGAAGTGTTCGAAATGCCTCCCATTATGTCATACAGATGTAGAAAATGCACTCGCCAAACTTAGATACTTGTTTCCTTTTTGTGGCTTTGTTTCACCTGCACGAGCTTCTAGCATCTTTTGTGGACCAAAATCGACTTTTTTCACTATTTTGAAATAAAAAAGATCCAAATCCAAAATGCAAAGGTCATGTTGTTCAAAACCTCAATCATCACATCCCCTCTCTCCCACTTCACACTTTGGAATGTTCTGTAATTTGTATCTGGAGTACTTCACCTAATTTCCTTTGCGGTTTTAGGCTTTGATGGCATTTATCACGCGCTTTTGGGACCCAAGACATACTATCATAATGTATCGTGTACTAAAATTCAACTCACGAACGAAGGCCCCCTTTGAGACAGTTTCTGCTTAAAAAATTGGACAATTTGCTAAACGGAAGGATTATAGACAGTTTCTTTCAAATCAGAAGATGTTATCTACATAGAATCATAATCCGAGTGCTAACTGATTCTCACTAATTCTCCTAGCCCGGTCCTCCACCTCCACGCGCAGCCGGTTTGACCCAATTCTTCCACAATTAGAAGAAGTTTCTCCTATAATCCAAAATCTGCACAATCAAAAACTGTCCCAAAGGGGGTCTAAGAATGATTCTGGTTACCTCCCATGACGTCATAGGGCATACAAGAAGTGCACTTACCAAAGTTTGTTACCTGGCTCCTTTTGATGCCCTAGTTTCGCTAGCATGTGGTACCGGTCGTGAACTAAAATTTGGCTCATATATTAGGAATAGTCTGAAATGTCACTCATAATATTATAGGTCATACAGAAAGTGCACTCATCAATGTTTCATATCTGGTTCCATTCCGTGCCCCAGTTTCTCACGCACAAGCTTTTGATACCGATCATAGACCAAAATTGACACCCATCGTGATCTGTCATGCACCAAAATTTGGCTCATTATCTAGCAGTGGTTCCAAATACATCTCATGATGTTACAGCACACGCGGGAAGTGCAATCGTGAAAGTTTGTTAACCAATTCTGTAACATCCCTAATTTGTTAAACTTTTGAACTTATTTCCATTTATTAACTTCCAAAAATACTGTGCAAATAAAACACTTGGAACTTAGAAGGGTGGTCCAAATTCTCGACATTGAAAGCAACAACGCCACCCACCAAACAGCGAAGCCTCAACGCAGAACGCACTCTGACTGCGCTCTGAACGCCTTTTTGTTGCTCCTGTACCCTAGCTAGGGCAATACCATTTTTGAAGGCCGTCTTCGAATTTTGAGTTGATGGGGGAGACACTTGTAGATATTTTTGCATTCCTTTGTTGTCAAATGTTCCATGCGCCTAAATTAAAGGTCTCCATAAAATGCCCATGATTCTAATTTTGTTTGGCTTCCCGTATCCGGGAGTGAATGGAAATGGTATTGCTCCACTCCACTGAATGCTAGTAGTATTTTTCAGCTAGGCTATTGCTTAGAAGATTGGATGATAGGATCTACCGGTTTTTGGGCCACTAGGGACACTTGAATTTGCATAACCGTGCACGGCAGTCTCGTCTTTGGGTTGCCTCTCAATCCGGGTGCATTGATGGGTTCATTTGGCATGACAGCTGCCGGTTAGGAAAAACACGAATAGATCGCCATTATATCCCTCTGCATCATCCAAAGTCAGAAACTAACAACCTGCTGTCACAGGCTCACAATGTAGTCATGTGACATTGGAATTTTGTCGGAGGCAGCCTTCTTCTCACGGGATAATGGCATGGCCGCTGGGGGAGATGAATGGTTTTGCTTGCCTTTGCCAGTTTGTCAACCGGATTTCGCCTTCCGGGACGTGGTCACGGGGATCACAGTGGAGAGGTCGGCTGGCCAGTGTCCACTGAACTGAGGAGAGTGGTCAGGCACCGATCCAATTTCGATATAAAAAAGGCACGATGCAATTATGCAGACCACAAATTTTAACTTTCGGAAAGGCTGTAACCATGTTCTTAAAAAATATTCCTTCTTGTCACAAATAGTTACAAATAGTTATTGTTTCAGACATCGAAACAACCTCTAAAACATAGCTTTCATTCTGGATATCAGCATTGGCAATATTTGGTGATCAAATTGCTGTGCTAAGAGTAAAAAGACAAACTTGATCATGAAAAATATTCCTGCTCATGATCAAGTTTGTTTTTTCGTAACTTCTAGTATAGGATGAATTTGATCATGAAATTTTATATGTAGATGGGTAAGTTGATATGTACATCCATGATTTTTTTCAGAATTTTTGAAACTTTTCTTAGTTATGCAATGTTTTCACCAAATATTTAATATTGATACGCTATGATCACTCATCATTTCTATTATAATATATTTATAAAATCCAATAAAATTATAATATTATGAAATTAATTTTTAAGACGAATCTACATATTTGATTTTTCATGTATGTAATTTAAATATTTAAAAGACATTGACAATTAAAGTTTTGAAAGTTTTGACTACACATCTGTCCAAAATGACATCTATTTGTGAGTGGAGGGGTATTAGATTTTGCATGTATACCACTGCCAACATGATAAGGGGATCTGAGACTGAGCATATACATCCATTTAAAACTATTCCACTGAATCTGATATGCAGTTATGCACAACAAGATGCCGCTAACAAATTTCATGCATGAAAAATGAAATCCCAAAATTTGTACATGAATTGTTGTTACATACAGGTTGCCAAGTGCCAACTGTGATGTTTTCTATATCTAAACCACAAAATAGGCAATGAAGAAAAATCTATATCTCAGGACATATGAATTTCGCGTGAATAATTGAGGGAAAAGAAAGGAGGGGGAAAAAAAGATAATTGCAACAACTCGTAGCAGATGCTGCTGTCTGCTAGACTTCACGTTTTGCTCCTTAATAGCAAACAGAAGAAGCAAAATGCTCAAGCAGGAAAAAAAAATTGAGTATACAATGTCAGCCAGCCATCCTTCGCCAACCTGTCGAATCGGACGTGAGGCAATATGATCACCATTCAACTCCAGAATGAGCAAGTCATCAAGTTAAAGATAGAACAGATAAAGACAACAGTATGAAGTGCTGCAAACTACGTCAACAGACTGAAAATATCTAGAATCAGTTGGAAATTGGTGGACAGGTTACCATATGTTTCATATCTATATTTTTTGGAACACAGTCAAGGCTTATACAGGATAACATCGATCACAAGTGATGAGTTACTCGACTACTTGAGCCTGAATGTATTCATGGGTGCACCGGTTGGTTCTCTACTATTGCACCCTGTTAAATTTTGACCCTGGACAATTGTCAAGTTCAGGTCTGTGTCACACACAACAATTCAGGGGAATGACAGATATCAAATAATATTCGCATGCATGGTATATAAACAAGGCTCGCAGGTTTCAGGTTACCTTGCAACTGAAAACAACCTATGAGATAATAATTTTTGTTTGGTCACGATATACTACTTTGCTTGATAAATAATGTCAAAAAATGATATCATAAATAAGGACCTCACCATTAGTCAAAAGGTAGGAAAATACAAGTTCATTCCAAGCATCTGGGACACCAGGAAGGCACCAGTGGCTGCAATCAAGTATGGTAGAAGGATGACTCCAAATACCAATATGAGCATCACTTCTGAAGGCGCCCATCAAAGTCACATTTAGTATAGTGACAGGAACGTTCATGTTCGCCACAACCTTGGCAAGTATATCCCCAAATTCACTCCTGTCTGTTCCTTTGGCCTCAGTCGTAGGCCGTTCTGTTACTTCGCATACCTTTTGATTTGAGCCACTGTAAATATGAAAATTTTCAATGTGTATGTTTTTTGAAAATAATTTGTATACCTTTTGTAATCCACAATCATAGCAATCTTACATCTTCAGTTCAATTTGTACGTACTCTTATAAGGCAATAAATAAGAAAAAAACAAAATAATTAGGGAAAAGCTTTCAATATACAGAGAAAACACACCTCCAATGAGATGGCTCATATGTACGAAAGAAGACATGTGTTCTTTTTAAATCCACTCTTTTTTCTACCCATGAAGCCCATGTTTCCAGTGCCATTTTGAAAGCAGAATTAATGGATGTTCCCAATTTAAGCACACCTCCGTCCTCAAAATAGCAACCCCTGTTGGAATGACCAAGCTAGAATGTTAACCATACATGACAAATTAAAGAAAGATATACTATATGTCAAGGAAATGGCACTGTTCCAAAGTCAGTTGATGAGTAGAACATGAAATGTGAATTAAACTGATTGATTGTAATAGTACAAAATGCTACCAAATTGCAATAATAGAACATCCACATTAGTGGAAACACTTGTACGGAGCATACCAGTGTCCATTGAGATGTACACAGTAACCACTACGGCTAAATATTCGAAAGATTAATTACTGTGATGAAAATTTTCAAATTTCACTTCCTAAACAACCCCCAAAATTTCAACACAAAAAAAAACCAAACAATAAAGTATAGTTTCATAACAGTTTAGTATGTTGTGATCTTACAAACATAAAAAACAAGGTAACCAAGGTTTCTGAACACCAGAAAAGGAGATAATCTCTAATAAAGATGCATAAAACTTATCATCAGCAAAACACATGCTTAATAGCGCCTAACCACAATAAGTTGAAGCCTACAATTTACCAACATCAGACATCAGATATGTTGTGACAGGAGAAACTAACACCTTGTGGTGTGGCTTTGACCTCAAGAAACAACTAGAACCTAACATCACCAACTTTGCAAGGCAATCCCATTGTTTGTTTTTGTTCATTTGTTATCCTCAGTACTTTTGCTACAATCAATCCACATCATTGATTCCTGCAGAGGATAAATAGCGTATACTCTGGAAACGACAACTTTGTCTAGCCGCCCTTCAATCTAGCAACACGGATCCAATGTAGTAGTAGTAACAACTGCAGCTTCAGCAGTTGAGCAATAGTCTAGATCTTCCGGAGTACTATTCAAAACACTAGGTCGAACTAGGGATGGCAATGGGGAAAATCCCAGTGGGAGCGCCCTCCCATCCCCGATCCCCGATAACCAAAACTTCCCCGTCCCCGTCCCCGTGCATAGGGCTTAATCCCCCATCCCCGATCCCCGACGGGTTTGCGGGGTCTTGACGGGACTAATCTCCGAAAATGCTACATGAAAGATCACATGCTACATGAGTGAATCACTAAAGTAATGGTGCATGTGTGATTGAAGTGTGAGTAGATCACTAGAGTAATTCATATTTAGCATGTTTATTAATAATAACTTCACATATATTCTTTTTTTTTTGAGAATGATCATTTGCTCTCACCTATTAGAGATAACGCGAGAGCGGGGACGAGGAACGATGGAACGCCTCGGCCATGCGATCCCCGACAAGAGCAACAATTTACACAATAAGCCCCCCGCGGGGAGAGATTTCCCCCTGTCCCCGTCCCCTAATAGGGGAATTCCCCATGGGGAAACGGAGATCGGGCCCATTGCCATCCCTAGTTCGAACGGGTGAGGACTGCTTAAGTTGCAGTCCCTATTGAAACTGCACAGGAATCCTTTCCTCAATCTAGGAATTGCTTAGAACTTGAAGTTACAAAATACTAAATGGCAGAGATCGTCCATGGGACATTGTGCTACCTGTTTGGCTGACACATTGGAGCATGGACAACATCTATTTTCAAGGATTGCGAGTGGATACAAATGTAACAGAACAAAAATATATCAGATGAATGGAACTTAGAAATTTGATGATAGTGATATGAAAACAATTACCTAAGAACAAAGAGTTATGTGAATTAAAGCAAGAAAACTCACATGTCAAATAATTTGCTGGGAGTCCACCAGTGCCCTGAATTGAATATAAGCACATCGGCATTCGCCCATTTTGTGTTAATATCATCCATCTTATCAAGCTTGAGAATCGCACGGACCCTCTTAGGCCCATGGCGAGGAGCAGGGGTCTGCTGTACAAGGAACACTGACCGGAAGAATTCCACATTCAGGTTGAATGACGCAAACCTCACGCCTAAAAATCGGATTGTCTTTGAGATCTGGCTGCCATTAACCTCATAAACCGTCTTTGGATCCTCCACCCCTGTAATGAGCATGCAAATGAAGGACTCCCATTGCGTTCTGCTCATTGAATCCCCCACAAACACAACCCTCTTGCCTCTGAGCCACTCCAACACATCCCGGGCACTGAACCGAGGGACCTCGCATCCCCGCGGCTTCCACCGCCATTTGAGGTACTCAATGTCCTTCCTCCCATTGGCCAAGCAATTGAACCCCCTCTCCGCAAACGGGCACTCCGAACTGTTGTACAAGGGGTACCTCTCATCCGGCACCCAGCTGCCTTCGAACACGTCGCAGGACTCTAGATTCTCTCCGCCGGCGAACTCGGCAATCACACGGCCCCGGCCCAGATACCGGAAGACAAACAAGTATAGGCCGCTGGAGAGCACGAGCCCGACGGAGGCGAGGAAGAAGGCCAAGGCGATGCTCTCGAATGACGGCCCCGACGGCGCTGCCCACCACTTGCGGTGCGTGGACGCGGGCGCCGAGACCCGCGGGCTCCCGACGCCGCTCCTCGCAGTGAGCCGCGCCGACGTGCTTCGGCTGAAGCTCCCGCTCACCATCTCGCCACTGCCTCCGCCGCCCGATCTCCTATTCCGCAAGTCCCCTGTTGCCAAATCGGCTCAAACCAATTCGCCGCAAAACTTTACCGAACCAAAATAATGGCTTCTAAACTCGCAGGCGCGGATTTATCTCAATCCAGGACCTCCGAATAATCTCTTCGATATTTCCCGTAAGGGATTCGAATTTGTCCCGCAAGTTGACCGGATCCCGCGAGGCTTCAAAGCGCGCGCGCGCAGCCCTCGAGATCAGGGATCTCCGGATCAGTGAGCGGATGCAAAAGGCGATGACTCTTCTCGAGGCAGGGCACCAGAACGGGATAGGGAACTCACCGGATTCCGGCGACTGACTCTCCCTCTCCGGCGATCGCTGGAGCCGGTGCGCGAAACCCTAAGAGGGCTAGGAAATAGCTCGCGACACGGTAGTCGATGGCGTGGCCTCGCGAGCGGCAGCTTTGTGATCTCTCGCCTCGCGCGAGGAGGCCAAGTTCGAACAGGAAGAGCTGAGGAAGGAGACGACAGACGACTACAGAAGGAGGTCGTGCACTCGTGATTGTGGTGTGGCTTTGGTTATGTAAATAGAAGAGACAGGGGCGGAGGCCGCGGAACAGGCCTAGCTCGAGCATCGAGTCAGGCCACACTTTCTTGTTTTTTTTAAATATACTAGTTTAATGACTGTACGTTGCTACGAAAAATAAAATTGATAACTAAACATAAAAACTAAATAATAAAATAAAATTTTGCTACAAGATCAAACATATATTTATCTTGATTACAAAAGTTTCTACGGTTTCTCCTTGATGAGATATCGCTTCATCTCGTCCTCGCCCTCCTTGACGTCCATTCGAATCGTCTCTGCGGAGGCCACGGGGGAGCGGGCTCCCGTGCTGCTACTGGTCCTCCTCAACCGCCGCCGCCGCCTTGAGCGCGGACTTCATCGCCGACTTGTCCGGGCTTGAAGCAGAGTGTGGTGCCGATCTCGTCGATCCCATCCACCTAATCCGCAACCAATACTGACACACATCAACAACCATCCTAAACCCAAATCGTCCCAAGAACGCACGCGAGATTGAATCCCACACCGAGGTCTCGCGGCGGTGGGGAGCCCGTCGCGCACGGAGATGATAAGGCGTCGGTGTTCTTCGTGATTATGGCGTTGTTGTTACACAATAGTCGACGGCGAGTCGTCGAACACCGTAATAGCCGCACCGTGGCCTCCGCCGCTACCGGACGCCGCCGTTGAGGTTCTTGCCATACGACTTGAAGTCGGCCTTAGCGAAGCGTGGATTTACGGCGTTGTTGTTACCCATGTCGACGGAAAGAGTTGCTGAACACTGTAATAGCCGACATCCGTGGGTTTCCGCCGCCGCGTTTGCGCCACGCCGCCACAATTGCAGATCAGGAGGAATGAGGAGTCGAGAGAACTGTGGTTTGCGCCGCCAACTATCGTGAGGAACGGAAGCGAAAAAGAATAGATAGTTTTTTTTCGTCTGCCGATTCGTTTTTTTTCGATTTAGAAGTGGGTTAGTGGTGGAGAACGGACGTATCACCACCAACTCAAAATTAGAAGTAGTAGAGATTTTACATAGTTTTTTTTAAGGCTAGGCTTTGGGTCCTGAACTCCTGGCCTTAGTGATTTGAGGTGCTTCCATATTTTCTTTTTTAACAGTTACATAAATATGAAAGTATAAATGAATGGTAGATAGTAATTACTTATCTCTTTAGTTATTTTAAAATTTATACAATTTATATTGAGAGAGAAAGCATTGAAGCACTTTTCTTCTGAAGGCTCTGTTTGGCGAGCTCAGGTCTAATTCTCCAATCTTGATTCTCTGTGAAATCGATTCTTTGGTGGAAGTGATTTCTGTCTGAGAAATAGTTATGAACTTGGTGGGGAGGTTCATAACTGGGAGATTGTGAATCAGGTGGGGAGCAGTTTTTTTTGCTTCCAGACTGTAAGTCATAAAACATGAATCATTTTCTCGGATTCCTATGTGAAGCTTATTGATTTTTTCTTATTTGGTAGAACTCCTCAGCTTCTTATGGGGAAGCTGAAGCTGGGAGTTCTGCCAAACGCACCCTAAATAGAATCATCACTTTTTTAGGCTACTTCCCTCTTTTTTATTTTTTATTTTCAAAATTGGCTCATTCCCAACATATTTATAAATTTAGCTTCCTCCACCGCAGAAGGTTGACGGGCGACACCTGCTCTTTGTCGCACCTGGAGAGTGTGGGAGCCGCTGTGCCATGCTGGCAATGAGTGGTGAGCACGAGACTAGGTGGATGCTGCACCATCGGAGTGTGGAGGAGCCGACCTATGTGCACCAGTCGAGCATAGGAGCAGAGGTGCTACACGAAGAGGAAGCATGGCGTGGAGCACGGGAGACCTTTTCACCGTATGAGAGTATAGAAATTGTCTTCTACTATGGGAGGAGATTATATTTGTAATTTTATTAAGAAAAATCTAATTTTATTTTTTTTTAAAAAAATAGAAAACCGGTGACTCTGGTGTGTTTCTATAAAAGATGCGTCTCACAGGCATGTGGGACCTGTAGGTCTTCGGTCCCACATGCCGGTGGCGGCGTGCGCCGTGGCTCGCGTGATGTCGTCTTGCTTTGACTTTTGCGATGTCGGCATGGCTGTGGGCCCGTGGTTGTGCGCGGAGAAGTGAACATCGTTTTCGATGAAAGAGGACGGGAGAGAGTAGTTTGATGATCTGGGCGGCCAGAAATGGCTGACTGCTGCGTTACCCGTGAGCGAGAGCAGCCAACGAGTCAGGTGTGTAATGTCGCTCGCTGCTCAAAAGTCAAAATCCAAAGCATTTCTATTCAGATCGATCGGGCCTTATAGACCTATTTCGGGCTTAATCCAAGGCCTAAACACGGGCTCTGGGTAGGTCTTTTTTATGGGCCTAGTTTGTGGATCAAGATCTATCACTGTTTTTCCTCGATGTGCCAGTGATACGTAGATCCACGGCCACCTGTTATCCTCGTATTGGATGTTATTTTTCGATTTGTACATCATTACAATATCATTAAGCATATTTCCTCTTTTCTTTTCAAGAGCAAAATTATATGTTTGCACACCCTTCATTAAGGAAGCCATTTTTATATGAACTGGTCTAACGTGAGGAATCAGCCTCTAAACATCTCACCAGCATATATCACAACGATCAAACAGTTAAAACGGCCATATTTTAAGTTCCACTCCCATCTTTTTTTCCCTATGTATCGATGGATGTTCCTGTTATGCCTATAGTTAGTCCTGTTCAAATCTATACCCTTTTGAATAACAACCTAAATTTAAGACTGTTTGCCATGCGCAAGTCCATCTACTAATAGCCTAGAATCCAATCCATTCCCAACTCAAACTATAACAACAAGCTTCACTATCCCAAACCAACCCAATCCACTAATCATTTCTTAAAACCCAAACAAATGCAACCCAAATGACACTTCAACCTAAACCAAACCAACCCATTTTCCTAATATGGCTTCATACTACTTTCCCAACCCATTTCAACCCATTTACCTAATATGGTTTTTCCCAACTAAGATATTTTATGTTCTTTGAATACTAAATGTGATATAATCCAAAATAAATTAAATAATTATGAATTTGACCAAAAATGCACACTATTTTTTTTTCAAAATTTCAAAAAATAGAGAAATTCCATAAATTAAAATTTTAAAAATAGGGAAAGGAGAAAATTTCAAATAATTAAGAAAAAACTCAAGAAAGTAGAGAAGAAGAGAATGGTGATGGGAAAGGGTTGGCGAGCAAAGGAAGAGAGGGTAGTGGCTAGTAAGCACAGGCAGGCCAGGGAGGAGACAACAACAGTGGGAAAGCACAGGTGAGCCGAGAGGAGAGTGCGACAGTGGAAAGCGAAGGAGAGCTAAGAGGAGATGGCGGCGGTGATATTTGTTTATATGACGTGAGGGTTTGGGGCGAGGCATCGAAGTACGTAGCTCCCACCCACAAGTTGAACCACATTTGCCCCCCTACGGGTTAAAACCATTTAGAATCCGAAAATTAGAATTTACAGAAAACCAAACCGTTTGCACTACAAACCTAACCCACACCAAACCATTAAAGGTCTTAGCTCATTCCCATTCATCCAAAGCCAACTCAAACTAAAAACCAACCCACTTCACCCATTTGCACCCAAACCATTAGCACCCGATGTGCAAGGCAAAAGAACTCACATTGAGTTCGTGGGTGCAGTACATATGAACTCAACCGAGGTACATATGAACTCAACGCTGCACGGAAAAGGTGAGTGCCATCTCAAGAATCCGAACAATAAAGATGGCTAATCCCCACGACAACATCGATTTATTTTATGTTTGTAGATTAGCGACGAGGATTCCACTTTTGCTTTCAAGTCTATCTTTGTTTTAAGTTCTTATCTGAACAAGAATCGCTATAGTCAAGCTGAAATAGTCATTGCGAGGAACAGGTTGACATAAAGACATTCCACTGTGGGACCAAAAGAAGATGATTTTCATTTATATCTCATAAAATTTTTCACACCTATTCTTTATACCTTGTTTGAAAAGCCAAAAATCCTGGTCATTCAAAATCTTGGTCTATCCATGTGAGTGGGCTGGGATACTGATTGCCAAACAAGGACATATGGGGTTTTCTAGCGGTGGTAGCAACACGGTGGGACAACGCACTAGACAACTCCAACAGATGGGTTTTTGTTTGCATGAGGAAAGCACGGAGCGAATCCATCCCTCGATGGCCGAGGGCAGACAAGAGACAACCGATGAACTCGGGCTCCGTGGAGCCTCCTCACCAAAACACCCACATGATTAACCCCACATCAGGATTTACAAAACCATTGAGAACCGTCCGTACCGCGCTGGTTCGAAATTTGGTACCACTCGATTTACAGGTGAAATTCAAATTCAAAAAATTTAGAAAATTCAAAAAAAATTATCCAAAAATTCCTTAAAAGTATTAATAGCTTTATGACCTTTGGTTTTTTTTTGAAAAAAAGAAGTTTAGAGATGTTTTTTAGTCATTCAAAATATAGATAATAGAAAAGAGAAAAAAAATCAACCTGGCCTGCAGGCTTTGAGCCTACAGGCCAACCGGTTGTGGGCCTCTTGCCCAACCTAGTGACATTACTTGGTGAGCACACGACACCGATTATCCCGACACATTGAATGCACTCAAAAAAATCCTCATCTCGGAGAGTCTGAGGTCAGCACTTGCATGGCTGGACTATTTCTCCCTTTCTATTCATTGTTTTCCCATCCTTAGTCTATCCTATAGTCTTCTTGTAAACATACTATTATATATTATTTCCATGTTTTAAATCGCTTTGATCTATATGCTATATACCTTGCAGAATTTTGCCCGGCTTGAAAAATCATTTATTCAAATTGTTGTCTAACCACAACAGCAGTTTCCTAGACTCTAAAGCTAATCCTGTTATGCACATCATCAGAACAAATCATGCTTCCTCAGAAAACTGATATGCTCACGTAAATTCTATATTGATCAAAAGTAGGAATTCGAGGTTGCCACTGCATTCTCTCCTTGAACACACCAATGCTCCAACTGTTAGTTCTGTAATCCCATGACGCTATGTATTCTAGCTCATTAGGTATGCTTCATTACTTTTCCTTTCATGACTCATGTCCAGTTACATGACAAATCCAATTTATAGATTGTGGCTGCATGGAAAAAAAAAGCTTAAATGACCAGTTGTGGACGATACTCAGAACATTATTTGTGCAAAGCGTATTGAAAGGTTTGCATCACTCTGAGTACATTGTCGTCCTAAAAATTATGTCTCATAGAGCTCTGTAACTGAAATATGATTTCCATTCCAGCATGGCTGACAGTGCAGAATAGCTAGAAAAATCTTCGTTTGTCGATGATAAGGCGGCCAAATAAACTGTGACAAGGTGTGTTGCATTTGCCGCACTCTGTTTTCTCCATGCAAATCATCCAACCAAATTCCATGTAGGTGACTTGCTTTCTATCTTATTGTATGCAGATCAACTCCAGCCTAATTGCAGCATACATGCCGTGGCGTGACCGCCCACATCGTTATCCTAACTTTTGAACTAAAATCGGCTTTATGTGCTATCAGTTATGGAATAGAGTACTTTTGCGTTGCCGCACTGCTTCAGATGCTTGCAGTACTACCATAAGATGTGCTATATTTTACTCTCAGCAGTATCCATTAGGATATTTATGTTTTTGTGCACTGCTAGATCCCGTCTTTTGCTAGGTACATGTGTTTGTGCGTTGCAACGAAAACTCAATTTACGATAAAAAATTTCTTTATGATAAAAATCAAGTAAAATTCACGTAGACACCACAGAGCTTTCAAAAAACAACATGTACGTTCTTTTTAGTGTTCGATTAGTTAGTGCCATTAAACTGACATAGACATTCAAATATTACAAAATCTTAAAAAATATTTTCTTTAATGGTGATTGTGGTGAGAAGTTGTAAGGGATCCATGACGCTCGATAACTGACAAGTGGGACAAAGGGTTTGTGGTGTCATTGATGTGACTGGAAAAAGGAAAGAGGTAGTATGGTTGGAGTGGTGAGAGTGAAGAACGAATAATCGTCACCAAATCCTAATTAGAAGTAGTAGAAATAAGCTATCCACTTCTCTCGGTTCTGCTTCTAGATACCATTTCTAAGCTTTCTGGAAAACCTTACAGCATGACTCCTCTGTAGGGTGTATTTGGCAGGGATTCAGTTTCTCCAGATTCGTGAATCTGGTGAAGCTGAAAATTCTAGTTCACAATTATTCGTGAAGTGAAATTTGTAAGTACATTAAGAGTGTTTAGATAGATCATCTTGTTTACATTTTAGACCAAAAATATAAACTTAACTCACTTTATTTTAGCCTACAAGTTTTAGATTTTAGGAGAAGCTGGAATCTGGAGCTCTACCAAGCAGGCACTTAATACATATGTTTCTTTGGTTTGTCATGCATAGCACACCCAATTTATTTACAACTGAATTTGTAAACCCTCCATTACGTAGTAATCATATCGTCTCAACTCTATACAAGAAATCAGATCAACGGCGTTACCACAAAATCCAAGATCAAATTAGTCGCACGATAGCATATATACACTCCCTATAATATGCCAACCGGCGCAGCGAAGTACGCCACCGTTTCTAGTAATCATTACCTTGGTGTATCTTGTAGCAAATGCAAGATATCACATTATCAAGCTTTTCTTCTCTGGTCAGCTTGTGAAATAAGATCACTTAATGGGATAATGTACTACTGTCAGGAATGTCAAGCTCAATGGAACTAAACCCAGGAGTCCAGGGCGCAATTAGAAAATTTAGATTGAGGGTGCACTATTGACATTTAGTAATACAATATTATATAAATAACAATTGTCAGCTATTGATAACAGTTAAGAATAGTACTCACTGATAACAATCCATTAGTTTTTAATTTTGGTATGACTGTTTATATATTAAGCAAAAGTTTATATGAAACAAAAATATTTATCACATTTTTGAAGTGATAACAAATCGTAACCTTCATAAATAAATTATTATGAATATATAATTGCTTAGTAGTATTGTATTATTCTAGAAAAAACCATAAACCATTTTTTACTATCTGATGCTTAATACGCTTGTATTGATAGTCATATGGTATGAATTTTCATATAAAATACCTAATATTGGTCTTGATTCAATGCAATCATCGTGGTGATCACAACAACATAAATGAATGGAAATTCAAAGATTCGATCTTTCACTTACAAGCCAAAAAAGTTTGTATAAGCGATAAAAGAACAAACTATTTTATTTATCAATTGTACGATGTCATATGGTTGGTAAATAAGTTGAGAAAAAAGCTAGTGACTGTAAGGCATGGAATGCATTTATTATCTAAGTCCTTTAATTATTATCAAACTATATTAAAGTCTAAATACTGAGACCGTTCCAAAGATTTTGGGGGCCCACGGCAAACTAAATCAAGTGTCCTTTTATTGATTATCATAATTATTGCGAGATAAAATATCGAATGTTTTCATATATAATAAATTTGGTAGAGAACAAGTCACAACTAAAAGATAGTTTAAATATAATCAAACTCATGTACTATTCAACTAAATTGAGCTCTAGCCTCCAAGATGCATCTTCAAGCTCACAGCATACATTGCCATCACTACCATAATCTTTGCGACAAAAGCCAATCTCACCAACTCCTACAAATTTAAATGGGCAAGTTAAAGTTCCTTCAATAATAGTATCAATATCAATTTCATCAATTTACCCTTCTCAATGCATCAAATTGACAAACCATTTAACCTTTCTTGTGACATTGATGACCTCAAGTAATTTTTAATAATTTTAGCTTTGAAAAACTTCTTTCAGCGGAGGCTATAGTCATAGGTATGGTGAATAAAATTCGATAAGCAATCGAAACATTTGGATAGCAATCTAAATCCTTAACAAACCCAAAAATCTCCATGGTGAATCGTGGTGAGCGAGATAAAGTCATTTGTAGCACTTTTAGTTAAAAAAATCATCTAACTCAATATCACATTAACTATTATGGGAAAATATTTTTGCAAATTTAGTACAATAATTTCTTAGTTCAATATTATCCAATGACTTTAAATTTTTTGAGCTAAGTAAAAACCAAATATAATCTTAAATGTAGTAAAATCCTCGAACTTTGTTCTTCAATGAAGAAATTGCTACATTCACCATAACAAAAAATAATTTACCTCAAAAGACTTCTCGGTGATAAAACCTCTTCATTATAATCACTTTCATCAAACTTAACTTTTTAAGATTTCGTTTTGTAGGAATAATCTTCTACGTTAATGTTAGATGCATTTGAGGCCCTCCTAAATTAGGAGCCCTTGGCGATCGCACCGCTGCCCCTTGGGCCCCCTGTCTAAATACATTATAATCTCTGCTGGCAAAATATATCTAGAATTTTCAAAAAAAAATTGGGGCCAGATGGTTCTTCCACCCCCATGGCGCGACATCTTTCTCCTCACGCGCTCTGCCTTCTCCCACCTTTCCGTCGCTGCGCGCCAATATATCTGACAGCATGACGTACCCTGCATCATTAGTCGATGCTTGATCGCAGTACAATTGGTGTATCTCGTCCAATCGCATGTTGTCGAAAACCTTTCGTGCGTATGCGAGGTCCCACCACACTCGGCGTAAATGTCAACCAGGCCATTCAGAACGAATTGGTGCTTTCGGATAAGCTTCTCGTTAATAAATTCGTAAACCTTCCTCGCTTGCTCTAGCGACCCGAGCGGCGCGCAGGCAGACAGCACGCTCGCCATGGTGAACTCGTCCGGCCTGACCCTGTCCTCATCAGGGCCGGCTAAGGGCACGGGCAGCAAGTGCGCTCGTTTAGGACCCACGTGACGATGGTCCGAAATCTGTCTTAATACATATTTTCTTCGGTTTGTCATGCATAGCACACCCAATTTATTTACGACTGAATTTGTAAATCCTCCATTATGTAGTAATCATATCGTCTCAACTCTATACAAGAAATCAGATCAACGGCGTTACCACAAAATCCAAGATCAAAGTAGTCACACGATAGCATATATACACTCCCTATAATATGCCAACCGGCGCAGCGAAGTACGCCACCGTTTCTAGTAATCATAATTCATAACCTTGGTGTATCTTCTAGCAAATGCAAGATATCACATTACCAAGCTTTTCTTCTCTGGTCAGCTTGTGAAATAAGATCACTTAATGGGATAATGTACTACTGTCAGGAATGTCAAGCTCAATGGAACTAAACCCAGGAGTCCAGCGACGCAATTAGAAAATTTAGATTGAGGGTGCACTATTGACATTTAGTAATACAACATTATATAAATAACAATTGTCAGCTATTGATAACAGTTAAGAATAGTACTCACTGATAACAATCCATTAGTTTTTAATTTTGGTATGATTGTTTATACATTATGCAAAAGTTTATATGAAACAAAAATATCTATCACATTTTTGAAGTGATAACAAATCATAACCTTCATAAATAAATTATTATAAATATATAATTGCTTAGTAGTATTGTATTATTCTAGAAAAAACCATAAACCATTTTTTTCTATGCTGATGCTTAGTACGCTTGTATTGATAGTCATATAGTATGAATTTTCATATAAAATACCTAATATTGGTCTTGATTCAATGCAATCATCGTGGTGATCACAACAACATAAATGAATGGAAATTCAAAGATTCAATCTTTCACTTACAAGCCAAAAAAGTTTGTATAAGCGATAAAAGAACAAACTATTTTATCTATCAATTGTACAATGTCATATGGTTGGTAAATAAGTTGAGAAAAAAGCTAGTGACTGTAAGGCATGGAATTTATTTATTATCTAAGTCCTTTAATTATTATCAAACTATATTAAAGTCTAAATGACATTCATAATCTCTGGGCCTGGCAAAAATATATCCTTATGAATTTTCAAATATAAAAAATTGGGCCAGATGGTTCTTCCACCCCAATTGGGCGACAGACATCTAATTTAACCTCACGCGCTCTGCCTCTCCCAACCTAATTCGTCTGCCCAATATATCTTGACAGCATGACGTACCCTTGCCATCATTACGTCGATGCTTGATCGCAGTACAAATTGGTGTATCTCGTCCAATCCGCAATGTAATGGTCAGTAAAACCTTATATCGTGCGTATGCGAGGTCACCATTACCACTCTCAGGCGTAAATTGTCAAACCATTGGCCATTCAGAACGAATTGGTGCTTTCGGATAAGCTTTCGTTAATAATTTATTCGTAAACCTTCTCTCGGCTTGCTCTAGCGACCCGAGCGGCGCGCAGGCAGACAGACACGCATCGAACCATTGGTGAACTCGTCCGGCCTGACCGTGTCCTCATCAGGGCCGGCTAAGGGCATCCAGGGCGCAATTAGAAAATTTAGATTGAGGGTGCACTATTGACATTTAGTAATACAATATTATATAAATAACAATTGTCACTATTGATAACAGTTAAGAATAGTACTCACCGATAACAATCCATTAGTTTTTAATTTTGGTATGACTGTTTATATATTAAGCAAAAGTTTATATGAAACAAAATATTTATCACATTTTTGAAGTGATAACAAATCGTAACCTTCATAAATAAATTATTATGAATATATAATTGCTTAGTAGTATTGTATTATTCTAGAAAAACCATAAACCATTTTTTACTATGCTGATGCTTAGTACGCTTGTATTGATAGTCATATGGTATGAATTTTCATATAAAATACCTAATATTGGTCTTGATTCAATGCAATCATCGTGGTGATCACAACAACATAAATGAATGGAAATTCAAAGATTCGATCTTTCACTTACAAGCCAAAAAAGTTTGTATAAGCGATAAAAGAACAAACTATTTTATTTATCAATTGTACGATGTCATATGGTTGGTAAATAAGTTGAGAAAAAAGCTAGTGACTGTAAGGCATGGAATGCATTTATTATCTAAGTCCTTTAATTATTATCAAACTATATTAAAGTCTAAATACAGGACCGTTCCAAAGATTTTGGGGGCCCACGGCAAGCTAAATCAAGTGTCCTTTTTATTGATTATCATAATTATTGCAGATAAAATATCGAATGTTTTCATATATAATAAATTTGGTAGAGAACAAGTCACAACTAAAAGATAGTTTAAATATAATCAAACTCATGTACTATTCAACTAAATTGAGCTCTAGCCTCCAAGATGCATCTTCAAGCTCACCCGCGCCACATTGCCATCACTACCATAATGCTGCGACAAAAGCCAATCTCACCAACTCCTACAAATTTAAATGGGCAAGTTAAAGTTCCTTCAATAATAGTATCAATATCAATTTCATCCAATTTACCCTTCTCAATGCATCAAATTGACAAACCATTTAACCTTTCTTGTGACATTGATGACCTCAAGTAATTTTTTAATAATTTTAGCTTTGAAAAACTTCTTTTCAATGGGAGGCTATAGTCATAGGTATGGTGAATAAAATTCGATAAGCAATCGAAACATTTGGATAGCAATCTAAATCCTTAACAAACCCAAAAATCTCCATGGTGAACTGTGAGTGAGCAGATAAAGTCATTTGTAGCACTTTTAGTTAAAAAAAATCATCTAACTCAATATCACATTAACTATTATGGGAAAATATTTTTGCAAATTTAGTACAATAATTTCTTAGTTCAATATTATCCAATGACTTTAAATTTTTTGAGCTAAGTAAAAAACCAAATATAATCTTAAATGTAGTAAAATCCTCGAACCTGTTCTTCAATGAAGAAATTGCTACATTCACCATAACAAAAAAGTAATTTACCTCAAAAGACTTCTCAGCTGATAAAACCTCTTCATTATAATCACTTTCATCAAACTGCTTTTTCCGGGTAGCTCGGCGTTTTGTCGGGAATAATACTTCTACATTCATGTTAGATGCAATTTGGGGGCCCTCCTAAATTGGGAGCCCTTGGCGGTCGCACCGGCTGCCCCCTTGGGCCGGCCCTGTCTAAATACATTATAATCTCTGCTGGCAAAAATATATCTAGAATTTTCAAAAAAAAAAAAATTGGGGCCAGATGGTTCTTCCACCCCCATGGCGCGACATCTTTCTCCTCACGCGCTCTGCCTGCTCCCACCTTTCCGTCGCTGCGCGCCAATATATCTGACAGCATGACGTACCCTGCATCATTAGTCGATGCTTGATCGCAGTACAATTGGTGTATCTCGTCCAATCGCATGTTGTCGAAAACCTTTCGTGCGTATGCGAGGTCCCACCACACTCGGCGTAAATGTCAACCAGGCCATTCAGAACGAATTGGTGCTTTCGGATAAGCTTCTCGTTAATAAATTCGTAAACCTTCCTCGCTTGCTCTAGCGACCCGAGCGGCGCGCAGGCAGACAGCACGCTCGCCATGGTGAACTCGTCCGGCCTGACCGTGTCCTCATCAGGGCCGGCTAAGGGCACGGGCAGCAAGTGCGCTCGTTTAGGACCCACGTGACGATGGTCCGAAAGCCTGGCGATGTCGCCTCAGACCATCTCCGCGCCTCCGCCATGTCGCCCTTCTCCACGAACCCGCGGATCACCGTCGCCCACTTGACGGCCGTCCAGAAACCCATGCTGCCGAACAGGGCTTCCGTCTGGCCCGTGTTGTCCTTACTTATCTTATCTCTCATTTATATTATCTAGATAGAGTAAATAATAAAATCAGTTTGTACAATAATTATTTTTAAAGGTTGTCTCTAGAGAAACATTAAACTATTTAATTTAAGCATTCAACACTAACTTTATCTTTATGTGCGATTAGCGAAACACTAACTTTAATACTAACGGTTGTTCGCGCCGGCTTTTAGTAGGTGATATCACCTATTTTCTAGTGTGAATGTGGCTATTAAATAAAAGCTATTTCTCTTCTTTCTTATATTTTCTCACTCTTTGTATATGACAATACTAATTTATATACACGCACATGTCAATAGTATGCTAAGATGACAATATTGTACTTGCTCTAAAGGCAACAATGCCACGGCATCGCGGACCATTCAATCCAGAAATCGATGCTCAAGATGAAAGAAGATAGAGGGTTGGGAAGCGGGATCTTCTTGAGAGAAATTAATATGATCAGTATAGCATATTAGACTGCTGCCCCACTTATAATTTATAAGGTCTCTTATACCCAGCTGTATATATACTATATAACCCAACAAATTTGGCCCATAGGTAGAGCATAGCACAACAAATTTATACGCAGATGTATATATATTTCAAACTTTCCTCACCTATAATTTTTTTTGGATCCGCCACTGATCTTACATGCCTTGATCCAAAAGCTGTCCAATGCTAGACAATTGACTTGTTCAAGGATGGGTTAGGCCCACGAACAGCCCCAAAAATTCTAGAAATTTTTAGATAATTGAAATATAGCATTTCGAACTTACTAAAATTCTTTCCTATATAATAATATATATTTATATAATTGCCAAAATTAAGAAATTTCTTTTTAGAAAATAGCAAATAGAGTTAACAAATTTGGGAAAAATTCACAGAGAAATTTTGGATTTAACAAAGTTATTTCCAACCAAAATTTGGTTTTTATTTTTACATATAAGTTACTTTTTAATTTCTGAAGATGGAAAAAACTTTCTAAAACCCAAAAAAATCATAGAAAATCGGACATAATTATTATAAAACCTATAAAATTAATTTTTAGAAAATTCAAAAAAGACAATAATATTTTTAAATTGTTATTATTATTAAAGATAAAATTCTAGAATGTTACACTTCGTCATCAGAGATTGACATTCAAGAACGATATCCACTTGTCTATGTGAGTACCTAGTAGTCTTTAGCAAAACATGAAGGAATATTTGATAGTTTTGCAATTTTGTTGGATTACCTGATAAAATGACTTATTAAATTACGGTAATTCTGTTGTGCGTTGAACTTATATAATTAATTAATCATTGCTATATGTATGCTATATGTAGTATCTATTTTTGCGCGTTATCCGACAAACAATATTCGATATCGTATCGATTCCACCACGTAGTCGCTTCAAATTTATGACCGATATTATTTGTGTCGTATTTATATTCGATACTATCTGTACTCGACTTCAAATCTGCTAAAAATCTAATTTTGAATACAAAAGAAAAATATCGGACTGGATTACGCTGATTGCATCATATCTACCACTCTTAGTCCAGAAGAATCCTCCGCCCTCGTCAGTAGGGGTGAAACCGGGTCGGATACGGGCGGATATTGCTCGTCCCGTATCCTAACCCATATTTTTTTCCCGGATTCGGAGTCGGATACGGATGTCCCGGATACGGATACGAATTCGGATTATTCGGGATTCGGATACGGATCGAATACCTGACGGATTCGGGTCGGGATCGGATATCATAATCGGATAGTAGTATAGTACATAATTGTGTACATAAAAGAACGAATGAAACATTAACCTTACAACATTAGCTTCAAGTCATAATTGTTTCAACGTAGGATAGTAGTATAGTTAGAGGTGCAATTTAGTGACTCAACTAATTCCAGTAATTTGAATAGAAAAAAAGTTTATTAAATAAGTTGAACAAATCAATTTAGATAAAAATATTATGTCATTACTCTATTTGTTTGTTGATAGATTTGTTGAAGTTCACGCTTAATATCAAAGTAGTGTTTTTTAGTGCCAGTATCAAACAACTATTCTATCCAATAATGAACCAAATTAATGGAAGAATAACTGATTTTATCTGGATATCGGGTCGGATATTTACCGGATATCGGGTCGGATATTGCTCTTCCCATATCCTAACCCATATTACATGAGATTTTTCGGATACGGATCGAATATTGCTCTTCCCATATCCTAACCCATATTACATCGGATTTTTCGGATACGGATAACATCGATACAATTTTAAACGGATTCAAAATCGGATCGAGCGGATATTTCGTGTCCTGTTTTCACCCCTACTCGTCAGTCATCAACCACCCGGTGACCCAAAGTAACACGGCTCTGACGCGGCGAACCATGATCGATGTGGTCCACTGGCAGTGACGTGTAAGTCCCGTTCGATCAGAAAAAATTTCAAACCAAACCCAACTGCCTCATATTTTATATTTCCACAGCTCAATTCCAGCACGAGGGGAGACCGGAGGAGGCGCAGGTGAGCGGAAGCTTCCCTGCCATCGGCGGGGCCCACGGGCACGTCGAAGTCCTGGTGAGGCCCCACCTGTCAGTTGCTCCGGCCCACTACCGCCTCCGCTGATGAAAAGCCCTCTGCGTGTGGCCACGCCTCGGTTTCTATTTCTGCCCCGCACTGCAGTCTGCACCACCACACCCGAACCCACCCTCGATTGACGAAGCGCGGCTGATGAAGTCCCTCTGTGTGTGACTACTACCCACCTCTCCTCGCGTCCTCCCCATCCTCCTCCGCGTAAGATATTTGATCTCCGAAACCTCATGCGATTGCTTTGGTTTTCCAGTTAATCGAATCCGTCGATGTCGATCTGCTCGTCTCGCACTGCGATTTGAGGGTGGTTTTGGCCGGTTGGGGTCCTTGAACCTGGAAAGCGTGTTGATTCATGGGGGTTTGGGTGGTCCGGAGACGATCTGTGGAACGGGGTCTGGATATATGAAGTCTAGATCTGTTGTTCGTCTAGTTCTGAATCAGTCAAGATTTGTGTAGTAAACGGTCGATTTAAGTGATGGAGGTGTTGGTTCGTTAGTTTTGAGTTGATTTAGGTGTGGATTTGGATGTGATTTAGATGTTTTTGGTTCGATCCGTGGTTTAGTTCGAGATGTGGAACCGATTATTATGTGTTTCGGTGACATTGACTGAAATCCATCTATGTTCTTGTAAGGTACTGAGAAATTAAGCTGATCCTTTTGAAATTTCTAGATCTGTGATTGCAGAAACGGTATTCGCAATTGTAACGGTTATCCAGGGATTAATCGTTTCTTTTTAGGATAACCTGAGTTAGCTGTTGCCGTTGTTCTGATCATTTGAGTTCTAGGGCCTGCTCTCCATAGGCAAACTAAGCTTGTTCGGACAGCCGCAGTATTTGATTTGGTTTATTTGCTAACCCTGTCATTTAACTCAGGAGATCAGGAACTTCTGTTAATTTTAGATTACGTGCAGCGTGCTAATTTTATAATATGTCCTGTTTTGTTGCAATTTCTTCTGATTCATATTTGCAAGTGTTGATGCTATTACTGTATTGTTCATTCAGGATTTTGACTCACATCACTCATGTCTACTGAAGTCCGTGAGGAATACCCCTGCTTTCTTTCTTGCTACTTCTGGTTCATATACTGTGTAAAGTTTTGGGATTTCACTTGATACAAGTGGAATCACTGGATTTCTGGTGTTAATATTTCCTATCATGTGAAGTGATTGTTGTTGGTCTAATTGGCAAGACTCGAGCCCTCTCGCCCAAGTGCTGTTGCAACAGCAATTTGACGTGTGTGACTGCTTGGACTGCGCTTTGCTTGAGTCTTGTCAAGGCTTGTTTCTCGTCATCCTCATGCTCAAAACATTTCAACCTGTGGTTGAACTGATAATCTCCATTGGTCCCATTAAGGCATATTCATCTTTTTGAATACTGTTTTCTAAGTTCTAAAACATCTCTTGCTGTGATTGGACTAAGATCCTTTGGATTCCCAATATTCTTGTCTGAGTCTGGAAACACAACATTCTGCACTTGTACAAGAATAGTCTCCTCTCCTGTGAGGCAAACTCTTGTCTCATTTTGAGCTCAAACATTCCACCTGTTGCTGTCTCTCTCTCCCCACTGTCTGGTAATCTCCCCTGAATTCCCTCATCTGAGCACTGAAACAATTTCCTGATTGGTCGAATTTGGATTCTCCTTTAACTACTGTGAAGGTTAATCCTCTCATTTGCTGAAGCATTCCTGTTTATTTCCTTACTAAAGTTTTGTGATAATGGCGCAAACTTCCCTCCCTCCTGGCTTTCGGTTCCATCCAACAGATGTTGAGCTTGTTTCCTACTACTTAAAAAGAAAGATCATGGGAAAGAAACTATCTGTTGACGCTATACGAGTGGTCGAGCTGTACAAATATGCTCCTTGGGATCTTCCAGGTAATTGCCATCTAATACTGGTACTTAATTTTTCATCAATTGTCCAAATTATTGATGCTCCTAATGTTTAACGGCACATGGTGTCAACTGCTTGCAATTTTATGTCTTGAGTTATCACTGCTTGGCACTAATCCTCTGTTTTCCATGTAGATAAATCTTGTCTGCTAAGCAGAGATCTGGAATGGTACTTCTTTTGTCCTCGTGATAAGAAATATCCAAAGGGGTCTAGAACAAACCGTGCGACTCCCAGTGGATACTGGAAAACTAGTGGGAAAGATAGAACTATTGTGCTTAACTCTCGCGTTGTTGGGACAAAGAAAACATTGATCTTTCATAAGGGCAAGCCACCTAAAGGTGATCGAACTAATTGGGTGATGTATGAGTATAAGATGGAAGACAATCAACTGGAAGTTGTTGGTTTCTCAAAGGTAATGACATATCCCTTTCTTTTGGTTTATTTTAGTATCAATTCCAATGTATAAACAATAAAAGGTTTCATATTTGAATGTCTTGGCAGCAATGTTTACTTGCTGCTGTAGCCATTCCTGGTAAATAAAGCTGTATTATTCTAAGGATTTTCAAGTTAACGAGTCTTTCAAAATGACAGATAAGAACAATTAATCTTTTTTTGACTTAAGAATAAGGCATGATGGTATGAATTATGATACACTCACTTCATATAATGGTGCTGTATGTCCTTACTGGAATTTCAGTCTGTATGAACTGTTGGTCTGTTGCACTTGGTACATCATTTGGTTATTGTATAAGGCAATGTGTGGCTGTGTGTAACATTCTGTCATTCGAACTAAACCTTTTTTTTTTTATTTAACAGGATGCTTTTGTACTCTGCAAAATTTTCAAAAAGAGCGGCCTTGGTCCAAAAATAGGGGAACAATATGGGGCTCCATTTAATGAAGAAGAATGGGATGATGTAAATGCTGAAACTGCTATGTTCCCTTTGATGGCTTGTCCGACTTCAGAATTAGCAGATTCTGTTGATGAATCACCCGTTCAGCACACTGTTGCTGCCAGTGTTGTTGACGAACCACCTGTTTTGACGGTTGCCGCCGCCGCTGCTGAGGGATTACCATTTGAATATAATAGTACTTCCGCTACAATTATTGATGGACTACAGTCTTATCACACACTTGAATGTAGAGGTAGTGAGGTGGTTTCTGCAAACAACGCTTCTGATGCTCTAAATGCATTCCATCCTCCTGAATTTGGTGGAATTGTATCGGATGAATGGGCTGGGTTTTTGAATGATTACCCTGATTGTGAAGATGCCAATGAACAGGTATGTACCAATTACATGCTTTCTTAAGTTTCATGTTTCTTTTGTGCTCTTTTTAAAGAATTGTTACATCACAAATGCCTGCAAGAGCTAATAAAACGTGTCTTCCCAATGCAGCTTACTGAACTCCCTGCCATGCGTGAAGCTGAGGCTCATGCTCTTGAGATAAACTCTGATTGTCTTTACAATGAACTAGCAAGGCTTGTGGAGTTAGAAGGTGTACCTACTGTTGATTATCAATGTTCTGGCTATGTTAATACCGAACACTTCAATCCACCCATGATATCTGAACTTGAAACTGGTGATCATTATATAGAGCTAAATGATCTCTTCCCTATTGGGGAAACTACCTTCTCCGAGATGCTTGTGCCAGGCAATTTGTTCCCCCAGTGTTCTTCCGATCAGTTCCCATACAGTCAGTTGAACTATCCCCACTATGGCAATGATGGTGCTCTTGAAGTTTCTTTAGCAGCAGGCAATTTGCTCCCATCAATTCCCTCCTTGATTCATGATATGTCTGTTGATGATATTACTTTCACCACAAACCTTATGGGGAACAACGGCTCAAACCCAACAACGAGTTACCCCTTCTGATGAGTCACGAATAATACACAACTTCAGAGGTATGAATTTGTTCTCTTGTGTTCCATTTTGTCACCTGTGCATCTTTTGTTGAATTGGTAGTAATGTTACCTCACTTTGTTGGTTGAAACGTAGAAGGGTTGAATTGGTAGTAATGTTACTGCACCTCATTAGTTGAAATGTAGACGGGTCTTCTAATACTAGCTCTTTGCAGGAGTTGTGTTACACTGGCGGTGTTTGATACTGTTATGACTTATGAACCTGCTGCTTCTTCTGAACAAGTTATAGTTTGCTGCAAACTGGCCCTTCCGCCGTTCGAATTTGGATGTCGTATCGAATTAAGTCTTATCAACCATGCAAGCATGCTGAGCAAAATCCTCAAACCGGTTACGGAACTCTTGACTGCTTCTCTTTTCATTTGCATGGTGAAGCTATTAAGATATCTTTCTGTTTCCCTGAAGTCCCAAATCAGGTGTTTATCTGGCAAGCTATCCACTACTATGATTGCCTCAGGTTGTACTCGAAGTGATTGCAGTTGGCTTCGGCTAATGTGTAGTAGTAACTCTTTATAGTATGTTTCTGCCTTATAATGCAAGAAACTGCGTCTTGCAGCGCAATTAAGTTATGTGATGAAAACTTGTGTGCCTGTAAATATTGACATGGTTTGGATCAATATTTTCTAGTTTGACTTATTATACATCTCTGTCATTTTAAATCCATTCATCAGTTACCACAATGCCGCACTTTAGCTCCTGATCATCATGCTTACACATTCCGAATTATGGTGTAAATCAACACAAAACATTACGATCTTGCAATAGACTATTGTAACTCCAGGTTGGCCTTTGTCTTTCGTACTGTTGGGCACAGATGCATCACGATGTCCTGCCACTTTTGCCGTGGAGAGCAGCAGAGGCTCAAGCCTTGCGGGTATGCAGAAGACGCAAACTGACAGGTGACAGCGCTGCTCTTGCATGGCTCCTCTGCAGCACACAGCAACAAATGTACGACTGAGCCATGCCTCCTGAAATAACCCAAAAATTTCAAAAATGAATTTCTTTTGCCCTTGATTTTATTTGATTTTCCCAAATTTATTTCGCTTTTATTTGAAGTTTTATTGAATCTTTCCCTTTCGGGTAATTCCCGCCCTCTCTCCGCTTTCCCTTTTCGGATATCCCGTTTTCCTGCCCGGTTGGCGTATTTTCCCCGCGCCGCCTGCTCTGGCCTTCTTCTCCGCGCCCGTCGCCCCCGCCTCCGGTTGCTCGCGCACGCGCCGCCGCAGACACAAAAGCCCGTCGTCGCCAGCTACCCCGCCACCCTACAGCTCTCCCTCGTCACCTCCGTAGCTGCAACTAGCGTCGCCGCACGCCATTTTCCGCGCCGCACGCTCTCGATGTCTCTCCGCGCCGCCCGCTGCTTTCTGCCGCCCTCTGCCTCTCCTCCTCACCTCAGTAGGCTGCTGCGTCTTGTTGCCTCATATTGCCCGCGCCAGCACTGGGTCACACCTCTCCGCGCCCGCCGCAGCCGTGCCCCCTTTTCTCTCTCTTCCTCCGTCCGCATTTTCTCCCTCCTCACGCACACGCTATAAAAGCCCCCAACGAGCCACCATTTTCTTCGCTCTGAGTGCCCCAGTGCTCCCTCTTCCCTCTCCGCTTATTCATTTCGCCTCCGGTTGCTTCTCCACGCCACGCCCGAAGCTTCTTCCTCACCTCCGATTAAACTCCGTCGCCGAGCCACGCCGTTCACTCTCTCCTCCATTTTTCCACTTTTGAATTCACCTTGGGCCCTCATGCTCCCTAGCCACTTCATTCCTCTCCCGTGAGCTAGTTCACGGATCGCCTTGCTTCTTCTCCGCCTCAGTGTTGAGTTCGCCAAATCACCTCGTGCCTCTCATGACAAATTCCGTCCCCACTGGTCGGTAGGTCTCTCTATCATCGCCGCTCAAGACCCTTGTCATCAGCTCTCTCTGCACACAGTAGGCCCCCCTTTGTCGATCTCCTCTCTGTCATGCTTAAGTGCCCGCTGCCGTGGCCGTGCTGCTCGCCCGTCAGCAAGATTGTCTTTGAAGGGGCAGAAGCTGAATCACTTTGTGCGGCCGCTCGAAAATCTCTTTTCCTTTTTCCTTCCGATTTTAATTTCGATTTTCGGATTAAATACTAAATAAAATCCGAAAACCCTCCAAAAATTCCAGAAAAATCCCAAAAATTCCCAAAAATCCACAAATGCCCAAAAATATATTTTCTTGTCCGTTTCGAGCCACAAAGTCCAAATACGGCCTCCGTTCTGCCAAAATAAAATCCTTTCTCATTGCTTTCGACTCCCCGATCCGTGTTCCTTTTCGATTTTCTTCTCTTTTAATTATTTTATTCGTTTATTTACTGTATTTGCTTTTATACGCTAGATTCGACGCCGGCACCCTACTTGGAGCAATTCTTGGAGCCGGAGCAATACGTCGAGCCATACGAGGAGCAGGAGCCGTTCGGGACACCGCAGGACGTCGACTATTCTGTAGGAGAACCTTCCACTTCGCAAGGCAAGCCACACCCCTTGAACATATTGAACCTAGCTCCATTACAGTATATATATATATATATCTTCTGTACTGCATTATTTTACTGGTATTTTAGAAACTAAGAAAATGTGATAGTTTCGAATGACATGATTAGATACCACCCAATGCTAGACTCATTGTTATGCCTTGACCCCTTTTTAACCATAGGATATAAAATCTTGAATCCTTGTAAATATAGCAATTTATACAACTATTACTTTTAGACAAATGCTTAATCTCCGAAAGTTGGTTGGAATGATTTTCAAAAACTGCTACGTTTAGGGGGACAGTGTCGGACTTCCCACGAGAGGTGGCTATGAGTCCGATCCCCAACCGATGACAAGTCTATGAATGAGATAGTGGTGGTACAGTGGGTACCATGGATATGATGTGGGTATAGACTTGATCTTTGGCATTAAGGACTAACCACTTTGGGCAAGATAAATAACTTCGATGTCGCTCAATCAGAGTTAGAGCGATCCAACGCCAATTGACCCATTCCAACGTGGCTTAGTACATTGTACTTCCCTTTTTAATACCTATAGGTAGTAGCTGCCATTCTGGAAGAGAATGGATCTCGCAGCGATCGGGGCGGAACATGAATGGAGTGGCCATTCGGCGGTTCTCGCAACAGTGGGTGTCCACAATATTCAGAGCGTATCACCCCCGACGGCCAGTGGGTACTGAATATTGCGGACCTTGGATAGCCTACTGGGTAGGAGCTAAAAAGGGGAAGTTCAACAAACGGCTACGATCATCTCGGTCCGGCCGCATGCATATAAGTTGCATGTTGATCGCGTGGCACTAAAGACCGTAGATATCTTGTGGGTAAAGCTGAGCAGCTCTGCAGAGTCAACTAAATTGTAATCGGTTACGCTGTGCTTCCGGTTAATGAAGCTGAGTTAATATGGGGTGATACCCGAATCTGAGCTCAAATTAGTTTTAATATTAAAACTTGACGAAGTGCTGGATTTTTACAGAGAACCCCCCTGGTACTAGCTATCTTATGGTTTGTGTTTCAAATGTAACTAAAATTGATCTTTAAAACTGCATCCACAACAATTATGAACATGTACCATTCCTTTGTGAATCATCGCATGTAATATTCAGAATATTCCTGTGTGGTTTGTTGAGTTCTGTCTAGTACTCACCCTTGCTCCTATCCTCTCCCATAGACTTTTATGAAGACGACGGTGCTTGGTTCTGATTGGTGTTGATCTGCTGCTCGAGCCATTTCCTGTGGGCTTGCTTTTGTGTTGTAATTAAGTGCATAACGCGCCCTTTTGTAAAAACTTTAGCCGTCAGGCTTATTATCTCAATATCAACTGTTGGTTTGCGCTTTTACCGCAGCAATGTACTCTTGATTTCTCTGACTAAATTCCTGCAGTAGGCAGTCACGGTATTTATACGCACCCCTAAAAAGGGCGGTCCGTCACACCTCCCTCTCTCTCACAGGCATGGATGCCTCACCTCTTTCTTCTCTCCCTGCCAAAACCAATTCTAGCTAATTAATTGCGTATGAGCCATCGATCTATACACTGCGTAAACCACCACTGTACCAACTTACCTGAAGCCGTCATCAATTAGCCGGTGTGGAAGTGGAACGCACTTTTGCACGTTGTCGAGACCTAGACACGCCGGGTATGGATACGCCAGCGTGCGGTGCACACCTCGTGGGAACGAGAGGGTAAAACCAGACGATGCGTGCACGGGCCTCTTGCGTGCGTGCGCGTGCGCTGAAATGGCATGCGTCCCGACGCTGCAGGCTCGCGCGCGCGCGCTGGTTTTTGTCCAGTTTTCCAGTGGCGGAACCACGCACACTGACGGCAGCGCTACACTGGTAACAGCTCGCGCGCAGGCGGTGAAGCGATCGAGGGGAGAAACACAAAAACCGGCCCGTGATTTGTGCCTGCGCTGCGGCGACTCCTTTTCTCGTCGTCTTCTCGCGTGGGCTGCTATGGCTGGTGCGACCGACGTGCGCCGAGCCGAGTACACGACCAAAAATGCCGCCCCCGCTCTGTGGATCCTCTGAAGCGGAACGCCTGTAGTGTTGATCGCGTGGTGATATGCTCCGTACATGCTGATCCACTTTTGACAAAGTGATTAGCTCTAGTAGCGGTAGCCTGACCTGGTACAACTGTACGATCATCAGTGGTTCACCCTTTACTGATTTCTGTGTAACTATTTGTCCCGTGAGACAGTACACTTCAGCTGCACTGCGGCTTGTATGGATTGGCCGGGCCGCACGAGAACGGCAGCACAGTGCCCGGGAAGAATCCCAAGAGGACGCGCTCTCACACAAATTTTGCTCTCTACTCGAAGGATTTGGCCGTTGGTCTGGTGCTACAGAAGTGTACGCATGTTTCGAAAATATGTTGTCTGAACTCTGAAGATTTCCACCGAGTGCCAATTTTTGCGCAAGAAGAAGAAGAAGAAGAAGAATATGCAGAAACATGCGTGTGTTTGAGAGTATTTTAAGGGGCATCTTGAACAATCAAACGGTCAAACTTGCTTTTACCACAGCTGATTGATGACAGTGCCCTAACTGTTTGCCTTGTACTGAACTTAACAGACAAATTAAGCTAACACCTGTACGCACCAAATGAAGGAGATTGTTGAGTGAAAACTCTGCTGTTTATTTTCGTAAAAAGAAAAAAAAATTGTTGTTTACCGCCGCTACATACACTCGAAAACATTTTTCTTATGGCAGAGCAAAAGAATACTTAATATTCAATGCATGCATGTATAAAATACAAAGTAAAAATTAGATATCTATTAGGGGTATAGAGCAAACAACATACTTATTTTTACCAGAATACAACAATTCTCCTACTGTAATGCTACCGTAGACTAACTCGTTGCCGTTACCGTAACACAACAACGGCAGCGAGTTCATTTACCATAGAAATTTAGTCAGAGAATTCATGTATTTTGATAATTTTACATTAGAATATGAAATATGTTCTATATCTGTGGACAATACCATTTAAAAAATATGTTCTGTATCTTTAGATGGAGGGAGTAATCAACCAGTACTCCTCTAGCCCAGAAGATCACTTCATTCATCTCTCTGTCTATATATAGCTCCACCCCTTGTATCCAGACACAACACTGGTAAGATATAGCTCCTGCGTGGTACTAAACCGTTGAGAGCTAGCTAGCTATTCGGTGTAGTGCTCCTCTCGATCGGCCGAGAAGGATATACGCGCGTACCTGCTCTCTTCCACCTTGTTCTGATTTGGCTCTTAGGAAAGATTTTGTTCTAAGACACATCCAGATGGAGCATGTGGCGAGGTTCTTCTTTGGAGTTTCTGGTGAGTGCATGCCATGGCTGCAGCAGCTGCTTCTCTCTGATCTGTCTATGTGTGAATGTTTGTTTAGTTTCAACCCTTGGAAGTCCCCACCCACACCAAATAAATAAATAAATAAATAAATAAAAAGAAGGAGACGAAGATGTATGGATGGTCGGATGTTTGCTAGCCTCTTAGTTTGGTTTGGTCAAGGTTTTCTATGGATTTCTCTAATTATGTTTTTTTTTCAGGCAATGTCATTGCTCTCTTCCTCTTCCTGTCGCCGGTGTAAGTACTTGGATGATATCATCTTCTTTTCTTATTTTTCTTTCTGAGTTGTTGTGAGAAAAAAATATGAAGAGAGGAAGGAAAGAAGGAAAAGAAAGGCTATAAAAATGGAACAAGAAACTAAAGTAACCTGTAAATAGTGTACTCTGTGTTCTTGGAGGGTGATGGCCCCTTCTCTCCTCCTAGTATTCGTTTTTGTTTTAATGAAAAGAAAGCATCGCAGATTCGACGAAAGAACGAGAATTTGAGTCCCATCTACCCTCTTTTGTGCCCCGAGAGACTTCTTTAGCTCTATTTTTCTTTCTGAAAAGCTTTTATTTCCAACTGAAAACGCCGTATATATATTTTCCTGCCTTCTCTGCCTCAGCGGCAGCCATGCATGTGAACCGCACACTACACACACACTGACACACAAACACTACACACACTGGTCGCATGTTCAATTCTTCTGACCGGTGAGAAATTCCGTGTTTGTTACAGCGTCACTTTTGGAGGATCATTCGGAAGAGATCAACGGAGGACTTCTCCGGCGTGCCCTACAACATGACACTGCTTAACTGCCTCCTATCCGCCTGGTAACTACTATCCACTTCCCAGGCACAATCTTACACGCTAGCTAGTACCAGTAGCAACACAACCTTTGCATGATCAGTTTTTCCATTCCATTTATCTCTTTACCGCGTTATATTGAATTTCGTTTCATATGTTTTCAGACACATGCTAACATAGCAACTTTATAGTGAAACTTCGTGGTTTCAAGGCACCATTGGGTTTTGCTTTGTACATTCTGAATCTGAGCCAAAGATATTTCCAAAGAATGTTCATATATACCTTCGTAGTGTTAATCTTCTGCCATGTGTAAATAGTAAAAGTTTTACATGCAGAAATACTGGATGCTATTCTTGATGAGAACCAGGCGTTGGCTCTTAGCGTAGCCTCTAGATGGAAAGCTACCCATGGACCCACTTGCCAGCAGTGTGACAGTGACTGCTACAAACCCCCAAAAAATTGTTTATCACGGTTTGTGCACAACTACCCTGCCGGCATTGCCAGCAGGGCAATGACATGTGGGCCACATGGCATTGTGCTAGCACATGCAGCCTCACGTTCAAGTGTTTGTAGCTTGAAAAAGTGATTGAGCTTTTTGGTTATGATTTAGTTGTGTTTGGCAGGTAAGAAACACCATCTGCGAGTTGATCCCCCATTTTCCCGTAGGTTAGTTCACCATGTCGAGCCAAAGCAAAGCATGCACCTGTAGAAACCGCGGCCTCCTATATGCTTTGAAAAGCTTAGCTTTTGTTCAAGTTTCCTTCGGTTTCCTTCCTGGTGTATGCACGCGGCCCACATTCGCGCGCCTGAAAGGCATTCTGGTTTCTGCAAATGGATTGATTATGTTGAGAAAACACGCTCAAATTAATCCATTGTTTTATCACTCGAATTGAACTCGAACGAGAGGCATTGTGGTTTGGTTTGAAGGTACGGGCTGCCGTTCGTGTCCCCGAACAACATCCTGGTGACGACGATCAACGGGACGGGGTCGGTGATCGAGGGCATCTACGTGGTGATCTTCCTCATCTTCGCGGAGAGGAAGACCAAGCTCCGGATGCTGGGGCTCCTGGGCCTCGTCACCACCATCTTCACCATGGTGGCGCTGGTCTCGCTGCTCGCCCTGCACGGCCAGGGCCGCAAGGTCTTCTGCGGCCTCGCCGCCACAGTCTTCTCCATCTGCATGTACGCGTCGCCGCTCTCCATCATGGTAATCAGCAGGCAATGCGATGCTAGCTCTTACATCCATCCGTTAACCGCGAGCCATGATGCATGCGTGGGCATGGTGGCGATCGATGATGTTTTTTTCTTTAACTATGCACGTGATCTGTCTGCGTGCGTGCAGAGGCTGGTGATCAAGACCAAGAGCGTGGAGTTCATGCCGCTCCTGCTCTCCCTGTCCGTGTTCCTCTGCGGCACCTCGTGGTTCATCTACGGTCTGCTCGGCCGCGATCCCTTCATCGCGGTAAAAATCCATCGCTGTCGCTCATCCTCACGTTCATTTCTGCTCTGGTTTACTACGCGTACCCTTCGTCCCCTGCACCACAAGTCCACCCTGTTAAGGTTAGGTTAATCACGCACTTAAACTACGTTCCTGACAAGATAAATCCAATCCAATCCAATGTTGCTTGGCTTCGACCTGTCGATCGTACTGGATGATGGGTACTTGGAAATTAACCACCGCACAGAACTGCACTGCACTGCTGCTGCCATTAATTGCTCCTTAGCTACTGCCTCGCGCGTCGGTTGCCCTTTCGGTGTCTCGCCCAACCAGGCGCACATGTCGCTGTTGGATGTAGGGCTGTTGATATTTCGTTTTAAATGCCGATTCATTTATTTTCTTTAAAATAAAAATTAGTTGATTTGGACGCATGCCCACGTTCGGTTCAAGTTAGCAAACAATCTGAGTATAATAAATAAGAATAAATTAATGTCGAAAAAAACTCGAAAATAAGTTAATTTGACTCGTTTTCCACCCCTAGTTGGATGCGTTTTTGCATACCCACGTGCACACACCGCACGCAAGAGCCAAGCAACCTGCAGCGCCTATGCTAGCTAGTACGCCCGTGCCTGTGCAGGATTAGACGCGTACGTAGCAAGGCCAACAACTTATTAATTCCAGCGTACGATACAGCGTGTTCGTTCTCTGCTCTGTTCAGTGCGAACCTTCTAATCAAGCTGACACCTGGTACGCACGCACGTACGTACGTACGTGCAGATCCCCAATGGATGCGGGAGCTTCCTGGGCCTGATGCAGCTGATCCTGTACGCCATCTACCGGAACCACAAGGGCGCCGCCGCCGTCGACGAGGTGGAAGACGCAAAGAGGGCGGCCGCCGCGGTGGAGATGGCCGACGCCAAGACTAGCAAGGTAGCCGACACCATCGACGAGTCGGCCGCCGACAAGGTCGCCGGCCAGGTGTAGCTAGGCTGCAGAAGCAGTGTATTATGATGCATGCATGGGAATATAGCAGCAAAAGTATGCGGCTTAATGAATTGCAGTAGTTGTTAAGCAGATTATTGGCATTGCTTTCTTATAATTTGTTTCTTGTCTTGCTTAGTTTGCCACATACAGATCTCGATCTCTTCCCAGAGGCCAACCTAAGATGATGTAGTATATGGGAGGGATACCTATGAGAGTTGTCTCTGCAAGTGTGAAGCTTTTTGTTTCGACTCTCTGTTCAGTTTGCTTGTTAAACTTTCATCTCACAAATTTAGTACGTGCGCAAAACCAGAGAAACGAAGAAAGAAAACTGAAGGAATAACCTGGTCTGATTTTATTGGACCATTGGATATGGCAATTCGGAACCCACATAATTGAAAGGTCCAAAGAGCCATGGACTCAACAGAGATCTGACAAAAGGCCCCACAAGATCAGCTCCACGTAGGATTACCAAAGGTGTCAAGATGACCGGGTCCAACGCCCAAACCGATAAACCATCCACGAACCCGCAACTCTTCCTTCCTCCGGAAGGCGCCACTTTTCGCAGCCATATAAACGGACGCAAGCAACTTCGGACCCACCAGCAACCCAACAAGCGGATAAATTATTTATCTTTCTTTATTAGTTTAATCTTTTTGTGAATTAGCTGGTGTATATAATTTAATATGATATCAACTATCAAACCCAAGAGGAACCGGTTGACACAATTAAAAAATAATAATTGCAGTCTTCTTCTATTCTACATATTAGACCGAGGGAGCTTATACATAAGGGGAACTCCTGACAATGGACTTAGCAATCTACACCTAGAAAAATGCAGGACAGTTAATTACACAACCTGAAACTCTACAGGGTACAGAGCTAATTTAAATTCAAGGAAGGCATAAAACCATACCACCCTAACGACATTGCTCTAGAGACCACTGAAACCTAGTAATAGTATGACCTGTATTGTCAATGCACTTATGGGAGACACGTTGTATGAATAGTTTAGTTTAAAAGCTCTTAACTAAAATACCCGCAACGTAAGAATCACCATATAACCATGTAGTTTTAGTCTGTTGTATTTTTTATTTTCAAATATAGCATCTGTGAAGATGAAATTGCACATTTCACCCCTCCTCCTTAACAGTTTTTTCAAGGCGATTAGACAACTCACGAAAATGTAGTTTTGTCAGGCCAATCATATAAGTCACAGGTAGCAGCTTTGTCAGAATGAATTGTTTAAGAAAAATCATCCATCACCTTTTTACAGTGATAAGTTGCAACACTCTGCCCAACCCTCGCTACACAAAACATAATCCGACGTGACTACTCATTGCACGGTACAAAGTCCCATCGGCTTTGTTAGTATGCGCTAACTGCTCACTGCACAATCCGAAGTGACCACTCACTGCCTACTTTTAACTCTGAATTGACCACTTATTGCACAATATATTTATTAGTACTGAGACCTTGCATGCATGACTGCCTTTTTAGCCCGACTTAACTACACACTCTAACGTTTTGCAGTTCATGTTTGAATGTTACATTCCAATATTTAATCCATACACCACCCCTAGAAACTATAAAAGGCCAAATCATAGGCACACATACACAGCTCCTACTTACACTTCACTATGGCTTGATCCTCTAGCAAAGCATTTTCGTGGACACCAGATATGAGCACCGTAGCCTTTCATTATACGTTGAAGGTTACGCGTAATGGAAAGGATGATCCATTCAAGGAGGAGAACCTAAGTACAGTGGTGTCCAAATTGCAAGAGTGACGTCCGACATTTTTGAGGCATAAGGTGACACCCTCTGGTCTGAACCTTGTGACCTCCGACGACCTCAAGCCGCACTTGCAATGGTGGCGTCAAAGGTATTTAAAGGTGTGCGAACTAACCGACCACCCTTCTACTACAAGTTTCTCTGCAATATCTTATAGGATACTAATGCTGTCCGATCAGTATGAATAGCATATTATGGTTAGTTATTTCATATTTGTTTCCCGTACTAATATTTTTAGTATCATCTATAAGTTCGCTACTTCATATGCTCGTCTTGTATGTTAGTTATTCTCGGAGGATAAAGAGTTGCTGAACAAAAGTATCCCAGAATTTGTAGCGATGTATATGCTCTTCGGCAAGGGTGTGATGCATAGTTTACGCAGAAGACGCAAAAGAGAATCTAACTGGAGGGGTAGAGGTCCACCCATCACTGTTGTAGCAGAAAGTTCAAGAGGACGTGCAGCCACCACGGAAGGAGGGTTTGCTCCTAACTATAGCTAGCGATGACGATGATGACGACGATTTCATGTCACCTAGACCTCAACGTTCAAGCACTATCAAAACTGGCAGTTCAAACACTACAACAGGCCGTTCTAGCAATAATGCAAGAGAACGTCTAACCAGTACTGAAGGAGGGGTATCTCCTAACGGTACAAATGACGATAATGATGATTTCATGCCACCTAGGCCACGTACCTTGCGTCCTCGGAGTCCTCCGAATCCTGACGATGATATTATATTAAGCCATATCGGATATCCAAACGTAGTACCCCATCATGAACCAACAGATAACTATCGTCCATTTGACCATACCCTATTTCGACAACTATGACCATAGAATGTATGGATTTGTGATTTAGTCCTTTATCAGAGGCATGTACTTATGTTGTATCTTAGTTTTATGAATTTTTGTTGTATCTTTGGTGTTATACACATGCTATACTACTGTAGTTGTTGTACTTATTGCACTTTGTAATATAAATATTTTATTCAATGTTTTATTATGATTTATTGTCAAATTTGCCGCACACCGAAAGAGAATGAGGAATAACAAAATTTAAATTTTTTGTCAACCAAAAGATACTGAATAATAATTTTGTAAAATACTACATGAATTATCACTGATAAATATGATTTTTTCTTAATTTATTGAACCCTGGTTTGAATTCTAAAATTCTATAATTGTTAAAATAACACTGAATTTCAATAATTAATGCTCACAAATCACAGTGAATTTTTGAATGAAATCATGGGAAAATGTTCCTTATAAATTTAATTTCCTCCAAAAATTTAATAATTTTTACAATTTATTTGGTTAGGGGTCATTTGGCGACATATTTCTGTCGCCTAATGGTTGGACGACAGAAATCTATTTCTATTTTATTTGGTGACAGAGAGGTCATGTCAACGTGCCAAGTCAGATTTTTCTGTGGTTTGCGATCTTGTCGCCTAACGACAGATGTATATTTTTGTAATTTTTTTATTTGAGATATATTTTTGCAATTCGAATAAAAATATAATATTAAAAAAATTCCTATATCCCCTCTTCCAAAGTCGTGGTTAACTTTACTCCGATAAATTATATATGTCCTCGGGGATGTCTATGCTAATCGAGATATCTCAACGATATGATGGTGTTACGGCTAGAGCGAGGGGAGTTAGTGGAGATGGGGGTGGGGAAGACGGTGGTGGTGGACAACCCCGTCGGCGCCTTCTCCGTTACCGCGTATGATGCCAATCACTGCCCTGGTAATTTTTGTTCGCACTTCTTCACTTCTGCCTATCTTGTTAACACTTAAAGCCTGTTTGGATGATATAACATTTGCAAACCTCAGTTCCTGAAAACCACGATTTTCAATACCCGTACTACGGTCTATGAATATCACACTTTTTTTTTTGGCAGTTTTGAGAAAAACCAAGGTGCGTTTGGATGTAGTAGTATTTCTTTGTAATAATGAGAGTTGTTAACTTTAATTTTAAATTTAGATCAAACTTTCAAGGATACAAGGGGAATTTAACAACTTGATTGGTTCAAATGAAAATTTTGATTTTATTTTTCTGAAACTGCAACACATTACCTAAAAACTGCATTATCTAGATTCTAATCTAAAATTAATAATATTTTGAATTTTAAAATTGGAAACTGGAATAAAGTTTCAAAAATCAAACAACACTCATGGTAATGCTTCTTTGTTGTAACTTGTATTCAAATTTTCAGTAACTCGATAGGACATAAAAAAAACAATGTAGTACAACGTAATATGGAAAAGATCACATAAGAGATGATAGGTGGGATGACCAGATAACGCGTGGTTACGTTGTATACGACACGATTAGATGAGGCTGCCTCCACCAGTCCACCCTCACCTCACACACGTAAATCACTGTTTTGAAAATAAGAGATCTTGAGTGGATTTTTTGAAACTCCAAAAATATCATGGTATTTGCAATACTATGGTTTGTAAAACCACAATATTTTTATTATCCAAACACCTCAAGGTCCGTTTATATTGTCACTGGCAGGAATTTTGAATTCCGGTTTTCTCGGTGAGGCGATTGAGAGACGATCGGGAGCCCACCACGGCGAGCCCTCTGCGCTCTGCGTCGCCGGTGACGGGCTGCTCTCGGTGCTTTTCTCGAGTCTTTGCGAAGTCTGGTTTTGGAGGTCGGTAGCGGTGTGGTGGGTGGCTGTTTCTCGGCAATTTCGTGAGGCATCCATCAAAGACGAGATTACTATGACGACCAAACATGCGAAATTCCCTCGTCTTGCGATTCGCGTCGGCGCTTCGTGGCGTCTTGACCATGCACATGGCGGCGCGTCGGGAGGTGATTATCCCCGAGGCGCGAGTGACGGGATGCCATCTTCATGGTGAGGTTACGTTGAGTCGATGATTTGCGAGCTCGATCGTCTGCCTCCTGTCTTGCGCCGAGGCTGCTCCGTCGGCCTCTTGATCGGCCAAAGTCGCGCGACATATCCTTGGGCGATCTTCTGCCCATGGATCTGGCCGATCGCAATGCGTCGGCGGCGAGTGAATCTATCTTTCTCTCTATGAGGTAGCGGTGGTGATGGCCAGCGCCATTCTGGCGATGGCGGTGAGCGTGGTGGCTTCTTGTTAGGCGGTCGTGCGGATCGGACAAGATCGGATAGTTTCTTCCAATTGGGGGGACAGGGGAAGGATCTGGATGAGGTGACGCCATGGCGGTCGTGTTCGGCGATGTGCAACCGGATGTGCAGGATATTGGGTGACGATGCTTTAAGAATTAATTTAAAGCAGTCATGGCAGGTGGAACGGCGGCTGCTGGTGGCGATCGATTTAATGGTCGCTGCTATGGTGGTCCACTTTGTCCTGCTCGTGGTGGTCTTCGTCCCCCAAGATTTTAAGTTGGTGGTCATGGACGGTATGGAGTCTGTGATCGCGTTCGAGATTTTGGGGGGCGCAATGATTCAAATAGCCGCGGTGTTCTTGGTGGTGGCGCCCAGAATGTTGGAAATCCAGGGGGCTGCCGGATTGTGGCGCCCAGAAAGTTGGAAATCCAGGGGGCTGCCGGATTGCTTACGCGGAGAAGATTTACGATGATGTTTTATTTAAGCAATACAATGAAACGGGGAGAACTCGCAATCCAGTGGTAGCAATCAAGGCTTCTCTTTTTCCTTTTTGTTTTGTTTAAGGGTTTGTGCTTCTTGTTAGCGAGACCGGAGAAATTTAAGGACTTGTATCATCTTGATGTAATGTTCTTGAAATTAATAAAATCTTCCTTCATCTAAAAAAAAAAACACCTCAAAGTTTTAGATACCATGGTATTTTTGGGAAACCATGATATTCTCTAAAAACTCCAAAAATATTTTCTATCCAAACAAGCCCAGTATGTTCCGGTCAGTGTCTTTCTCTAAAACTTAACTTGCTAGTAGAAATAAATCATTTATTCTGCTGCTACACGCAGACGATGATGCATTGCTGTACAAGTTTATTCTCAGAATAACATTACTCAGAATAACATTATAGAATGCGTGCTGGAAATTGGAAGGTGTTGAGCAGGGTTAATGCTTGCTGTGTCCTGTGATTTCAGGGTGGTTATGTTCTTGTTTGAGGGTGAAGTCGGTAGCATACTGCACACAGGGGACTGTCGGCTTACGTCTGAATCTGATTGTGTACAGAATTTGCCGCTGAAGTACATAGCGAAGAAAGGGAAAAAACATTTGCCGCTTAGACTTAGTGTTTCTGGACTGCACATTTTCCAAATGCTTCCTCAAGCTACCGAGCAAGGAGTCGGCAATTCAGCAGGTTTTCCTCTGCGCTGAGGTTAAATGTGCTAGTAGTTACTTCTAGGATTGTACTTATGAGTTATGACAACAGGGACTCTCAACATTGAGAAATGATTCAGTGATTGCAGGTTATAGTTTGCATATGGAAGAATCCTCATGCACCTTTTGTTTATCTTGCTTGTGATCTTCTTGGCCACGAAGAGATCCTAATTGAGGTGTCGAAGACATTTGGATCGAAGATATATGTTGACGTGGGAAGGAACTCGGATTGTTTTAAAGCGCTGTCACTCACAGCCCCAGAAATCATAACTGATGATCCATCTTCTCGCTTCCAGGTATGTTAGTCTGTGAAATGCGTTCCATTTTAACTCCTTATACAATTACCTTGCATTGTGTTCATTGTCAAGTTCCTGTTCGTATGGGAAATGATGGCTTCAATCACAGCACATATGTCATATGGTAATGTCATCACTACGAATTCATAGTACACATGGAACCTGCGCTGTGTTTCATTGTAATTTTAAGTAAATTAGTTACCGTCAGTCACCTAGGCCTGTTGAACACCTATATGGCCATATGATTGATGAAAATGTCAGCATCAAAATTTCAAGCTAAATCTGTTGTGAAAACAATAAAACAAGTTTTTAAATCGTGTCATCATTCTTCTGGTGTGTATTGTACGGAGAGTAGCTCCTTATTTTCTCTCATTTGTTGATTGTACGTTCCTTCACTACGCAGATAGTTGGATTCCACCAATTATGCGATAGAGCAAGTAAGAAGCTTGAAGAGGCAAGGGCTAGTCTTCAGCCAGAACCTTTATTTATCCGTCCCTCAACACAGTGGTATGCCTGTGCTCGAAACCAGAAACCCATCCTCTAACAGAAGCTGAGCAGGATGATTTTGGGGTCTGGCACGTATATGTTTCTCCATTCACTCCTCTCATAATAAGTTGGAGCAAGCGTTGCAACTTCTCCAGAGTCCAGCCCCAATGGGTCATTTCAACAACTCCCCATGCTTTGTCATGGAGCTGAGCTATGTAAAGAAACGTTATTTCAAGGCCCGCTTGAAAGCTGATGATCCATCGTGGAAGATATTCAGAGATCCTGTCCAAAAGTTGGTATCCTCCCCTTCATTGATTCTTGCTTCTTACACGCGCACAGGTGGAAATCAGTCAACTTCTGTTGATGATGATCGTTCAACCTCTGCCGGGGAAGAATGTACAGATTTGGATGTCAGCACCCTTGAACTGAAATTTGCGTCATCCCGTCCACATCCAGAACCAGATATTACATTGTTTGGAAGAGCAAGGTATTATCAAGCGATTGACATAACGAAAAAAGAGTTATGCAACCAGTACATTGCTTTTGAAGAAGCCAGGTTATGCGCACCAACAGAGATTTGGTTCGTGATAGTAGTGAACTGGGTAATTTTTGCGCGTACGCCGTAGCGTTTTTTCGTAGAATTTTTTTTTTCGATGGCATTTTATTTTTAAATCGTCGAAATAATGAGCAAAACTTTGAAAGGACATAAAATTTTTAGTGGCGTGTCGCCGTGCGTGCGTTTTTTTGAAGGAAAATTTTCTTTTTTTCAGTTAATTTTTAAATGTCAAAATGAGTGAAACGGGAAAAATAGAAAGATAAATTTGTAGAAATATCTCTTTCGACGAATCATTCGAAAAATATTAGAGACCGAGTTGGAAAACAAAGGCGGGAAAAAGTCTAGAGGAAAAGGCGAAAAATTATTAGAGCGACAACCTTCTTTTCTTTGAGTATAACACTCTCTGCGTTCACAGAGTAATAATACATAGTCTAAAAAATATTAGAGATCGAGATGGGAAATCGAGGTGGGAAAAAAGTCTAAAGACAGAGTTGCACACATATTCTTGGTGGCGAAAACATTTTTTTCTAGGGAAAAACGAAGAAAGGACCTAGACGTAAGGAGCAAGGATCTGAATGTAACGCTTTTGGACCTGTTCGCTATCCTTAAAAATTAGAAAAGGGCTTGTTCGCGATTTAAATCTAACGGGAGGCTCTCTTCGTAAAACGGCGCACGAAGGACCTGAACGCGAATTTGGAGGGAAAAATCTTCCTCTCTCAAAAAATCGCGAAGGACCTGTTAGTAATTTTGAAAAGGACTAATTCGCAAAAAAAATTTTGAGCCGAGCCGGCCGGCCGGCTCGAGCCGAGCCGCCGGCTCGGCTCAAAGCATCCTGGGATCGGCAACTTTTCCATCTTTAGGAAAGGTATTATATGTTGAAACATATTTTAGGACGGATTTGGCCATGAAGCAAGCACCAGCCTCCCAACAGGCTCACGCGGAAGCTGCAGATGAGATCCCCTCCTCTCAGTGTGAAGCATCCCCAACGCTATCAGAACCATTTCCAATTCAATCATTGCCTAGTGCGTACTGTTCAACGCGATATATCAGTGGTACCTGACAAATTTGACAAGTCTGAAGTTATAATAGTGTCAAAATCAACAAGTGCTGCTGAAAGTTCAAGCCTTTGCATGGTCAATAGTGCAGAAACAACAGATTGTCAAAGGGACCACTTGTGTGTTGTTGGATCATTGAAATGTTTGACAAGTTTGAAGAGGCTGTACAGATCGAGGAATGTCCCTGTCCCGCGACCTCTCCCGTCACTTGTTGGACTTTTGAATCCTCTAAACGGGTCAAAATGCGTCCTAACTCTAATTATAGTTCGTTTAATTCATGGTGCACCTTACCATGAAGATACGATTGAGCTTATGCAGCACACATAATATTGCGATCGCCAAGTATTCAGATTCTTATGATTATAAGAGTGTTGTCATGGTGTCACCTAAATTACTTCATTTTAAGATTAATATGTCGGAAGGGTATACTATATTCAATGTACGATTTTCAAAATATTGTACATAAAATTGATGTTATATTTTCAGAAAATTACTCTGCTAGATAAATTTAATTATATGTTCTTCCTACAGTTTTTTTGTAGAATTTCGTGCCAAAACTGCTGTGATCTAATTTTATGAACTCAGTATAATTCGGAGAGAAGACTTTGCAAATGATTTCTGGATTGTTTTGACACAGACCGACATATCTTCTAGTTACCCAATGGAATACAATACAACATAAGATATTCTAGCAATATAAATAATTTTATACATGAAGCAGAGTTAACATGTCACGATTCTATCCCAAAATACAACACAATCACGTGACAAGTTGCTACCAGACAACATAATTCACCCGGGTGATTAGCCAAGCTCAATTATTCGGACAAGCAGACATCTAAGATTAGACAAGATCAGTTAACAGCTCAGTGGTTCACATCTTTTTACAGTCTCTGCATCAGAAGCTCCTAAAAATACAGCAATACTAATGCAACACAGATCTGCGAGCTCTATCGCCACGCGGAGGAGACGACGAGTGTTTTCTCTCCCCAGCCGAAGTGAAGCCCCCATGGTCGTCCTCGAACTTGTACCTATCACAGTACGCCTTCAATAACGATCTTATTCCTCCAATGACAGTGCTGTTAAATGGGCATGGCACAAAGCCAGCCATTGTCATTCTCGCCCTCCATTTTCCAGCAACTTCGTATCTGCAGCATAGACAAGTTCACTGTCAGGTACACGGAATTTGCAGGATGTAAATGTTTCAAGCAAAAATGAGAAGAATTTGCAGGATGTATGAGTAGAGAGCAGCACTGGGAATTACCTCTCCACACGATCAGGACCTTCACAAGCCAAGATGTTAACAATTTCTCGTGCAAGGCATTGCCTCTCCACATTCATTCTATCTGGACTTTCCCTTGGAAGTGTTGCATCCAGTGAATCGAAAAGCGTGGAGTAATAGTCATAGACCTCACGGAACCTGTGAAAGTCAGATGTTTAATGCCATTTTAGGGGTTCAGCAGTGGAAGTAGAAACACGAGAGTTGATACACAATATCTACATAGAACCATAAGTACTGTGTAGAATGGATTTTCCGTTCAAAAAAAATGTGTAGAATGGATATGGAGAAACTCTCTAATCTACAGAGAAGCATAATTACTATCTCTAGGGAGTAGGAGAAACTATCTATCGATATCACTAACCTTGTCAGAAATGGAGCAGTATTGGTATTGGCATCCTGCTCAACCAGGGTGACGAGCTTTGGTTGGAGGCCCTTGACCATGCGAAGGAGCTGATCCCTTTCGTTCATAATCGAAACGCTCTCATCAGGAAGGTGGTGCAGCTGGAAAGCAAAATTGACAACAAGTGCTTCCCCAGGACGGCAATCTAGCATTGCAGGTGTAACATCCCCGATGTTAGCACCCACTGCCCTGAACTCAAAAGATACCCCACAGTCCTCTGCAAGCTTCTCTAGGCGCTGCCCAATGACCTTTAGACCTCCAACGGTCCTTTGCACTGTCTCTGGATCATCCACACCAGTTATCCTCAAATGACGCGGCTTGTTTGCATTATTTTTCAGAAATTGTATCAGTGTAATGTACTGGCTGCCCTGATTGATGTCAAAGTCTATAATGTGCAGTCTTTCTTCACCTTTGCAGGCTTCAAGTATAGCATAGTTAGCAGCCATGAAGCCGAGCCGGAAGCATGGACAGATTTCAAAGAGGATTTGCATTGCCGAAAGCTGATACAGAGTTGGGGGATCCTTGCATGTCAAGGCCTTGTAGATGCCCTTCCCTGAAGCTACTATTCTTGCAGCAAGGCCTTCCACTAGATAGGCTGCAATCCTCTGAGAAGGGTCCCCTTGAATGGAGACCATCTGCCGGAGGTCCGTTATGATTTCCTGTGCTTCATCTACGTTATATTCGGATAATGCTGCAGCACAGTCAAAGAGCAACTGCTTCGGGGTCCGTGCTTCTCCATTGTTGCTACCAGCACAACTAATGCTTGATTCAGATTCTTTTGGAGAGTTTGGAAGCAAAACATTCTTCATGGGATCGGCCCATTCATCATTAATGCTACCCGCCTGGGAAATTTCAAACAAGGTGTCATCACCATCATCAAATAAAGCATGCTCTAGCTCCTGAAGCTTCAGTCTGACGTCATCCTCATCAAACTCCACTTCAAGTTCAGAACTCTGATTATCTAATATAGACTGGGAGTTCTGCTGAGATACATTGGAGGCCACTGGTGAGTCTTTTGCTGCATCAGAACAGGAGTTGGACTGATTATCTGCAACAGCTGGAGTTCGGCCATCAGCCGTTACATGGTACGGTGTTAGTGAAGCTTGCTGATTGTAAAAAGCGTTTTCAAATGCAGAAGATGGTGCTTCAGTGAATCCCATATGTCCATAGTCCTCAGAATTGTATGGTTCAGGGCCATAACGGAATAACTGTGTATCAGAGACAAATCTTCTTGCAGCGAAGTTTGAGTTTGGTGCACCAAATTTATGGATGTAAATATTATCTGTGTAAGTCGTTGACTGGTCTGGTCGCCTAACAAAAGACATAACTTTTCTCGAGCGCCTCTGGACCTGCTAAGCTAAATATTCTGTGGCTTCTAACTAATCCAGAATCTTAGATTAAATCCAACTCAATGCGCTTCCTCTGATTGAATTGATCTCGAATACCTTCTAATGCCTGTAAGACAAGAGTACATCAAACAAACAATGCCCCCTCAAAAAGGAAAAAAACTATGTGAAACACAATGAGTTGAAATACATAAAGCTAGTTGTATCTTCTCAGAACATTGTCCGTTGCGTAGGTAACAAGCTAAATATTCCTTTTCATAACAACAAGCAATGTGTTGTATTTTTCTAACAGTGGCATTTTTTTTTGGAAAACCGCCAACGCTGATATTAGGCATCACCAGATGCTAATACACAGAAACAGCGAAAGGAGACATGTATAGTATACTAGCAATAGAATGCCGTTTGAAATTTCTGTCGAGTTCTTTAGTGCTGCAGTTCCCCGTTTACATACCTAACTTGTCCAAAGTCCAAACTAAGTTCATGCTACAACGAGTAATCCAACCAAAAGTATTGGTTCATGGATGGAAACAGAATCTCTATTGCATGTTGCAGTCACCTTAAAAATGTTTTTTTTGGGGTCAAAATATTAACACTCAATAAGTAGCTTGTAAGGCATGGTAAGCAACTAAGAATGTCCCAAAATTAGCGGTATTGACTGACTGCCGAGTTTCCATCGAAAAGGAAAAAAGATAGCAAGTCCAAAAATATCTGCACAATTCCTGCTCAAGCTTTAATCAAACCTCTAACAACATAGAACTGCTCAAAATTGTTGAGATGCCCAAACCCGAATTATTGCAGGATTCAATGTGATCCAATCATATAACTCTACAATCCACAGAGACAACATCAAGCAAAAAATTTACTAACTGTACACCAAAAAGGAACACAAAAAAGGATTCCCTTGTTAAGTTGTAACAAACACCATGGCACCCCAAACCCTCGGCTTCTCTGCACGCGACACAAAAAAAAAAAACAGAACTTGACCCTACAGGAGGCACCTTGCTCCCCAACCAACAAATTTCTCACCCTCCACAAGTGCTCAACGACATCACAAGCATGATCCACACCATTCAAGAAATTTTATCGCACGAAAACACTCTTAAAAAGCCAACAAGAACCGAAAGAAAAGCAGCAAAAGACAGTCCTTGCAGACAAGGAGGCGAGGAGAAGCACTCACGGGGATCTGTTGATCGATGCACGCACGTGGAGGGGCTAATCATCCGGACAGCGTGAACAGAAGCGGAGACCGGCGAGGTGGGAAAGGGAGAGGAGGAAGGGCGGCGGAATGGAAATGGGAAGAGGGGAGCAGGAGGAGGGGAAGAAAAGACTGGGTGGGTTGGTTGGTTGGAGATAGGGAGTGGCAGCGAAGTCCGATATGTCATACGGTGCGGCGCGGTCAGTACGACCGGCGGCTGAGCCAGGGATCCTTCTGCAGCACCGCCCACGGAAACCGGCAGTTTTGTTGTTCAGACTTTCACGGATACACTGGTCCACGCAGCTATAACATCCGAATTTCAAGACGTTTCTGTTCAGTTTTTGTTTAAATAAAAATCGGATTATTTATCGAAAAACTTTAGATAGTTTCTTCCACAATTATGAATTAGTATATATATAAAATCAGAATCTAGGTATCAGCTGATTCTCATCGGCCCAGTCCTCCACCTCCACGTAGCCAGCCTGGTCCGATTTTCCCACGATCAGAAGCAGTTTCTCCTGTAATCCAGAATCTATACAATCAAAAACTGTCCCGAAGGGGTTTACACTACAAAACAAGATTTCGTACAATGCCTTAGACTAATAAAACCAGACATCTGACTTCTCGAACTTTATAATCTGGTTTAAATAACATACTGACTCGGTTTCACAAGGTGGCATCGATCGTGTGACATGTTTAGTGAATGGTTTTACCATAATATACCGGTCAAGTTAGATCAATACCAAACAGGGGTTTCTCCCTAGTCAAGCTTCCACAGACACCGGTCTTGTAGATAGAGGTGGGTATTTTTTAGCCGAAATCGAAAAACCGAACTAAATTAATCAAAAAATTCTGTTTTTTTTCAGTGTTCGGTTTACAGTTCAGTTTTAATTTTGATGTAACTCAGTTTACAGGTTTCGGTTCGATTTCTACCTTTCAAAAATCGAAATAACTGTAAAACCAAATTCCCCATTCACACTCAAGGTCTCTAGTGCAATAAGCAATTCCCCATTTCCTCGTCTCCCTGACCCTGAGCTCCCAAGTCCAAACCCTACCGGGGAAAGTGTCGCCGCCACCTGACATGCAGATCGCTGCCTTCCAGTGGATTCGGGGGAAATTTGGCTGTGTGACACCCAATTCGATGGCAATTCACAGATTGACACTTCAATTCGCGCGGTTCATAAAATTGACACGAATCGATGAATTTTTTGGCTCAGCAACACTCTCGGTATTTTCCCGACTTTTCAAGATTTTGAAATAATTTCCTTTGTGTATAATCTGAGATATCTGGAAAGCGATTGTATACAAAGTGGAAATTATTTCAAGATTTTTGAAATAATTTCCCTTGTATATATCTGAAATAATAATCCACAATGGAAATTATTTCAAGATTTTCGAAATAATTTTCGAAATTATTTCAAGTTTTTCGAAATAATTTCCACTGTGTATAATACCGAAATAATAATCCACAGTGGAAATTATTTCAAGATTTTTGAAATAATTTTCGAAATTATTTCAAGTTTTTCGAAATAATTTCCTTTGTATATATCTGAAATAATAATCCACGATGGAAATTATTTCAAGATTTTAAAAAAATTTGAAATTATTTCAAGTTTTTCAAATAATCTCCATTGTGTATATCTGAAATAATAATCCACAATGGAAAAGCGAGCGTATACGATGGAAATTATTTGAAAATCTTGAAAAGTGGGAAAATCTTGAGAGTGTCATTGAGCCAAAAATTAAATGATTCGTGTCAATTTTATGAACCGCGCGAATTGGAGTGTCAATCTGTGAATTGCCGTCGAATTGGGTGTTAGACAGCCAAATTTCTCGTGGATTCGGCCCCTCCCCGACCACACAGTCGTAGAGCCGGAGTTATCAAGGCTTGATCGCCTTCCAACTACAACGAGGTGTTGAGGAGCTTCCCACCCCACTCCTGTCGAACACGCGATGGCGAGGCGCAACCCACTCTGGCACGGCGGTGGTTTCAGTCTTAGCGTTGACCTCGGCACCGCACGCACCAGCCTCGTCGTCGGCACGAGAATCACCTTCCCTGCTCCTCACCGTACGTACTCAAATCCATTGTTTCCTGCGTTTGAGTGATTCACAATTGAAGCTGGGTTCGTGAATCGTGCTAGGTTCTAAAGGTGCGCGGGCAGAAGCTCAAGCTGATACTGCTTGGTATTGCTCGGCAGCAGGTGGAATTTGCTTCGTCTTTTCTCCTCTCGGTGCTGCAAAATTTTTGATGTGTGCTGGAGGAGTGCTGAGATGGAGTATGTTTCAGGAGGGCAATTCTCATAGGGATGGCAATTGTACCCACGGGTTCGGTACCCGCGGGTTTTGCACCCGATCGGGTCGGATTCGGGTTTTAATTTTTACCTGGGTGTTTTTTGGGTCGGGTACCCGAAATGGGTTCGGGTCAGCTTCGGGTTTTAATTTTTACTCGCGGGTACCTACGGGTACCCGAAATACCGCACATACCCATCGGGTACCCATCGGGTTTCGGGTACCCACTGGGTTTGGGGTCGGATTTCGGGTACCCGCCAGGTTCGGCTCGGGTTTTTGGGTTCGGGTTTCTTGTCGGGTCAGATTTTACAAAACCCACACCCGACCCAACCTATTACCACCCATACTACACAAACCCGTTGGGTACCCGTCGAATTTCGGGTACCCGCCGGGTTCGGGTATAGTTTTTTACCCGATAGAGTATTCGAGTTTGGGTCAGGTTTTTCAATTCAGATTTCAGGTCGGGTCGGGTTTTGTAAAACCCGCACCCAACCCGACCTGTTGCCATCCCTATCTCAGACAAGCTGGTAAGGTATCCTATTATCTATCTTAATAGTAGTATGCGACCTTTCCTTATGGTTCTTGAATTTCAGAGGTATTTCTATGTTTTTCTTTTTGACAGATGTATAAATATTAAAACATGAATGAAGAATAGATAGTGATTACTTATCTCTTCACTTGTTTTAAGATTTATACAACTTGTATTGGAAGAGAAAACATTGAAGCATTGCTCCCTGCATTTTCTATTAAGAGTTACCTCGAGAGATTGGATGAGTTGGAAGCAAAGAAGTATTTCTACCAGTTGATTGATGCTGTTGACTATTGCCATTGGAGAGGCGTCTTTCACAGAGATCTCAAGGTCAAGATATTGTTATTCTCCCTCATGCTATCTGATTTTGGCCTGAGTGTGCTAAGGAAGGTTAGAACTTGCAAAGATTATAAGTTCAATTTATTTAATATGTCAATGGTTCAGCTTCAACTCCGAAACTCTACATTCAATTTCTTGAAATCAGCCAGGAGAGTTGCTGTTCACATCTTGCGGCTCACCATGCTATGTAGCTCCTGAGGTATTCAAAAGCTTATAATATTGCAGCACAAACAACAGCATAGGCCGGCATGGTAAAAGGAAATTCGGTTTATCGAAAAACAAAATTAACCGAACCGAATTAATTTGGTTAATTTGGTTCGGTTTTCAAATCTGAAATGAAAATTTCTGTTTCCAGTCTTAAAACTAAAATATTTTAGAATTGAACAAATTGAACCAAAAAACCGATCAAACCGAATGCCCACGCCTACTTGTAGATCCCTCTCTCTTTATTTCAATTTTGGGGAAAAGTCCACGTGGATTCTACCTGTTATTCAATTAAATTTGATCAAGATATGGCAAAACCTAATTTTGAGAAAAAAAGGGACATAAGCATGTAACTTGTGGTAGTGATACCTAACTAATTGTTTATGGGTAAACAATTTGTATACTATGACTCTATGAGTGACTAGAAAGGAAAAATTTCACCAAATTTTGTCCGTAGGCGATAAGCTTTGTTTTAATTAGGGTATAAGGACAGATACATAACACACGCATACCCCTCTACACACACCACATGCACACATGCGTATATGCATCCGCTACACATGCTACGGAAATTAATTAGAGGCTCTAGAACCTCGGAGCGTGAAAACATGCTATTTCACTGAATTCACATGTGTGCGTGTATCCATACCATCTGCAGTGTTCAACCTGGATGCTTCTTGTTGAGAACAAACTCGGCTCTAGAATTTTGTATGTGGTGGACAGAGGATAATACAAGAATTGAGTTGAAGGGAGTGTGGAAGGTAGAGTAGGCCTTGGAAAATAATAGCGAATCCTTATTGCAAGGTTAGTTTGCTGATTCAGTAACTCATTAATATTGATGTAAACTTGAAGTTCTTGATGCAGACATGTAACACCCCAATTTTCACTCTTTAAAAATTCTTTTGTGTAGTGTAGGTTCTCTTAAAATTCTCACCAATTTTCCATGTTATTTAAAACTTAACTGGGAATTTCTAAAATTTAAAATATTTAATTTGAATAATGTAAACCTTAATTAAATAAAAAATCAGTTTTAGTTGGGATCCTTGTGTTTCAATAAATTTTTCTATGTTTTCTTGGATTTTTTTCTGAGCTCAATTGCTATTTATTCGAGCAAGGGCGACCTCGGTGGAGGCGGCAGTGGAGCGGTAGATGGCACTAGAGCAGGGCGGTGGAGGTGGCGGAGCAAGGGAATGCAGGCAGTGGAGCCGGGGCAAGCTTGGTAGAGGCGGTGAAGAAGGGGGCGGTGCCAATGAAGCGACAGGTGGCATTGAGCCAAGGCCTGCTATGGCGCTGTGCGCCTGACCGCCTATGGAGCTAGCGTTGTGGAAAGGGGTTGACCAACTGAGGTTAGTAAGGAGGCAGGATCCAAGAAGGGTATAAATATTAGAAATTAGACTATTAGTCTATTAGGTATATATTATACTAATACCTCTTATACAAAATAGATTTGAAGTAGAATTATCATAAGCACCTTGTTTTCATATTGATATTAATTTATCATTTGATTTGTGAAATTTAAGAAATGAGGAGGTTTTTGGTTGATAAGAGAACCCTTACAAGCGATGGTCATGGAAGTACAAGTTTAGCTCAACTGCAATAGCAAGCACAAAATGAAGTGGCACATCCGTAAGGTCAAGGTCCACTAGTACAACCAAATAATATTAATGATGTCTGTGTATTTAATTTGGATGAAATAATAAGTAATATTGCTTACATGTTTGTTGCCAAGTTGAGTATTAGTCTCATCTATTTAGAGGAAAATCAAGTGGGATGGGTAAACAAAGATAAGGTATGCAATCTCGGTATCCCTTCTATATTTGTTATTGCATTCCTCTTGTGCAAATGCATAGTGAACTCCAAGTAACATGTTGATTATATATATGCACATTGGTTCATGTCATATTTATTTATGCATATATATTCATTTGAGTTCATTATGTGTTTTGCTTTTAGTATGCATGTATTAACTAGAGTTAAACTTCACATTGCTATAGATTGACTTGGTGCATGCATGTCTTAGTTGTGTATCTTCTCATGCACTTCTCTTAGTGAAGTTTAATCCAGAGTTGGATCACATATTTACTCTTATTCCAAATATTATTTGCACATGTATAATTCGTGTATATTCTATCATGTGCTTCATTTAAGTAAAAACCGTGATACTTGCCATGATTTAATTGATTCATCATATTGGCAATTATCTCTCTAGTGCATATAGATCATTACATATTCATCATGATGTACTTAGTAGAGAACATTTCTTATGTCAAGTGTTTCCATTTATATTGTGCTTCTTTATATGAAACACTTGTGGTAATCAATTGCTCACAAATATCAACTTGTTTATATCTATTGAGCTTTTGGGACTAATGTCTTTCATGAGTGGTTTGGAAAGAATTAGGTCTCGTGTGTGTATGATGACCAAGATATCTTGGAGGATGACCGTTAAGCTGAGGTCAATAAGACGACGGTGTTACCAAGAGTTGAGGACTAAGTCAAGATCGACTTGACATGGAGATCGTTGGAGAGGATGATAAAGTCAAGGTTGATAGGACGAGAGTCTTATGAGGTGAATCGAGTCAAGTTGGATAAGGCAAAGATGTCATCAATTATATGGTGAAGATCTTCATGCACCAGCATTAAGAAAGAAGATGGTAAGTGACTATTTCTACACTTGTATTATCTTTGATTTAATTTGAGTCTAAGGATTGCCGTACTATTAAGAGGGATGCGACGTCAAATGACTTTTAGATGTGTCAAGTGCTCAAGTAAACCATCTTTGTGAAACTTAGAGGGAGAGAAGTGTTAGTAGAGTCGGAAAGTGAGAGTTTAAGGTCTCTCTTGGATTCTTTGTGAATTCTACTCCTATCCTTTGGGATTTGGGCAGTAAGATCTTATGTGTTGTGTAGCCCTCGTTCTTAGCTTTCCGTAGAGTCCAAGATCACTGAAATCGGAGTCCGGAGTCAAAAGTTATGCTCATTTTTCATCAGGCTGCTCAGTCCTATTCGGACTATCCGAATTGAGTTCGAGTATCGAACCTTGATCGTCGAATAAATCTTCGGATTGTCCCAAGCCGAGTCTCTGTCTCGGTTTATCTAATCTGTTAAGAGTATCCGAACATAGGTTCGAACTATCCGAACTGACTAAAATTTGAGCTAAAAGCGGCTAGTTTTGGGGACCTCTATTTAAAGCCCCTCCTCCCCATCTTCAAAGGTGCTCTTATCCTGTTGATTTGAGAGGCTCTCTCCTTGTTCTTGAGCCCTTAAAACACCTCTCTACTCTTAGATCTAAGTGATCCCCTTGGTGAGAAGGGTTGGGAAGAGTTTAAGGAATGAGGTGCTAGGGTTGAGTGGGATTTGAGTTGTTGAACACTTAAGTTCATCTTCAAGTTTGTTCTTCGTAAGCATTTGTTACTCTTAGAGGTTGAGGACTCCTAGACAGCTAGGAGGTTGCCTACGAGCCACCGGTGCTTTGTATGGTTGGCCGTGGAAAGTTTGTGAAAGCCGATTCTACCTCCGTAAGGGAAGGAATCAAGGAGTAAAGACCGGCGATTACATTTGTGCAACACCGGAAGGAAGAGAGTTGAAAGAGACCCTGGCTCAAGTGTGACCGAGCCGCCTCAATGGAGACGTAGGATCCCCTCAAGGATCCGAACTTCAGGTGAAAAATTATCGTCTACATGTTTACTTTTTATTCTTGCTAAATATTGGTATTTTGAATCTTGAGATTGCCCGATCTACTTTTCTACTGAGTTTTCTCCCAGATCTCTACTTGTTTCAGGTATCTAGGCTAACTAGCTAGTTCCATTTGGTGCAAGTGATATCCTCTAAATAGTCTAGATTTACTTTTTGGTATATGTTGCTCTGAATCACTCGGACTATCCGAATAAACATCAGACTATCCGAACCACTCGGACAGTCCGAAGTCTGATTCGGACACTCCGAAGATTTAGTTTCCGCTACTGTTTAAATTTAAATTTTGTAACGCCTATTCACCCCCCTCTAGGCGACATCCCCGGTCCTTTCAAAATCAAGAAGCTAGAGAATCATCAAGTCAAAATTGCGTAACAAGATTAATGATGATTGGTTCAATTACTTAATGGTTTGCTATGTCGGGTGAGAGATGTTTAATTCACTTGATGATGTTACCGTTATGCGATGGTTCCAAAACATGAAGACTCATAAAATGAGTTTGCCTTGTACTAGACGTAATTATCACATTAGTGGTATGTGATGCACTAATTCAATACTTCAACATGAATATATTTTTTATGTTATATGTGCACTAATCAACCATTTTTATGTTATAGAGTCACTTTTCGTGTGCGTTTGGGCTTTTGTTCATGAATCGTCGAAGTGTTGTAGTGAGGTATGTACTTGCCACTGTCGATATTTAAGACCTAGAGTCTCTGGATAGAGCTTATGATAAAAAATAGTTACAGGCGGAGAAACAAGGTTACTAAGGAGGAAATGAGATATTGCTTCTTATTAGCCAAGTGACTTAACAAAATACCAATTTACAGAGTCTATCTATGAATCTAGAATCTGATCCTATCCCTAACAGTACAAATGGGTAGCCCAAACAGATTATGGTTTTTAACCGCTACTGGCCCAAATAGAATATGGGCTTTGGTCCTCGCAGTCACATCTTTTTTGTTGTTGTCATTCATGAATATTAACATGTGTATTGGACTATACTTTTAGTAAAAAAATTTATTATAGTTCTTAATTTTACTTCTATAATATATATGTATTTGTTTGCGTTTATGATCGTAGTTAGATTTTCTCGTACTCCTAAAATTTGCTGCTCCATCTCTAACTGCATGCGTTGCATACCCAAGACAGCATGAAAGCAGCATGCATACGGGTGATGTGCATGGGGCCGCACGAACCTTGCCTGGTGCATGGAGCCTAATTCGTATATATATGCATGCATTGGTGAACTGGATATTGGCAGGAGCTCAAGAAAATTACGCCGGTTTTCGGAGGAGTCGGTTTGTATGTCAACCTAAACAGGGTGCGCGCACTTGAGTTCTCTTAGATGGGATCTGGGTTTAAAATCTCGTCGAGATTTCTGAAATTCCGGATTTTGATTAGAGCCAAGTTTCCAAATCTTGGTGGGATAAAAAGAAATTTAAAAATTAGAGTTTGCTATAGTAATTTTGGTAGATTTCTTCGATCAATTTCATCAAGATTTTGGTCTTTTACACTGACTTTTCATAGTTTTTAGTCTGGTTTTTAAGTTTTTTAGACTGGATTTCGCACCAATTTTTTATGGCAAATTATAATGCCTTTTCTAAGGAATGCATGCGAAAAGTTTGCAAAAAAAAATACATACACAAATTATGTAACCCTAACCGTAAACTCTAATTTGGATTTCGGCCTTAAATTGCATTTCAGCTTAAATCCTAAACCATAACTTGAGTTTTAGCTTTAAATGAGGTATTCGGTCCAAACACTAACTTGCTTTTTGGCCTTAAATAATGAATTTCGGCCTAAACCCTAAACCCTAATTTGGATTTCAGCTTAAACCATAAACCCTAACTTAGAAATTTTATATGCAAATACTTAGTATTTTGTATTTAAATGGATAGAAGATGTAGATAAATGCTTGCATGATTTTTTTTCATATTTTCTCAATTTTTTCTAGCATCGGGAGACCATTTCATAGGGGTTGAAAATCGCCAAAATTTCGGTGATTTTGTCCAAAATTTCGGTTTAGAGTTCCTAAAATTCAGATTTGAAATTTAGTTTTTAAATTTTGGCCAATTTCAGCCCAAATTCCAAAATCTCATCGAAATTTCGAATTTTGGCCATTCTGAGATGTGACCCAAAAACAAAATTTAAAACCTTGGATGGGACCGCATTAGGCATTTAATGATTTCACCGATAAGACTCAGTGACTTGCTTCACACTTTAAATTATATGAAAGATATTTTTTATCGGAAAGAGGTCTACTAAGTCTTTGGGAAAAAATAATTTTTGTTAGACAAAAAGTGTCCAGATAAACTGGGCAAAAAGGGCTTCGTTTCGATTCTCTAATTTAGAAAATCATACATTCATTTATTTAGTATGCATAGAAAAAACGTGATGACTCAAAGAAAAGAGGATGCACCTCATCTTTGCTACTTCAAAATAAGCTTGTGATGGTAGTTCATTGTCCTCTCGTATGGTTCATCTGCCTCTTATATTCCACCTTCTCTTTCCACCTCCCAAAAAAATGCCTAAAAAATAAAAAACAATATACGTACAAACAAATCTCATCTCTCTAAATAGTCTCTAACAAAAAAAATAATATACCAGCAAATAAATTATATCCCCAAAAATTCTCTAATAAAAACACATAAAAACTAATGAAGCAGTTTCGAGCGTGTGGCGAAGCGGACGGCATGGAGGAGTGATGCAATCGAGTATAGAGGTAGAGTCGAGGACATGTGCTAGGTAGGTCAGACTCGATGATGCCAACTTGGTATGGAGGTAGAACTGAGGGCATGTGCTAGGTAGGTCAATCTCGATGATGCCAACTCGATGTTTTAGAGGTAATATGACTTTTTTTATCCATAGTAAAGCACAAGCATTCAGTTAGTATTCTTTAAATCATGTTTATTTTTAGATTGAATCTAATAAAATTTTGTATACGTTGTTACAGGAACTTGTGTATTTTGTCTTCTATTGTGCTTGCAATTTCTCCAAAATTATTTGGAATGATCCGTTGTGATCGCCCAATTCAAGTGCTTGCCTATGTGAATTGGATTATTTGTGAGAGCTATGGGGTGATTGTCATTGTTTTGGTTGTATGCTTGACACAACACTACTCCAACTTTAGATCGTGTTGCTACCTCAAGTTGTCCTTGTTGGTCGTCTGATCATTGTCATCGCAAGATTAGACCATCCTGTATCAGTTCTAGAATACTATAATTAGTAGATTTAGTAGCAAAATAGTCAAAGTCATCAAGGAAAAACGGATGATTCACAATTTTCAATGGTTTCCTTATCCACTGAAAAAGGACACTTTGACTTCTTTGGCTATTTATCACAAATCATATAAGGAAAAGTTCTTAAGTTCATCTATTTTTACCCCTCTAGTTATAAAAAGTTCCTTCGTATACTTTGTGTACATAAAACAATTGAAATTGAGCATGTTCCAAAACATTCATATTTGGAAATTTCAATAGACCAGTTTAGCTCAAAGTATTTATTTGTCCTATAGTTGAGAAATACCCTTAAGTGTTTGGTTCATGGGACGAGGGGTGAATAGGATGGTCGCATCTAACTTTCGAGGTTGCCCTTCTATTTGGTTGAGTGGAGTGGGTGGCACCAAGTTACCAGCTCTTCATCCACCTGGGAATATTCGCTCAAGATCCTTATGGCGTGTTACGGTAAAAAAACACCGAACGAGCTTGTCCACCTGCATGCTCGTCTATCACATGAACCCGAGCCTTGGATTCGGTCACCATCCGAGCGGCGAGAGGCGGTGTTCTTCAATTCGGTCACCATCCGAGCGGCGAGAGGCGGTGGAACAGGTCAGCAGCGACAGTGTCTTCTGGCGGATAGGAGGGGGTGAGACAGATTTTTTTATGTTGAGGAAGATGGGCTTAGGTCAAGAGAGGAGGAATTTAGGGGTGTTTTCACCGTCTGGTTACCGCAACCAATTCTATCCCTCTAATCAAACACAAACTTATACCATCCCGGATCATCCCATCCTAAAAAAAATATGACCATCCTAACCTAACCGATTTTTTTTAAATAATATATTTTTTAAAATAATTGCGACATTAATATGTGGAATAAAAAAAATTGCAAGAATAACACTCCTTAGCCAAATGGTATGGTGAAATAGGAGTTATCGCCATTTGGTCGGCGAAGAAGCTATTTTCGCCAATTCATTCGGCGATTATACGTTAATCCGTGATTAGAATCCGATTAGAGCGGACCGGACAACGATTATCAATATTTAGCCGAATAGTGTGGCAAAAACAGGTATTTTCACCACACCATTTGGCTACAACCTATTTTCGCCAAATGGTGTGGCTACAACCTATTTTCGCTAAATGGTGTGGCTAAAATACCTATTTTCGCTACACTATTTAGCTAAAATTGTACGGTATATTTTTGCAATTTGAAAAAAAATTGTCTTACTAAAAAAATCGTTAACGCTCACAAGTTACAGTGAATTTTCGAACGAACTCAATGCAATAAATATCTGGTGTGAATTTAATTTCCTAATATTTTACAATTTTTATACTTTAATTTTCTAATATTCTACAATTTTTATAGCCAGCTATTTTAGCCAAATGGTGTGGTGAAAACAGTATTTTCATCACACCATTTGGCGATAATAGTTGTCGCCAAATGGTGTGGCGAAAATACCTGTTTTCGCCACACCATTTGGCTAAAAAATGTTGACGCTGTCCAATCAACTCTAATCGGGTTCTAATCACGGATTAACATATAATCGCCGAATGAATTGGCGAAAATAGCTTCTTCGCCCGACCACATGGCGATAACTTCTATTTCGCCACACCATTTGGCTATGGAGTATTATTCTTGCAATTTTTTTATTCCACGTATTAATGTCACAATTATTTAAAAAAATATATTATTTTTAAAAAATTCCATCCTAACCTGCCCCCCAAACCAAAGACTAACTAGTTTTGATGATATTGGCATTGAGCCATTGACTGTTGGACTCGGTCTGGTCTAGCCACAGAACGTTGAATGGAGATGCTTGCTTACACAGGATCCTATCCATTTTTGGTGGTGGAGTTTCGCACTAGCTTGCGGCATCATATCCCACATTCCCACCAAACCAAGCCCAAAGCAAATGATCGCTTCACAGTCACAGCTCTAGCATTGAAATGATGCAACATTTTAACGAGATTGCATGCTATGTTTCTATAATCTACACGGTAACACGGCCAATAACCTAGCTACTAGAAGCCGCATTAGCACAATACACAAACAGCCTACTTGAAGTCGTAGTAGTACAAATTATTTGACGGGTGCATGGTCACGCAAGGAAAAAAAAGGTGCAAGCGGTAAATATATAGAATTGAAGAATACAAGCAAACTGGCTTCTCGTGTTAGTTACTCTGAATTTGTCGTCACCTTCTCATCAAAGGCTTGATATTTAGCTGAAACTTCTTCCACGCGGTATCCATCAATTAGGTTTTGTAACTTTGCATTGTAAAGCTCACTGGGAGCATATCATTTCACCATGTTTGCTTGAGATGCACATTTCAGCAGCCTTTGAATTACACCTGAGATAATTGTACGTGTAATTAGTACAAGGTTTGTTCCAATCAATTCATTAATTAACCTCCTGTCACTCTCCCCAGTGTGAACGGCGGTTTATCCCGGGGATTCCGGTAAGCCTCCATCAAAACCATTCCTGTCATCCTGTGTGCTTTCCAGCAAAACTTTGGGCACTAAAATATGCATATGTGCGCTGCAACTACTGCTGCTGCTGTTCTGTGAAAGATTAGATTAGGCACGCTTGTAATGTCGTTTCGTACAGGGGCCTTTTGACTCCTTGTCCTGCTATACTTTACACGGCGAATGATACCAGTAGCCAATATATGATGTTGCCGTGTGACCTTATTAGTCAAATGCATACATATGCATGCAAATGAATCACCAATCATTTCAGCAATTTGATGTTTCTTTTTTTCTTTCTTTCCCTTCCTTGTTGGGGCATCAACAGCGTCTGGTTTTTGCTAGCTAGCACAATATCCTTGATTTCGTGCTGTTGCTGTTGAGTAGCATTCTAAATCTGTACTAGATATCTAATGTAATCCAGCATGCATCCAACTTGCTGATCAGAGATGGTTCTGTTATTATGTCAGTTATGTTTATTTGTTTTGTGCCGTTTCATGCGCGAAAGCAAACGGCATGTATATATGCTGCATCACAGGCCGCGCCAAGAATCTTTCGTACAAGAACGGCGCAATGCAACAACAACAATAACAAAAACCCGTGACGCCTTTGTCGACGACAGCATCTCAGCATAGAGGATAATCATAACACAAGTGGCCATCTTTATATATCCTGATTTGTTCTGAGGGTTTGGAAATCCTTTCTCCAGAGAGCTAGCGATGTATAAGGTGTGTCATCATCACTGGAAGTTAGCTAACTCACAAGATCTTTGTGCTGGTACGCATGATTTTTTAGAATACTTAATTTGTTGCTTGCTTTTTGACCGTGATCGATAACCTGACAAGATATGATCAACGCCGTCGGAAACATGTCTCCGTGCATGCGTTGAGTGTTCCCGGCACTTGTTCCCGTGGACCAATTGAAGCCTGTTACATTCCTGAAATGAAATGGCCACGTATTTCATTTCAACCGTTGTACACATAACGCAATAGTCAACACAACTGGGAGGCACGTAAGAACCAACAATTATATGCCTATCCCCGTGGGAAGGCAGAGCTGGGTTGCATAGTCGTCGTCGCACGGCTGGACTCATGTACACACTCCAAAAATAACACTAAATTTCGAGACGGTTGACCATGCAAGTATATATGCAACGGCAGAGTCCACCGGAGGTCTGGTGAGCCTCTCCTTAACCTCGGTGAAACCCCTCCTGATCTTGTCGCTCGCCGTCGTCGGAGGGGAAGGGAGCCGCGCTGTCGAGCGACATTTCCGAGTCCACCTCGGTGGGTAGAGTAGAACTTGGTATAAGCGCAGGGGTTACGTACGTGGCTGTTTTGGGTTCCGGCCGGATCACCACTTCTAGTCTTCTAGATGAAAAGAAAGCCTTACGAAGGGGGTAGTGTAGCGTGGTGCAGCGCAGCTGGGGCAAGCCAACCCTGCCGGTCCGTTTTCCAGGCCCGGAAAACAGGTAGCGACATCAACAGAACGGGCCAAGGAAACGAGATTAGAGGGTTTTTTCTATTCTCAGTTGCTTCTTTATGAATCAATTGATTACTGAACTACTCATTTTTATAAAATTTCTATTCCAAAGTTGCTCCTTTATGAATCAATCGCTTACTGAATTAATCAAGTCTATAAAATTTTTCTATTCCAAAGTTGCTTCTTTATGAATCAACGGCTGATATTTTTTAAGAGAAGGTACCTCAGGTACCTTGCAAGCACTTAGTAAGTCTCCAGAGAAGAACGCTCGCAAGCCCAAAACATTTCCAGAGAGAATTCACTTCGTTACATCTCTAGTTAAATGCTCCGGGGAGGCAAGGCAAGAAGCATTCTTCCAGATTCCACCGCTCCCTTTGTTTCCACACACATAGTACAAACTCCCTTACTCCCATCATACTGGTACAGCAGCGGTCCATTTCACCCAGCAAAGCTGGGGTTTTATGTACACAGCCCTCCAAAGTTCTGCAAGACTGCATCAAACCGCATGCGTAACAATTCTTTTTCTTGCGAGAAGCACATGCAACATCTTACTATGATCTTAGTAAGCATGGTTGGACAGGAAGGCTCTCCCAGCGCGGTGCGGGTGAAGAGCGCACGCGCAATGGACGGAGGTGAGGCTCAGGCAGCCGCTGATGATGAGGGAGTGCCTCTCCGGCACGTGTGGAGCGCCGGGAAGGAGTCGCACACCGCCTGGACGGCCGGGGGCGTCAGCGCGGTGCACTGGCTGATGTTCAGGTTCGCAAGCCCATCCTTGTCGTCGCGGCGGCCGCTGCTGCTCTTCTCAGCGTCCCAGTTCCTTTCTTTGCTCTTCACGCGGCTGTTTGCAAGCGAGTACATGGCCCGGTCGGTGATGTTCTGGCAGTAGTACAGGCCCAGGGACCGCAGGTGAGGGCACCCATTCGCAAGAGCAACCACACTCTCATCTGGAGATAAAAAAAAATGGGCAAAAGCCAAGTTTCAGATAATCAGCGTGGCAAAGCAAAGCATCAAGAAGCAACGCACTTACTGATAATTACAATGTTTTTTAACCTTAGATAACAATGACATACACAGTAACTTGGGAAAGATGCACATGTAACTTGGGAAAGATGCACATAAGACAACAAGGACTGAATGAGATACTAGTAACGTGTTATAAAACACATGGCCAAAGTAGATGATCAAAAGAACAGAGACGCAGAATTTTTTACGTGAAAAATCTGTGAGAAAAACCACGAATACACGAAAGCGGCATATCACTACATGAGGAGAATTACAAGCACGGAGAACTTTGGCACGTATAAAATGTGCAACTACATGGATACTATATATGCTAGGGATCAGTCCCAAACGGAGAAGGAAATCAAATTAGAGTTGGATATGCCAGCCGTTGCCACGTCTGACACGACTCGGTGCGTGCACCACTCGGCGCCATGTCTGGCACAGTGTCCGACATAGACGCGATGACGAATTTGGATCACACTTTAACATTACACATATACAGTGACGCGGGCATTAAAAAAATGATTTCAAGACATCAACCTGGCAGAAAGCCAGCACTACTGCGGATATTAGTTGTTTCAGTAAGCATTCCTGATTTTTAACCAAAAAGGAAAACAAAAGGATTCAGGGCAGTTACCTGGCAGCGAAATAAAGCACTAGTATCATACTATTTGTTTTACCAATCTACAGAACAACAAGGTTGTGCTTGTGCAGACTGAAGAATGTCAGATATTCAGATCAAACATAAATATTGAAAATTACCTGTTATAAGAACACAACCACACAAGTCCACAGCCCTAAGTTCGGGACATCCTGATGCCAAGCTGGTCACTCCCTTGTCAGTGACACTATCACACCAACCTAGGTTTAAAGATTGCAGCTGGCCACAGTTACAGGCGATGGTCTGCATCAAGAATACAGAGATTAAATAGAAGTTCATCCAGACCATGCTATAGCAACTTAAGTACCTGCAATGCTCTGTCAGAAGCTGCCTTCCCACACCCACAGAGATTCAAGCATTTCAGGTTCTTGCATTGATTAGTGAGGTAGGCCAAAGCAGCATCACTAAAATTGGAGCATCCACTAATGTTGAGCCTGGTAAGATGAAGGCACCCATGTGCCAGAGCATACAAAGACAGATCACTAAGCCTAAAGCTTCTGCTAAGATCCAATTCAGCGTAAATCATGACAAGAATTTGCTACAGCCTCCACTGCACTGTCTTCAAGCTGAGGTTTGATTTGCCGTAGAGAAAGAACTTGAAGCTTCGTAAATTTGTGAGCCAGTGATATTACTAAGTCACTCATGTGGTCCTGGCACCTGAAAATGGCACTTTCTTGGGACAATCAACACCATTTTTTCTTAGATTCAATCAAAACATTGTTCAGAAGGACCAGGTTTTGCGGTCATCACATAAGGTCCTGAACAAATCATATATATATTTATTTTGGGACTATGAAATTAATATCGGTTGGTACAGTGTCATCTAATTGTACCACTTTAGCTCTTGTATAGCTAAAAAGCTCAAATGTCTTGCAATCTCAAAATCCCCAGCCAGAGAGTATTTTTAAGTATTTACGCCTTTTTGCTTGGTAACGCTAGAAATGGTGCTAGACCATTTGTATAGCACAAAATACGGAACAAGCCAAGAAGAACACCTTGTCCAACATTTATAGCTCATATGTAGGATGGAGGTTAATGAGAATCTAGAACATTGTATGATGAGTTTGCTTATGTCAGAAGAACATGCGCACCATGAATATTATACTACACCAAACAAGGCGTAGAGGAATACTGCCCCAAAAATGGAACTCCAAGTGCAAACTACTATGCATTCATATTTGTGTATTTTGTTTGCCATACTATGGGAATGATCAAAGAGAATTTAGTGCAAACAGCTTCTGGAGCCATGTATCACAATATTACACCTTTTGTACCTTGTACCTTCTAGAATTGAGCAACAAAAACAAAAAATGATCTAGGCAGCTGATCTGTGATTAGCAGTGCTGCGAGTAACATTTCATGGTTATATTCAAAATTCAACCCAACTCATAACCTGAAGACAGATAATAAAACAAACTACTCTATCTTCAATCTACAATTCATAATATGGGTGACATCTTTCCATGAGTGATTGAATGGGGACAACAATACACAGAATCTAATATTTGGTGAAATCATCTTCGCATATGAGAGATGAGAAAGGCAGATTGCTTACCACGAGAGGGAAAGATTTGTGACTCCCCATCCTAATGCATCACGCCACCCAGTGCAAACACCGTAGGCCACGATGACCTTCCTGTCGTCTCCAAGTATCGATATAATCCGCAGCAGCAGCTCCATGGGAAGGTCTTTCCAACCTGACAAGGTGGTTCCTGTGCCACCACTCCGCGCCTGTCCACCCTCACCGCCAGCAGAAATCATGGGGGCATCGAACGAATTGTTCAATTCCCCACTCATTGACTGTGCATTAACCATTTTAATATTACTTGGAGCTCCAAACAAAACCAAACCTGAAATAGTAGTATAGTTATTAGGAAACCCACACTGAACTGAGTCAATATGGTAGTGTAGCACGTACGAACTACGAAGCGTATGTCGAGCTTAAATTACTAATGCTGCAATCTAGAACTTGCATAAGAATTGTACAAAGATGGCATTTTTACGGCAATAATCTCTCGAGAATGCACCAAATCATACTGGAATATCGCAATCTGAAATCCTCACCAAGGAATAGCAGTTACTTGATCAAGATGGCATTCCTACCGCTTTTAAACACCTGACATCTACTAAAACAAAGCAAATTAAACGCAAAATAGCTCCGAAACACAGATGCACATGGAGCAATCATAATATCAAGAATCTAGACAATACTGCTTCAAGATGCAACAATTATGGCACCAATCACTCAAAGATAGCTCAAATCTTGAAAAGAACCCGAAAGACAGCTAAAAAGGAAGAGAACAAGGCTACTAGGAGCGACCTTACGATGAAGTACTCTGCATCAAAAACATGGCACAGCTGCCACAGCCTATGGCTAAAGTAAGCTATATAACTACAGTATCGCACAAACAGATACATCAAGGGAGCTTCTAAGAGAAAACGTTTGCTGCCATTAGCAACTCTCGTCTCTCGATCCAGAAATTCGCACATAACTTCACCAAGAAGGCAAGAAGGGATTTTGTACAACGGAGAGGTCTGAAACGCATTAAGCCAAAACGGAGAGGAAACGGCAAGTATAAGGCGCCGAACCTTTCTTTTGCTAAAGCACCGAAATCTCCGGTTCCTTCTAACGCTAAGCCATCAGAGACGTGCCCAGCAACTCAAAGCTTAGCAAAACAAAGCATTTAACTAAGCTTCAGATGATTCGAGGCCACCAGAAGCTAATCCAGGAAGAGCCATGGCGAAATCTGAAATCTTTAAGGCCCGAATGGTAACAAAGGCAAACTACACGCAGCTAGCAACCGCTCAGGGCAGGGACCTGGTACAAACATCGGGACGAAAGGAATATCCAAGAAAACAACAGTAAAGCTTGCCGAAGATTGCAGTAGCTTTCGCGCGCAGACAACCACACACACACAACAAAACTACGGAAATGCAGAAAAAGATTCAAGGGCGAGCTGCATAAAACGACAGAGGATCCAGTCTCTGAAGGCGATCCCAGCATCAAGAGCAGACCGCAACCCCCAAAACAAGACCAAGAGATTCCGTAGGAGAAAAAGACGCGTGCTTTCTACGCACCCAGTCCAAGACGCGAAGAAGCACCGCTACCTAAAGGCAATCTCTTGGGAAACTTAGCCGCAATGGCGAATTGACGGCTGCCCTGACTGTGGACGCTGGAAGGCAGGGTTCTAAACTTCTAATAGCGAGGGGAGGGGAGGGGAGGGGAGGGGAGGCGGAGAAGGGCACGGGACGGGAGGGGGCTCGCGTAGGACTGGGGCGCGTGGCGGCGGGTGGGCCTGACACGTAGGCGGTAGCGTCGAGAAGGCGACGGACGGCTTGGCCAGGGCCCGGGATTTTTTATCCCCTTGTGTTGTGTTTCCCGGATGCGGGGACGGGAAAACGGGAGGCGTCAGCTGTCCCGACGCGAAGCCGCCGCCGGTCGGGAGGGAGCGCCTGGAAGGGCCCGGATCCTCTGCAGACTACGGTTGAAATGGGATTGGGCATCCGAGACATTTCGTTTATAGAACTGAAAGAAGAAATGTTGCACTTAACTACATATTGAAAATAAATTTAAATAATTCTAAACTTGTGAACTTGAGAGCTTTCCTACTGCTCGCCATGACGCTCCCACAGATGTTCAATAAGATCCTGTTGCAGTTGGTCATGTACTCGGGGATCTATGATTTTTTTATGGTTGCTAACAAACTTTGAGAAGTCAGATGTTCCTTCACGGGAAACCACATTTGTAACATTAGTATCATTCTCATCATATGGCATGTCAAGACCATTGATATCACATTCATCTTCAATTATCATGTTGTGTATTATGATGCATGTTTTCATTATGTCTCTGAGTGTTTCTTCATCCCAAAACCGAGCTGGCCCTCGCACGATGGCAAAGCGAGCCTGTAGTTTCCAAATACACGTTCAACATCTTTTCTCTGTGCCTCTTGAATAGTAGCAAAATGCTTTGTCTTTGCACTTGGTGGGGCTTTTATTGTCTTCACAAATGTCGACCAGTTAGGATAAATCCCATCTACTAGATAATAACCCATGTTATATTTGTGTCCATTAATGGTATAGTTCACCGCTGGGGTCTGACCTTGAGCAAATCTATCAAACAGAGGTGATCGATGTAGAACATTGATATCATTGTGTGAACCCGATAACCCGAAAAAGGCATGCCATATCCATAAATCATTAGAAGCCACCGCCTCCAGTATGATCGTCGGCTCATGTACATGACCAGAGTACATACCTTGCCATGCAGTAGGGCAATTCTTCCACTTCCAATGCATACAGTCTATACTACCTAGCATTCCAGGAAAGCCACATCATTCACCAATATGAAGTAACCTAGTTGTATCACTTTCATTGGGAGGTCTTAGATATTCATCGCTAAATACTTCACCAACAGATTTCACAAATCTCCTTAGGCTCTCAATAGCAGTGCTCTCACCAATCCGCACATATTCATCAACAGTATCGGTTGGCACACCATAAGCTAGTCGCCTAAAAATCAAGTGACCTTCGTAAGCAAGATAAACCAAGAATCCCACATTTCGTTTCGAACAAAGTAAGGATCTTTCTCTTCAACGGCTGCTTTGATACGATTAAATAGAGAGCGTCTCATCCGAAATCTTCGTCGGAACATGTTCTCAGGATAGGTTGGATTTTCTGCAAAGTAATCTTGATATAATCTTTTGTGGCCATCTTCTCTATTCCGATTAATTGTCCTATGACCAACAACTGAACCACGATGCCCTGAAGATAGCTGAAGCAATCTCTTCTGATATTTGCCCATCATAAGAACTACTACATCGTCAAATTCATCATCTACCTCATCTTCTTTGCGATTAGCCATACATCTTTTGCTTTCTGACATCCTTCTGTTCACGACAAAACAATAGAAGAGTATGTCAGAATGCTCCTTTAATTACATCTTTTTGGTTAAGTTTGTTTCTCAAGGCTAGTGCAGGGATACAAGTAGGAAAAGAAGACAACAGATCCATCATGCTGCTATTCATTTAAAATTAATTCCTTTTCTCTTTTGTCTTCAGAAAGCTGACATAAAAAAATGGAAACGCAGGCAACTCAAGAATTCCTTGCCGAACTTAAGGTTTTGACACATGTTCATCACTTCAATCTGGTTAGTGATTATATGATTTTCAGAGTTAACATAATACAAATGAAACTCTGTTGACAACTTACCTTTATATTTTTTTCTTCCACAAAATTCAATAATAAACATTGGTTAGAGTTTATAGAAGATCATTTAAGACACCTTCAATATTCAATATACTATCAGACTTTCCCTGTCCGAATAGTTTTCTAATTGTGATTTGATATTCATCTTGACAATGGAAACATCTAGATAGACAAGGAGTTCTGACCAAATGTTGAAAGACCATGTGGAGGTCTATCCTTGTGTGTGATGAGTAATTGACAAGATTTGTGATTGGATTGATTTGAAATTGAGTTTGATTTGAATTGGATCCTCAAATTGAAGCAATTTGAGTGTTGGTTGCTTTTCCTAGTGCTATCGGCTGAGGCGATATGCCGGACCATTAGGGCAATTATGATTGATTAATGATTGTGGGATAATCATTGAGAATATTTGTGGGCATTGCTATGTGAAAGGTTTTTCCTTGTCTTTGATGGTTGCGAGGCGACGGTGCTAGGTCATGGTGAGGCGGAGGATGACCGGGACTAGGCGAGGCGTCGGAGGTCCAGACGGTCGGAGATCGCGGAAGATGACCGGAGGCGAGTCCGGCAAGCCAAGAAGATAAGGAAAGGAGATGATGCTAGCTAGATGCGCGTGGATCAATGAGGGCCGTCGGATTGCGGTCTAGTTGATAGGTTAGCGGGTCTAGGTAGTATGCTTTGAAAACCGTGCAAGAAAACCGGTATGTGTGTGGGTTTTGGGTTAGCCCTTGCATGGCTGTGTGAGTGGGTCAATCCTAACCCTTAGATGAGTGTCCTAGGGTTGAGGAACTCATCCAAGGGTGGTAGGTGGCCCAAGAGTAGTATAAATAGGGGTGGAGGGTGGCCTCCTCCCTTGAAGGTTTGAGTTGCTCCTTTGAGCTTTGCCCACATGAAGTGAGGCTTTGTAAACCTTCCACCAGAAATACAAAGAAATTTCTTTGCATCATTGTGAATTTAAATTCGCATTTAAATTATGTCTTTACTTTCATAATTTAAATTCAGCGTTTACATTACGCATTTACTTTCCCGCAATCTATATTCATGCAATTTGGATTTGCCTCCCCTCCTTCTAAATGCTGATCTTGGATGTTTTGAGTGTGTTCATATGATTTTACATCTCTTTTGCACTCTTTGATTGAGTAGAGATCATCTCTTCTTTCAAGTTCCAGTTCTGTCCAGAATTTGTTTTTCACGCAGCAGTTAGTCTTTGATTTATAGAAAAATCTATAAAAATCCTTCTTGAGTGATTCTTGTTGGAGATTGTGCGGGACTCCTATACTCATCTGTAGAAAAAGTTTTGAGTCCACTGGTTTCACCGTTTGGGTGCTATGAAGTGAAAACCGAGCCCCAAATTTTCTGCTCGAAGTTTCTGACTGTCTGTGTTCATAGATTTATGATGATTTTTCTACTTGGCTTTTTGATCTGAATTTTGGTGGAGAGATTCACGACTCATCTGCTCATAGGAAGAAAATTTCTCATAATTTTGTGAGCAGCAGAAACCCACCAACCTCCTGTTCAAATTAAAGACAAATTCTGAAAATATCTGCTTTTGCTTTTCTAAAAGAGACTTTTGTGTTTTGGCTTGATCTCTTTTAGAAAAGAAGTATTTGAATTGATTCCTCTTTCTTTTGGACACTTGACAACCAGGATTGTGATTGAAAAATGCCTCACATATTTTATGGATAATATTCATGTAAACTAGGGATGCACATAGTTGTCTAGTCGTTCCGGTTTTTGCGGGTTTTTCACGATTTTTCTTGCGCGATCTTTTCTCGGTTTTAGTTGGAGTATTTTGGGGAAAAATTTATTTGCGACCATTCACCCCCCCTCTGTTCGCCATCTCGATCCTTCAAATGTTGAAGTACTTCATGAAATTGTCCATGTTTTGGTCATCCTATATGCAATAATCATTTGTACCTTGCAGGTTGCAGATTTTGGATTAACAAAGCTTACAGAAGTTGGAAGCGTGACTCTTCCTACATCAGTTGTTGCCACATTTGGTTACATGCCTCTGGAGTAAGTGCTCATAGTTTGAATTGTCTGTGTTCGCATGTATGTGTGTGTGCACATTACCTGGTAGAACATAAACTACTACTTGCAACGACAGTTTCTCATTAAATGGATACATGATTTACAGGTATGCTCGCTACGGTGATGTTTCTCCAAATTTAGATGTCTACGCTTTTTCTTACCTTCTGTTCGGCGTCGGAACAAGACGCAGATCTACAGTAGTACGCCGGACTCTGGCACCAAAACTTATGCCACGAAAATTAAAGGGTTGTTGAGTTTAGGGTCTAATTGTTGGAGTCAATAGCTATCTTGGGTCTTAATTATTTTAGTTTAGGCCCTATTTTGAGGTATAGGACTCTATTTTAAGGCTTGACTATTGGAGATGCTCTTAGAACTTGCTTTCTTAGTAGTGGAAAAGCACTTTTTTCTAAGGACATACGTCTTTTTTTCAGTTTTGTAGTATAAAGGTATAGTTTCCCAGTAGCGAAGAAAAACACCTTTTCTGTTAACAACAATCTGCTTCCCTTACATTTTCTGAAATTGCAACCTGAGAATAGGCATCCTATCAAATGGCATCTTATTCCTTTGAAACCCAAATCATCTAAACAGTCTGACCGTCTAATGATGGTCCAAAATTTTTCAGATTTTCCTCTCAGCAAAATGATGGTTCCGTTGCCAACTTGCAGAGGTTGGAAAAGGAGGACAGATAGCTAGCCGCAGGTCTATTCATTGCTTTTGAGAATGATTCTTGTCTTTTTCAGTCAGAATTTTGTCCAAAAAATCAATGGTTGAGATGGCAGAGCTAGCCATGCCCCCATTAGCAAAATTTTGGCAGACAATCAACTCGGATCAAAGCAGAATAGGATTCGATAAGTTATATATAATATTTAGATGAATTTTATTTTATGCAGCCAAAATTATGACCCCTTCATCAAATCAGCTAGCCGGCCAGAGTAACATTGAGTTTTAGTTTGTCCATATCCCTTTTCTGACTAGTACCCTCATTTTCGCCTGACAAAAGCAACCTGATGGAGAAACCAATAAAAACAGGTTCCTAAATTGCATATGATAACTTTATTTTGGCAGAAGATGTAAATGTTGAAAAGTTGTCTTGCATATGTGACTTCTCTCTTGTCAGCCTGGTTGAGGTCACACCACAATGGGTCACTCTCGTTTCACATCCCACAGACGAGGGTTTCAAAAACTGGTGAAAACCGCTTGAAAACCATCGTTTTCGACCTTACCGTTGCGGTTCAAGATACAAAACCGCTCAGTAAACCGGTCTAATTAAAAAAATAAAAAATTTGAAAGAATTTATGCGTTGAAAACCCCTCAAAAACTGTTTTTAAAGAAAATTCAATTGGTAAGTTGGTTTTCGGTGACAACCAAGCAGTTTCTCAAGAAAATCCGAACGATTTTTTATTTTTAATTTTTTTTTTCTAAATTTTTTATTTCTTAACCCTTCGGTTTCTGACGGTTTTCGAACGGTTTTTTTTTTTCCAAAAACGGCTTTTAAAACCCTACCACAGACCAAACTCACCTACACATACATAGAATACACAAGCACAATGAAGCCCAAGAACATGGTTATCACAGCACCCCGGCGAGGCGAGTCTCCTTCGGGGCGCCTAGACGCCTAGGTGTTGTAAGATCAAGGATGCCGACTAGAAGGAGGGTTTTAAAAATTTATCTCTAAACACTCTTTGGCCAAAACTTAGAATTAACGTGGAAGCGATAAACTAAGGTTTTGACAATTTAAACCTAAATCAACTAGGCTCACTAAATGCGTCAAAGGTTAGAAATCGACAATAAACTTATAACTTTGGGTACCTTCGAATTTAGCAAAGTTAGACACGAAATCGAAGACGCACATGTAGACAGGTTCAGACCTCCGGATGGAGTAATACCCTACTCCTGTATAGATGATGTATGGAATCGATGAACAGAGTACAAAGCGGAACGCCTAACTCTAATTACAATGAAGATTGAACTTGAGAGTGGCTAAGCTGTGGCTAAGATTTCGACGAAGCATAGTTCGTTAGCTCCTAGATGTTCTGCTTAAAGGGTCTTCTTGCTTGTCTAGTTTTGGATGGCTTGTAGTCTGAGAACTGCTTGTCCCTCTAGGGATGCCTACCCTTGTCTTTATATAGTCGGGGCAGTCCTGCCTCAAATCGAGTTGTAGTCAGTTTGTAATATCAGATCGTAGCTGATGAGGAGTCCATCGTCGTGTGATCTTCGTAGCATATCCAAACTTCCCTATATATTGAGCGTACTCGAGTTGGTTTCCTCATAATGGAAAAATGACCGAGTCCTCCCCAACATAGAGATACCCCCTCTACGTATATCTTATCCCATTGAACTGGACCCGCGATATCCGAAGTTTTTAGATGCTTTTTTAAGCAGATATGGTATAATCTTTGAGTTTTTGGTGCATACTCATACCCTATATTTACATATTCGACAAAATACACTAGCTAATTATGTCTCTACTCAAGAATATACAATCATAAAGGCAATCAAGCAATTTAATTTTAGGAATGTAAATTACAACAATGTAAATAAAGAATTGTAAACATACACAAGGAGACACGATACTTTTTGCCATGGTGTTCGGAGACTTGCTGGTCTCCCCTAATCTATATTGAGGCAAGTCCAAACTGCTTTGGACCGGCTCCATGAATTGAGCACTCACCTTGATTCCACTAGTGGTAGCTCTTTCCACTTCCGGGTAGGTAAGCTCCGATCTTCACAATTTTGCCGAGCCTTCTCACAATCTCCTTAAGAAAGTCACCAACACGATGCCTCCACACGCTGTCTAGGTATCGACAAACATCAAGAGTGACAAGCCAAGCCCTCTAGTTTGAACTCCACCAAGTACAACACATGTACAATGATGATCAAAAAGTGCAATACATGCACAAGAGGCTCGCAATCCTCTTCTAATTGCAATACATGCAATTAGAAGCTCATTCTTAGCTCTAGAAGCAATAGGGAGAGAGCAACACATGCAATACCTCCCACAAGACTCTCAATAAGTCCAACAACCAGCAAATGCCCCCAAGGCCTAACATCCTTGCATCAGTTGACTGAGAGAATGCATCTACAGACTCTAAGAAGAAAGTCCCTTCAAGACAATTGATAAAAAAATTTATCAAGTGTCTTCCTCTCTCATCAATCTATCCATCTGACATTAGTGTACAACCGTATTGTCTCCAACCAGACTTTTGCTTCTCCCCTAATGCTTGGATTTCATTCTTTGCCTTAGCAAGCAACGGCACCATTAACTCATGAAAACTAGGAGGCTTGTATCCATGCCCATATTGTCCAACAGACTCCATCATAATTTTAAAACTCCTAGAATTTGCGGCATTAATGGTATGCCACACTGATAAAAGAAATTAGCAATATGCATATCCACCCTCTCTTTTTTTCTTGGTCCACATACATTGCTCCATGGAGGTTTGGGATAACTATTTGGAATGTCTTTCCTCAACCACCTTTTCGGGTGTCTTTTTTATCATGGAGGTAACTGATTTTGTTAATTTGGCCACCGGTTTGAACATAATGGCAGCTGCCCCAGAACTTGGATGACAAGATAACGCCTTTGATGATACTTGTTGATTAACCTCAATCTCTTGAACATCATCACCTCCACCTTCCTCTTCTTCTTCATCTAAATTAACCATCTTGTTTATTACAGTCTTCTTTATGTAATCTTGCATCTTTCTCATTATTGTTGTGGTGGTTTTGGGGCATTGTTGAACATCCCCAATACCCGCGACAAGGTGCTGCTTCAACCTCTTGATACCCGAATACATTTGTTTTTTGCAAAGTATACATTGCACCATATCCGTATTCGTCAAATCCGACCAAAATCCATACTTCCACCCGTGATCCTTCGATTTGGCCTTCCGCTTTGGATCATTGGATGGATCATATACTTGCTCTTGGCTATCATCACTGGACTCGCCAACAACGACACTTGTTGCTTCATCAGCCATGTATGTATATGTCCTATACAAAACAATTACCGCAACCAGCATCATTATCAATCATCTAACTGAGCCATCTCAATTCTCAGAGCATCATTATCAGTCATTTTCTATACAAGCTAGAATAAGCAGTCAATACTCAATACTAGTACATCAAAGAAATACTAAGCAGTCAATACTCGATGCTAAGCAGTCAATACTCAGTACTAGTACTCAATACTAATACTCAATAGTCAAGTGGTCATCAAAGAAATCTATACTCACATCAACCATTCCTCGCAATCTCCCATCCCACATCCCATTCCTCATCTCATTGCTCTGCTGCGGGCTACGGCATCCCGCATCCCATTCAACAGACCCGTATCGACCTAGCAAGAGGCGGAGCATAGAGTAACTACTTCCTTCTAGCAGAGGAGGAGCAAGAGGTGGAGTGCCAACTGCCGAGCAAGAGGCAGAGGCACGGAGTGCTGAGCAGAGGTGGAGCACCGAGCAGAAGAGGAGCAAGAGGCAGAGGCGCAGAGCACCAAGCAGAGGAGGAGCTGGGGAAGTCGGGAGGTGGACGGGGAAGGGGAGGCGGAAGAGGATTACCAGTGGCGACTGCGGAGCAGTTGCTGTTGTTGTTGGCGATGCCAGTGCTAGGGTTTGTCCAGTCTCCACCTGTGAGCGTGATAGTCTCTTTCCCAAACCTCCTCTTGATCCGATGTCTAGGCTTCAGCTTCAGTCCTCAAATACCAACATGGCTCCAGGCTTCAGCCCAAAGCCAATCGCCCGCCCAGACGGCCACGCCGATGCCTAGATGTCCATGCCGCAACGCTAGGACATCCAGGCGGCCGCTTGGCCATCTTCAGGTGAGGCACCAAGCCATGGCGACTCCGACTGGCCACCTGGACGTAACATTGCCCAAGAAACCCAAATGGCCAATACCATGATAAGATGGCATTTCATTTACATAGATAAGCATGAAGTAATAAAAAGGGAACTACTAATTCCCCAAATATATATCACTATATGTGTGGAAGTAGCAAACAAAAGAAGGGGATTAAAGGAAAAGGGAAGAAAAAGGTAGCAAGAAATGCTACAATTTCATCGATGAAAATTGGAGATACTCCTTTGCGCTTAGTTTGTGATGGCAGCATAGAAACTTTACCAGTGAACTCAGAACACAAGATTTTTCTCCTACTGCTTTACTTTGTGAATTGTGGGATGAATTTTCAGAACAAAGCCTTGATATGCTCATGTCCAAACGCAATGAAACGAACAACAACCTCTCCCATTGAAGGTCGATGTTCCGTGTTTATCCTGACACACAAGATATTTAGCTCTGGCTAAATGATACAGCCCATATGTGTCATACATGATACATGTCGGCAATGTATTCATCAATTAGTTCGTGTAGCACAAGACTCTCAACCAAAGGCTCTGCTTAGAAATTTTAGAGGTGTCAGAAAATAAATGGTGCAGGTGAATTGTAAGCAAGTTGACAGAACAACAAGAATCCACGAAAAGGAATACCCATTGTAGTACATATGTGCACTGTCCTCCACGTTCGTCAAGAATGCATTGCTTCGTTGCAAATCCCGATGAATGATTGGGCCGGCATGGCACTCTTCACGTAGAAAGCGCAGCCCTTTTGCAATACCAAGGGCAATATCATGACGAATTTTTTTTTAAAATAATATTATTTTAATTCAAAATGGCGACATTAATACACGTTTTTAAAAAATTGCAGAAATAATATCCGGTCGCCAAACCGTTTGGCGATAATATGGTCGTCGCCAAACGGTTTGGCGATAATAGGGTAGTCGCCAAACCGTTTGGCGACTATACTGTAATCCCGCGTGTCGGCCGGTGTGACCCGGTTATCGCCAGATCGGCGATGAGTCGCCACACCGCTCGGCGACTACTTAGTAGTAGCCAAGCCGTTTGGCGACTACTAGTAGTCGCCGAGCGGTGTGGCGACTACTCGTGACTAGTACTCGCGCCTCGCTCGATCGATCGACCGAGCGCTCGGGAGGGAGAGAGACAGAGCTGAGCGAGCGGCGGCGGCGGCGAGAAAAATAGAGGGAGAGGGAGAGGGAGAGGGAGAGAGAGAGAGGGAAGGGGAGAGAGAGCGCGCGGTAGAGAGAGGGAGAGAGCGCGGTAGAGAGAGAGGGAGGGAGAGAGAGGGAGGGAGATCGCTCGGGAGGGAGAGGTGGAGAGAGAGGAGGGAGGAAGAAGAAGAAGAAAGAAGAGGGAGAAGAAGGAAGAAGAAAGAAGAGAAAAAAGAAGGTAAATTCGGCAATTTGTAATTTTTGTTAATTTGATAGTGGCTATTATAAATCATTAGATGTGTAGTTAATATTTTTGTGAATTAGCTATTAGTTAGCGATTTAGATTTAGAAATTCAATGTTAGCGAGAATATTAGCGATTTAGATATTCAATGTTAGCGAGAATTTTAGCGATTTAGATATTCAATGTTAGAAATATTCTCAGTCAGCGATATTACTCGTTAATTAGTTAATATTCTTGTTAATTAGTGATAAAATTTTGTCCTTTGTAGTTAGATATTCTTGTTAATTAGCGTTGTTTAGTTTAGGTTAGCGATATGAAATGTTAGGAGTGTTATAAAAATTAATTTTGTTTAGTTAGTGATATTAAATGTTAGTGGTGATCTAGAAACTAATTTTGTTTATGTCGTCATGCATGATAATGTCGGATCAAATGAAATTTAGGGTATATTATGGCGGCGGTGAAATAAAAATTGGGCAAAATGGTGTTGATTTGAGCAGTTTTGCGATCACAATAGCGAACACTTATGTCCTAATATAGTTAGCATCCGTGATATAAAGCTTTGGTTGACCAAATATTTTTCCTGGATGCAAGTGTTTACTCTGTTACCATTCAAGTCGTATTCACGCGTAGTAAGGGTGACCCGCTCTGTGGGAGTTGAAGAAAATAGATCGGACGTGCTTGTGGCGAAATGGTTAAGGTGGTGCAAGGGATCTAGCCTTGAATGTGTAATCTTTGGTGTAGGCGTGCCCTAGAGAAGAGGTGATTATTAGCGGCGTGGGCGGCGCACACGTCGGCTCTGTTGGTCAAGTTCGGGTAGTGGTGCCTACCGAGGTAGCAATGGAGGATGATAACAGGATGCAAGACACGCGAAGGTCGAGGCGGATGAAGGGAGGAAATCGAGCAAATTGTTGATCAATTGGAGTTGGTGGACCATATGGCGAGGCAAGATGAAACTGAAATGTTGGAGTGTGATGATGACATCGGCGAAGATGAGGAAGAGGAGGAGATGATGAAATGCATAGTAATCTTGGGCAACGGATGTACCCATCACGGCGAGTGGAGCAGGAAAAACAAAGCTAGTATGGAAGTTTTGTGGGGGCATGAGTCGCGTTGGGAGTATGGTAGCAATGCCGTTAATTTGAATCAAGTTTTCGCAAACAATTACGAGTTGAAGTTGGCGGTGAAATTTGTGGGCACTATCGCAGCAGAGAGAGTTCGAGTTGTTTTGTCGATCGAGATAGATACGGTGAAGTGCGAACCGAAGGATGTGAATTCAGTACATGCTTACAAGCGAAGTGCGAGACATTTTGGATTGCATCACGAGTAGATGGGCACACATGCGAGACTAGAAAATGTTACGGTGAAACACCGCAACTTGAATGCGGCTGTAATCGCTAGCGTGATGTTCAATGAGATCATCGAGAAGCGGGACATTGAGTGTTCTTATATTCAGAAAGCAATCTTGAGAACATTTAAGTACCAGATAAGTTACTCGATGGCCTGGCGTGCGAAGCAAAAGGCATTAGAGAAGAGGTTTGGCACATACGAGGCTTCGTATTGTAACCTACCTCGTGTGCTTGATGTCTTGAAGGAAATCAACCCGGGCACGTACACCGCTTTTAAAGAAAGTGAAGCGGATGGTAACGGGGTCTCGATATTTCGTCGAGCTTTCTTTTCACTGGGTCCTTGCATTGCGTCATTCAGGTACTGCCGTCCATTGCTATGCGTCGATGGTACATTCTTGACTGGGAAATACAAGAGGCAGATTCTAACGGCAATTGCAATTGATGGGAACAACCACATACTTCCATTGGCCTTTGCATTTGTTGAGGGTGAGAACCGGGATAGCTGGCTGTGGTTTTTCAGACATTTGAAGTTCGGGGTAGTTCGTGATTGGCCCAACGTGTGCATCATCCATGACCGCCATAAAGGTATCATTTCGTCAATTAAGACTATACAGGAGGACCTTGATGAGCCTTTTCCATGGCGTGACATGCGAGCAGTGGTGCATGAGACATTTGGGAGCAAATTTTTCGAGCGGTTCAAGAGTAAGAAGTCGATGAACCTATTTAAGAGGTTATGCAAGCGTAACCGAACGTAAGTTCAACGCGATATTGACCGAGTTGGACAAGCACACTACCGCCTGATTGAAGAGTCAAGAAGCAACCAACAACGCCGAACGATTGCCCACCCAAAAGGCTATCACCCTCGGGCGCTCGATCCTCCAAATTTGAGAGACGATCGTCAAGAAACATTAAGTGTTTCTCGCCTTTGGATAGAGGCGGGCCGTTGGAGAAGTGGGCATTGCTCCATGACCTTTGGGCGCCAGGTTAGTATACTAAATTAACATAGCTGTGACGATTGAACAATTGGAGTTATCGTGGTAACTGATATGTTTGAACAGGTTCGGTGTCATGACAACGAATATAGCCGAGGTTTACAATTGGGTCATCAGAGGCCTGCGTCCGCTACCACTTGTGGCCATCCTGGAAGGCATGCTGCCGGCATCGTTGGGTACTTCGGAAAAAGGCATGCGGAGGTCAGATTGCATGCCACGACATTGCAAACGCCGTACTGTGCGCGGATGATGGCCTACATGGAGGAACGCACCAGTAAAGCTCAACTGCATATGGTGCGTAACCGAGTCCCGAGTACCGCTCAAGTGACTCTCCGGTGTAAAGGGGGATTGGGAACCGACACAGCGGTTATTACACACGAGGTTAACTTAGGCCAAGGGGCCACTGGATGGTGTGAATGCACCTGCAACAAGCCAAGACTTCTTCATATTCCCTGCTCGCATGTGATCGCAGCTTGTGGGCAAATTGGGATGAACACGGCGCAATACGTGTCCACTTTCTACTTGAAGGGTCATGCTGTCAATACATGGTCCGGTGAGTTCCGTGGTTTTCGAGCACATGGTGATTTCACTGCCATTAACACAGATGTGCGCATGTGTCTACCGGATGCAAATTTGCGGAGATGTGCACCGTAAGGCGGTGGCGATCCACAGATCTAAGCGCATTCGCAATGACATGGATGAATCTGAAGTGGGTGGCCTGTTAGGAGGTGTTCTCGGTCACGGTGAAATACGGGCACAAAACAACATAATGCCATTAGTGTTATGTATTGAATTATGTAATGTGTATTCAATTGTGTAATATGTACCATCCTATCCTATGTTAGGTATTTGCAGTATGTTGGACCTTCCATCATGTTTATGTAGTGAATTATGTAATTTGTATTGAATTACATGCGTGTATCGTTTTATCTACGATTGTACCTTTCGTCATGTTTTTCTATTGAATTACGTAATATGTTTGTCGTTTGTTTATTTACGTCCAACTCTTGATCTTTTGATTTACATACTAATCGTCTTTGTTTTCTGTTTACTTGCGGGATGGAGCACCCGAGCCCGAGTCACTCCTTGACTCTTCGTTGGACCAAGCGGCACCGTCGTTAAATCCACACCACACGGGCCTTGAGCACGTGCCTCTGCTGCGGGTCCGTGTGCCAGCGAGACCTTGGCGGCTCCACCCAGCCTTCTACGCCCGGTGAGTTGCACTACATTTACAGGTTTCATTGCTCGCACAATTGCATTTCTTCTAACAATTGAATTTACATGTCGATAGGTTGGCGCGTCTTTGGGTTGCTTCCTCTCTTTCGCATGATCGAGGCCTCACCGAGGACGTGGTAGGCCGAGGCCGAGATCTGCGGGGCGGCGACGGTCGAGGCGGTCACGGCGTTTCCGTTCGGCCGAGCCTCTTGTCTTGTCTGGTGGACCGTTGGCGCCGAGACGCACACTTTCCACCGCTGCTCGGGAGGTGGCGGTCACCCCGCAGGCGTCGCCATGCTTACAGGGTTGCCGATCGGCGGGCACCGTCGGACCCTCGGTGGCTCTGCGGAGTGGCAGTGACTGCGAGGAGAGGTTCACGGAGTGGCTCACACTAACCCGGCGATACCCCTCGCTAGGAAGAAGCACGGGCCGTTGAGGAGGTGGCTGGGCCAGTTCGAGGTGAGTGCTTGCACGTGTATATGTTATTCTAATTTTTTGTAACATTATTAACATATTACTATATGTTAATTGTCACAGGTGCAGCACATGGCGGCGGACCCCACGCCGTACCAGGTGGACCGACACTTGGAGGCCTACCTGCTTTGGTTGTTTGGCATGGTCATGTTCACGACCACGCACGGAGACAGCGTCGACGCACGGTGGATAGCCTACGCGACGGGCTATCGCGACGCTTCGACCCAGCCAGTCCCGCCGGTGTCACGGGGTTCGGCGGTTCTTCTTGCACGTACCACGCCCGCTGCGGCGCGTCGTGAACTGAACAAGAGCTCCAACTTGATCGATGCCTCTACTCCTCCGGCTTTGGTCGTTCGGCGCTTCCCTGGGGTCGACCCTTGGTCTTCCCGCGAGTGTACACCGCCGAGATGTACGAAGCGGCGACATCGACCGGCCGACCATGGGCTCGCTTTGGACTCGGCGACGGTAATTACTTTCTTGACTTGCGTTTATCAAATTTTATTTGCGATGCATGTGCTTCAACATATTTTTTCCTCTTGCGGCCACGGTGGGGCGAGTGCGAGTGCGTTCGGCGTACCACTGCGTTCCGCAGGCGTTCGACCACCGCAGCGGGCGGTGATGCAGGACCCTTATAGCGGCGCCATGTCCAGGCGAGCCCGCCCGGTGGGCTCCACAGGCTCTCGGTGCTTTGCTATAGGGACCACGATTCTTCGCTCACGACGAGGAAGATCGTCTTCGGCGTCACGTGGAGGACTACGCGCCGCCGAGTCCTCGAGCAGTTCGACCTCTGACGACGATAGGTCCTCTGTTCCTTGGGGGATCGTGTACGCGGCGATACACACGTGAGTTAGCCGACCTAAAATATGTGAAATAGTTTCGTCGTATGTCTAATAATTTGGATTTCTTTTGGGGTCCACACCCATGGCCCTCCAAGAGCCCGGTCACCTTACTCTGAAGATGGAGCCGTGGTGGCCTTGATGGGTCGGCGCAGGAGCACGTCGTCGATGAGGCCACACCTTCGACGACTTCGTCCCCACCAGAAGATACCTCTGTGGTGCGTGCCCCGACGCGTGCGTCGTCTCCTACTAGTGGCGGATGCTCGGCCGCAGCGTCGCGCTCCTAAGCGTGGTGACTTGTACCCGTGCGAGGCGGGAGCGCCATGCACGCCATGGTAAGTATTAATTTTGTAAATTACATTGTGTATTCTTGGCGCTATGTCCATATGCATATCACTTTCTCGTGTGTGGCGGTGGACCACGCTAGGGAGATGCACACGCACGGTCGATGTCTTGTCCGAGCTACGGGGCGGAGTTGCCATCTCACCGGGCGAGATGGCGAGAGGCTGAGGGCGCATGGTGGCGGCTGGCGTGATCGTGGGCTGGGTTCTTGTCGACGCGTCGGCGCTCGATTAGTGCCACCTTGAGACGCCGCTGCGTGCCTACACACCCCACGACCCGGCTCCTCGTTACACAATGGGCGAGTGTAGCTTCCACACTCCTTTGCCTCCGGCCAGCGTGGTGGAGGGTCCGGTGGCGAGCACCACGCGCCACACCATGGTCCCCACGCCGGTAAGTCGAGCTACTTACGTTGAGTTTTTGCATCACGTAACTACAATTAAAAGGTATTTTCGAACGCGCAGCTACGTTGAGGTGGAGGCGATTCTCTCGATCCACGCACTCCTCGGGCCACGTCGGCGGGGAGTTCTTCGCGGACCGATTCTTGGCTGGTGCACGATTAATCTTGCCTCCTGACCGACCTTGGCGACGCACCCTGCTGACAACACGAGCACGCCGGAGTTCGGTACCTTCGGGTACACGTTGCCTCCCCGCGACCGTCGACCGGTGCAGCGTTACAGCCCTTCGGACTACGGGCAGGCGGTGCCATCGCAGGAGCAGGCGGGGCCATCGCAGGCGCTTCACCCTCGCCCTCTTGGCGATGCACCTACTCAAAGACGTAGGTCAAGAGGGTCGTCGTGGGAGGGTGGGGCCGACTAGGGACTTGTTGATAGGCTGCTGTCATACTTTTGTTCTAGCTTTGTACTATTCTACATTGTTTAGAGTGTTCTTCTCGCTTTGTTACTTTGTTCGTACTGTTTTACAATGTTAATAGTGATGTTCACGCTTTTTTACCTTCCGATATCAATGCGACATGACAACGCTGAACGTTGCGGCTTTCTCGGACCGATTCAAAACACGCCGCACCCACTTTTTCAGATCGATTCGACAACACAGCTTTCTCGGCGAGGCCACGGCCGCGCTGCATTCGAGTTTCTCGGATCCGCGAAATCTATCCCTGAGGCACGTCCGTGTAAAGGGAAGACGTGCCCGTCATAGGTGGATCGGTCAGGGGCACGGGACGTCCTCGTCTGGGGGCGTGGCTATAAGAGGACTCTCAGGGAGAGCCTAAAGCACCTCGGTTTCTCGTTGAACATTCTTCCCGGAACCCGCAATCCTTCCACAAATCCAAGAGCTTTCATACCACCTCCGCTACCACATATCCTCGTCTTCATCCGTTCCTTGCCCCCAAAGACTATATCCAAACGGCGAGCTCAGAATCGGAGGGCTCGTGCACTTGCCAATGCAAGGCAGTCGAATGTCCCAACCGCCACGTGCAAGCTAATGTGTTGTACGCTAACACTCGCGAAAATAATGGGCGAGTGTTCTACAAGTGCCCTTTTTCTCTGTAAGTGAAAAGCTTGTTTGATTCTTTCTTGTGCACACTATTTGTTCTATTCGAGTTGTGTAGTTGTTCTGCGATATCTCATTTCTTCCCACGCCTCAATGCTTATTTACGTCATCACGTAGACCTGCAGGTGCCAATATTTCGATGGGCGGACACCATAGACACCTCGAGGGCGTCCTACAACCATTGTACCACGAGGATGCAGTGACCTTCTATGGAGGAGAGGATGGACCCTATGCTTGAGCAGAGGTGAACATCTTGATGTTCAAGATGGAGCGCATTTTAGATCATATGAAATGGTTAGAGAAGATTGTATATGTGGCTATCGTTCTTGTATTGTACTCTATTCTTGCGAAGTAGTTAATTTCGTGCAAAGGCGAGTTGGTCACGCATGTCTTTCAAGTGGTTTCAGATATCATATCTTCATGTATCTCAGATGTTACATGTTAAGCGTGCTTTAATTATAATATTTTACGTGTCATATGGTCTGTCCAAATTGGGTTCCAAAGCTAGTCACACCAACATCTGTATTTACATCGTTGCACCCGCTTTTGATCGAGACGACAACACGCCGCACCCGCTTTTCGGTGAAACGACAACACTCCGGACCCATTGCTCTGGTGAGACGACAACACGTTGCACCCGCTTTTGGTCGAGGCGACAACACGCACACCCGCTTTTGATTGAAACGACAACACTCCGGATCCCGCCGCTCTGGTGAGACGACAACACGTTGCACCCGCTTTTGGTCGAGGCGACAACACGCCGCACCCGCTTTTGATGAACGACAACACGCCGCACCACGCTGCTCGGGCGAGACGAAAACACGTTGCACCCGTTTTGGTGAGACGACAACACGCGCACCCGCTTTTGATCAAACGACAACCGCCGCACCACGCTGCTCGGGCAGAGCGAAAAACACGTTGCACCCGCTTTTGGTCGAGACGACAACACGCCGCACCCGCTTTTGGTGAAACGACAACACGCCGCACCACGCTGCTCGGCAGAGACGAAAACACGTTGCACCCGCTTTTGGTGAGACGACAACACGCGCACCCGCTTTTCGGTGAAACGACAACACTCCGGACCCGCCGCTCTGGTGAGACGACAACACGTTGCACCCCTTTTGATGAGACGACAACCGCGCACCCGCTTTTGGTCAAACGACAACACTCCGGACCCATTGCTCTGGTGAGGCGACAACACGTTGCACCCCGCTTTTGATGAGACGACAACACGCGGCTTTGATGATGGGTGACACGTCGTGCGAGTAACCCTCACCACCACTATAAAACATGGCGAAGGGTAGACATCCAACACACCAAACCGGCCAATCAACGTCGGTGAATCTACACAAATTAGGACACAATGTCGTTCTCGTCGCCTCTTGACCAGCGAAGTCATCCGCCCGAATATCCGGATGCGATGGCGTCGGCGCCCGATTCTGCGGAGTTGCCCGACCAAAATCGATGCAACCTCACCGCGAAGATTGAGCAATCTACCCATGGAGCGATGGCCGCGCGCTCACTCTTCTTGTGCCGCACCTACAAGGTAAACCTATTGGTGTCCACACAATACAGGGTAACACTACTATCTCATGCTTCGTTCTTTCTTTTCTCGGGACAAGGACCGGTGTTGCTTCTTCCAATGGATCGACGTAGGACGACGCGACTACTTAATTTCTCTACAAGCGCCACGACGCCAAACCCGCTTCACCCGAGAACTTCACCCGTGGGAGAGGCCGCCAGATATGTACCTTTTCTAGATCGACGAGCTTAGGGCGGTGTGCAAGGGGCCAACCGATCGGTGAGTTTCATGCGACATACTCATGTTAAACTCACAAAGTAGTAGTGCTAAACCAGTTCATCGCACACAGAGTTCAAAAGGACATTCAAGTCAGCGGAGGAACCTCCTCCGGGGCCACCAAAGCCCGACGTTTGCGTACATGGCTTTGAGGCGATGGTTGATACCGCCACGGTGATCTAGCGATCGGCGATTCTCTGGGTGCCCCTTGGCCGAGGATGAGCAGTCTTTGGTACTTCAACCGGTGGACCCGGAGACGTACCACCCACATCTCGAACCGGCATGGGATAACTGGGGAGCAACCCTCTCCGTGGTGCCACTACCGCCCGAAAAGCGGACCGAATCGTCTACGGTGTTATGCAACCACCAGCGGGCATCTTGCATTGGCGCAGGCACGCTTCCGGTTGTCCAAGCATAAGCCCAACACACACCTCCTGCACCATATAGTGGAGTGCGAGCGAACAGAGCGGCGTCTCGCATGTCTCCGCCAACGGCCAACACAATGAGAGGCGCAAGAGGTTCCTCCTCTCGAAGAAGAAGGGACAAGGGAAGCGGTGGTCGAGGTCCGCACCACGCAACAAATCCTCGGCGTTCTTGCGGACCACCCGGAACCCGTGGTATTAACATAGGGGCGCCGAATCGGGATGACATGCCCATATGGGAGGCGAAATCCACATAAAGAACAACCAAAATTTAAGTCTTATACACCCGAGACGTCGGCATAGACCACCCAATGGGCGGCATACCGGAGCTGCGGAACCCCATGGAGTTCTTTCATAGTAGGGATTGAGCGGTGTCCAGATGACCGGTCGCAATACTAGAACGAACGGGGGTAATATGCGAGAAAATGTATGACATCATTCATTTGTACCCGGATAGGCGAACGATCATTTGTTCCACCACGACGAACAGTGCTTTCCTTATTAACCTCGTCACTGTTGTAATGCCCATGTAATGTAATATAATCTAATCTACTGCTTATTTTATCATCAGAACTTTCGGTGTATGTGCCCTTATATATGTTCAACAAATAATTTAAGTGTTCATAACATGAGTTGTTGTCGACCATAAAATTTTGAAAATTCACGTCTGTCATGTTCATAACAATAAAAATGAAATTTTCAAATGTTCACAACAATCAAATTTTATTGTTTGAATTTAAAAACATTATTCAGATCTTCAAATTATTTGAAATTTTTATGGTAATATCACTGATTTATTAGGAACCTCCATAAAAAATTTCAAAATTTTCCGACGTCGTGGTTGTCCAATTTAATTTTTATCGTGCTCACGATTCTACCATGAGTGCCTTTTCGATTTTCGCAACAAATGGCCGCCCAACGTCGGCTATCTCGCCCATACGTAAGTGGTAGCCCGCATTGCGTAGGCCGCCCTTGAATTTTTCCGTAATTTTTGGACCGTGTTCGGCACGTCATGGGCAACGAATACCCTTAGTGCCCACGATTTCCGTGGTTTCAGAGGCCGTAAGTGCCTTTTCGACTTTCGCAACAAAATGCGGAGGAACGTCTTGCTATCTCGCCCATATGTAAGTGGTAGCCCGCACTGCGTAGGCCGGCCTTCATTTATTCCGTCTTTTTTAGACCGTGTCTGGCCTATCCCGCGGGGCTATGAAAATACGAAAGTGACATGCGTATCACTAACGAACTAAAATAATTCTTCCCGTCTATTACATGACAGGAGTTTTTTTAGTTTTTTCCTGTTTAATATAACAATTATTGCATAAACAGTTCACAACAAAATTTACTTAAAAATTAAAAAATGTACAGTATTATCGCCGAGCCGGTTGGCGACTACTAGTAGTCGCCGAGCGGTGTGGCACTCACTACCTCACTGGCGATAGTTTGGTCATCACCGGTCATCACCGGCCGACACGCGGGATTACGGTATAGTCGCCAAGCGGTTTGGCGACTACCCTATTATCGCCAAACCGTTTGGCGACGACCATATTATCGCCAAACGGTTTGGCGACCGGATATTATTTCTGCAATTTTTAAAATACGTGTATTTATATCGCAATTTCGAATTAAAATAATATTATTAAAAAAAAATTCTATCATGACTCTTGTGTCACTCCAGTAAGTTTGTTTCCTTGTCTATTTCACCTAGTGACAAGCAAAGTGATTGGTCCGTCACCACATTCACAATATGAATTCATTCATTTTATGCATATCAACCAAACATGTACCAAATAAGAATGCTACTCAAGGGAATTGTTGCATATATACTCATACACCAAGATGTAGCAGCTTTCATTGCAGCAATACCCGAGCGGCGTGACAATGTTTCAGTGCTGAGCAAAGCTGAGAACTTGTAAGAACTCCGTATATCCATGTGGGCTAGCTTCATTACACAACTTGGCTGCAATGACCTGATCATCCTTGAGCTGGCCCTTGTACACAAGCCCAGATCCACCCTCACCCAGCAAATTCTCATTTAAGAAGTCAGATGTTGCAGCTTGAATATCTGAGAAGGAGAATTTCATGGCATTGATGCTAGGAAGTTGAAACACCCAGAATCCATTATTTTGGGAAATCACAAGGAGCTATAAGAAATTAATAAAGAAATTTTTGCCAATCATATGGATTCGAGAGAGTTGTATAAAAGAAAGACTACAATTATCGACATATATTTTATCTCAAAAATTGCTAAAAATCTTGATCTAGATTCAGAACCAAAGTTCATGATAGAGTATTAGAAATACTCAAATTGGGTCACATGGAAAGAAACAATTAAGACAGAATTGCACTCGTTTAACAAAAGAAAAGTATTTAGTCATGTTGATCGAAAACCTCCTAAAGTATTCCATGTAGGATCAAGATGGGTTTATATCCGAAAGAGAAATAAAAAAACGAAGTGGTGAGATAAAATTAGGCTTGTAGCATAATGGTTCACGCAGAGATCCGGTATAGATTACGATGAAACGTACTCTCTTGTAATGAGTGGAATAGCGTTCTGATATTTAATATCAATGACAGCTAGCTTGAATTTATCAATGCAATTGATGGATGTAGTGATAGTGTATTTATATGTGTTATTGGATATAGATATTTATACGAGAGTCTATGAAAGAGTCAAAATTCTGTATCCTAATAAAAGTAATCTCAACATATATAGCTTCAAACTACAGACATAACTATACGGATTAAAACAGTCGGAGAGAATATGGTACAACTAACTTAGAGAGTTCCTCCTGAAGAAGGGATATTCCAATAATGATGATTATCCCTGTGTGTTTGTAAAGAAGTTTTAGAATAGATTATGTATCATCTTAGTCAATGTCGATGATCTGAATATCATCGAAACAACAGAAGACATAAAGGAAATAAGTTCTTACCTTATGACGAAGTTTGAGATGAAAGATGTAGGTAAAATAAAATATTGTTTAAGCCTACAGTTAGATCATTTCCCCAAAAGGAATTTTTGTACACCAGTCTACCTACAACGAGAAGGTATTGAAAAAATTCAATATGGATAAATCTCATCCTTTTAAAGACTCCCATGATAGTAAGATCCTTAAAGTGGATAAAGACCCATTCAGATCGAAGATGGAAAATAAAGAAGCCTTAGGATATGAAGTTCTATACTTAAGCGTCATAGGGGTACTTATGTATTTTGCAAATTGTATTATATCTGATATTACATTCGTAGTAAATTTGCTAGCTAAATAGCTAGACAAAGTATAGCTCCAACCAAAAGACATTGAGCTGGTGTTAAGACTTTACTCAGATAAGGTCGACTATGGTGGAATATACGGATAATAACTATATGCCTGATCCCTATAATGCCAAATCTTAGTCTGGATTTGTATTTCTTTGTGGTGATACAACATTTCTTTGCGGTCTTTTAAGCAGACCTTGGTAGCTACTTCTACCAACCACTCTGAGATTATAACATTATATGAAACCTCACATGAATGTGTTTGGCTAAGACGAATGATTAGCTATATCTAGAAGTCATGTGGTATTAACATTGTCGATACTCCCAAAATTATCTATGAAGATAATGTTGCTTATGTTGCACAAATGCAAATGAGTTATTTAAAGAGCAATATTATGAAGCATATTATCCCTAAATTTTTCTATCCTCACAAACTCTAGAAGAACTGTGAGGTGAAGATTATGTGAACAAGTCATGTGAAAATCTGGCTACTTTATTCACAAAGTCTTTGCCGATCTAATTTCCAAAGATGTGGTCCGTAGTATAATCCTGAAGATATTACCATAATCCAGAAGATTACAAGTTATACTCTTTTTCCCTTCGTGAGTTTTGCTTAAATTTTCTCACATGAAGATTTTAACGAGACAACAAGTGTAAGACAACCTGAAGTATTATAGGTATAAACATAGCACCCATTTGTACAAGTGAAACAATGTACACTCAATAAAGAGAGAAAAGAACTTATCTCTCTATATCCTATGTTTATTTATTGTGGTTGTTCTTCATCTATTCTTAATTATTATTGGAATTGATCTATGGCGGTAGTAATCGTTTTACAACAATTTACACATTTATTTCGCCTACGAGGGAGATATTCCTTTGCGCTTAGTTTGTACGGGCGTATAGGAACTTCAGCAGCGAACTCGAAACACAAGATTTCTCTCCGGCTACTGCTTCACTATGTGAAATGTGGAATAAATTGTCGGGACAAATCACTGATATGCCCATTTTCTGACTCAATAAGACGAACAACCTCTCCCATTGAAGGCCGCTGTTCCGGGTTTGTCCTGACACAAAGATATGCAACTCTGGCTAGATGATACAACCCATACGTATCATACATGTCGGCAATGCGATCGTCAATTAGCTCGTGTAGTGCAAGACTCTCAACCAAAGGCTCTGCCTGAAAATTTTAGAGGTGTCAGAAAATGAATGGTGCTGGTGTATTGTTTGCAGGCTGACAGAACAAGAAGAATCCACGAAAAGGAATACCCATTGCAATATATGTGTGCACTGTCCTCCACGTTCGTCGAGTACCTTGCGACCAGATATCAGCTGGAAAAGAACAATCCCAAAGGCATAAACGTCTGTCCTGACAGAAACTACGCCGTATTCAGCATACTCGGGCGCCAAGTATCTGAAGGACATAACAGCAAATTGCTGGCATTGTCAGAAAGACAGAAGCAAGGGTAGCATAAAATGGAAGAATGAGTCGATAGCAGTGCAATAATTAGAGTTTGTCCCGACCCTGATTGCCCCAGAATCCTTGTATGGATAGAAGCATTGTCAGCCTTCCGTTTTGCAAGACCAAAGTCCCCAAGCTGTGGAACGTATGGTGTATACAATTACAATCAGAGAGCAAAAGGCAGCTGCATCTTGAAATGTACCTTAAGTAACGAGGTCTAGTACTCTCCAGCTTACCATAGGAACAAAATCATGTGTCAACAATACATTGCTTGGACGCAAATCCCGATGAATGATTGGACCGGCACGGCACTCTTCATGCAGAAAGCGCAGCCCTTTTGCTATACCAAGGGCAATAGCATGCCTCTTGTGCCACTCCAGTAATTTTGCCTCCTTGTCTATTTCACCAAGTGACAAGCAAAGTAATTGGTCCGTCACCACCTTCACAATATGAAATTCATTTTGCGGACATCAACCAAACACGTACCAAATAAATGCCACTCGAGGGATTTGTTGCATATATACTCATACACCAAGATATTGTAGCTTTCTTTGCAGCAGTACCCAAGCAGCATGACGATGTTTCGGTGCCGGGCAAAGCTGAGAACTTGCACTTCAGAGAAGAACTCGCTATAGCCCTGTGAGCTGTCTTCTTTGCGCAACTTGGCTGCAATGACCTGGCCATCCTTGAGCTGGCCCTTGTACACATGCCCAAATCCACCCTCTCCCAGCAGATTCTCGTTTGAGAAGTTAGATGTTGCAGCTTGAATCTCCGAGAAGGGGAATTTCATAGATTCCTTGATGAAAAGAACTGATCTTAGCCCGCAACTAGTGCATAGAACTGGTCGTTCTGAAAGATCGTAGTGGGGTATCGTGTTTCCTGAAAGGATCACAGGAGCACAAATAGCATAGATAAATTTGACATGGTACATGGCCTGTGTGACATCAACTATCAGAAGGTAAAACTGCAGTTAATTTTTAGTATAAGCTCCTGAATTCTGTCTGAGTGAACTACCATAACGACTTGCTATTTTTTTTTTGATCTAAAAAAACTTGCTATATTTTTTTTAAGCATTACTGAGCAGAAATAGTTTCCTTTCTTCCTTTTCTTTTTCAGTGCAGAGGGTCCAATTTTAACATTTAAGAAAAACATAACCTGCTTGCGCTTGCATGCTTTTGATTTGTTGTTGAAACATATCATACCATTAGACGAGGATTCAGTCTTGTCGATCATTGTGAGAGACATGGCACTCATTGACGGTGTCAAGTATGGCACGCTGCTCCCAATCACGCTGGAGGCTTCATGGATCTCGTGATTGCTTAGAGAGGCGAAGTAACTTACAGGAGATGATTTGATCGGCATGCTGTTAGTATCAGTATCTAATGTCTTGGAACTCAGATCAACCGACACTGCTAAGTCTTGCAGGGCCTTCATTTCTCCCACACTTCTACTCGATCGATTCGTTGGAAACGACTTCAAGGTTCGCACTGACAAGTCATCCTCAAATACTGCAACTTTGCAGGCAATGTGCTTTTCTAACTTCTTGAAATCTCTCCTGAAGTGCCTAAAATTTTCATTATAAAATCAATACTACCGCAAGTACTAAACCAACGCAGGCATCAAAACTTCCATCAGGGTTAGTCTGTTAACAACGATTAAACAAGAAATTATGCACGAACCTATCAAGTACAACCCAAGCAGCATTGCTGGAATTAACTTCATGGATAATGACAGCCTTCGCAGGTGATCCAGGAGATACTTTCAGGGTTACACTAATCTGAAATTAAAAAAAAATCTGAGCATCAGAATCTAACTACAATTTTCAAGAATGTTGCTAATCTCTACTACTTCTAATTAAGGGTTAGTGGCGGTCGTTCATTCTTCTCCAGAGTACCTAATCTGTTAGATCTGATATGCACGACTGAGATAGAAGATGATTTAACTCGTTTCACTCTTTCTACCGCCGCTTTCTCTCCAGTTTCCACGTATCAAGTTATTGAAGCCCCAAACCTTCTCTTATCTCCTCTCTCCAAGGTTTTAGGGTTTCACGGTGGCAACCACCTCACCGAGGATGAGACGCGATGCAGCCGCCGATGAACGGCAATACGCCCCAACACTGCAGGTCCCTGGGGTGCTGCCTCAGTTGTAGCAAGGTCTATCGCCGTAGTACTATCAGGCGTCGCTGCATTATGATATGTCCAAACCGGACAGGGTTTATTTTAGTAGGAAACGGGCTAAGGCCCAGGAGAAGTCAGGTTTGGAGGAGGAAAACGCAGCATGTGGCTAGGGCCGGCTGCTAACCATATTTAGATTATTCCATAATCTATCTTTTGTTATTAGCACTTTCCATACCAGTAGTTTCCATGTTTAGGGTTTGATTGATATAAATAAAGAAGAGGAGAACAGAGAGGGGCACACTTTGTTGCCAGAACTCAATTACCAGGCGCGCCGTCGAAGTCCGGTCGGTGGCTCCATTCAGCCCTATCCAAGATTGGGCGCCCCAGGTTTCCAGTGCCGCCCACATCTTCACGATCAGGGCATCGGCCAGGAACCAGGGCTTTTGAACGTGAGCGCACATATCAACTGGTATCAGAGCCGACCGGTTCTGCGGCAATGGCTTCCGTGGAAGAACGTCTGGGAGCGCTGGAGTTGACGGTGGCAAGAATGGAGTCCACGGTGCAGGGGATCCAAACCACCATCGCCGACCTGGGAAAATCTGTCACCGATTTCATCCAGGCGACAGGGAGGCCGCAGGGATCACAGACCCTCCCTACCGGGCATTCAGCAACCGGCGTGGGTGAAGAGGACCAGCGAAGGCCTGTTCGGCGGGGCCATGCGGGTGGCAAAGAGGAGGAAAAAGGGTGGCAATGAGCAGGGTGGGCCAATTTGGGGTTGCCACATGCTCCCGATGCGAGTTGCATTGTTTGATGGCACGGAGGACCCCTTGCTGTGGTTACGGCAGTGCGAACGGTATGGGCGTTTGCATGGAGTGCTGGAAGAGAATTGGGTGGAGATGGCCGGAATGCATCTGCGGGGAGAGGCTCAGGAGGTCTTGGACAATTGGGAACAAGAGGAGGAACACATCACATGGAATGAGTTCATGGAGACATTCTTACAAAGATTCACGAGGCACTCAACCGCTGGACCACTCGGGGATTTGGCAAACCTGAAGCAGGGCGGAAGCCGGTTGGATGATTACGAGGGGAGTTTCAACGACTCCTCGCACGCACGCCCAGGATGTCTAAAGGGAACCAGATTGAATTGTTCATGGCAGGATTGTCCCCTACCTTGTCAGCAGATGTGCGCCGGGATCGGCCACGGGATCTAGCCGACGCAATTGGGTTGGCTCGGGAGGCGGAGCGAAGGGAAGACATCTGGATCACCAAGGCCACGCAAGTGGTGCAAGAAGCGAACTTCGCTCGAAATCACCGCATGATCCATCTGGCGATTACGTGCTCGAGGGTCATGGACAGGGGGGACAGCACGCCCTCTTGGTCTAGGCGCAGCAACGGCCAACGGTCAAGGAGGACAGCGGTCATTGCCTTCAGCGACCAATCAAGGAGGAGGCCGAGCTGGGTCTACAACATCACAGACGTCGGCAGCAGCATCTACAGCAGCAGCTCCACCATATCGTAGGCGGCTCAGTCTAGAGGAGATGGCAGACCGCAGAGAGAAGGGGTTGTGCTATAACTGTGATGAGATATACGTCCGCGGCCACAGGTGCAAACGGCTCTTTCATTTGGAGGTCATGGATGAGGAGGAGATTGAAGAAGAGCTGATTGAGGAGGAGCCTGCCCTCTCAGTGATGGCAGTGCGTGGGCCTAAGGCTGGTAAAACAATGCAGGTCAGTTTGGCGGTGGGCGAAGCCGTTTTGCATGGGTTGGTTGACAGTGGGAGCACGCATAATTTTCTAAGCTGCCACGCCGCTCGCCGTGTGGGGTTGATTCAGGAGGCGACATCCGGGCAGCAGGTGAGGGTGGCCAATGGGGCACATCTACCCTGTTTAGGAAAGATACCGGAGGTTCACTTTAAGGTGGATCAGTACAACTTCGGAGCTCCATTCCTTGTCATACCACTGGATGGATTTGATGCAGTGCTAGGGGTCCAATGGCTGCAAACCTTGGGCAATATCCAATGGAATTTTGATTCCTTGACGATGCAATTCGGAACAAAGGAAGAGGGTCACTTGCAAGGAGCAGCAGGAAGGGAGCACTTCTCGGTCGGCGAACTTCGAGAGATGCAGATGTGGACACACTGCTGGCAGATTTTGATGATCTATTTCAGGAGCCTCAGGGATTACCACCCTCCCGGTTATGTGACCATCGCATATGTCTGCAGGAAGGAACAAATCCGGTAGTGGTTCGGCCATATCGGTACCCATATCGTCAAAAGGATGAAATTGAAAGCGATTAATGCGAGATGTTGGCACAAGGGCTCATTCGGCCGAGTCGATCACCCTTCTCTTCTCCTGTCCTGCTCGTGAAGAAGGAGGATGGATCCTGGCGTTTTTGCGTTGACTACAGGGCTCTTAATGACAAAACCATCAAGGACAAATTCCCTATTCCAGTTGTGGAAGAACTCTTGGATGAACTACATGGCGCCCAGTACTTCTCTAAGTTGGACCTTCGTTCAGGATATCATTAGGTCCGCATGAGTGAAGGGGATATTGAGAAAACTGCATTCCGCACACATCATGGCCATTTTGAGTCCTTGGTCATGGCCTTTGGCTTATGCAATGCCCCTTCCACCTTCCAGGCTCTCATGAATGAGGTCTTAGCCGACTACCTGAGGAAGTTCGTGCTCGTCTTCTTTGATGACATCCTCATTTACAGCACTACCCGGGCGGAGCATCTTCTCCATCTTCACTCGGTCCTGAGCAAACTTGCAACACCAGCTATATTTGAAGCGCTCTAAATGTGCTTTTGTGCAGCGAGCCGTGGGGTATCTTGGCCATGTTATCTCTGGCAACGGCGTGGAGGCCAACCCCAACAAAGTCCAAGACATAGTTCGTTGGCCGACACCACAATCAGCAGCAGAGGTGCGCAGCTTCTTGGGGTTAGCAGGGTATTACCGCCGTTTTATTCACCATTATGCAGCAGTGGCGGAGCCTTTAACCAACCTCCTTCGGCGCCAGGGATTCTTGTGGTCACACGCCGTCGATCCTTCGAAGCTCAAGAATGCTCTATTAACCGCATCTGTCCTTAGGCTACGAGACTTCACTATTTCCTTTGTGGTAGAGTGTGATGCCTCTGGTGTGGGAATCGGGGCTGTGTTACAACAAGAAGGGCACCCTGTTGCATATTACAGTCGGAGATTGGCAGATCGGCATGCTAAGCTAGCGGCTTACGAGCGAGAACTCATTGGTCTTTCGAAGTCTATTCGCCATTGGCGGCCATATCTGTGGGGACGGCCCTTCATCGTCCGCACCGACCATGCCAGTTTGTAATATTTGTTGGAATAGGCCTTAGTCACACCGCCTCAGCAGCATTGGGTCAGCAAGTTGATGGGTTTTGATTTTTCAGTGGAGTATAAACCGGGTCGAACTAATGCCGCTGCTGATGCCTTGTCTCGCCTCCATGAGAGGGGGGCCTTCTGTGCGGCTATCTCAAGTCTAACAACCTCCCTTTGGACACAGTGGGAATAAGAGCTTCGTCAACACCCGGAAGTGCAGCAGCGTTGTGCTGCATCAACAGCAGCAGCGCCATCTTCATCTTCTGCCGCGCAGGAAGCGGACAGTACCGCCCCCTTGTGGACCTTCCGTTCGGGGTTGGTGTACCGCGCCGGCCGCCTCTTTGTGCCTGCCGATTCAGTGCTCCGCGAACGTATAGTGGCTGCCTTTCATGACCTCACTCACGAAGGCATTCATAAGACTTTGCATCGCATAAAGCAACATTTTTATTGGGAAGGACAGCGGCAGTCGGTGGAGGCTTTTGTGGGCAAATGTTCGATCTGTCAACAACATAAGGCAAGCACCTTGTCCCCAGCTGGGTTAATGCAGCCCCTCCCTATTCCTCATCATATTTGGGCCGATGTGTCTATGGATTTTGTGGTGGGATTGCCCAAGTCTAATGGCAAGACAGTCTTATTGGTGGTCGTCGATCGTTTGTCCAAATATGCTCATTTCATTGCTATGAAGAAGCCGACGACAGCACCCGTGGTGGCTAGTGTCTTCTTCGACCAGATTGTCCGTCTTCATGGTGTCCCAGAAACAATTGTGTCTGACCGAGATCCCATATTCACAAGTGCCTTTTGGACGAGTCTGTTGACAAGGAGTGGCACACAGCTCCTCACCTCGTCTTCTTACCATCCTCAAACAGACGGGCAGACGGAGGTAGTCAACCGTACCATTGAGAAGTATCTCCGGTGTTTGGCTGCTGAGCATCCTAAAGCTTGGGTTCAATGGCTTCCGTGGGCGGAATTCTGTTATAACACCTCCTACCACTCGGCTCTGCGCATGACTCCTTTCGAGTTGGTGTATGGGCGACCACCGCCACCGTTGGTGCCGTATTCACAGGGGACGACATCTGTCAATGCCGTGGACTGTCAATTAGTGGATCGGGATGCCCTGCTCCAGCGCGCCCGCTACCATCTTTTGGCTGCTCAAAATCGCATGAAGCAACAACATGATAACAGTCACCGGGAAGTTTCTTTTCCAGTCGGCTCATGGGTGTGGTTGAAGCTTCAACACCATCGGCAGCTCACTCTTCGGACCAACGCACAACATAAGTTGTCCCCCCGCTACTTTGGTCCTTATCAGGTGATTGCTCGTGTGGGAGAGGTGGCCTACCGTCTAGCTCTTCCAGTGACAGCCAAGATTCATGATGTGTTCCATGTTTCCCTGTTGAAAGCTTATAAGGGTTCCCCTCCAGGATCTATTCCTTCTCTACCGGAGGAGGTTTCCTTTCCAGCACTTGAAGATGCTCAACCGGTTCCCTACCAGCTTGTGGCTCAACGTTTTGTGAAGGGACACCGACAGTTCTTGGTGCATTGGGCGGGCCAGCAAGTGGAGGAGGCGACTTGGGTGGATGCAATTGAATTTAAAGAGGCTTATCCTGCTTTCAAGCTTGAGGACAAGCTTGCGGTTGAGGGGGGAGTATTGATATGTCCAAACCGGACAGGGTTTATTTTAGTAGGAAACGGGATAAGGCCCAGGAGAAGTCAGGTTTGGAGGAAGAAAACGCAGCATGTGGCTAGGGCCGGCTGCTAACCATATTTAGATTATTCCATAATCTATCTTTTGTTATTAGCACTTTCCATACCAGTAGTTTCCATGTTTAGGGTTTGATTGATATAAATAAAGAAGAGGAGAACAGAGAGGGGCACGCTTTGTTGCCAGAACTCAATTACGGTAGCCTTGCGTCGAAGTCCGGTCGGTGGCTCGTTCACCCTATCAAGATTAGGCGCCCAGTTTCGATCGCCCACATCTTCACGATCGGGGCATCGGCGGGAACTGTGGCTTTTGAACGTGAGCGCACATATCACATTACTACTGGGGGCCGCCGCAGTACTACCAGCCGAGTCCCTTGCACACTTCTCCGTCGGCGATGTGGGGCCAGCCACAGCAGTAGCAGCTTCCTCTGCAATACGTGCCCCAGCCGCTATAGTAGTACGTGCCTCCGCCTCCTCACCAGTACATGTCTCCGCCGCAGTTGCAGCACGAGGCGCATGTGGTGGGCGGGTTCGCGCCCGTAGGTGAGATTAGGTCCCTGTGGATCGAATATCTCCAGTATTGGATGGATGACGCCTACCTCTTCAATACATTTGCGTCTATGAGGCAACAGGTGATACCTCTCTCGGTAGATCGATCGATCTTGAATTATGGCGTTACAAATTTACAATCCCGAGTGCTATGATGTTATTATTTAAGATTGTGAAATTAAAGATAATTTTAAGCTCGAGTTTGTAAACAGGTGTTTAGAATTTGTATGTTTCAATGAATTGACTTAAACATTCAACCATTGCACATTCAAAGTGAACAATATTATTCAGACAAAGTTAGTACTCTTTGCAAATATATTTTTTTGTTGCAAATTGAGTTTTCATTGCAACGTACGAGCATATGACTAGTCTAACTAATGAAGCTCTTATCATCCTGTCAAAAAAAAGTGAATTAGGATTATGGGTGAAAGCAAATATGGTTTGTTTCTTAAAAATATTTTTTGTATGAAATATAGATGTAGGTATTGTTACCCCGATTTTGCAGAGCTCCTCCACATCATGGCAGAGCTTGTTTCGGTAGAATTCAGCTTTCATCCTGACCTGATCACCTAGGTATCGCGAGCTCATCCCGACAAAAGAATCAGTAGATGCTTTGGATTGGAAGCCCACTAAGCACACAAAAAAAGACAAAAGGGATGAGTTTTATAGTAAATGCAAATGTTAATTTGAAATAGGAAAGCACGTCTATAGTATGCACATTGAAAAATGACTCCATATTTTCAAACAAATCCGATTAGCTAGGTTTGGATGAGATTGCACAAGTCGGCCATTATTTTGATATAATTATAACAGCTTCAAAGTATAGACTTTGCAAAATTTTATATATAATGGAAGCACAGCTAAAACTAAATATGGATCTAGCACATGCTAGAAGTATTATCATTGAAATTCGATGTCAGATCACACAAATGCTGGACATATCATCAGTTTGCTGAATTCTTCTTGGATAGGAGCCTATGCCCGAAACAAGGTAGGAAGGTTCTAATTGTGCCATATCAAATTATATGTTTCCAAATGAAACTTTTACTTCAATAGTTTGTTGAACAAAAGGCACTCAATTGTTCGGATCAGTTCTTTGTTCCCCTTCATTGCTACGTTGTCATTACACCATTTGTGAAGCCAAGAAATTAACTATGACTTCCAAAGGAGGCCAACGAACAATCTCTCTGAACCAAAGGCCAATATAATGGCATTAGGCACATTTATACAAACATCTCTCTGATATGAATGTAAAGTGAACTACTACCTACCTGCAGTGTAGCAGTTTTCTCAATGTAAAGTTATCCCGTAAAGTTAACATATGCATGAGGGAAATTAAGCATCACTTCCACTGTTTTTTTAAGAGAGAATGCAGCATCACTTCCACTGTTTTTTTAGAGAGAATGCAGCATCACGTCCACTGTGACACTTAAATTCTAGTACGCACGATAATGTAACAAGCAACTAGGCAGCTTTTTGGGTAGTTTAACTGAATTGGAAGCATGTCAAGATATTCTTTGAGTTGTAACATTAGGGAATTAAGTCGACTAAAAGGGCTAAGAGATGGCAACGCCATGGGAAAGAACGACCTAAAAGGGGAGCGTGGTCCTCACTCTCATTGGTGATGGTGTGGAGCACACCGAGCACAACGAGGGAGTTGCGGCCGCAGAGTATGTCCCCGCGCGCGACCAGCGCACTGAGCGCCTTCCTGATCTCCTCCTCCCGGTGGTCCCGCGTCGCGTCCAGCGCCAACACCACCATCTGCGGCGGCGGCGGCGGCGGCGACTTCCACACGACCACCGGCTCCGCGGCCCCGCCTTCAGGGGTGGCCCCCTCGCCCGCCGCAGTGGCGGGGGTGGCGGGGTCGTCCCCCGCGCCGATTACGGAGTACATCGACATGGGCGTGCTGACCGGGGTGCTGGTGGCGCTGCTCCTGCTACGGTCGTCCGCCGCCGGCGCCGCGAGGCCCTGCTGCCATTGTGGCCGCCCGGGAGCTTGGCTATTAGTAGGTCGAGACGGCTGAGCGCCGCGGAGTATATTCGGGATAACACAGAGTACATTCGGTGCTGCGGCAGGCCCGGGGGGCATCACGAAGGCGCCGCGAGCGAATATGTTCACGGGGCACTTATGGACATGGCCAGTTCAGCGACAGGGACCTGGAGGGGCAACCGAGGCGGCGGCGGCGAGCCGCAGCAGCTTGCACTTGTCGCATCGCGGGCGGACGGTTGCGCCGGCGGAGCTCGCGAGGAAGCCGGCAGCGGACCAGGCCAGACCAGATGGGTGGAAAGGAGGCAGCGCCTGCTTAGATTAACGAACCCGGCCCTCTTGCAGCTGTGACCTGCTGGGCGGGAAGGAGCAATGAGCGAAGCATGAATTTCAATTGAACTTCTCGTCAAACAGTTTAATTTCTACGTAAATTGGAAACAATTTCCGTGTTCTAATTAGGACCTAATTTTATGCAATTTTCCGTAGTTCTTACCCTTTTCCTTATCAAAGGCTCGGTCTAGCTAGAAGTATCAAATCGGAACCCTATTTACTTTGAGAAGCTAGAAATTCTCTAAGCTACATATGGATAAAATAGTTTAAAAAATTACCACTATAAAGTATAAAGTAGTGTTGTTATGTAGATGCAGCCACAAACCAGCGGCCATCGATCATAGTCACCGGACGCCAGGAACGTCATGGCCTTGGAAATACAGTAGCGCTTGGTTTGGTCGCTTGGAGGCAAGAATCATATAAAATTTTTTATTGTTGGGTAAGTACGACGTGTCTGCCCTCTGCCCGCCGCGTGTATGATTTTTCTGTAGAAACTATATAACTCACTTATTGTTTCCCATCTGCTTAGCTCGGTTGGCAGAGACTCAGTCGTCCATCCCTCACATCGCACATTCGAATCCGGCCGAGTGCAGTTTTTGCGCCATTTTCCCGATGAAGTACCGCGCTATATACCTCACGTAGCTCCCTTCTTATTACACAAGTGTTGCCTAGCTCGGTTGGCAGTTGGCACAGGCTCAGCCGTTGTCCGTTCCTCGTTCCTCAGGTCCCGTGTTCAAATCCGGCTCGGTTTGCAGATTCTTCAAAATTTTTGAGGGGGATCCCGTAAAAGTTTTATCATGGTGATGCTGATGCACTTAGTTAAGCTAGTAACCTTCCCATTAAAGTTTTATCACGGTGCTGCCGATGCACTTAGTTAAGCTATTAACCTTGTAAATTCTTTAAAATTTATGGGAAGTGCCTCCGATGCACTTAGTTAAGCTATTAACCTTGTAAATTCTTTAAAATTTATGGGAAGTGCCTTGAGAGCATGCCTTAGCTATCATAAAAAAAATTATAATCAAGCTTATACAAATTTTAAAACTTATGTTTCCTTTTTTTTTTCTTTAGAGCTATTTTCGAAAATGATTTCCTTTCTCTGTTAGAATCTCTGCCTGTGTTGACAATTCTTTACGTCCGTAGCAACGCGCGGAGCGTTGTGCTGCTAGTCCCGATGGAAATGTGGTGCTAGGTGGAGCTGGTCGTGCTAAGGTGCCACATGATGAAGTCTTTTGTTTTTTTTTCAAGCCATTTAATACACTTTTTCTTAATTCAATTTGCTTCTAAATAAATTTATAAAAATAATTCTCACCTTAACCAAAATAACATAGCAAATGATACATCACCTACCACGCTTCTATAGCATGACAAATTTTTCGAACGAACTTCCTTTCCTTAACATGTCCATGCACCTACGTACCAAGTTAAGCTTGCTCGACATGTTCCTCCTACCGACTTCGTGCTACGTGACAAGTAACCTATATAGCCAAAAGCTACCGCTGCTACAGTAATGGCCTGTTTGGTTGGAGGGAATTGACGGAAGGGAATGGGAAATGAGAGAGATGTTATAAAATCCTTTGATTGGTTGGTGGGAATTGGAGAAGGGAATGGGAGTTTACAACTTAAACGTAGGGAATTCAATTCCCTGCCTCCCCCTTTGGGAATTGAAGTCTCGCTTAATTCTCTTGTCTATTTTCATTTTCCAAGGATACCAAACAGACCATAAAGGAAATAGTAAATTTCGTATATTCCAAACAACTTAGATTTGAAAAAAAAAAAAACAGCCGGCCAAGTCCACACCGAAATGCTCCATCCACGATTCCACGTAGCGTGGACTCGCGCATCGTTCCCCTTCACCACTTCCTCCGCCGACGTCGCCGTCTTCTCCGCTCCCCCACAGTCCAAAGCGCAGCGAATGCGGAGCCCGAGACACTCGTGACCGGGCCGGAAGGGCGAGCCGAGCCTCGCGCGCGCGACGCCTTTCACTCACCGCATCCGGATCTCGCGTCGCATGCGCCGCCGCCGACGCCGCGCGATCTAGCGGCGGAGCACCCCGCCGGAGGTAAGGCTTGCGGCGATTTGGGCGCCGGGCGGAGGGTATGTCGGCGGAGGCGTCTACTTCGGCTGCAACGGACGCGGGGGGCGGGAGCTGGGTGGAGTCGTACACTGGGATGTCCGCGGACAACATCAAGGGCCTGGTGCTCGCGCTCTCCTCCAGCTTCTTCATCGGAGCCAGCTTCATCGTCAAGAAGAAGGGGCTCAAGAAAGCCGGCGCATCCGGCGTCCGCGCAGGTGACTTTATTGCGTTGCTTTCCATCGAGACATCACTAGTTTGCTTGTTGTTGTTGCCCGAGCTGTGTGTCGTTCGTGCTCTCTGCATGGTGCCCCTATCTGAGCGGGCGGACGCTGGGGTCTCGATTGTGCGTGTGATCTCCGTTCGGATCTGTAATAGAGTTATGGATAGGGAGAGTGCATGGGAGATTGGGTTGGTCATCGGCATGGAAGTAGATGGTCGGTTGTTCTCCTCTTTGGAGGGTTACAGTTAATGGCGCCATAATGACACATTATTATCGCATATTCTTCATTACTATGTTATGCTGTTGCATACTTGCATTGCAGTTTGGTTGGTAATTGTTAAATGCATGTCCTGTAACATCCACATCTAGTTCAACAACAAATATTGAATTATCAGAAGCAAGTTCAGAGCGTTTTTTCTCCCAAACTATATGATGAAATTAGCAGGGTGCCCGCACAAGTGGTGCCCCGCGCACTTGCGCAGCTAGACATTCTATAACTTTTAGGGGATTGATACTACCCTACTCATTACCATTTGAAATGCATGAACGGCCCATAAAATTTTGTATAAAAAATCCATTGCAACCTAGCTTTGCATGAGACTTACTTCTGTTTTATGATTCTTACCATAATTTTCTGTATTTTCCTACCTCCTGTCCAAAAGGTAGTTCTTGTATTTTTTTTTCCCTGTGTTTTCCTATCCTATGTTTTCAAATTGTGTCCATGTAAAATTTCTTTATTTTTTCCCTATCACTCTTATCTTTTTCTAATTAAAAGTTGTAACATAGTTGCTTTAGATTTTGTTTTAAATATATTTTGAGGTTATTCAAGTTTTTGAATTATTCAAAAATCTTAATAATTTTTTAGCTGAATCATTTTTTGTGGAATTGTAATTGAAGGATCTAGCCGAACGCTTCTAGACACGCCAAAATGTTATTTACATGAATGCCAAATTCTAAATTTAATATGCTAGCTCTATTTGCCGCACAACTGCATGCTAGATTTTAGAATGCATATATTTGTATTTGAAAATAGAGTCTAGAGTAGTTCCACTTACTGAGCTTTTCCTTCCATGATTTTTTCTTTGACCGCTTCCTACTGCCATCTGATTGCATGTTTCTTCCTGTCTGTTGTGACTGATGACATGGTGATCAAGTTAGATATTTGTAGTTTGTCTTCTCATTATATGTGGTCATATTTATCTTGTATCTAGTGCTGCAATGTACATGTGAAGCAGTGGTGTAGCCAGCCTATTTCTGTGGGGTCAATTGACCCCACAGCTTTTTGCGAAAATGCCTAATTAGTACTAATATTTACACACAATCGACACAAGCTCATAAAAGTCTAAAGATTTTATAATAGTTGACCCCATAGGTTTCGAGACCTGGCTATGCCACTGATCTGAAGGATTAGAGTTATATATATTCATTACCAAACTCTACAATTCTTAAAAGCTATTCCATTCGTCCAAATAAGGCTACAGTGAGATTTCCACATGCTAAAATAGGTGGTGCAAATCTTTCTATTTTCCTGAATTAAAAAACATTATTATACCCTAAATCCTAAGCCACATTTTGCACGATATATTGCTGATAAAGATCAAGTGGAGTTATCACGATTAAAGTACCGAGAATAATTAATTATGTGTGCACTTGTAAATACACACACACACCCCACTTCAAGGAGCACATTCGTATAGGCAGACTTGATCACATTGATCAGACGACGGCGGTTCATCTCCATCCACATTTGGTCCCACCAGAATCAATCCTATTCCTATCTGCCTTTAGTCGCCTGCTATTCACATTTGTTGCATGCAGTACTACTTGGGCTCTATCCCTTCTTCCACACACACATCTATTTGGTAGTTGGTACATGCGTGAGGACAGGCGGCAAACATATTTCACTTGGCAACCTACATCTATAACCTTACATAAGCATACAACATGCATAAATGAAATTTGCTTACCACAATCTTGAGCTGAAATTTGCTTACCACACTGCAATCATGTGCTTAACTGTGGCCACGTTTGCTAGCTCCAACTGTTTAGCTAGCATCATCATCATCATACATGGTTGATTGGTGATTTGGCAAGCACACATATGTAGTCGCTAAGCCTATGAGACCCTCAACACAAATCTGATTGATGCATGACATACTTTCATGCATGCTTCCGATGACACGCTTGTCTAGTGCACATGAGAGATCCTTGATCGGGGCTGATGGCACATGGGAGCCATGGATGATTCCGCTGGCCCGGCTATCGAGCTCTTGGTTTTATTATTATTATTATTATTATTATTATTATTATTATTATTATTATTATTATGCTTTCCTTTTCTGTCATGGTGCGTACGCATTTCTTTAGGATTCAGCCTTTTCATGGCACATTTATAGGAAGCTAGCACACGAAAGTATATATGTATCAGAATAATGGAGTTGTATTCATACCTATATCAATAAATCTACACCATTATAATCTGGACCCACCAAGATAAACGTTGTAAATATTTTCTTTTTACTCCGATTAATGTGGTAATTTGTACCCTTTGAGAGCGAATGGGGTGTCTTCTTTGCCTTTATTTTAATATTATAATATTTAACTTAAAAGTTTGGTCAGTATTAGGCATTACATGACCAGCAAATTCTGAAGTGCTTTCTCTGCTGACCGTGAGAATAGAACTGCTGACTCTGTCTCCAAAACCTTGTCATACAAGACATATGTTATAACAGTAATCATTGCTCAGCCACTTAATTTTTGTTTCCTGTTTGAGCCCATATCCACTGACATAGAGGCCCGCCGTGTACCTGAGCCAACTTCTTAACATGATAAAAAATATCTTTCTTTTCTTTATACTTCTGAGAGGTTGTTAGCTGCAAATATGTGTGGACTTTGGGGCAATGACCTAATGTTGCCTGTGGGATGTATGGATTGTTACTTTTGCTGTTTGTTGACATTGGGGTTTTATTGCAGGTGTTGGTGGTTACTCTTACTTGTATGAACCATTATGGTGGGTAGGAATGATTACAAGTAGGTCTACCTCTTTGATACAACTACAAGTAGATCTTCATGTTGTTCTAGTACTGAACAATGTGATATTGACAATATTCGGTGTTGTTTTCCAGTGATTGTTGGGGAAGTTGCTAACTTTGCAGCATATGCCTTTGCTCCTGCTATCCTTGTAACACCACTTGGTGCACTTAGCATCATCATTAGGTAAGAACTAGAATTCACACGGTCCTTCATGATAATCTTGAGAATTTCTGCTGCTTACAATTCCAGAAGTTTGTGTTTTCCTCATTCTAACATATTTCTCTTACAGTGCTGCTCTTGCAGACATTATGTTGAAGGAGAAGCTACATATATTTGGTATACTTGGGTGTGTTCTCTGTGTTGTGGGTTCAACAACTATTGTACTTCATGCCCCTCAGGAGCGTGAAATTGAGTCTGTAGCAGAATTGTGGGATCTTGCTACTGAACCTGGTACTCTTCTTTCTTTCCCGCCTAGTTATTGACAAGTTAAGTCTCAAGACATTAGTGACTACATTTTTGATATATTTATCTCATCAAGTAGACAACTACTAAGGTTTTAGTTTTTGTCTTGCAGCTTTTCTATTTTATGCAGTCATTGTGCTTGCTGGAACTTTTGTGCTCATATTCTGCTTTATCCCACAATATGGTCAGACACACATCATGGTGTATATTGGTGTTTGTTCACTTGTAGGATCTCTGTCGGTATGTGTTTCACATGCAAGTGATTCTCTCAATGTAATATTCACACGATACTGTTGAGTAATCATGCTCTAATTCTGTTTTGCTTTTTGATGTGCTGGTTTTGGCAGGTCATGAGTGTGAAAGCTCTTGGAATAGCATTGAAACTGACCTTTTCTGGAATGAACCAGCTAATCTATCCACAGACATGGGTGTTCACAATTGTTGTTGTTGCGTGTATAGTAACACAGATGAACTATCTGAACAAGGTAACACTGATTTCTGTGTTAATGGGGAGTTTTGCTGCTTGATTAATGGTTAGCGAGCATACTTCAATACCTCGTAAGTTACTTTAGTATCACATATATTTTATAACATGTTCAGCACAGAAGGAACGTGACAATGTACTAGCCACTATGCAGTATGTCTGTAATATGCCATAATGAACACTAGAGTGCTATTGAGATTAGCACATCACTACCTGATTCTGCTTGTTAAAAACTCAGGCTTGATATTTTTGTACATCACTCTATAATGTTCCAAAGAGCTTCGTAAATGCCCTAAACTTGCTATATTTGCTTTTTGCAGGCTCTTGACACATTCAATACAGCAATTGTTTCACCGATATATTATACAATGTTTACATCGCTAACCATACTGGCCAGTGTGATAATGTTCAAGGTAATATCTTTGGGCTTGTCCATTTCATTACATTGTTATGTGTGGGGCTTTCTTAGTCTAGTTTTTTGAACTGCAAGTCTGACACAAAATTAAGTTCTGCTTGGTTAGGCTAAAACTGCGCATTGAAGTTGCTTTTAGAAACGCCACTTACTAAAGTTCTTTGATTAAGTCAGCTACTTGTATTAATGTCAGACTATCTTTTTTGAACTTTGTTTCTTTGCTTGCACAGAGGACTCTTGGCTACATTTTGTCAAAAAAAAGGTTCCTAAATTTTTTTGGTTGCCATCTCTGTGTGACAGATAGGAATTGTTACAATTAAGGTGGATACCTAAGCCTTCTTGGGGCAGATAGGAAGTTAGGAATTGTGGCGACCCACCTAATCAACAACGGGTAACGACAGTCATACGGCCATCACCCTTGAGCTTATTAAGTGGATCTCGGTATAGGATCTAGCAAAACATCGGGCATCCCGATACTTTAGTAGTAACTATACCGTATTCAGGGTATTACAGCAAAATAATAATTAAAGACTGAAAATGGAACTCTTTATTACATTTCATTAGCTACGCAAGCTATTGTACATACCTGATCTTACATAGATTCTAATACAACAAAAGGACATCTTACAAACCCCTAACTCCTGAAGGCCTGCTGGAGCATAGAAATAGCCTACTAATACCACTACTCCTGAAAGTAGTCATCCTCTGGTAGATCCTGGTCCTGCGAACAGCCCTCCACCCAAGCATCGGAGGTGTGTCTCTAGGACTCACCTTTTAAGCAAGGGGGATTTAAGTAAGGGTAAGTACAAATGTACTCAGTAAGAATTAATAGAAATGCAGTAAGTGATTTTCTTTCCCAATCAATCCAAATCCATCCAGCTAGTAATCACTTTCCCCCAAAATACACCTAAATTAAGTTTTTAGTTTTAAAGGTGGTTTATTTTAGATTTTAGAAAAATGACTACTAACACCTATATATGAGACAGACTTAGCTTCCGTAACCTCCAATCCAGGAGACAGGCATAAATTCATGATTTGATCATGCGCAGATTTGTACCATTTTACCCATAGTAACATTCACAAGAGATGCTCCAGAACGTTTATTACTAGTCCGGTATTAGATCTCCAACCCTGTTACTCGAGCCGTAGACACCTTCCCTAGACCGCTCCTCCAACCCTATTACTCGAGCCGTAGACACCTTCCCTAGGCTGTCCCTCGACTCGCAGCTAACAGTTGTATCATGCTACCGCATTAGCACTGATACTCAACCCAAGGCTTTATACATATATAGCCTAAAGAATCAACCACTTCTAACTTATGTGTCCTTCACTGGAACCCGCGGCATACCTAGCTTCTCATTCTGCGTCCTTCACTGGAACTCCCGGTATACCTAGCTTCTCACTCCTAATTATCTACATTTATCCAATGTGGAGATTCTAATACCTTCATAAGACAACCTTTTCTGGCCGATTTCACACACCGGTTGGTACTGATTTTATGACTCATTGCCCAAGTGTTAGTTGTTTAGACCTTATGTTATAGCCTATGTAGAGGACCCCACTGGTAACAAACCTTCTCATCGGCATCCTCTACCCACCATAATAAACACACGCCAACCCATCTAGTAACTAAACATACCAATCCACCACCAATTCTAGTTATCCATTCTTCAACCCAATTTCCAATCCATGAACCCATTTTACCAACCAAAGCCAATTTAACTCTTTTCATTTGAAAATAAGATTTCCCATGTAGTGATGATACAGGTAATTACATAAAAGCAGTAAAAGCATTTAGTAAAACATGATCAAGGATTACTTGCCTGGAATATACTCGGAATGCTCGACCTCACTCGAAAGCGGGTTCTGGCTGACTAAAGGATTCTGTTCTGGTCTTGAAAATCAACTAGATTAATCTACAGCAATTTAATTAAATATAAGTTGCAGTGTCCAACACTTTTGATTATACAGTTTTATTATTTAAAGCAGTTGATGTTCATTTTTAAATGCCATGCATGCACATGATACTTCTGAGCACTTATTCCTCTAATACAACTACTGATGCTCTTAATGGTATGCATGCAGATAAATCATCCATTTTCCAACTTCCTTCATCTTTCTCTTTTCTCTTCTTTCATTTTCTTCTCTTTTTCTTCTTTCTTCTTGCCTCTCCCTTTTCTCTCCTCTGCCTTTGGCTTATTCTGTCGAAGCCTCTCGGCCTGGCTTCTTTCTTTGCCTCACTAATTTATTTGGCCGCAGCCTCTGCTTCTTGCCTTTCGGCTGCCTTTTTCCTTCCCTTCTCCTCTCACTACCACTCCCGGTTGGCAGCTAGCCTGCTAGTACTCTCCCCTGCTACTGGAGCCGAGCTCCCACTTCTCTTTCTGGCCGGCTTCTCCTACTGCCGGCACTTCTCTGGTTACTGCTGGCCTCAACATCCCCTACTGCCGCACGTTAGCTCAACTGGCTGTAGCTCTGGCTGACTCCCTCCTCGCCAGTTGAGCTGCTGTGATTGCTTCTCTCCCCTATGGCCGGCTCTTCCATGGCCGACTCTACTCCTCTACTCTCCCTTTCTATTTCTCTCTATTGCGGCTCTTCCCTGGCCAAGCTCTCTATGGCTCCTGAGCTAACCCTAGCTCAACAGAAAAGGAATTTTTGTGCTTCCTTGATTTAGTGATTTCTTTGGTTTTAATCTACTGATTTGCTACCACTACTTTTACTCTACTGCTAGCTGTTTGCTTACTTGAGCTTCTTGCTGGTTTGGCTTTTGGTTGATGGAGAGGTGGCCGAACTCCCAGTTCTTCCTCTTGAATCTGGGTTTGGCTGCTCCTAGCTTTCCTTCTTGCTCCTCCTTGCTTGGCTCTTGTTCTTCGTGCTCCTGTTCTGGCTCTCCTTGGTCCTTCGGTTTGGTGGTGAAAATGGCAATGGATGAGGTGGTTGTCTTGCTGTGCTTGCTCTCTCTCTCTCTACACTGGCTTGCTTGGTTGAGGAGGCAGGCGATTGGGGAGAATGGCTTGGCTTGGTTACTTGCTCTCTGGAAGGGGAGATGAATCTTGCCTGCTCTCGGTTTGGGAAGTGGAAATGGGGGCTGAACCTCTTATTGGCATTCGGCTGGTGAGGTGAGGAAATGGCTATGTGCTTGCTGGCCTCGGTTGGAGCAAGGGAATGGCTGGCTGCCTTTCTTGGAGCAAAGCCAGGGGAAATGCACCATGGGGCTGGCTGGCTGCTCTTGGCTGCCTCTCTGCTAGCTCTCGATTGAGAAATGAGGGAGGGGAAATGAACCTGGCTGGCTGCAGCAAGGGGAGATGAATGCTTGTCTCTCTGGTTTGGGAATATGGCAAAGAAAATGCACTGGCTGCCCTGACTTCACTTCTCTTCCTTTTTTTTTTACCATTTACTCACTGCCAACAGCCATAATGCTTACTTTATGCTTATGCATTTGCTTAATTAATCCATGCTCATGTATTTATTTGCTTAACCAATGCTTATGCCTACTCATGATGATCATGATTAAGAACTAATTATGCATAGATGATGCTTGGTGATGAGGGGATTAGAAAGAGGGGGGGGTCCTCACAGGAATCAAACTTTTAACACTTTCTTGTTTCTTATTAATTGCACCTGTTCCTCCAATAATTTGACCATATGATGTTGCACAATTTATTCTTGAACATCTATTGCTTATTATGACGTCGACTCCAGTGTCATTTTTTTTGTGAGGCTTCTTTTGATACTTAGTAGTACTATAAGGAACAATAACATGCTGGAACACTTTGCTGCTTATTGTAGCTGTTAGAAAAGCGACGAGCAAAACAAATGAAGAAGATCAAACACAACGAACAAGAGACACGGATTTAACGTGGAAAACCCTTGCGGAAAAAACCACGGGCGTCGGCCGGCGAAGAACTTCACTATTTTTCTGGAGGAGTTACAAAGCGCTGGGAATCAAAATCGCCCCAAGCGGTTACAAGAAGGAAATATATAGACAGTGGTGACCTAGGTCAATAACTGATCCATACCGTTACGCTCCGGCAGAAGTTGGCTATATCTCTGAATTTGGATCATAATTTAACAAACTCCACCTTGAGACAAATTCCAACTTGCAGCAAAACCAATGTAGACATCTTCCTTCAAATAACGAAGAATAAACCACCGACACCAAAGGCCACTAGGGCTTAAACAGTGACACCAACTAGGGCTTAAACAGTGACACCAACTTAGCAACAGGAACTGGCTTTGTCATCATATCTGCAGGATTATCATGAGTACTGATCTTGCATATCTTAATGTTACCTTGAGCAATAACATCACGGACATAATGGTACCTAACATCAATGTGCTTTGTTCTCTCATGAAACATCTGATCCTTTGTAAGATATATAGCACTTTGACTGTCACCATAGTTGTCACGGCGGTCCGGCTAGGCGCGGTGAGCTCGGACCGCCTGGACGCCTAGGCGTCCGCCTAGACGATGATTAGACGATAAAAATAACAAGTAATACTTATAAGATTAGACAAAATTAAGAGCCATAATCTATCTATATATATATCAGAGAAAAGAAAAAGAGGAGATATGGGCTATAACCATACATCCCACAATTCACTTAAGCCCAACAATGACACCCATAAGTACCTCCTCCTCACAAACCTTTGTTGCCCTAATCTGACATGTGGCCGTCTCCTCGCCTCCGCTGCTCTGTAGAGGCGCGCCTCCTCCATCAACGCTTCGCCTGCTCTCAAAATCGCGCCGGGGCGCCGCCAATCCTAACTCCATCACGCCTTGCCTCATCCGTCGTCGCCCTTCCTTACTTGTGTCATGTGTCGCCTCATCGTTGCCGCTTCGCCTGCTCAGCTAAGCCCTCGCCTCCTCCGCTGCTTGAGCCTCGCCCTCCTCTGTTCTTGCCCAAGCCAGAAGAGCTGCTCAAAATCCTTTGCCCGAGGCCGAGGCCTCTCGTCGTCGGCGCCGCCCTTCCTCGCTTCTCTGCCTTGCCTGCCCCAGCTTATTGCCTCCTCCGCTCGATCGAGCGAGCTACCTGGCGTCCACCTCCGTGCGCCCAGGACGACTAAGCGTCGCCTAGGCGACGCCGTGACAACTATGACTGTCACAGAATAGAGTAATGCAAGATGTAACTCCACAAAGCTCAGCATACAATCCTCTTAACCAAGTGGCTTCCTTACATGTTTCAGAGATAGCCATGTATTCAGCCTCTGTAGTAGACAAAGCCACAGTAGCTTGCAAAGATGCCTTCCAACTAACAGCACAGCCATTAATGGTGAAGACATAACCTGCGAGAGACCTTCTCTTATCCAGGTCTCCAGCATAATCAGAGTCTACATATCCAGTGAGTCCATCCCTAGTCTTTCCAAACTGCAAGCAAGCATTAGAAGTACCACGGATATACTTGAAAATTCATTGAACGGCCCTCCAATGCTCTTTACCAGGGTTAGCCATGTATTTACTAACAACACTCATAGCATGAGACAAATCAGGGCGAAAGCAGACCATGGCATACATAAGTGAACCAACAGCACTAGAATATGGAACTCTAAACATATACTCAGCATCATAGTCAGAATCTGGACATTGGGAAGCAGACAATTTGAAATGAGCAACTAAGGGAGTACTCACAGGTTTCGCGTCATGCATATTGAAGCGACGAAGCACCTTCTCAATATAACTTTGTTGGCTAAGATACAACAAGCCAGACTTTCTTTCCCTGATGATTTCCATACCAAGGATTTTCTTCGCTACACCTAGATCCTTCATGTCAAACTCATTACTTAATTGTGCATTTAAAGTAGCTATCTCAATCTTGCTCTTGGCAGCAATCAACATATCGTCAACGTAAAGAAGCAAATATATAGGTGATCCATCAACAAATTTCATGTAAACACAACTATCAAATTCAGACCTCTTAAAGCTGTGTGAGAGCATAAATGAATCAAACCTTTTATACCATTGTCTTGGAGATTGCTTTAGACCATAGAGAGACTTTTTCAATTTGCAAACTAAGTTTTCTTTACCGGGAACAATGAAACCCTCAGGTTGATCCATATAGATATCTTCCTCTAATTCCCCATGTAAAAATACAGTCTTCACATCTAGTTGCTCAAGTTCAAAATCATGCATAGCAACAATCTTGAAGAAATGCGTGTCGAACTATGCTTTACAAGCGGGAGAAAGCATCATTAAAGTCTATACAGGATTTGGTGAAGCCTTTGGCAACTAACCTTGCCTTGAATTGTATAGGTTCAGTGGGAGACACTCCTTCCTTTCTTTCGAAGATCCATTTGCAGCGAATGGTCTTCTTTTCTTTAGGCAAGTGAACTAACTCCCAAGTGCCATTTTTCTGGAGTGACTCCATTGTTACTAACCTTGGGGATTGAGCAGAATGATCCTCCAATAGGTTGACATGAATATATATAGCCATAGTATGGGCCCTAGATGTTATGGGCCTTAACACCCCCTCAAACTCAAAGGCGGATCCAAAGCGTTGAGTTTGAGCAAATAAGCGATGTTGCTCTTGAGTTTGTGCTTTGGTGAAAAAATCGCAACTTGCATTTCGGATGGCACATATTGAAGAACAATTGTTTTCGATGGCGGTGAGGCCAAGTAAAGGAGGCATCAACACCAATATGCTTTGTGAGTTCATGCTTCACAGATCATTGGCAATTTGTATGGCTCGATATTATCACAAAGAAGAGGCGTGGGGTATCACGGAAATACCAAAATCGACTAACAACCATCGAAGCCATACAATCTCTGAAGTGGTAGTAGCAAGTGCTCGAAGTTACGCCTCAGACTAGGCCGAGATCTGGTTGCTGTTTCTTGGATTTCCATGCAAGAGGAGAAGAACCAAGAAAAATACAATAGCCGTGTGAGCGACGATCTGTCGGATCACTTCTTAAGTAGAGTCAGAGTAAGCATGAAGTGAAGTGGATTATCACGAGCATAGAACAAACAGAGGCGAGGTCCCCTTAGGTATCTTAGCACACGAAGCAAATGTCCAAAATGAGCCGAGGTAGGAGCACTCACAAATTGACTCAAAATATGGATTGCATGAGAAATGTCGGTGCAGTAGCGATAAGATAAACAAGGCGCCCACAATATGTCGATATCGAGATGGATCCGCAAGAGGTGTACCATCGATGGGGCGAAGTCGTAAATGAAGATTCATTGGTGTTCTGTTGAGTCAGATCATCGATAATGCGAGCGAGCAATAAGATCTTGTATGTATTTGGGTGAGAAAGATAATAGCCCTTTGCGTAAAGCAAAACTTCAATCCCTAAGAAATAACTAAGGGACCCAAATCGGACATCTTAAATTGCTTCTTGAGTTGTTGCTTCACATGAGAAATATAGTCCACATCATCTCCGTAATCAACATGTCATCAACATATAGTAGAAGCAAAATGCGTCCACGTGGGAGAGATGAATGAATAGAGCGGGATCATGATCACTAGGTGAAAAACCGGTGACTTTTATCACGAGACAAATCGCTCAAACCAAGCACGAGGAGCTGTTTGAGACCATATAAAACACGCAGCGAAGGCGACAAACATGTCTGAAGGAGCATCAACACACGGAGGGATGCATATATACTTCCTCATGTAAATCGCCATGGAGAAAAGCATTTTTAACATCCATCGAGAGATAGTCCAGAGCGAGTAGCGGTATAGCAATCGAGTGCGAGCGGTAGTCATGTGAGCAACGAGGGGCAAATGTCTCATCAAAATCTAGTCCATGAGTCTGCTGAAAACCTCTAGCAACAAGGCGAGCTTTATACCTCTCGATAGATCCATCGGACTTGGTCTTAACTTTGAACACCCACTTGCATGTAATAGGTCTTGCATGAGGCGGTAAAGAACTAGATCCCAAGTGCTGTCGATCAAGGCGACAAGCTCCTCGGACATAGCAAGTCGCCATTAGGAATATGAGAAGCTTCACGATAAGTGGAGGGCTCATCAATAATAGCACCCACACGTCCAAAACCCAACTTGTCGAGGCGCGATAGTGAGTGCGATCCGAAGATTATATCGTGAACCAACTTTGTGACTCATCGGACAAAACATGAGACTCATCAAAATTGTCAGTTTCATCAAAAACAGGAGCATCAGGACTGGCCGAGGAGGTGGGATTAGGCGGAGGCACAGTGGGATGGCGAGTGTAAACATGTTTAATGGGTGGTTTGTAAGGTGGAGGGGAAGAGGACTCAGCAAGAATGTGTATGGCAGTTGGAGGATCAGGAATGAGGGTAACAGATGGGAATGATGTAGAGATATCCTCATGGGATGAAAGAGGAGGAAGACACAAGAATGAGGTGGATTCTATGGGAGAATATGAAGACCTAGTAGAAGGGTTATAAAAGAAAGGACGGTCCTCAACAAAGGTCACATCACGAGAGATCCGTATGCGACGAGAGGAAGGATCATAACAACGATAACCCTTATGCTCAGAACTATACCCCAGAAAAACACACTTGACTGACTGAGCAGTCAATTTAGTCCGCTCACGAGGTGCAAGTAAAACATAGCATGTACATCCGAAAACCCGAAGATGACCATAGCTAGGAGAAGTACCAAAAGGACTTCACGGGACACTTGTCCGACAATTTGGAAGATGGTTGTCGGTTGATAAGATAAGCAATGATGGAAATGGCTTCACCCCAAAAATGAGTAGGAACAAAAGAAGCAATCGAAGTGTTGAGCGGTTTCTATGAGATGGCGATGTTTACGTTGACAACACCGTTTTGAGCATGGGCACCGGGACATGAGAGCCGAGCAAGAGTACCCTCGGAGGTCAAAAATCGCGAAAAATGTCGGATAAATACTCACCACCGTGAGTCGAGCGAAAAACTCTAATAGGAGAAAGCGAGTATGAATCATCAGGAGTAAAAGATTGGTAAATAGAGCACAACCCAGGAGCGATGTTTCATGAAATAAATCCAAGTATATCGAGAATGATCATCAATAAAAATGACATAATACTTATGACCACCCTTTGTAGCAAAAGGTGCGGGACCCTATACATCGTAATGAATAAGATCAAAAGGCTTAACAGAATGAGACACACTAGAGGAATATGGAAGTTGTATCTGTTTGCCAAGTTTACAACCCTTACAATGAAAACTAGACTCAATAGAAGTAGGACCTAAACAACCTTTATTTATGAGTGTGGACAAGCGAGAGCCACATAAATGACCTGAGCGATGATGCCACTTGGCAAAGGAAGAGGCGGATAATGAAGCGATTGTTGACACATGAGCAATAGAACTAGCGAGAAGAAGGTAGGCGCAAGGTATCCAAAAGCGTAGAGGCGGAGAACCTCTCTGGCGATGGCGATCCCAATCACGGTCCGCTTGACGATCTGAACAAAACAAGATGAGTCATCAAATCCAACAAAAGCAGTTTTGGTCGACAATTTGACCAAGCGACAAAAGATTCATGGATAAGCGAGGTGCAAAAAAGCGGTTAGTGCAGAAAAATGAGAGTTGCAAAGTGAACCACGATGAGTGATATGACGGGATGTACCATCACTTTGTTTGAGCAAGTGTCATCGAGACCGGCTTGCAAGAAACCAAGCTGGGGGTCGGATGTCACATGGAATGAAGCCCTGAATCCGAACCCAAGGCGACTTAGAAGCACCAGCAGATGAGGCAATGACAGCGGAACCTGAGCCGCTAGGGGTAGAAGTTGTGCCACGCCCACGAGTAGCACGGCGAGCACGATATTGACCAACTTCTCGGATATTTAGCAAAACAACATTACGAGCGATGACCGATCTTGACAATACTCACAAGGCTCTGAAGATTTTCCTCTTGATGTACTGAACTTCTGAGAAGCCGCTAGCACACTGTGAGATACTATCATATTACTAACTGACATAGTCTTGAGACTGTTAGTAGCTGAATTCTTACTCTCATTGAGAGAGGATGACAATAGGAGTTGGGGCAATTTTTCTTGTTTATTTCTCACACAATGCCATGCCAACTTTGAGGGTTGGGGTTACATATTATAGGCGGCGGAGCGACCAAGCATATGCTAAGATGCTAGTCTAAGATCTTGTCCTTAGATCTTTGTCCTAAAGTAGTCTAAGACCTAAAGTAGTCTAAGATCTTTGTCTGCAAAAGTAGTCTAAGATCTTTGTCCTAAAGTAGTCTAAGATCTTTGTCTGCAAAAGAACTACATGAGGACCACAAAGACCAAGTACAAGGACTTATTCCATCATTCTCCCCTAAGTCTTGTTAAATGCGTCTTGTGGGAAAGTTGGACCATCCGGTCTGGAGGCGAAGCTCAAGGAACTTGATCCTCCCAAGGGCTTGGTGAAGCGTGTCCATAAGTGGTCCTTAGTGTTGATGTAACGCCCTTGATGCTTCCTTCGTCCAAGCAATCCGGATGAAATGGTACCTCGCTGGATGTGCTTGCTCTCGTTAAATGGCAGGGTTCTTTGCGAGGGCAGGCGGACTTCTTTGTCACCACGAGTTCCACCGCTTGATGTCTTTGCCGAGGAGATCACCAAGCAATCGAGCAAGCCAAAGTGCCTGAGTCGAAGCGGTGGAAGCCGCTATGTACTCGGCCTCGCCATTGGAGGCCAGAGCCACTTGTTTGTTTAACCGATTGCCACCTAACGAGGCACTTGCCGAGAAGAAGAAATCCCGCTTCGTGCTCTTGCTAGTGTCGATGTCGCCGCCGTGGTAATTACATTTGTCATTTATGGCGAGAAGCGGTGTGCCTCTCGGGGCACCTCGGGTAGTAGAGGCCGTGGTCGAGAGTCCCATAACATAGCGGATGATCCTCTTCATAGCTTTGTTGATGCTCGTCGTCGATCGCCGCATGAGCAAACTAACGTGGCCGACGGAGAAAGCCAAATCCGGCCGTGTGTGGGCGAGGTAGCGGAGGCTCCCCACAAGACGCAGCGTCTTGCGTGGCGTCCGCCTCTTCCGTCGTGTCATCGCGGCTCGGCTTGATCGCTCCTCCATCCGGAGTGAGTCTTTGGGTTGCGTCGGTGAGCCCGGCCGACTCAACGACACGCTTCGGCGTGGCGATGCTGTCAAGTGTGATTCGGAATCGATCTGGTGCACCTCGATCCCGGTAGAAGGAGAGAGGCCCTGGTCACTCATTTGGAAGGTGGCCTTCATCTCTTCCTTGAATCTTGCCACCTCCACATCCTTGGTGCGGTGATCACCAAATCATCGGCGAGACACCCACCGGCGAGCGTTTCCACCATTGCCCCGCCGGTAGATGGCCGCCTCGTCGCGGGCTTTGCTCAAGCCCATCCTTTTGAGTGTGGAATCAACTTGGCATTCCGCCCTCGATACTGCCGCAAGCCATAGAGGGCCTTGCGCGGCGCGACACTACCCTCCTTGCCGGAATCTCAAAGCCCGTGGTGGTCTGCGTAGACCTCCTCCTTCAAATCGCCGTTAAGAAGCGCCGATTTAACGTCCATGTGATGAACATGCCGGCCTTCTGGGCGGCCGGTAAAGGAGAAGTCGCCGCAGTTCCATCCGGTGCCGCGAAGCGAAGCATCGTCGAAGTCGATCCCTCTGCTTGCCGCGAAACCGCGTGCCACCAGCGAGCCTTGTGCTTGACAATGGCGCCGGCTTCATCCTCTTTAAGCGAACACCCACTTAAGAGTGATCGCGCGGTGACCACGAGGAGATCGGCAAGCTCCAGTCGCGGTTCTTCTCAACCGCATCCATCTCCGACCGCATCGCGGCACGCCATGCCGCGTGTCTCGCGACCTCCGCGAGCGAGCGAGGCTCGCCATCGTCACCGCAAGATGCTGCGCACCTCCGGATCGCGAGGCACGGTCCGACGCCTACCGGTCGCCGAAAGGTTCCCCATCGTGCGATCTGTAACGGCTCGCCGTCGTGGTACTGCGTCGATCGCGCCTCATCGTGGGAGGCGGGGTGGCGAACTCCACCGGTAGTGGTTGACACTAGGCGGTGTCGGAGTGGGCGTGCGGGAGGAGGCCATTAGTCTTTGGAGTCGTGGAGTTCTTGCATTTGTGGTGGTGTTGGCGAAGAACTTGCCGCACCGTTGTGGTGGAGAGCATAATGCCGAGTCGGTGGAAGTTCGGGGGGCTGGGTAGGCATGCTTGGTGAAGAGGAGCCGCCTACTCCTCGGCCTCCTTGAAGTGGGCGTACTCAACGGTGAAGTCGTTATGCGTCGGTCGAGCCATCGTCCATCGCCTTGTCCCATGCCCATCCTCGCCGCCGTCGAACACTACGTCGCTGCCGTGCGCACACGCCGTGTCCTGGATCAAGAATGCGGTAGGCCTTGAGCCCTCGCGTGGCCGAAAACACCCGACAGGTGCTACGTGCCGAGCTTGCCGATGTGGCTAAGCTCTTTGGCGAATCTTGAGGCGTAGAAGACCCGTGGGTGAGAGATCGCAGGCTGCGCCCATGCCAAGCCTCGTCTGGCGCCTGCCATTGAGAGCCTTGGTGGGCGGCGGTTGAGGATGTAGGCAGTAGTCACCACCGCCTCTCCCGAAGGCAGTGGGCATCCCTCTCGCTGAGAGGAGGGCCGAGCCATCCCACAACCGTCTGTTTGCGCCGCTCGGCAGCCGCCGTTCTGCTGCTTGCGGTCATGTCTGGTAGCGGAGTAGTGGCGCAATGCCCTCATCCGCCTTGATCTGACGCGAACTTCATTGCAAAGTGAATTCGCCGCCGTTGTCGGTCTTGTGACCTGTGCTGCTTCTTGGCCGCATTCCGCTCCGCGGCGGCTGCGCCGCGCTGATGGCATCCGACCTCTCCCTTGTTGCGAGAACGATCACCCACATGTAGCGGGAGAGGTCGTCGACGAGCGGCGAAAATAAGCGTCGTCCTCTGGTGTGGTTTGGTGTCACCGGGCCACACAAATCCCGTCTGCAAACTCGAGCCGCTCCTTGGCTCGGAAGCTCGGCTTCTTTGAGAAAGGGAGCCGCCTCTGCTTTGTCGGCCTGTGACGCGTCATGAAGCGCTCCACGTGGTCAAGGCACGGAGGCCGTGCACCATCTCGTTGGCCTTGAGCCTCTTGAGGCCTCAAAGTGAAAGGTGCGGCGCTCATGCCATCTGCCACGCCTCGTCGTCCCGACGAGCAACAAAGCGAAGGTTGTGCCACTGCGTTGAGGGCGTATAGTCGATTGATGCCTCTGGTTACCTTGGCAAGAAAGCGGCGATGGTGATCCCAAATCCTCATGACTCGCTCTTGATCGCCACGCAGCGAAGCCGTTCTCATCCGGTTGTCCCAAGGCGATGATAGAGTTCATTAACGCGGATGTAGTAGACTCGGTGGCGACTGTGCTCTCCGGACTTCGGCGGTGAAGAGGACGAGCCGACGCCCTTGATCTCCACGCCGGGCGTCCCCAAACAGCGGAGCCTCGGGCGTTGGAGTCAAGCTCGGTGAAGAACCCGTCGGCCGGTCATGTGATGGGTAGCGCCCGTGTCGAGTACCACCGTCAATCTTGTCGCCTTTGGGCTGCCGCCAAGAAAGGCGTGTCTCTCGGCTCATCAAGGTGGAGGAGATTTCTTTGCGGCCGATGCGGCTGGAGATAACTTCGATGCTTGCGTGTGCGAGGGCGAGCCGCTCCTCTTCCTCCACTGTGCGGCGTGGGCACAGCCCGCGTCGTGGTCGGCGACACTCCTTGGCCCAATGGCCAAGCTTGCCTGATTCTTGGCGAGTCGTCTCGTCTTAAACCACGGTTGCGGTGGCGCCGCCACAAGCGCCTCCGTGGCGTCACCTCGGCACGTCCTCGCTGACGACTGGGCAGCGTCCGCGGCGCCTTGCGCGGCTTAGCGGCGCTGCGGCCGCTGTCGTGGAAGAGGACTCCCTTCTTCCGACACCTGGCGAGCCTCCCATCGTTCCCGAGTGAGATCTGACTTCCGCCGATGGTGATAGGCCCCGAGAGGCGTGGTTCATCGGCTGTCGGCGACCTTGAGGCGACCTATCGCCTCTTCGATCGACATCGTGGAGAGATCCAGCGAAGACTTCGATCGGCGGCGATCTGCTTGTACTTCTCGGGATGCAATGGAAAAGCTTACGGGCGGCTCTCTCCTCGTCGTAGGTGTCGTCGCCGAATCGCACCATCTTCTGCGGCGAGTGTTGAGGCGGAGAGCAAAGTCATCAACGTCCTCGCTTTGGCTTGAAGGCGAGTTCTCCAGCTCCTGCGAAGTGCTGCGAAGCGGTCTTGCGGCGCGATCGGCTGCCGTCGTCGCGCGGCGATGGCATCGAGCCTCCTTGGCGATTCGCTTATTGAAGCGAAGCGCATCTCGGCGAGCTGCGGCTATGAGGGCATCGGCGCCGTCGATCCTCGTAATGTCGGCGTCGCCATCCGAATCGCTTCCCGCATGTGCCGCGCTGGGCCGTACGCATCACCGCGACCGCTCGGCGTAGTTGGTCTTGGTGAGGTAGGCCATCCATTCTTGGGACCGGCGTCCCGACAATGGCACGGATCCGTGGTGACCATCGTCTTGGTCCGGGAGGAGAGCGCGCTTTGTAAAAGGCCGCGATCTCCGTTGACCTAATCGCCGCCGGAGGCGCCGTTAAGCGGCGTCCACGCTGTCTGGCTGCCACCGCGCTCATGGGGTGCTCGGCGCCTTCTTCGCGCCCGCTTCGCCTTGCCTCCCTCGCCGGCTTGAGCCCCGTCGGTGCCGCCGTCGGCGGCGAAACTTGGAGCTCTTGCCGCCGCGAGCCTCGAAGCTCTGCTGCCGCCGCGCGCTGTATTTGCATCCGCCGCTTCTTTATTGCTTCATACGCCCTTCTTCTTTGCCGATTCGCCGCCTTGACCTTACGCCGCTTGCCGCCGTCTGCGATCTCTGCTGCTTTGCTTTCGCTCATGATCTCTGCCGCAACAACCTCGACCTCTCTGCGGTGCAGCGAGGCGCAGCGAAGGCCGAGATCATCGCCGGACATGGCGCGCTAGTGAAATTTCTTGCTAGGGAAGAAATTTGCCTCGAGCAAGCCGCCGCTTATGCATTCGAGAGATGAAGGGGGCGAGAGCAGTTTGTTATTCTTCTTTGCTAGCCGAGAGCAAGGGGCGTGGGAAGGAGATGAGCAAGAGATGTTTAGGCTCTGAGAAAGAACGGCTCGATACCACTTGTTAGTAGCTGAATTCTTACTCTCATTGAGAGGATGACAATAGGAGTTAGGGCAATTTTTCTTGTTTATTTCTCACACAATGCCATGCCAACTTTGAGGGGTTGGGGTTACATATTATAGTGGCAGGCGACCAAGCATATGCTAAGATGCTAGTCTAAGATCTTTGTCCTAAAGTAGTCTAAGACCTAAAGTAGTCTAAGATCTTTGTCTGCAAAAGTAGTCTAAGATCTGTCCTAAAGTAGTCTAAGATCTTTGTCTGCAAAAGAACTACATGAGGGACCACAAAGACCAAGTACAAGGACTTATTCCATCGAGAGCGAGTCTCTTGACAAATCATCGAGACAAAGCTGAGCCATGGTTCTGATGAAGAATTATGAAGTAACAGTGTATGAATGTACTCAAAATCAGCCCTTACTCCCATGACAAAACGATATGTAAGAAACTTTTCAATGAATTTGTGTGCGGGACACCCATCCATTTGTGCCTTTGAGGTACCATAGAGAGCAATGGTCCCATTATACTTTCAAAGGCGAAATTATACTCATCTATGGACATATCATTACGCTCAATTGAATGAATTCTTTGCATGAGAGTATGAAGAAGAGCACCACTATCTGAACATATCATTGCTGCAAATAGGACCACATTGCCTTGGCTTTCTTAAAGGAGAAAGACTCATAATCATAGATTGCTTAACACTATTGACAATGGCGACCATCACTTTTCCATCATTGATTTCCCAAGTTACGAGTTCGATAGCATTACTACCATCAATCTTAAGTGCGGGAGGATCACTAGTCAAGTGAAAAGCTAAACCATAACCCCGCAATCACGATCTCCACGAAAATGCCCATTCCCAATAATTTTGACCATCAAGAGTGATATTGATAGCAATTGCATTGAGATGTGACATCTTGAACCGTAGGAAAAATAATATCGAGGGTTCACAGAGAGAACCGAAAACTTCAGCAATGGAAGAAGCACTACTCGGCGGAAGAAGACGGCGCGAGGAGGGCTCGGAGACGAGCAGGCGCGGAAGTGACGGCACAGCAAGGTGAGACGTCACCGGCGGCGCGAGCAGACGGCGTGAAGGAAGCGGCAGCGCGCTCGGCGAGCGTCATCGGTGGCGCGAGCGGTGGCGCGGAGAAGCGGCAGATGAAGATCGAAGCAAGCGCCACGGCACACGCTGAAAGCGACCATCATCTGCGCAGATGACAAAGTGCACGCGAATGAAGACCGGCGAAGATGACGAGGATGAAGACCGCCAGCGGCGGAAGACGCAGCGAAGACCGTGAAGAGTGAGGACCGCAAGGCAGCGGATAAAGACGACGCCACGAGCAAAGCGGCGGGCACAGGCGGCATAACACGGGCGACGCAGCGTGATGGCGGCAATGAAAAATATGCCTGAGAGGCGACTTTTGATTGGATCGAAGGTTGATTAGGGATTAGATTAACCTAATCCTAACCTAATGCTGCTTTCGATACCATGTTACTAACCTTGGGGATTGAGCGAATGATCCTCAATAGGTTGACATGAATATATATAGCCATAGTATGGGCCCTAGATGTTATGGGCCTTAACAATCTCATCATGCATTGCGGACATCTAGTTGCTGCGATCACTAGAAACAATTGCTTCACTGTAAGTTGAAGGTTCTGCATTACCTTCAATATCCTCTGCACAACTCAGAGCATAACCAACAAAATTGCATTCTTCAATGAACCGAGAAGGCTGAACAATGTTTCTCCTTGGTCTATCAACTGCAATGGACATTGTGGAAGCGCACAACTAGAGAAGAATGCTCAGTAACTGGTGAGTCAATAGCAGAAGGTAAAATTTCAGTAATTTGTTCATCTGGACCAACAGTAATATGTTCATCTTGATCATTCACATCATCAATATCTGGTGTATTATGGGCATCAACCAAATGGTCCACCTGCACACTTATTTTATCTTGTCCCTCATCAGAAGCATTTGATGATAAAACCTCATGTGACATAGCAGATTCATTGAATACAACATTTCTACTAATCAAAACCTTTTCTGTTTTAGGATTCCATAACTTATAGCCTTTAACACCAGAAGCATAGCCAAGAAATATACACTTAACTGCTCTAGGCTCCAGTTTTCCATTATCTACATGCGCATACGCAGTACAATCGAAAACTCTCAATTGTGAATAATCAGCAGGTGACCCAGACCATACCTCAGTTGGAGTTTTCTTACCAATGGCTGTAGAGGGTGAACGATTAATCAAATAGCATGCTGTGGAGGCAGCCTCAGCCCAAAAACACTTGCCCAAACCTGAATTGGACAGCATGCAACGAGACCATACCTCATTTGTTTTGCTCGTCGCTTTTCTAACAGTAGCATGCAGTGCTAAAAAATGTGGCGGTGTTCCTTCATTGGCATCTATTCTCTGGGAAGAGCTAGTATGCTCTCCGCACAAGACAAGTGCGAAGTTTTGAAGCAGCTAACTGGCGATTGAGGGCTTGATTTGTGCTCAGCTGGATGATTTTAAGATCTATACCATTCTCTCTAGAAGAGTACATAAATGCTGCTTCTATTCACTCACGTACCATATTTTCCAAGTTAGGGTCTCCTTGGGTGATCAATACTCTCAGTGTCAGTGATGCCCGTTTGGTTCATGGCCAGCTTTGCAATGACATGTGGGCCATGGACTCATGGAGTTAAGAAAGTGTAAGGTTAAGCATGGGCAAGTTAGACATCAAACTAAAGTACTAAACACCCCCAATGTTTCTTTTTGTGCTGTCAAGATCAGTCAGGCACATAATTGTGAAATTAGATTCAAGGGAAAAAGGCATTAATGTTTTCCATAAATTTAATGGTTTAATTTGATTGTCTGAGACTGTAGGCATCGAACCAAGGGCACCTAACATGATCCATGCCGCCATTGTTCTTGAGTATCCCAGTCAATCTGAAATAGCTATTGTTGCCCTTCAGAAATGACTATTTAGCTTGATTAACTTTGTAGTTGTCTTGTCAGTGATTTGGCTGTTGTTAGAAATCCGTTTTGCTACAATGCAATGCTCTGAGTATATTTAATCATCTAGCTTTGAGCCTTGTGGTCCATCATCTAGTTTCGAGCCTGGTGGTCAATATTCTGCCATCTTGCTTCTAGTCTTCTAATCTCTACCATATGTTTGTACTTTGTAGTCCACAAATGGTTCTATTAAACTCGATAAACTACCACTATTGTCTTATCAGTTGATATAAATATCAGTACATAATATTATGGACAACTAATCTACTTGCATGCAGGACTGGGATCGTCAAAATCCAACTCAAATTGTGACAGAGATGTGTGGTTTTGTTATCATCCTTTCTGGGACATTTCTTCTTCACAAGACAAAAGATATGGTTGATGGTATGATTTCACACCCTTCTTTTAATTGTGCACAGATTCTGTTGGTAAATTCTCACTCTGACATCATAGGTCTCCCACCAACTCTACCTATCCGAATTCCTAAACATGCGGATGAAGATGGCTATGCGGCTGAAGGAATTCCTCTCAGATCTGCTGCTGAAGGCATCCCTCTGAGGTCACCAAGGGCAATAGAATCATTTTGACCAACGTGATATGCTCGGTGATCTTTGCGACCATGCTCAGTCATTCTTTCATTGGATACCCTTTTTAGATACACTCTAGGTCTTAAAAAGGTAAAAGCTCGGGTCCCCTTGTAACTTTTGAAACTTCGGTACAGAGTATTGAGGATAATTATTATACATCTCAAGATGCCCAGAATGGGCTAGAATCACAAGTTTTTGGATGTAAATCATGGTAACTGATACAGGCAATTCTCTGGAACTGTTGTATTCTTTCAACAGAGCATTTAGAAAATAGGAAAGGAACATGAAGAAGGTACACTTTTTGGCAAGAAACTTTCACTTCAGGATGTTGAATGAATCTGTATACATTAGTTTCTCAGAGAGTCAGAGATACTACTGCTATTGCCCCAATGTTCTTTGCTTGTGTGATTATGGTAGGTTCGGTTTGCCTCGTTGCACTTGCGGAAGCAATACTTTCTTCCATATCCAAAGCCATGAATACCGAAAGGTGGATTCTTTTCAGCTTTTGCTCATATTAGCGCACTCTTCTTGTCTCGCCTCGTCTCACCATCCCGACAGCCCAACCATCTCACACGCTCTTGCAAACGTACCATCAATGCCCGAGAAAGAAGAATGCAAGGTGCTCATTGAGCAAGCCAGTAAGGACGTTCCTGATCCACACCAAGATGATGACTGCGATGACGTGGACGACGACGTACGATAGCTCGAGCTTTATCCTGGTCGTCAACCTCATCCTCAGCGGCCCGGCCCGGCCCGGCCCGGCTTAACGTCCTCCCCACCGCCATCATCCTCGCCTTCGCCATCTTCGTTAATCACCCCCGGTCCTCACCTACGACGGCAAGTGCGCCCGCCTCAACCGCGTCACTGTCCATTTATTTTTGTTTGGTTTCCATCGTGTCAAGTGAATTTGATCAGACGCCACATCCCTTTTCCCATGAAATGATCATTGGTATATATGTCTTGAACGGGCGATCGATACACCTTCAGATCCGACACGACGCCGGCGATGGACCCCGCCGCGGCGGCCACGGAGATGACGAGGCAGCCGAGGCATGCACATCCACCGGGGAATCTTCTTCTGCACCACGTACATCTCCACCGGGAGGTATACGGTGAGCGGCCAGAACCCGAGCGTGCCCAGGAACCCCCACCACGTCGTTGAAGAAGGACAACAGCATGGACACCACAGTCGTGGCGACGACGAACGCCGTCCGCCACGTCTCCCGGAACATGTTCAGCTTGTACGACGCGAGCGGGACCTCAAACTCCCCGGTGATGTACGGCGACTCTGGCCACTTCGGCGCGGCCCACTTCTCGACGAAGGCGTAGAGGGGCTGGCAGTACACCTGGTAGGCGCCGACGAGGTGGACGACATGCAGTGGCGGTGTTGGCGACGTCGAGGAGCCAGAAGGGCTCGTAGAAGTTGAAGCCCGTGAGGAGGTTCCCCGGGGCGCCGTCGCCGAAGGCCGCGTAGCCCATGCAGCTGCAGAGCATGTAGAAGAGCGTGGTGACCACGACGCTGACGACGGTGGCCCGCTTCATGACCGTGGCCTCTGACGGCGGCGGCGCCCGGATGGTGTCCTGGATCTCGATGAGGATGAGGGAGTAGGAGTAGGCGAAGGCGATGTCGCCGAACGCCTGCAGGCTGCGCCACGCCTTGTCCATCGGGGTCACCACGCCGATGCTGATGCCGGTGAGGCTGCCCTGTACACCTTTGTTGGCTGCATGCATTCAACATCACGCATGCATGGTTGGTCAGTGCACCGTGTGTGTGATGGATTGATCATTCGTCAGTGCGTCCGCGCGCGCGCGGTACCGTTGACTTGGACGATGCCGAGGCCGAGCCCGATGGAGGAGTACACGTAGGTGAATGACATGACGGCGCAAGCATGGAGAGCCAGGAGATTTGATCGAAGTCGGGGATCTGCGAGAAGAAGTGTTACGATCGGCCTTGGATCCTTCGAGCATTCCAGCGAAATAAGTACTGCGATTCAGGAGAGAAAGAACTGGGAGGAAGAGGAGAAGAGAAGAATTGGGGAGCAAGAAAGCAATCTCATTCATCATGCCTCTCGCCAGACTGTCGACCGGTATTTATTGTCCAGTTCTCAGCGACACTTTATCACGTTACATGGGCCGAGCCCAACTCCAACCACACGACCTAACGGTAGTATATGCCTCTATACACTTGGGTGTGACATCCCCCCCTTAGCGACGGTTGGTCTCCACGCCGGTGCTGTCGGAAAGCGTCGATGGAACTCCTCAGCTGGTTCCCAGGTGTCAAGATGCGTGGAGAGGCCTTGCCATTGAATCAGCTCACGAGCAGATGTGGTTCTGCCGCTGACGAATACTCATACCCAGGGTATCCCACAGCAAAGTATACATCTATTTCAAGATCGTTTTTCTCTCAGTCATACGGATATGGCGGCAAGGTTGGCAGCGATGCTGAATGATGGAGAGGGTATTATCAAAGCCTTCGCCCCCCACAGATGGGATTATCACTGAATATTTGCGGGAACTCCAAATGATCCGTTTTGAGCCCAGTTTTAGGCCCCGAGGGGCCACAAAGGACTGTCGGCCCCATTCAGGCCCACCAGGGGCGGCCCGACCCGGCCTCAAGTCGGGCTCCCAGAGGCTCGGCCTCGCCAGCGGTTGGGCGCCCTGCAGTTCCGACTGGCCTCGAGTCAGTGCCCGGCCGGCTCAGACCTAGACCGGGTCAAGCGCCTCGCGAGTTCAGACCTAGACTGGGCCCACGCCTCCATGAGCTCGACCGGGCCTCGGTAGGGGCCAGACGAGCTTCAACTTCGCGACCTCCGCCACGTCGTCAGCCAACGACAAGCCGGTCACCAGCCCCACGGACATGACGGTCGTGCTAGGACGGGTGGCTCCTTCCTAAGACAGCTCGGGGGCCGCCAGAGTCAAGCACCCGTCCCTTCGCGCCGCCACAGCCTGACAGGTGCACCGAAGGAAGGAGGCAGGTGCGCACCTTTCCAACGGAGCGCAGTCTGTTGTGTCTACTAACCCAGCATGGGATACACAGGAACCTGTCAATCATCAAGACCGAAGACCGGGACTCCCGGGTGTAGTATACCCCTACCTCTTTTCTCTAAATTCCCGTGTAACCTACTCCCTCCATCTATATAAGGGGAGGCAGGAGCCCTAAGGGAAGGGGAGATCGATTCGGTTCAAGCCTTTCAACCTGAAAAACACCTTCCACCTCCGACTAGTCCAACCCATAGACAAACACTCCCGAGTCCCCTCACTCGGACGAGCGCTCAGGGCCTGTCCTGAGTCCTCACTTGTAATCCCGAGCAGGCCACTGCACCCTGGGTAATACAAGCCACCGCAAATTGGACGTAGGGACATTCAGCCCGAACCAGTATACATCTTGGACTCCCGTAGTCTGACCATTCAGGGAGAGGGAGCGCGCGACCCCTATACTTACAAATTTACTTGCCGGTTATACGAAACACCGACAGCCGCGTAGCATCTTCTCGTTTCAGCACCGCTGCAGGAACCAATGTGAAAGAAGACTCAGAGACAACAAAAGCAAAGTCATTAGTAACTTGCACACTCGGAGGAATATGTTTCTTCAGTTGTGAGACGTGGATCACCGGATGAATCTTGCTTTCCGGTGGAAGTTCCAGTTTGTATGCTACCGTGCCAACACGTTGAAGAATCTTGTATGGTTCGAAAAACTTGAAGGCCAACTTCTGATTATGTCGAGCAGACACCGATGTCTGAATGTAGGGCTGAAGCTTAAGATACACCAAGTCTCCCACCTCAAACGATCATTCGGAGTGATGTTTGTCAGCTTGAAACTTCATCCATTGTTGCGCACGAAGAAGTTGCTGCTGGAGAAGCTTCATCAACAATTCTCGTTCCTTCAGCCAGCTTGCCAGGTTAGGTACGGTGCATGCATCCATATCCGAGATACCAAAATGACAAGGTGGGTGTCCATACAGAACCTCAAATGGCGTACGTCCCAAAGCAGAATGATAATTGGTATTGTACCAGAATTCCGCCAATGGCAACCATTTTGCCCACTGAGTTGGCTTAGAATGTACTGAACAGCGTAGGTAAGCCTCCAAGCATTGATTGAGATGCTCTGTCTGACTGTCGGATTGAGGATGGTAAGAGGAGCTCATATGCAACAATGTGTCTGTAAGCTTAAAGAGTTCTTGCCACAATTGACTGGTGAAGATGTGGTCCCGATCAGAAATCAGCACTTGGGGCATACCATGTAGTTTATACACGTGAGTAAGATATGCTTGGGACACTTGAAATACTGTAAATGGGTGAGCTAATGGTATAAAATGCCCGTATTTAATGAATTTATCAATAACCACCAAAATGGTATTATACTTGCTGGATACCAGGAGACCTTTGATAAAGTCCAAACTCACAACTGCCCAGGCCTGAGAAGGAACTGGTAAGGGCTGTAATAAGCTAGGCAACTTAACATGCTCAGGTTTGGCTTGCTGACACACGGCGCATTCTTGAACAAAAGTAGTGACACTCCGTTTCAAACCGGGCCAAGCAAAGAGGTTTTTGATGCGCTGATACGTAGCCTGAATCCCAGAGTGACCTCCAAGGCCACTACTATGTAAGGCTTGCATGACATGGTTTTGGGCTAATTTGTTGTTACTAATCCACACGCGTCCTTTATACTTGATGATGCCATTTTGCAACTTGAAGTCTTTATGCGCTGCCCCGGATAAGCTTAGTTCAGTGAGGAGTTGCTTAGCCTGAGAGTCATCCTGGTAATTAGCAACCACATTTTCCATCCATGCTGGTGTGCTACAAGAAATAGCAGCCAAATAAGGATCGGCCTGGCGGCAAGATAACGCATCCGCTGCGGCATTTGAAATGCCTTTCTTATAGTGGATGACATAGTCGAGGCCCAGTAGTTTGACAAATGCTTTGTGTTGAATTCCGGTATGCAGGCATTGTTCAGCTAGATGCATAAGGCTTTTCTGGTCTATCCGGATCACAAACTGAGAGTGCTGCAAATACGAGCGCCATTTCTCTACTGCTAAAATGATGGCTAGACACTCCTTCTTATACGTGGACAGTTCCTGATTCTTCCGATCCAATCCTTTACTCAGATATGCCACCGGGTGATTAGCCTGCATAAGCACCGCACCCACCCATCCCATACTGGCAGGCATCTGTTTCGATGACAAAAGGTTTGGAGAAGTCTGGAAGAGCTAAAACCGGAGCCTAAATGAGCGTTGTCTTCAATGTAGTGAATACCTGCTGAGCACCGGGGTGCCAATTGAAGGAGACGCCCTTTTTTAACAAATCTGTTAGTGGTTTACTGATAAGGCCATAATGTTTAATAAACTTGCGGTAGTAACCTGTAAGGACCAAAAATCCACGTAATTCTTTCAAAGTCTGGGGAATTGGCCATGTCTGCACAGATTGAACCTTGGCACTATCCATGGACACCCCGTGAGGTCCAATTACATGACCAAGATATTCCAACTGTCGTTGGGCAAAGGAGCATTTGGAACATTTCACAAAAAGCCCATGCTGCTGTAACAATTGGAAGACTATGCGAAGCATATTGACATGCTCCTCCAGCTTGGCATGATATAGGAGAATATCATCCATGAAAACCAAAATGCCTTTCCGGAGATAAGGTTCAAATATCTGATTCATGAGACTCTGAAATGTGGCCGGAGCATTCGTAAGCCCAAACGGCATTACTAAGAATTCATACAGCCCTTGGTGTGTTCGAAATGCCGTTTTATACTCATCGCCAGGAGCTATGCGGATTTGATGGTACCCAGAATGAAGATCTAGCTTGGTAAACCAGGTGGCTCCGGCCAATTCATCCAAGAGCTCGTCAACAATCGGAAGGGGGTGTTTGTTCTTAACTGTGATAGAGTTCAATTGCTGATAATCCACACAGAAGCGCCATGTTCCATCCTTCTTCTTGACTAAGAGGACAGGAGAGGCAAAAGGGCTAGTACTGTGGCGAATAATACCTAACCGAAGCATTTTACATATCTGTTGCTCTATTTCGTCTTTCTGTTGAGGAGAATACCGATATGGTCTCAAGCTAATCGGTTGGGCGCCCGGTAGAACTGGAATCTGGTGATCATGTGAACGTTGCGGAGGCAAGCCCTGAGGTTCCTAGAACAAATGAGTAAATTCGGCGACTCTCTGCTGAACTGAAATGGGCACCTCCTCTATTGCCAGATCAGCTACAGTACAGACATCTTCCCCATCCAGTATCTGGTGCACCGCCACGCAATGAGAGAGAGCGCGACGTCGTAGGAGCCCTCTCAGCTTATGAACACAAATCTGTGGGCAGTGATCAGTGGTATCTCGTACCCCATGGAGTGTAATTTGACGCCCATAATAGCTGAACTGGAGAACCTTGCGTTGCCAGTCCACCCACATCGAACTATGGTCCTCCAACCAATCCGACCCTAAAATAATATCATAGCTCCCCAATGGAATGACTTTGACATCATGAATGAATGTATGCCCTTGAATAAACCATTCCAACTGTGGTACCTCTTGAGTGCAACTAAGAGAACCCCCATCAGCAACCACATAGCGAATTGCCTCAATGTGCCGGACTGGAAGTTGCAAGTGATGAACTAGTGGTTCATTAATAAATGACCCAGAGCTCCAGAATCAACCAGAATAAGCACCTCTTTTGTACCAATTCTGCCCAGCAATCGCAGTGTGCTCCACTTCTTGAGTGTAGGTTCAGTTGGGGCTGTAACTTCCATCAATGTTCCACTTGGTTCAGTATCCAACAGAGCACTAGCTTCCTCACTGTCTGCATCCAATTGCAGGGCTTCCAAGACTTCCTCAATAACATGCAGGGAAACTTTGTCAGGGCAAGTATGGCCAAACTTACTCCACTTTTCGCCACAAGTAAAGCAGAGTCCGTTGGCTTTGCGATAAGCTTTAAGATGAGCTAGTTTTGCGTCAGCCTGGTTGCCTTCGCTCTTAGGAACTTCTTCCAGTTTCTTCAATTCTTCCGGTTTGCCCCCTATGCGCGGCCTTTCTTCTGAAATGTTAGGCTTGCCCTGACTCTTTGGAAACTCTCGAGTCTCATTCCGTCCAAAATAGTGTTTCGGACCCATCCCTTGTTCTTCTTCCTACAACAAGGCCAAGGCACTAGCAATATCTACGTCGGGTGGACGATGAAGCCAAATAGCAGATCTAATATTGGTTTGCAACCCTTCCAAATATTCATGAACAAAAAATGTTTCTTCTAGTGTAGGATTATATAACCACAGATTATGATGCAACTGTTCAAATTTGTCAGTATATTCAGTGACTGAGGTTGTTTGTTTCAATGATCGTAACTGACGACAACGATAATACTGATATTTGTCGCGAGTGAACTTAGCATTGACAAGAAGGCAAAGTTCTCCCCAATCCTCCACTCTACCCCGAGCCTCAATTTTCTGAAGCCAGAGAGCCGCTGAACCTTGAAAATGCAAGGCAGTAAAACGAGTTTTCAAATACTCCGGCACTCCGAAGATATCAAAATACGTTTCACATCTCTCTTGCCACAGCCTTGGGTTGTCCCCCTCAAATTTAGGAAATTCCATTTTATGTAGTGGATTATGACCAGTGCGAGCACGATGCTCAACCCTTCCCTCATCACCCCCTGGAACGAAAAAATTCTGGGATGTAGACGTACCCTTGACCGGGGTAGGCTGCGGAATCCCAAGGATCCCACTAGCGTTTCCCTGGTGGTGCAATTCTTCGCGGCGGCCATTAGGCCCGAGAGCAGGGTCACTGATTGCCGACGATGTCGACCTTGTGATCACTTGCGCTGTCTCTCCTGGGGGACGTTGCTGATTCAGCCCCATGGAAAGACCCCTTGCTCCTGGTGCTATAGCTTTCGCCTCCAACGTCTCCATACGATCTTGGAGCCGCCCTTGATTTTCCTTGATTTCGTCTAGTGCTCCTTGGAAGGACTTGAACTGGTCACAGAGCTCCTTCAACATCATCGCCGTCGCCTCCCCTTGAGTTTCCATGGTCGCAAGTGTCTGCGAGATCCTCTCCTCAAACTGGTTCAACTTATTCTTCGGCACCAGAGTGGGCAGCGGTGGCTCTGATACCAATTTTGTTACGATCCCTTGGATCCTTCGAGCATTCCAGCAAAATAAGTACTGGGATTCAGGAGAGAAAGAACTGGGAGGAAGAGGAGAAGAGAAGAATTGGGGAGCAAGAAAGCAATCTCATTCATCATGCCTCTCGCCAGACTGTCGACCGGTATTTATCGTCCAGTTCTCAACGACACTTTCTCACGTTACATGGGCCGAGCCCAACTCCAACCACACGACCTAACGGTAGTATACGCCTCTATACACTTGGGCGTGACAAGAAGATCTCAGCCACGCCGAAGATGATCATGTAGGGCGTGCTGGATATGTTGCACGGGTGGCTGTGCCCCTAGTGGTGGAAGCAATTAGCCCTCTTGATCGCCAGCATGCTGATGGAGGCGGCAATGGTGTACCCGATCGATCATCACCCCGACGATGTTGGCGTATGCAGGAACCCGTACATCTGGACCTTGATGCCGCCTGTTCCATCGACCGGCGAAATTGCAAGGAATAGAGTAATAAGCATCGAAGTTGAGAGACCCGATCACCGCCGTGATGATGTGCACGCTCGCGCCGTCCACATCGTCCTTGGGCGCGCGCGCACCGCCGCACGTACCCACCCCGCACGTTAGCAACCAACAACACGCTCACGCCTGCACACGCATCCTCATGACACGGCAGCACCGCACGAACTTACCGGTGCGCTTGGGGCGCCCGTCGTCGTCGTAGCACTTGGACCCCGCGGTTTGGCTCTGGCCGAGCTCGGCGGCGGACAGGCCGCCGGCGGGTAGTAAGTAGTACCTGCCCACAAGGCCACAACGCTCTCCCCCATCTCGACCTCTAGCTTTGCGTCGCTAGCTGCTGCCAAAAGAGATCGATCGAGTACGCGTGCAGGTAATTAAGAGAGAGACGATCGACCGGAGAGACCACAACACATGTACTTCACAGTTGTACGTAGCCTGCGTGCGACTATCACTAGAGTTGTTCATTGCTGTAGCGATCTGCAGAGATCGATCGAGTAGATATTCGGCAAGCGCGAGGTGGTGGTTGCCTCAGTACGGGAGGCCGGGTGCGGGTGTAATCGACGGGGAGGTCTTTTACTTGTGCTAAATTCAATATTCATCGTTTATTCTTTCCATCTAATAAGATCAGATTAGTTATATATAGTATTTATTTATATTTTCTTCAATAGTAGAGTTATAGATATACTTTCAACAAATTATATTTAGATTTAATTTATAATATCCATTATACACTATGTATCGTAGAAATTCTCAAAACATGCATCAAGTGGGCATCCGATCGAGCTGTGGGCATTGAGGGGCAGCTGCATGCTGCCAGCCCGGTGGGGAGGGGGGCTAGAAAACTTAAGGCTCTACTGGAACGCAACAATTCAAAATATGCTTTCGAGGACTCAACAACAGCAAAACTATTTCTGTAATGCGGCATTGGCTTGCAAAAATCTAACGGAAATGATGATACCATTAGGACGTCTCATTTCGCGTTAGTTCATCGGCCGTCTTCATTCACCGTCCGTTCTAATCCACATGTCACCAATCGATCGATGCCACATATACACATCCGCACTTGACGGGTGACTCAAAAAACTCCACGCATTCCCCACTTAGTGAAACGAACAGAGATGCCAACAGGGTGGGTCATGGGGGAGGTGAGTGAAGAGAAGAGTGTTTCCCGACGACATCTCGCCTTCGGCAAGCTCGGATGTGAGGGCGACGACGTGATATAATGATTCAGGTGAGTACCCACATCGCACATTCGTAGTGGTGGTAGGGAACGCTAGGAGATTTGGGTTAAATTTCGTATTTAGGGTTCGAAAACCTAGCGGATTGTTGCAGCAAATACAGTGTTCTATAGAAGTTGATACGGTGTGGTAGGGATTGCAGTGGATGGTTCTATTAGGCCTTTGCTCGTTCATCTGTGTATGTCGAGTATGGTCTATGGTTCTAGTCAAAAGTTCGTTCAGTAGAGGGTGGTGGTGTGTGGGTGGTTGAGGGGATTCGGCAAGGTGAGGTTATTAGGCGAGTTCATCTTCACCATGTGTTTGCTTTTTTGAAGGTCTTGTTATATTTTGTTGCAGTGATTTCAAGTTCTTATTGTATGTAGTACATTGAAATGTTGCAGATATCTCCGGGATTTTGTTTGCAATGTTCTTTTCATTCTTGCACGGTGAGTTTTGTTTCAGTATATTGACACATGTGTTATTGCAGTCATAGGATATTTTTTCGATATGAGTGATGAAGGTAGTAAATCATTCTTTAAGCATCGATTCAGTGCCAAAAGGTTACATAAAGTTGTGAGTGATCTTACCCAAGGGCAGTAGGGAATTATTGTCAGTAATGGATTTGAAGGGTTGTTATCAATTGCAAAGTTCAAACTACCAAGTAATTTAGTGGAGTAGATAATGGGTAATATGAGCCCTGTGCTTTGTGAGTTTCGATATCATGGCAAGGTGATTGTTTTCACCAAATGAATGGCACAGAAAGTTCTTGAGATACCCTCGGGGAAAACCTCTGAAATTTTCATAGAAGATGACATTCTTAAGAGGTATTACCTTAAATACGATCAAAATACCCAAAATTTTGATGAAATTTGCTAAAACTTCCGAAAATATTGTAGCTATTTGATTTTTTTTCAATTTTTATCCTGCTGGGATTTCTCGGCTGAGATTTCCAAAATTTCACTAGGATTTTTGTTGGGGATTGGATAATTTTCATAAAAACTATTATACCCTAGCAGCCAGTTTCGGCCAAACATACATGCCATTGGATGGTGTCCCCAAGGAGTACCCTTAGATAGTCCGGTCAGTGGGTCCACTCCGACCATGCCTAAGCTCGTTCCCGAGTATGTGACATAAATCCCCGAGCATGCTTGCTCGGGAGTGCGCTGCGGTCGGTCATAGTTGAGGGAAAATCTCGAGCATGATCAAAAGCTCGTGCTCGGCCTATAATGATGGCGTGGCGATAATTACGCTACGCTTTAAGATCATTACGCCATGATTTGAGTCCATCATGTCCACGATGCGACATGGCGAGAATCAAGGATACAGTTACAACCCTGGTTAATGCAGTAATGACGTAATATTCGGCTGTAGTTATTTTGATCATCTATAAAAACCTCACCGATAGATCGGCATAAGGACATGCGACATCAAGTGGCATAGCACACAAGTCTTTCTGTAAGAATTCAAGCAATAGCAAGATCACTGGACGTAGGGTTGTTATCTCCATCAAGAGAGGCCTGAACCAGTATAAAAATTTCTTGCCCATTGTCTTTTTGAGCATTGCATCTTGATAGTATTCTTCGGACGCAAACCCTTCATAGGAAAGGGGCCTTGGTTGATCTCTCAATCAACAAATAAGCTCGGTGAGGACCTGTTTTCTAAACATCGACAATTTTGAACTTTGATCTAGATGACCCCCATACCTTTATAGACTTGTGTCAACTTCAAATCCCATGGTGCAGCTGAGGTCATGTGCTTACTATCCTAAGGCCCTGTTTGTTTGGGCTTTTTCACTGGCTTAAAAGCCAAAAAGCTAAAGCCTAAACAAACAAGTAGCTTTTTATCTGGTCTTTTTAAAAGCCATAAGTCTCCATATAACTAAAAACCAAAAGCCACTAGAGAGAGGCTTTTTTGGCTTATTGATGGTTAGTTTTAGACTAATAATATTAAAGTTAGATAAAATTACCCACCTCTATTACGTACAAAAGCCATTAGCTTTTAAACTGCTTAAGCCAAAAAACTAGCTTTAAACTATAAACTAAAAAACTTAAACCTAAACAAACAGGATCTAAGTATGGTATTGGTGCATTCCCTTTGCTTTTGGCAAATAGCCTCTTCCCATGTACGTGCAAGGAACCGTACCAGGAGATTCATAATCTCAATTTGATGATTTCAACTCGTCTCAACTCCGTTCCACAACTCAATAAGCCTACTGGCAACAAGCCTCCGCTACGCTCTGGTAGAAGTTGGCATTCTCTCTTGAATTTGGATTATAAATTAACAGGCACAACGGTCTACTCCTCTCTCTTCTCTTCGGTGAGCCGAGTGACAGTGGGTAGACTGTGGGCGGCCTGATGCAGCTGAAGGGGAAAGGGTAGGCTACTCTAGCATAAATTCAAAATTTTCTGCCACGTAACCAAAGAATCACTGCAAGTTATAGATCACGGAATTACCACTAGGCGCGTATATTCGTAGTGGAAATAGAGTCGATGTAGCGTATTAGTGTGGTTGTAATCATACTAGCCTCACGCCTCTTCCAATAGCTACTCGTGACCATCACAGGTTGCAAATCGTCCTCATCATCGTCACAGGTTGCGGATCGTTCTAGCACTGAAGTTTCGTAGCAACGCCTCCAAGATATCCACATGTACGAGGCAAGGATGCCACGCACCGAAGTGCTAGCACCTGCTGTGCGATTTTGGGTGAAGTTGGTGTACCGACTAGGGTTTCGGGAACTCTAAATTCTTGTGGCGACTCTTAACCGTAAAGCCACCACCCTCTTTCTTTATATAGACGCCCCATAATGGGTCTCTACATTTAGGGGTGGGCAAATAAACCGGAAACCGAAAACCGAAACCGTTAAAACCGGAACCGAAGCCGAAAAAACCGAAACCGAATTATTCGGTTGTTGATTCAGTTAGTTGTATGAAATAACCGAACTTTTTCCGGTTAATTCGGTTTTAACCCTCAGTTAACCGAACTAACCGAACTTTGGTAAAGAGACCCACCAAATCGGAGACATATTGAAAACTCCTCGTCTGTTTGCCATCGCCATAGACAGTCAGAGGCTCCTTCCTCAATGTTTGAAACCATAATTGCATAAGGAGCATTTCAGTATGAAACAAATAACTGGGTTGTCCTTAAATTAAGGTGTCAAAAGACAAGGCTACAAATGGTGGCTACCTGAGCAACAAAGTTGCTGACGACATGGCCATCATCAATGCCAAGTTCGGTTAATTCGGTTAAAACCGAAACCGAAACCGAACTATCGGTTAACCGAATTGTCGGTTACCGAAATTTTCAAACACAATTCGGTTTCAATTTTGAAATAACTGAATTTTCAAATAAACCGAAAACCGAAACCGATTTTTTCGGTTAAACCGAATGCCCAGGCCTGTCTACATTACAGGCCAATTAGGAACTCGACGCCCATCAAAATTCGGATCACCATCCAAGTTAAGTCCCAACACTTTAAATGTGCGACCCTATAGATTCACATATAATTGGACATGGTCCGAGTACTCTTACTCAGCAATTAATAGGCTGTGGTCCCTAGCAGGACATGCCAACTCCCAAGTATATGTAAAGATCACATCGGATGAACCTTAAAAATACTTAGTTATGTGCATTTCCCTTTGCCTCATGAAATTGGTCAAACTCAATGTGAGTATGTGACATCCTTGTTTAGTTAGCTCGATCACTCTTTCTCAATTATGTGACTCGAAATTTCTAACTACGGTTTAACTCTTTAACCGCGAGTAGTATGGCCATGCATTTTCAGAATCTAACCACATGAGAGGTCTAGAGATATCTCTCCTGTTGTATAGAGGGGCAAATCTTATCTTCATCGACCATGCCTCGCAGCATGCTTCATGATAAATCCAAAAGCCACCTTTATAGCTACCTAGTTACGGAGTAGCGTTTGGTAACTCCTAAGTAAGTCATTACACATCTTGAGTGCATGTGTCAACATAAGTCTAAGGATATAGCATACACATTGTATATGAAATCAACTGATGACAAGTAAGATTACAATACTCTCATAGTGTCTTAAGGTGGGTCGAACCAACTTCATATTCTTTAATATATGTCCATATTATTGGTTTGATCTCCATATCCATTACTCGTAAAATATGGTCATCAACCAATACATATGCTAATCCATCATATGTGTCCTCATATATTTATCAATTAGGGGTCATTTTAAAATAATAATCACAATATCATATATAAAGTTTCACAAATAAATCACATACTTGCTAATAAATAATAATGACATTATTCAAGAAATAAGATAATAAATCATGAACGTAAGGAAATATAATAATCTCTATTATTGCCTCTAGGGCATATCTCCAACAGAAGCCGCGACACAGCCAGTGATCAGACAGAGTCACGCTGAAGCCAAGAATGGGGCGGGCGGATAGAGGCGGTGCAACTGGAGTCGAGGGCTACGCGTACTGCGTACAGATATGCAAAGGAGGTGGCTCACTGGAGGAGCGCGAATGGTAACAGAGGAGGTAGCTCACTAGTGGCGCTCGTAGATGGTGGCGACGAAGCGCCTACCAGAGTCTCGCCAGAGAGATGAGAGAAGAGAGAGAGAGAGAGAGGAGGGAGAGATGGAGAAGAAAGGGCACAAGGGGCATTTATTCGCCAGAAGTTCATGAAAGATGGGACAAATAATCAATTACCACAAACTTAGTCCCATATAATGAATAGCACATGCAATATGAGGCATATGATCAATTTTTTCATTTACGTTTTGCATTCTGCACTTTTGTAACTGTTGGCTAACTAAATTTCAGAGTTACATGTCACTTCTTCTTCTTTTTTCGGATGTAAATGGATTGTACATCACTCTATTGTGCTGAGAATGCTGAATGAAATGACATCCACACCAAATCAAGTTTTGTCATACTGTTTTAGTTACCATCACAAACTATTTACCGTCCGACAAATGTAGCGATTACACAGACATACAGTACCAGGTTACTGATATTTCAGCTCCATTGCTGGTGCCATTAAGTCATCAACGATGAGGGCAGACTGGCTGACAGAGCATGTACTAGAGCTTGCCTATATCAGCACATCAAGCGATTTAATACAACATATTCAATTGTTCATCCAAACAGACGTGAAAAAGAGAGATACAGTTGGCAATGCATCAGGACATACAAGCCGATGGTGATTAATATCATTCAATGAAGTGACATGGAGATTCAGCAGCCTAGTTTTTCTCCGGCAGGTTGGGGTGGCTGGGCTGCACACGGAAATTGATTGGTATCTGGGCTGCAAAGTCCCTATATGGATGGTACCCAAGCTCAAGATCCCTCATGCTCTCGCTCAGCGCAGCTGCAACAATTTGCTGGTGCTGGACGAGAAAAAAGAAAAACAGTGGCTTAGGTAAGCTTTCAACTAACAAAATTACTTTTGTAACTACCAGCACAGATATATCTTGTACTGAAAACCTTTGCATAACATTGTAAACCATAAAGCCTAATTTATGTGATCGCATCAATTTATATAGGACCCCTGGTTATATAGGCTCGGTGGTGATATACTGATAGTATATGGCAAAGAAAAAAATCACTGCTGGAAATGAGTAATGACAATCAGGAAACAATAGGTATTGAAACCTTCTTGAGGATTAGTCCATTATGCTTTCGAGGCACAAGGACGTGTTGATGAAGACTTATTTTGAGGAGATTGTGATATTTAGGATACAGAAGTGAATTTGTTTCAAGGTGGAGATTGCTAAAGTATGATATGAATTCATTTTGGTTTTATTTCCTACTCCAATTCAGAGTTCTACTCATATACAGAGTCATTTATGTTCCACTATAAATATGTACCCATAGTCTATAGAATAGAGTAAAGGCAAAAAGGTAAGCAAGACGAGAGGAGAAAAGATATCCTCGTTGTAAACATCTTTTCATATAGTGATATTTAACTTTATGTGTCCGTGGTTTTTCCTGAAAGGGATTTCCACATTAAATCTCTATCACCCATTCCATTGATCATATAATTTTGCTGTGCATTTTGTAACAAGTGGTATCAGAGCTTAGAGATCAAGATTCAAGCCGCTACCCTAGGAAGGAGACTCTCAGGGATGGAACCTATAGGGTATTTAGGCGACTCTCAAGCGGCTATCACATGGCATCTATGGCACGACACCCAATGAGTGGCATCAAAGGGTGACACTCATGGATGGTTAGTGGCATGGCGTCATCAAGACAATCATGGGTGGCTATCCTGCGCAGCATTTGTCCAACATCGGCGACGAACAGCCGATTTGTGCCTCTGCCTATATTATCGAATCCGGGGTTAAGAAAGCGTATCACCTCAACTTTGTTCCATGGTTCGACTCCATACTGATCGTTAACCCATGCTCTACCCCGGTGACTGTTCCTGTGACAATTTCACCAACACTATCGCCCACACCATTCGGCGCCATGCCTAGGCACTATTCTACATCATCTCCATCGACAATCTTCTGTCAAAGTTGATCGTCGCATTGCTTCTGTTGGAGGTGGATTCCATTGCAATTCAGACCGTTTTGCCTATTATTGGTGACATCAATGCACGATTAATCATTAGTGAATTCTTCGACGATCTGTCATCTACTATGGGTTACTGCAGCAAGATCCGCTCATATAGTCTAAGGTGGAGTTGCGGGCATTCAACACAATGAGTTAATTTGGGCTATGCTTGACTGAGGAGACTTTGAGAAAAACACAAAACACAAAACACAAATAATGCCAGTTGAGGAGACAATTGAATTTGGTGTTCAATCACCGTTCAGATATGTTGCAATTTTGGATCGCTTGTACGGCCATTATAAAGACTTTGGCAATACTAATTCTCAAGAATTTAATGACACCCTGATGGTAGCTAGCATTATACTCTCTGGAGTTTTATTGTTTAAAAGAACGTTTTGCTCCAATATCAGTTTGAGATGAAGAACTAAAGTGTTGTCCAATTGCCATAACTCAATATGAGAGGTTTACTATAATTTATACTCTATTGACGGCATGTGAATTCTTTTCATCTTAGCAGTTTTACAGGAACAGTTTCAACCAAATCATGGAATTTAATTATCATTGAAGTCAGTAGTTTGACATAAGTGATGACTATACATGCATGTTGCTCTTTCAATGAGCATTATATGCCAAATTTTGTGTTCCAAGTGAAGCATATAAAATATACATGATATAAGTTCTTCCCTATCTATCAAGTGCCATAGGTAATGTTTTGTCTTACAAGAAGCGTTTGGACAAGACTATTCCAATATTTATTGTTGAGATTAGTCCTTTAGACTTTTGACGCACAAGATGTTCATGATGATTTGTTTTGAAGAGATTTGCATTATATTTTGGCTACAAGAAGAATTCATCTCAAGATGGAGATTGTTGAGTTTGAGTGTGATACGAATTCGTTTCCTACTCTATCTTAAATCTACTTCTACATGAAATCTGTTATGTACCACGATAAATATGTTTCTGTAGTCTATAGAAAGAGCAAGAACTTCATTGTAAATATCTCCTCGTATAGTGATATAGCCATTGTGCGTCCGTGTCTCCCGTTTCCTTTCATCCTATACTTTTATTGTGTGTTTGTAACATTTTGGTTCGTTAATCAGGTGGTATTACAATATGATTGCTAACCTTCTTCAATCTTCATCGATGGAAGGATATTTATGTGCTCTCAACTAATTTATTTAGGAAATTTCCATGTGTTCTAAAACATAGAATTTACTCCCTCTGAATAGTGTTCATGCAAATATTGATGAAAACATTCATATGATCATTCTAGTAAAAACTTCAAAAATTAAATAGGCATTACAGTGTAGCGGTAAACTACAGTAAATTAGACAGGCTGCCGAGCTCTAGACCGCATGGGGCATCAAACATAACAAGTGAAAATGGATACAACTTATTCAAGTAGAAGTTCAACAAGTGAAAAGCCATTCTTCAAGGGTCACTTACAAGTTTAAAAGTGAGCAACTTGTTCTCATCTTCCAGCATCTTACCCTGCAGTCAACAAAGGAATCAGTGCATGAGGACAAGTATAAAAGAGCGGTCCCATGATCAACAGAATGCATGGCCCATAATCATCTATTCAGAACTAGGTCATACATTTCTCACCAGCCTTTCCAAGTGGTCCATCTGCACCAACAAAACAAAGCAACATCAGAAACCTAAACATTTCAAGAGGAGATAACACTACGAGACCAAAAAATTGAGCAAACATATTGCCAGTTTTTTGTTCAGGTTTGTAATCCCATCGTCAAGTGCCTTCTCAATCCTGATCAGCTCTTTAGTTTGCAGCGAATTCAGATCTTCTCCTTTCAAGTGCCTGTACCATCACAACGGGTGACCACAATCTCTGTAGACAGCCATACTGAACTTCAAAGGAAAAAAAAACAATCTATTCTGGGCTGAGGCATTTACCTGAGCTCGATCTGCATGCTATCGTTCTCTTTCTTGATTCTATCAATCTCCGCACTAAGGCTCTGAAATGTTTCATGTGCTCATCAGTGATAAATCATTTTGCTCAATTGATTCTATAAGACTTGAAAAAGTGTGGTATTCTAGCTCTAAAAAGGTATGTTCATTTGGTTTGGAGAGCTACCATGTGCTTCTCATCCCACAGTACCTTCCCAGAGTTGGTCTGGTACTTCTCCAAGATTCTTGATAGCCTATGTCCCACCAAAATGATACACAAATACAGGTTGCTAAACGTGTCAGTTCAGCAGAAACCGAGCAATTTAAGATACCGAAGTTCATATCGAATTTAGGAAAAGAGAAGTAAGACTTATTGAACCACCATTAGAAACAGACTTTAAACGGAATAAAACACAATCAAGGCAAAAACTTTTAAGACCTACACAATTTCGTTCATGGTAAGTTGGCATGATATGAATATCAGCAGTAGTGGTAAAAATCCCATCTTTTACACCCCCCTCCAATCCAAACACCAACAAACAGCTAAAAATTTTCTTTTTCTTTCGAAATTTCACCTCAAAGCTAAAACAACTCACAGCCATCACCAAATTAACCAAGACTAGACAAGAAGAGAGAGGAAGGAGAAGGTACGGCACGCACGAGGTCTTGGGGGAGCAGTAGTCGTAGAGCTTGCCGCCGCTGGAGAAGATGATGACGCCGACCTCGGCGTCGTACAGAACGCTGATCTCCCGCGCCTTCTTGAGGATTTCGTTCCGGCGCTTGGAGAAGGTCACCTGGCGGTTGGTGGAGTTCTCGATCCTTTTGATCTTGATCTTCCCGCGCCACATTACTCCTCCTCCCTCCTCCAGCTAGCAACGCGCAAGAAGGGGCTATCTCGCTTCTCCTTGCGTTCTTGAGGAGGCTGGAGCCGCTTGGTTGGTGTCGGTGTGGTGTGCTTGGGAGAGGCGGTGGTGGTGTGGGGAGGAGTAAGGAGAACGCCATGGGAGGAAGCGGAATGGTGACGAGGGTGCTTTTGGGTTTAGTTCAGACTTCAGAGGGGACAAGCCGGAAACGGCAAGTGCTCTGTTTGGTTTGCTTCGCGATATCCGATTTGATTTTATCGCTAAAGGCGTCCGATCCCAGCAATTTTTCTCGGTGTAATTTTTTTTTTCATTTGTGCAATATGCAATATTTATTTTGCATGCACGTTTCTACTCTTATCAAGTATTTTTGTTACACGTGATGATTATAAATGTTGCACATGTGGAAAAAAAATATTACAACGATCCGGATCGATATTTCTACTGTTATAAAAAAAATATATACGTATAGGAAAAAGCATAGAAAAAAGTGTTGCAGACGTCCCATGTTTCTAGCTTGCAAGAACTTTTTTTTTTGTCTTGTCTAGGCTGCCGGTACTCCTACTTTGTCGGTGGTACACCTTTAAATTATGAAAATAAGGGTGTGTTTGGTTGATGGGATGAGGTTAAACGGGATAGGATGGTCTTGTACCATTTGGTTCCATTGTTTTTGGGTGAATGAAATGGTTCAACATCTATATGAAATATTCCTCAAATTTGTATCACACCATTTAGGACGGGATGATTCCATTCAAGCAACCAAACATATAGATGATATTTTTCTTGAATTATCTTATAAGCATATCACTTGATACAAACAATCAAATGCACCCTAAGGTAACTCTATGACCAAGGATGAGGTGGCACCTTAGGGTTGCCCTCATGCATTGTACGGTTCAACAATGAAACAAAAAGGCTTGCCTTTCTGGCTTGAGGCCTGGTTCCAAGTAACCGTGGCTCATGGTACTTCACAAAATCATATTATCGGTATTAGTTATTTATCAGATATGATAATTTTTTGCGATCTTTTTTGATAGTGTATTGGGATTAAACGGTAAAATTCATCATTTAAAATTAATAGAAATAATCTTAATCCTTCTTCGATATTCTCTTATACTTTCAGGTTAAAAACACAAAACTAAGTCCAGTCCAAACTATTTTTCTTAATCATAAAATCTCTCTCTCACTCATTCCATCTAGTCATCCCTTCTGCTGGTGACTCCCCTAGAATCCTTGACCTGGTAGCACTACCCTCCACCCAGCTGACCGATGGCTGCTACTAGCCACCACCTCCCTTCCGACCTTCGCCGAGCCTGTGGGCCACCACTGTCGCATCTCATCCCTTCTCTCTATGCAATCTCGCCGCCACCATCCCTCTATCCAGCACAACAACCGAAGCCACCTTTTCTATCTGCAATCTCGCCGCTGTCATCTCCCCTTCTTTCTCTTTCTACTGTCAATCTGCCACCTAGCCTGCTAATCGTAGCCTAGTCTTTCCCCTCTACAATTGCACCACCGTCTTCTCCCTTTGCAAACTATCGTCGCCTTCTCCCTCTTATATTTTTTAAACATATATATACTCGTCGTATCACTAGATTCTTATTTTTGGGAAATTGTGTACCATTGTATAACTGTACCGATAGGGGTGAGCTAGCCCAAAGTCTTCGATTGGGCCAACTAGTTCTGGCCCAATTTCTATTTTTTCAAGAGATTTTAGTGTTCTCAGGCTAGACTTTTCATGATAGGCCTCGAGCCATGGCTTGGTTGGCTCGAGGCCTGGCTTCACCATTGTTTACTGGTATCACGTATCAGTGATACACAACCAAGCAATAAAAAAGGATAACTGGCCATATGTCCAATGGCTCGAAGGGAAGCTGTGGTGGTTGTGGTCGTCGCCCACCGTAACGCATGGTAGGACACTTGCACCGCTTGGGGGGGGGCGAGGGGTGAGTGTCGCCTAGGGATCTTTGACTCCAAAAGGTACCGCCATAGGATCTAGTCATCGAGAGGCTAGATTCCCTACACGACGGATGAAGTCTGGGGAAGGGTAGAAAAGGGCCCTCGGCGGACACAGCCATTGGATCAAGTTGTGAGAGGGATGTGGAAGACGTCCTTGATGGCCCCACAAATGGGAAGGCCATCGGGAAAGACGTGGCAATCGGAGGACACAGGATCACTGCTTCTTTTGTTTGCTTCGGGAGAGCGAGAAAGAGGAGAAAGAGATGGAGTGGCGAGTGGTGAAGGCTAGCTATGACCTACGGTTGCACTATTGGAGGTTAGTTGTGGTGGTGCGATGGTGGATGCTAGGTACGGTGCACCGTTGGAGGCTTGTTGTGGTGGTGCAGTGGTGGAGACCACTAGATTGGATCTGGAAGGATAGGTGAAAAAGGAGGGGTTGTATTTCTATCAAGTTGTGGCCCTATCTTGGTACCCATTTGAATTCTACACACTGCAATAAATTATAAATAGCAATGAGCCTTGTGATCTCACCGTAGGACCTACTAGGATTGCTTGCGCGGCGTTATTCGCCGCGTGCGTCGTTTTTTCATCTGCGTACCAAAAATATATGTTTAGCTTAGATTAAAGGCTGATGTTTAACTTGGGACTATCGGTTTATTTTTGGGTGTAATCAAGACTTTGGGATAATTGAGAAGCTCAAGCATTAATTGGTGTACGATTGTGTGTGAGCTTATCTAAATGATATGGAGGAAAAACGTCGATGAGTGTGGAACGGAAATCATATGGAATGGCAATTGTATGTCTTGGAGGTATCTTCAGCAAATTCTTCATTGTGTCATATGCAGTGAAACCAATAACCACAGAGGGTACCACCTACAAAATTACCCATATTTCGAAGTGCCATCCTGTAAAAAACACAATCAGTATACATCTTGACTACAAACCCGATCTGAAGATGAAATACACTAATCGTGAGTAGAATTGAAGCTAGAAGACCGACATCGACAAGTAGTCAAAACCAGATAGTTCAAGGTAAGTGCGTTTCAATTTAATGCAAAGATTTAGGGACGATGAAGATTTGGGTAAGTTTAAGAACAAAAATAACCATTTGTCAATGAGACAACAAGTAGCAAATGCAAAATCTGAAACTTTTCAAATGAGTATGTATCGAATACAAATTACTCACAAAACGGCCACATTTCAGATAAGGTTATAGAGCATTTGGCGAAATAATTCAATTGACAACTACAATCTGTAGGCAAAACAAGAACAAGAAAGTCATGCAAAGCGCAAATTGCTTAAGGGTGTTCCGTAAAATTGTGAAACCACTTTTGTCTTTTTCTTTCCATCATTTGATCTTTAAAATTTATGCCTCAGAATCGCAAGCACACACAAGATGAAACATCCGAGGTAAAGTTGTTGAGTTTCGTGCTCTAGCAACAAAAGAGAGAGCAAGTCTTCTTAAGACTTTCAAACTACCAAGGAGCTATTCGAGTGGGGTTGTTGTAAAACAATCGATAAAACATTCTTGAGTATATTGGAAACTAATAGATGCCTATAAATGTGCGGTTGAACCCAAAATGGAAAGTATTATTTGCAGAACCACTTTGATGTAATTGAGGCTCAAACCAAAGAAACAATTGTCTCCATCCCTATGTTTGTTTGATCACAATAAGTCCTCGGAATGTGCCCGTATTTGTGGGCCACAAAAGCGATCGATCATTGATGATCCCGAACCTACATAAGAGAAGCGAATAAGAGATGATAAATAGTTGAGAAACATAGTTATTAAGAAAACTAACAAGGATCTCTAAAAGGGAAGAAAATTAACAAGGATCTCTAAAAGGGAAGAAAATTAACAAGGATCGGTAAAAGGGACACACTATATGGAACAAATGAAGCACTGCACTTGTCTCCGACAACATCTAATGGGTAAGTTAGAGTCTGCAGAAATAAACCAATTGTGGCACCACAGGACAATTTCAATGTGACAATTTTTGTAATCCTCGGTACATGTGGCTTCAGTCCTTCATATATGTAGAATTTAAGACCAAAGATAAGGAAGTATTCGCATGAGCGTTGGACACGAATGCAAATAATCCAGATAGAGGCTCAACAATGTAACTACTACAAATGACAAATGTCTTGAAATTATCGAGGCACAAGGGCAAAATAGGAATATATACAACTCACAAAGAAACTTTCACTCACGAGAGATCTTTTTAGTGCTTGAATAAGCATCGAGATATATGAAGGGATATCTATACCTCTTGACGATAGAGAGCTCGTGCTCCACCTTCGAATAAACACCTCTAAAAACAGAGATTGGTTCTGCATAAAAGCGGAACACGAGAATAATATGATGGTTTCCTTAGAAATCAATAGAGAAATATCATAGCCTTGAAACATTAGTGCATTTAAAGTAGATATGTAAGTTGTGCTCTTTATGATGCTTTGAATTATCAACAGGGACATAAGCAGAGGCGTTGTACTATCTAGGAAATCCATAGCTTGACGGTAGTTCGAAAAGTCAGAATATAATAACAATATTGCTATATTCTTGTCAAGCTCGAAAAGTCGTAATATAATAACAATATTGCTATATTTTTCCGAGGTGGGTTAAACACGACGATCCGCTTTGCTCTCTCTTGCCTTGAAGGTTTGCTCTGCCGCGAAAGCTTTTGGACATATGCATCTGTCTAGCATTATATAGACAAATGGGTCGAAGGTTCAATATATATGCAAGCAAACTATTTCACGCAGATACTTTACATATAATGTATTCATTGTTTATGTTAAGAGAATCTATTAATGCTTGATTAGCGTAATGAAACCGACTTGAATACATACGAAGAGTAAATTTTAGAAACGATACATACAAAGGTACTATTTGAATAGCTAGCAAGACAACCTTGAGCTTCGTTATTTATCAGAAGACTATAGGTTAGCTGTTTTGGTTTAATATGCATCGCAGCAGGAAACAGTTATGTAATCTGAATAAGGAATCAATAGGTAAAAGACGTACTTGTATTCTATAGTTTGGAGCTTTTCTTGATGCAATAGCTTTAACCGTCAGTTTTGTATGAAAGGGTAGCAAAAAATGAAAGAACATCGTAGTTCTTAATAACGCGATAAGGCTACATAATCCATCTGCACAACAAAACAAAAAATACCAACTGATTATCCTATTCTTTAAGCCAATCTTATTAATATTGCTGCCATATAATAGTCGCTCCCAGATGATCCTAAAATGACCGCACCCATGATATGTCGATGGACAGTTAGGACCACTTTAGTGCTTCAATAATGTATAAACAATATCAAGCAACAAACCACAGGAATTGGGACCATACCACAGTACGAAAAAGACCGGTGTGGAAGTAGCAAGGGTTGATGAAAACCGCGCAGAAGCGCCCACACCGGAAGAGCTCATCGGTGTTCGGAGGAAGATGTTGTCGAGTCGATCATGACAACACAGTCCTAGTCGACCAGGCTCCATGCATAGAGCTTGTTCAGTGTCAGCCTGAACCTCCTGTTGATCCCTCCAAGGTTGTTATCGTAAGGATTCTTCAGGTTCTCCACCAACACCACCCTCACGCCATCATCCTCCCTCCTGCTCGCATTTGCCATCAAAAGCGTGTCATATTCCAATTCACATTAAGAGTCACGAAATACATCGCAAAGATTTAAACAAAAAGGTATTTGTTAACCATCTTGTTTGCATTGCATTTTTCTTTCAAACGATTTATCCATGATTGGGAGGCAAAAGCCATTGCTTCAAACCAATCATTTGGGATTTGACTCTCTCGGGAAGTCTGCAATCGCTCTTTTTTTTCAAAGAAAGGAAAGTTGACCACTCTAATTGGACATCAAACATTTCAGAAATTACTTCAACCAAAGCCACTACACAAATGGTAAAAGCTCCAAACTTCCGAAACTTGTGCACCCAAAGCAGCGTCTTTTCTTTGAGATTAATGTAACACACAAAGGTAGTGTAATCAGACAGGAAGATTACAAAAGCAAAATACTTGTAAACCCCATAAAGAGTAATTAAAAAAATAGAACTGGTCAGAACTCAGAAGGTTTCTATCTGCCCTGCCCTGCTCGCGAAATCATCGATTTGCCAAATACCCAAAAGATACCTCCTTGTCTTCAGCTTCACCCATCCCGCACACGCGAAGCAAACGAGTCCATATCGGCGCGAATCAACGAAATCCCGCTTGAATCGAGCGAATTAATTCTGTTGTGTAATAAAAGAGGCTAGAATAGGAGAGAAGAATAAGTAGTACAGAATAGGGAAGTAACTAATCTAAGTAGAAAATTTAAGAAGTGGAGAAGACGGTAGATAGAGAATCTGAGGAGGCTTTGTAGGCTTCTGATCTCCCAGTGAGGTCGATATGTGGAAGTACCGCTGGCACATGAGAGGAGCGGAGCGGGCACGCATAAGCTGGAGGACACCGGAGACGAATAGGATGGAGGACACCGGAGACGAATAGGACGGGTTCAAGGGCGAGGGCTAGCGCTGGAGGAACTACTGCGGCGGTGGGTGACGCCGGGATGAAGGCAAGTGGAGTGAGGAGAAGGAGAGTGGCCTCACTGGTCTACAAGCGGAGATGCTGGGCATCTTCTAGAGGGCTCCGGGAAGGAGCGAGGGCAAGCCACACGGCGCCTCGCGTCCTGAAACAAGCCAAACAAGCCGAGTCGAGCCGCAGACGTCTGTGAATCAACCGAGCCGAGCCATGCGAAAAACGGGGCGTGCACGCTCGATAGGCGGAACTCTTCAATCTTTAGGAAAGGTATTATTCGGGCCTATACATTGGAGATGCCCGAATAATTTGTTAGAAAAGTGTAGGTTTTATGTGATTTTCATGCGGAATCGATAATATAATATAAGACAAAATTTTAACTAGCTCTAGACACGTTTGGTATGCGGAAATCAAACCGAATTCAAGCAGAGATTCTTATGTGAAAATCCATGCGCAAGGAAAGGATATATACTATTGCACTGCGATACTCCTTTTACGTGCCCAAAAGTTTTTTTAAGGCTTGGCACTACAGTACAAAATAATAAAGTTTTTGTTTCCTAAAGAAAGTTTGTTGCTGTCTCTAATTTTTTTTTCCGATACCAAAAAGAATTCTGTTTATTTAGGTTTAGGCTTTTTGATTTATGTTTTTTAAAAAATATAGATAAAAAACTATCAATTTATTTAGACTTTAATTTTTTAGTTTTAAGTTAGTAAAAAGCCTAAACAAATATGACCTACGCTAAACCAGGCTTATACGCCAAAGTAGGAATAATTTAAGATTTTTTTGTAACAGAAAAAGATAACATAGAATATACCATTTCTGCGTTCTGTTTGACTAATCCTGTACGTGTTACCCGTCCGATGTCAGGCCGCGAACGTGGAACAACCCATGGGCCGAGGGCATCATCACCAAAGCCAGTGAGTGATCTACAGTGCACAGTCCACGCGCGCCCAACAAGGGCACTGGCCGAGTGGCCGGCCCCTCCGATTCCGAAACGAGGAAGGTGAGCGGTGGCGAGGCGACGAGCCAACGGCGACGAGGATAATCTACGGCGGGTAACCCACCCCCACCGCGCCCCGCGCCGCCCCGTCCCGCCGTTTAGCATTCCCATCCCGCGCGACAGCCCGCCGCGTCCTCCCCCGACCAAAACCGACGGCGTTCTCGCAATCTCGCTTCCTTGCACCTTCCAGAGACCCAGAATCCCACCTCCTCTGCTCTCCAACCCAGCCCTCGAAAACCCTAGCTCCCGCCCCTCGATCTAATGCTGTGACCTCCCAATTGCCTCCGCCGCCGTCGCCCCGCCCCTCTCGCTCCGCAGCAGGTGCCTGCCGCCCCGGCTGTGGGAGCGGCTGCGCGCAGGAGGCAGGTGTTCTCAGTGGAGCTCCGGCCCGGGGAGACCACTATCGTGTCGTGGAAGAAGCTGCTGAAGGAGACTGGCCACGCGGCCACCTCGCAGCCGCCGCCGCCGGCAGCGGTGGCGGCTGAGTCGGCGTTTGTTGCGCAACACCCGGGCGCGCCTGGTGCCGTAAGCAGTACTCTTGCTGCTGCTGTTGCCTGTTGGTTACCTGCTGTAATTTGTGCGCTGCTTATGTTCGCTTTGTGAGTAGATGCAAAGTTGCAACTAGAAAGATTCGCTGAAGCGTTAATGTTAGAACCGGAAGTGGAAAAGTGGCCCTTTTGAGCTTCTTATGGGAAACTAGCTTTGTTAGGGTGAGGGTACAAGGTATAAAAGCTATACGACGTTTTACCTCTCAAGAGGTGTGGTAACCTGTTCAGCGTAATCATGGTGCTGATAATGATAATGATACATTCTTAGCCAGTTTCAAAAAAAAAAAAACATTCTTAGTCTATAGCCAGTAGCTGATCTATGAGCACATGGTGGATGTGTTTATCCCTGGTTGGATAATGGTTTTCTCATTTCATATTTTGATATGGTATTGGTTGTAATGTCTGTTTCCGGTACCTTAGGATTAACCTTCTGTTCGAAACTAATGCCTTGCTCTTACTGACCGAAACCTCTTAAGGACACTGCTCTAGAAGCAAATTATGCCATAGTTCAGTGATATTCCGTCCTGTCTTTGTAATTCATGGTGGTTGTTTATGCCACAACCTTGTTATTCCCATAGGTGGTGCTCTTAATCAAACCTTTTGTTTTTGCATGTAGAGTGCATTGAATTGGTGTGTGCTGGACATTCGAGAAGTGCTTTATTTAACATTGAGTTTATCATATTATTTGAATCAGGAACACCCTGCAGAAAATGACCCAAAGGATCCGGCGCAGCCAAATCGGTTCAGTGCTGTTATTGAGAAAATCGAGCGCCTTTACATGGTAACAAATGCATGATATTATTGGACTTCATATTCATCATGCATTGAGTTTTGACTCTCTATTCAAATTGCCAGGGTAAACATAGTAGTGATGAAGAAGATCTTGATGATGAACCAGATGATGATCAATACAACACTGAAGATTCTTTTATTGATGATGCTGAATTGGTTAGTTTTTCAAAAATTTTGAGCATCATCTTGTACATAATGCATTGTCGGAACAACCGTATGGTTTTGTTACTTCTGAATCTTTCTGATCCCATCTGTGTGCGCTGTGCTAGTTAAATGTTTACCATGGGACTTGCTGTGTGTGTTGTAGTGTGATGATGCATACTGCATGAAATCATATGCTAAGATAAACTCTTGTTTTACTGTCAATGTCCACTCCATGTTTACTATCTATATGGACCCCATTTTTCTACTCTGTTCTGCCTGTTTGAACTCTGGGTTTGCTGCTAAGAGAAATTCTTTTTCCATAGTTTGATATGACATGTCCGCTTCAGCAGTACAAATAGTTGGTTCTTTGTTTACACATAATGTGACTTACATGTCTGGAAAAATTGCACTCAAATACTCGCAGCATATTAGATAACTATTTGTCTAATTACTTGCTCTAAATTTATGTGCAAATCATAGTGCCAGCTTATACATATAATAGCATGCCCAAAAGAATTTATCCTTGTGAGGTGACATGCATGCTCAAACACTTTTCTGCATTGCTAATTCGTTATATCCATTAATAATGAATTGTCATTGTTGATTGCTTATATGTTTTTTTGTCTTTGCAGGATGAGTATTTTGAAGTTGATAATTTGACGACAAAGCACAATGGGTATTTTGTTAACAAAGGGAAGTTGGAACAGATGTAAGGTTCCTCAAAACTCTGTAGCTTGGAGTCAATATCTTTTTTCTGCTAATGCTGGTAGAGCACATCCTGTCATGCCGTCCTAATGGACGTTTAATTTCTTTAATATGATATCTTGTTGGATGGCCTAGGGGGTTGCCTGCTTGATTACAAAAATCATCCACCCTTGAGCCTAGTATACCTTGTTGACCTTGCCCATTGTTTGATTTATCATAGAAACCATGGCCGTGGGAGCACTTGTGGCTAATCCTGGCTTTTGAGCTATTCACTATACAAATTTGTGCCGGTTGACATAAAAGCTACAGTATGCCACAATTGTGGCATGTAAGGACAAGCTTATAATAATCAAAGCTGCATATCAAACTAAAAGCAACACCTGATTGTGCATGTGTATTCATAACTTCATAGATGACAGCATGGATGATTTGTGCCAATTTAATCGAAGCAACATATCAAAATAACAGCAGCACATTTTTACTTATGCACATGCATTACATATATGGTAGCATGGATGATATACATCAATCTGACCATCTTTTGCAGTGACCCTGGCACATCAATAAATGTTGCCCGAAGAAAAGGAGAAGAAAAGACTCCTCAAGTGTCTATATTGGGAATAATCAGGGCGCCCCAAGTGATTATTTGAGCATCAGCAACATGCCTGGAAAATCCTCCTCAAGAGGTGCTGCACATGTAGGAAAGAAATCAGCCAGTAGCAACTTAGGTTCTTACGGTGAATATTACCATGAAGACAACAGAGTGGTAAAGAATAAAACTAGCGCCCCAGGAGGAGTCCCAAGAAGGAAATCTGCTGACGTTGCCATGGGTGTTGATACTGCAGCGCATACAAGGATATCTAGTAAGGATGTGTCATATTCTCCTTCGGAGCTAAAAGACTTAGAAAAGCATAAAGCTGAAGCACTCCAGCCTACTGATTTTGCTCAGAAGTCAAGAACCAGTGAAACATATGACTATGCTTATTCATCATACAAGGATAAGGATACTTCAATGCAACTTGGTTTGCAACAAAAAAGGGCTTATAGTGGGGAAAATCAAGATCTATCAAACAAAATACATCGCAAAGAGAAACATGGAATGAGTGATTTTTCTGGCATGGCTATGACTGATACTGTCTATTCTACACAAGCAATGGTAAGAATTCTATTCTGTTAGTCGTATCAGCACACATTTACACAAAAGATAACCATCAAACCACTCCCACGTACTAGATATAGTTGTAATTTTAGAGCTATGCATGCTAACTTATATTTTGTATTGATTATTTAGCACCCAATCACTGCTAGGGAGGGTTCAGGTACCAAACCTAAAGGCACGAGGCTTGAGCGAGCCATTCGGGATCTCCAAAAGATTGTTGATCAATGTGAGTATTACATAGCATACTGGAGTCTTTCTGTTTGACCATGGAGTAGTGCTGGAAGTAATTTCAGATACTTGAATTTCTCCTTGCAGACGGGCCGCCAGCTATCGATATTAATGAGGTAGAACCAAATGGTCAGGCAACAGTTAAAAGACGGTTGCCTCAAGAAGTAAAACAAAAGCTTGCCAAGGTTGCAAGGCTATCGGTATGTTGTAGTACAATCAAATTTATTTGTGATTCAAGTGCATCTGAAATTCCGAATCTTGTATTCCATGTGATTTCTTATGTGTACATGTTCTTGACGAGTGAATAGACATCATGCGAGTACATAATTTCTTCATCTTGCATCTTAGAAAATTCATGGTTATATGCCAAACATATATATGCACCTGTCTTTTGCACTTTTGTTACTCTGAAGTTATATTTAAAAGGGGGCCTTGGACTAGTGGCAATTCTTTAAAATACTTGTGATACTGCTATCGATTATTTCAATACAGATTTAGTGGGATATTAGTTCGTTGGTACTAATCACTAGTACTATTGGTTTATCAAACTTTACACTATCAGAACCCTTTTAACTGCCTATATTGATGAACTTTTACCCTGTGCCGCATGATTTTAAATGGTATAGCACCTGCCAGCTGTTTGTAATGCTGTCGATTTGTGCAGGTAAATCAGGGAAAATCCAAGAACATGAGTTGATTGATCGCCTCATGGGCATAGTTGGACACCTTGTGCAGCGTAGGACACTGAAGGTGAGTAATGGAAATAAACAAACATTTCCTTGGCACCTGACTTTTTGATAGAGTTGAACATTGATCAATTGCCTCTTTCTATTTGGCTGGTTGCTTTTGTATATTTCAAATTCGAGAAAAAGAAAAAGAAGGTTACTTTCTCTGTTCTAAAGTATATGTTATTTTGGACACTGACAGTGACATGATCTCCAATAAGTAACATCAACCATCAATTTTATAGTAATGTAATAGCAAAAAATCATGAGGTATTATATTCTGAAGGATTATGAAAGTGCATTTCATGACGAAACTAATGTTATCATTTTTCACATGATCAATTTAAATAGTTTTGTATGTATTAGTAATCAGAGTTAGAAAATTTTGATTTCACACAATCTAAAATGTCACGTGTTTTTGAACATAGGGGTATATGGCAACTAATTTTGGTAGTATGTTTCAATTTGGTATTTTTCATCAAATTAGATATAGTATAATTAGGATCAGAAAAACCTTTTCAAGCCCACCTGCACAAGTCCTTACTATATTTATCGTTAATGATTATTTGACCTTATGAAAATTTATGGTAATCAGAGAAAATGAACCATAATTTAGCTATTGAAACTTTCAAACACTATAACCAAGGTTATTAAGTCGGTAAGTCGAGTCGAGTCGCCAAGGGACCGACTTGTTGACTAGTCGACTAGTCCGTTGACTAGTCGTGGACTACTTGTCGACTTGTCAGCATACCACCCTTGGATGATAGCACATTAAATGGAGCATGAAATAAACAACACTTGAATAAATTCAGAGCATGTTACCTCATTGTTTGTATAGTTGATTGGAGCATGAAATAAACAACACTTGAATAAATTCAGAGCATGTTACCTCATTGTTTGTATAGTTGATTGAAATATGAAGAACCCAAGAGCTAGTTCCCACTCTAGTTGAAGAAGCACCATATCCTTGTAATGTACATGCAGATTTATATACATCAACACATACACATTAAATCACTATGGATTTAAGAAGCCATTTACTTAATTACTTGTATATTCGTCCTTGTAGCAGTAGCATGTTCATCCACATGCGGTCTTTTGTTCTCAACCTGAACTTTGTAAGATACATATTAGCAGCAACAAAAATTAAGTATAATAGAGCAAAAGTGAATCAAACAACATTCCATAACGAATTAACGACAATAGAGTTCCAAAAGGAAATTAAACAACATGATAGAAGTTCAAGTGGTTCCAAACAGATTAAACAACATGATAGAAGTTCAAGTGGCAAAAGCATAAAGTAAAAACCCATCGATCGTCACAATCATCGCACAAGATGACAAGAGTCACTTAAATGTCATCCAAGTCAAGGTCATCCAACTCCAAATGACCCTCATTTGAGTTTCCACCAACACCACCCTCATGAGGACTAGTCGGTGGAGATACACCAAAATCATCCTCTACTTCTGCATCATCAGCGAAGAACTCCTCTTCCTCTCCATCTTCACTTTCAGCTTCATCTTCACTGTTGTGAACCATGGCATCCCTTGCACGGCGGCGGGAATAAGTGATAGGGCCACCATGAGCTTTCCATGGAAGATTGCGACCTTGAAGAGCACTTGAAGCTCCAGCAGCATCATCAACATGAGCTCACACAAGATCATCTCCACTAAGACCGTGAACATTCTCATTGCTATCGTCAACCCATTCATTGTCCCACTGGAACTCTTCTAGAACCAATGGGTTACCATTGCTACCTTCCTCATGTAGCTTTTGAAGCCTAGCTGCCATTTTCCAGTTGTATTGAATGTACACTAAAGTATTAATCCTTTTGTGCTCCAACCGGTTTCTCTTTTTGGTATGGATCTGCATTGGCAAAAGGAAAATATTGTACCCTACTATAAAATAAAGACAACATGATACGAAGAATTGAATAGTAATAGTTACTTACAAAACTCAAAGGCAATCCAATTGCACTCACACCCAGAGGCCGAACGACAAAGACCAATGATATGCTTTACAAATGATTGCAGCTCATGGGCAAGGCCACCATATGCAGACCACCAGAGAACTAAAAAGAACATATGCATAGTAATACATGTTAGCACTGAGAGCTTTCAACTTTCAAGTATGAAGAATTGAAAAGACAGACAATATGTTAGAACTTATGAGGACTCTTTTTTTGCTGTTCTCTTAGTGCCATTGGAGCTGAAAAGACACGGCTGTCTTACCCATATACTGATCAGCTTGCCTACTAATCTTGTCTAGAAGATCATCATCGGTGACCATCTTCCATAGCACGTCATTGAACATTGACCTCAGCCTACCAACTTCTCTTTTATCTGTTTTCTGCAATTCATAAAACCTATTTGGATTCAACAATGCAACACCATATAACTTCTGCTCCATTTGGTCTTTCCACCACTTGTTGATGATTTAGTTCACCTTCTCTAGCAATTTCCCCTGTTCTCAAAAGCTATATTGATCTTCTTCCTAGCAGAATCCATGGCTGCAGCAAACATTGCTGCTCCATTTGGTCTTTCCACCTCTTGTCGATGATTTAGTTCACCTTCTCTAGTAATTTTCCCCTGTTCTCAAAAGCTGTATTGATCTTCTTCCTAGCAGAATCCATGGCTGCAGCAAACATTGCCGGTCTCTCATCATCGTCGACGACCCTCAACACAATGAGAAGAGGTTGTGATGCTCTAATGCAGTCTTGCACTGTATTCCAAAACTGAGTAGAAAGCATAATTTCTGCCACCTTTTTCCCAGCCTCTGTGCTTGCTAATTTGGACCTATTCCAATCGTCACTAACAAAGAGACACCTCAAAGCTTGCTTGTGCTTAAACAAACTCTGCAAAGTAAGGAATGACGTAGCAAATCGAGTTGCCGCTGGTGTCACAAGATCCCCTCCTGCCCTCCCTCTCATTGCATCGAGAAGCCTCCCATGCCGGTAAATAAATGTGGTGACCCGTCTCGCATTTGCAATGCACTTCTTGAACATTGGAATATTTCCAATGCCCTCCAGCATAAGGTTCAAACAGTGGGCAGTACAGGGGTCTAAATCAAGGTAGGAATCTTCTGCATTAGAATTTTGCTTGCTGCCTTGAAGTTAGCCCCATTATGTGTGACTATCTGAACAACATAACCCCTTCCAATTTCGTCAATTTTTTCCTCAAGCAACCTTGCTAACAACTGTGCATCGGCTGACACATTCGATGTATTAACAATATCCAAAAAGAAAGTGCCCTCAGGACTGTTCACAAGGAAATTTATCGTGTCTTCCTCACCTATTGGTCTAGCCATCAGACATGAGTGTGCAACCGTATTCAACCCAAGCCAACTCATGCTTCTCTCTCAACTTATTTGTCTTCTTACATTTCTCAAGCAATGGCAGCCTCAAGTCATGAAAAGTTGGCAACCTATACCCAGGGCCACTCAAGCATAACCTCCCGTGTCCTTGAGTTGGCAACATTGAATGGTATGCCACACTCGTAGAAAAAAAAAATCAGCAACATGCATGTCGGCTGTCTCCTTTTCTTCCTTGGTTCTTCTTGACAATTGAGTTTGAGAAAGCCCCCCTCTAGCATGCCAGTCATGAACAACATCTTCAGGTGGCTTCCGAAGCATAGAAGCAATTGATTTATAGGTCTTTGGCTCAGGCGCTGACTCTTTGTTATGCAGCAAAAGCGATAGCTTCCTTTCAAGTTTTGTCCCAGCAATTGGTTGTGAAGCTCGAGCTTGTGCTTCTGGTTGCCTCTCTTCATCTGCACCATCGAAATCACTTCCTCCTCTATTTTCAGCTTCTTCATCATCAAGCTCGATGGGTTTGTTCCTTGCATTCTTCTTCAAATAATCTTTCATCTCCTTCATGATAGCTATGGTTGTATTTTGGCATTTCTCCACTTCTCCAAACCTCTCCTGCGCTTTTCACTTGTCGCGCGGCTAGTTTCTCCAAGTCGGTGACTTGTCGATCCAAGTCGACCAGTCGAGAACAAGTCGCTTGACTTGCTCAACTAGTCGAGTCGGTGCATCTAGTTGAGCGCCACCAGCTGACTGGACGACTAGTCGACGACTTGATAACTACGACCACCATGAGGTCAATATAATATGTTGGCAAAAAAGAACAACTGAGCAACAAATCTACTTTTTTATGCATCTGTAGTAAAAAAAAAAAGAGATGTTGCTAGCAAGAATTTCTTTTTGTCCATTAGTTTGTAGTTTCTGTGGCGACCCGCACAATTAGCCTAGGGTAACGATAGTAACATCACCATTACTATGAGTTAATTACACAAATCTCAGCATACTAACTAATCAAAACATCGAGCGCACCGGATGTTTTATTACTTAGTATGCCGTGTTCAGAGTGTTGCAATAGAACAATAAATAGAGACTGAAATGGAAACTTTATTACATTCCATGCCACATAGGGCTACATGTCTAGTACATTAGTTATACATAGGATCCAAGTATAACAAAAATACAATACCAAAAGTACTAAGTATTCCATAGACTGAAGAAGTCAATACACGGTCTATCCAACACTCTACCCCTACCCCTTCTGATAGTTTCTAGCTTCCTCGTCACCCTGACCAGATGCTTGACCACCTTTGCTATTATCTAAGCAAAGGGGGATTTAGCAAGAGTGAGTACAAATGTACTCAACAAGCATTATTAGCAAATGCAATAGATGAGTTTCCTCTCAATTCCAGTCAATGTCCATCCAATGATCACCTCCCCTCAAAATCCAGTTTTACAGAAATTAGATTTTGGGTTTTCTTTAAGTGTTGTGTACTTTAATTAAGATTATGAAAATTACTACTAGTACTCGTACATGAGGTAGGCTTAGCTTCTATAGCCTCCAATCCAAGAGACAGACATGAATTCATGATTTGACTTTGCGCAGGTTTGTACCACTTTACTCATAGTGACCCTATCCTGTGAGACCCCAGAATGTTTATCACTATTTCGGTATTAGATCTCCAACCTTGTTACTCAAGTGGGGGACACCTATCCCAGACCGTCTCGCCAGACTTGCAGCTAACAATTGTATCATGCTACCATAGCAGCACAGATACTCAATCCAAGGCTTTAAACATATATAGCCTAAAAGAATTAACCGCAACTGATTTTCTGTGTCCTTCACTGGGACTCCCGCGTGCCTAGCTTCTCACTCGTAGTTATCTACGCATACCCAACCTGGAGATCATGATACCTTCCTAGGACAACCTTTTCTGGCCAATTTCACAAACTATGGTTAATACTGAAAATACAGCTCATTGCCTGTGTGTAGTTGGTCGTCCTTATATCATAGCCTATGTAAAGGGCCCCACCGGCTATATTCCTTCTCATCGGCACCTCTACCCACCATATACACATATACATCCCCACCATTTCACATATCATAAATCTTTCTATTTTAGCAATTTCTCTCCATATCATCACTCCATTCGATTTAAAATTTCATTTTAAAAGATACTTATCCCATGCATTGATGACATTTGAAGGCATTTAAAAACAATTTTATAAAGATGATCAAAAGAAGCTTGCTTGGATTAAAGTGACAATAGGCGTCCTCACATGGTTGTAGAAGATGATATCCTGCTGGATTTATTTCAATTCCTGAAATCATGGAATATTGAAATTCATGGAGCAATTAAATTATGACGTGTTTTATGGCGTCCAACATTTTTTGAACAGTTTGAATTTAGTAGAAATGTGTTGCTCATTTAAAATTAACATTTGTGAATTTGTCACATTTCGGTGTGGCATATTTTAGTTTATAGAGATTTTATTGCCGGTATTTTTAGAGTTAGCACAAAACTTTATTTTATGAGGCTTATTAAAATCCTTGTTTGAAATTTCAATTTAATACTGGTATTATTTCCCATTTTTAGCTATTAATGCATTGGCAAAATCCATATAACTTCATATTTAATCAATTACGGCTGTTTGCTCTCTATTTAAATTTTCAAACGGACTGCATTTAAATATGTTCCTATTTCCCCTTTCTTTTCTCCATTTTCCTCCTTTTCTTCCTTTTTTCTTTTCTCCTCCTTTTTTTTCCCTGCGCCGAACTCCCTCTAGCTCTCCTTGGTTTCTCCTCTTCTTTTCCCCCTTTAGATCTCCTCCTCACCGTGCCGGCCACCGGCCCGGTCGCCACCTCTCCTCTCCTGTCTCTCTCTCTCCCTCTCGCTCTTCTCCTCCTACTTCCCTCTACTTCTCCCTTCCTCTAATCGGCTCGGTCCGACACCGGCCTGCTGCGGCTTGGCCCCAACCCACTGAGGGCCCGACGCCGCTGGCTACTAGCCGTGCCCCTCATGGCCCTTTTCTCCTGTGCCCGAGCTCACCTCATCCCTATTGTTCTCGGTTCCCCCCTTCTAATGCTACACACTGAGACCACTAGTGTTCCCCAATCTACTTGTTGCCTAGTGCTTTACTTCATCTATGTGCTATACATTCCTAACATGGCTACATTGATGGTTGTGCACCCTGTATTGGATGGATTCGATGTTGGGGATGGTTGATGGTGTTGGGGTGGAGGTGCTGGTGGAGATGGCCGGGCTCTTGGGCTTCTGCTCGTGGTCTGCTCCTCCTGGTCCTCCTCCTCTTGCTTGCCCTTCTTGGTTCTGTCCTCCTGGCTCTCCGGTTCTTGCCTTGCTTCGGTTGGCTCCTAGTTGTTCCTCTCTTGCTCTCGGTTTGGAGTGGGGAAATGGTGGCTGTGCTCTCGGTTGGAGTGGGGAAATGGTGGCTGTGCTCTCAGTTGGAGTGGGGAAATGGGGGATGTATGGCTGTTTGGCAGTGGTTTGATCCTATCCTAATTTACAATGGTCAAAACTACTTTTTTACCCTTGGGTCTTTATTGCTTTACCATGTGATATTTCACTACAGTGCACGTTTAGCTAAGGATACCCGCAATCCTACCAGGTTTGTATAAATTATTGGATGATTTATTAAAGGAATTGACGAGGTTTACTTTGGAATAACTTAAATCACTAATTTTTCTTTTGTAATCTAGATTATCTTATCCTAATTCCTCATTTACGATGCGTTAAATAGGCGGGTCTTTTCAGTTTCTAAGTCATGCTTATTTTGATATTCTATGTGGTACACTGATCCTGTAGAGTGACTGATTGATTTCACTCAAACTACATGGCCATAACAATCACTCTTTTGTGCATCGCTTGTCCCTGTTTCTAACTCATGTTATTTTGAACAGAGAAACATGAAAGACATGGTAGAATCAGGTCTTTCTGCTAAACAAGAGAAGGCTGATAGGTTCCAGCGTGTAAAAATGGAGATCAATGAAATGATTAAAGCACGTGTGGCTTCCAAGGTCAAGGTAAAGAACTAAAGATATATCATTTTGTAACAAGTATGAAGTTTTCGTCTATCTTATTGAAGTTATTATTCCTGTTTTTTACTTGTGATGTTAGATGTTCTGTTATGCGTGTTCTACCAGGTCAATGAACAACAGGATGGCTCAGCTGATGATTTTCAGGCTGTCAATGATGAAAGAAGAGCTTTAAAAGGAAAGTGTTTAATGGATACTGCATTGGAGGACAGGATATGTGACCTGTATGATCTGTATGTTGAGGTAAACCTGTGAACATATGATAATTTTGGGGTTTAGACAAATTGCAATCATGATGATAATTTTCTTTGTTTATTTACAAGTTTGCCAGAGAGGGCTGTAGCATCAAGGGTACCTTTTATTTAGAGCTTATTAGGCTTATCATTTTGGTGTTAGTGGAAGTAAATATATGGGTATATTTGATTCTTGTTTATTCTGTATCGTTTTTTTAGTGAAACAAGTTGCAGAGTTGCTTTAGAACTAAAACGGCTTGATCAAGATCCTAGCTTCATTCCTCCTTTAGCTTGTTTGGCTTAGTTGATAAATGCCTGTCTGCATGCTTGTCAGGGTATGGATGAAGACAAGGGCCCTCAAAGCAGGAAGTTATATGTAGAGGTATTAGCCCTGACCCTTAATTTTTTTCCTCATCTTTTCTTTCTTTACAAAAGATTCTTGAGCATCTGAATTTGATGTAGTAGTCATGCTTGATTTTTTAGGTCATCTGTTTAAAAGGACTATTGCGATGTTTGTTGTCAAACTAATCTATTTAAATATTACTTTTTGTATATATAGGAGATTCCTTTGCACTCTCACATTGTGCTCCAAAACTTGTCAGTTGTTCAAATCTGGAAATCTTTGTCATTACTCAGTACCGTTTGTGGCTTTTCTTGCAGTGCTTTCTTTTGGCAAAAAGCACGGCAAAACTGCCGCTTTGCATGATGTAGCAAACAAATTCAAATTTGTTAACTCAAAAGAAATGCACTTTTGTTTTTTACTTGATAGACTGATAGTGTCTTAGAGCTAAATGTAACGCCCTTCTAGTTGCTCCTTCAATCTGTATCATGGGGCTGGTATCCTTGGTCTTATGTTGAAGACAGATGATTAATTTAAACGTGTCAAATAATGCCTTTAACTGCTTTCATATGTAAATTTTAGATAGGCATTTCTTCAGCTGTATTGTTGTGTACACTGTGAATAGTTATGTGGATTGTGGAGCATGATTTGTGAAGTGGGCTTTCAATTTAGTTGCCTGTTTTGAGTAACACAGTAAAAGATGCCTATTTGTGTAGGTTCACCATTTATCTGGTGGGCAATCTGCATTTTTCTTTAGTATGCCTATATATTATCATTTTTTTTTGGCACCAGCTTGCAGAGTTATGGCCACAAGGGTACATGGATAATGTTGGAATTAAAGATGCCATATACAGATCGAAGGAACGAAGGAGATCACTATACAACCAGCATAAGGTCATCGTTTTACATGTCCTTTTTCCTTCTTTAAATTATTAAATATACATGGGTAGAATTAAAAGTTAAAGCAGATGCAGCATAGTGATGTGCGGCTATAGATTAAAGGTATCCTGTGATAGCATGAAACCCGCTGTCTGGACAATCATCACATTGCAACTGAATAGTTAATGTAACTTTTGCTGAAAAACTCATTTTGTGATGTAACCCTTTATAGATGCTGTTCTCTTAAGTAAAGTGTACATGATGTAGCTCACTGCCTTCTCCTTTCCAATTAAACCAGGTTCGCAACGAGGAGAGAATGAAGAGGAAAAGGCTGTCTGCGGCAGCTAAACAGCAAGATGGCTACCCTGTTGTAATGCAGAGTGCAGTGGTCCCGCAGGTCGCACAACCACCCACAACAAACCCAGTTACCACATACCCTGCGGTGGATTATGGACAGAACCAAGGTTCAAAAGGTTTGGAAATGGTTCGTGAAATTGGCGCTGGTACAGTCCCTGACAACAGCAATAGAAATGCTAGCGAGGTGAAGAAGAGGAGAAAGTCAGAATCTGACGTTGTAGATAGACAAGCTAACCCATTGAAGGCTACGTCGCAACATGGTAGTGAGAAGCAAAGGCCTCGGAAGCATCCAGACGAGGCAAATGCTAGTAGGCTGCCCTCCAAGGCAATTATACGCGTGCTTGGTCTCCCTAGCTATGACCAACAACCTAGCTGATTATTTTTGGGTGACATCGGAAGATTTTATTTCTCCTCTAGGCCCTTGTCGGATGCTGTAACAAATACCCTAGTGGAGAGGATACCATTGATCTTTTGTAATTTTTGATGATATCATAGTTCCTTTCCACCCCTAATATTGGTTGTATAGTATCTCTTCTTTCAGTTTCTAATCGTTGAGGTGCGTTTATTCAGTGTGTGAATGTCTGATGGAAATAATACCCGAATACGTCTGCTGGTGATTTCTGTCTCTCGTCCATTTGTTAAAGTCAGTTTGATCACACTCGTCGCGAGAATCATGTAGCAAATGCGCATCCGCGTGGATACAGGAAGGATACCGGACAGGGTAAGATATGTGGCGCTTTGCAGCACCAGCACGCGTCATACTGGAGCAGCGGCCGGCGCTGATTCGAAATCCCTCTCCATCGCGGGCAAAGCGCACGGTCGGCGTCGGCGCAGGCCAGTCGCCCGTGCCATGCGATGCGATCCCTCCTCTCTCCTTGCCGCCTCCCGGACAAGACGCCCTCCTTCAGGCATGCACAGTGGTATAGACGGTGGCTGTCTATAATACATATCCATATCATCTATAGACAGTATAAAGATAACTTATTCTATTTTTGGACTGTTGCTGATTTCATGATGCAGTAATCAAACTGGTATTCCTATAACAGAATGACGAAAACTAATTAGTGTTATCAAACTGCCAAATGCTGATACTTCTGTATTTTTTGGCAGGCTTGCTGCAAAGGGTCTTAATCAGGAGTCCAATAATTCGTGTTCCATTGGCTCACCGCACATGCTGTGAGTGGTTCACTGTACTGACATTTCATAGAATTATCAAAAAGATTGGTGGAAACAGAACATATACGTCTCTTGTGATGAGACAATACATTTGTGCCATCAATTTTTTGGAAGAAAGTAAGAAACACCACCTAGGCAGGAGCTGGTTTTGTAAAAGGAACTTTCGATTTCATTTTTTTTTTGTTTTTTGTTTTTACGACAGGAGCTGGTGTCCTTAAGAGTATTCTTGACATTGAGACTCACAAAGATCAGCAAACTCTTTTTGGAGTCAACATCTTGTCTGGTTTGTTCAATCAAATACCACTATTTTTCGAATCCCATTTAACAGATGCTTCACAAATATCGTCAGCTGAAAGAGAACTGTGGAAAGGACTCAGTGGTTTGTATATTATAGTAGCTGTACTGTCGTCCAGTGTAATATTAAAGGTACTGTACTGTCATATTTCTGTATAGTTCTGTTCAGAAAGATCTGTAAAGTTCTGAACTTGCTTCTGCAAGATATAGTATTTGCGAGAATAAATTCTACGAATATTATGAGTACATTATGCTGTTGTATCTGAGTTGTTGAATCATGAACTGGGAATAAACTCTTTCCCGTGTACATTAGGTGCAAATGGAAGAAATACAAGTAAGTGTTGCTGCATATTGTTGGAACTAAACTGGCAACTCATGGACTCATGGTGGAGAAAATGTTCATCATAAACGAGAAAGATATTCTTCCCAAAAACATGTCCTATAAAAGTCGATCCCTGTCACAGGTACTTCTGTACTGTGCTGCTTGTGTAATGGATAAATATGTGAGCAGCCCTGCCAGTTCAGGGTAGTATTTGATAACTGTTACGTGAAGTTGAACAGCTTTGCTGCAATTGGTTATTGCACATTGGTGCCTTTGCTTTTGGCTAGTAGTGGCCATGTTTTTTTCATCTTTATCATTGGGCGTGGCATCATCTTTTTTCATGTCACATTGTTTTCTTACATTTTTTTTTCAAAAGGGTTCCCAAGTATGTTATAGTGTTTATGGATGGGGCGTGCAGCAGTCAGATGCTTGAGTAACTGTTTTTCCTTGCTTGCGATTTTTCTTTGGGCTACAGAAATTGCGACCTCCACTGATTTTGCTTTTGACAGAAAATATTTTCACTCAGTGAGCTGGCATTTTCGAATACCTTTTGCCAAGAATTGAAAACTGAAGAAACAGCACCTGAAATGTGGAAAAAATGAAAACTGATGGATCGCTATTAGCTAAGGTGACCAAAATCTTGCAAATCTATTGAAACCATCAAAATTATCATTACCATGGAATTTTCCTTTAAATCTTTCACAGAAAGGGGGAGACAATGGAGTTCATGAGCTCATACATTTGTGACACTTTCTGCAGGTTGCTCATCTCGACCCTACTAACTCTTACTAGAAAGCATGATCAGCTACAAAATATTGCATCATTCTATCAGTTATCAATGTGCTGGAACCACGACCAAATACAGAAGTCCAGGGTAGCGACAAATACTGAAGGCAGTGCATGCTTCACACCTATACCAGCATTCAAATATTTTTGAAAAACATCCGGACTGGAAACAATGATATGTGTATTTAGGAAGAAACGCATAAACAAGTATTTTTAGTAGAAAACATCTCATAAGGTGAGCTTCATAGAGGCAAGAATAGAGCACAACTCTTTTGGGGGCTTGAAGCTTCAAAAGGCAAATAAAAGGCAAGGCAGTAAACTCTCACCAGATATTGCCGGATTTTTGTCTGTCAGCCTCCTCCCTCGCTGCTCTGTATCCAACATAAGAGAGTAAGTTCACATTTCTCCCTCTTTCTTTGCTTACTTTTTTTTGTTTCCTCGGTCGATAAAGAAATCCTACCCCGATCGCGCCTCCATGACAACTGCCTAACGGACTCACAGGCGCCGCTCTCTATTTCCTGCTGTTCAACCACGTTTCCACCCAAAGTTTTGAGTTCTCTTGTTGATTCTTTCGTGGAGGTAGAATCGAAGCTTTCCGGTTGGGATTGGTCGCCTAGGTTGGCAATCGCAGGAGTAGTTTCCGTTTTACGTCTTGTTAGATGCCTTGTTGGGTATTACTGATAAGTTTGGTTGGTTTTAGTGCAGGTTCTTGTTTTCTGGGCCGAAAAGATGGATGCCGATAACCTACAAGAGGAGAAGGTGCGCTCTAGGGAATCGCTGTCTCAGGGTTTAGTGCGCCGGCTTCCAAAGACAGAGACCAAACCTCGTGATGTGCCAGAGCAACAGGTATAAATCTTTTCTTCTAACCAGTCGAACAGAAGAAATCTAGAATATCCTTTGTTACATTGAAAAAGAATAGCAGTTCTCTATGAGGTATGATTAGTGTTCTGAGCGCTTGGATTTTTCTTTATGTTAGCATTTTGTAGCTTGTGCACTTGCAAAATCTCTACTCTGATAATTGAAATGGGAGATTGTGGAAATGGCATGGAGATGGTGGATGCTTTGGACTGATTCTGTACTTGGTGATGTCTGCTTAGAAGAGTAGGAAGTCCTAATTACATGACAACGTGGGTGCATCAGTCATATGCATTTTGCAGCTGTTAGGTTGTTTCTTTTTGGTAGCATATGAGTTGCCAACTTGCCAGGATTGCCTTTCCAAGTTAGGGGATGAGAAAAATGACGAAGAGTTCATGCGTAGGGTAAAGGCTCTTTGTTTAGTTGCTGATGTCCTGGCCAAACTATGTTGATGAGTTAACGAGTAAATATTGGTGATGCTTACTCAATTAGTATCTGCTGTGATTCTTTTTTATTTAGCATTGTAGAGTTGCTTGTGTTGGTGCATTCTAACAAAAAATCTGTAGTTTCCCTGGTGCAATTGGAGATCACTTTTGACACACTTGGGCTCAAACTATTACATGGCAGTTTTTTTTTTAAAAAAAGAAAATTACAGCATGCCTTCTACTCACCTATTTTTTTGTTGGGGAACACATTTTTTGCACCCATATGACGCTTTGCTCGACCTTTTTTTAATTGACTCTTCGGAAGTAAACTTTTGTTGTCTAAATATTTGAGTATTTATTTCATCAGCTGTTACAACTTCCTACATTCTTACCTTACTTCAACAATTGAGCATTCAGTTACTATGGCTTTGTTGTTGTTTATTTAAGACTTTCTAATTTTGCAGATTTCACATTCTTTTTGGAAAAGTAGGGATAAGGCATGGGAGCACAGCATAACGATTGACGAAAATAGGCAACACTGGAAGTGCAGGTATTGTTCAAAGGCTGGGTACAGTGGCAGTGTAACTGGGCTCAAGCGTCATCTTGTTGGTGATATGGAAGTAAAACAGTGCCCACATGTTCCAAAGGATGTCTCTGGTGAAATCAAAAAGGATATGGACACGAAAAGACAGACGGAAGAAACATGTTGCAGAAAAAGTTGGTAACAGTTTTAAAAACAGGAGCTCTTCTGATAATACCGAGGCCAAGATGGATCCTTTAACCCCTGATTCAGATAAGCTGACACGAATAGACACCCATGTTCTTGATAAAGTTACTGACAAAACAAACACTGGTCATCAGCAGCTTGCTCACGAGGTATACAATTGTGCACTTAGCTCTTTTTCTTTCATCGCTATTCAGTGCTGTACTATAGTGTTCTGCTTGGCTAATTAAGGTAAGTAAAGATTGGCAGGTATAGAAGTTATTTTATGATGTTTCCTTTGAAGTTTCGTAGATTTACACTCTCCGATCACAAATAGATGTCATTTTGGACATTAGTATGGTTTCGATATATTGTTTTGACCATCAATTTTTATAATAATAATAATCTAGCAAACGAATATAAAAATTAAGATGCTACGATATCAATTTGACTATTGTTTTCACGTGACTATTCTAGGTGCTTTTCAATACACTAATTACTCCCTCCAATCACAAATAGATATCGTTTTGGACATCGACACGATCCCTAAAACGTTATTTTGACCACTAATTTATGTTGTAATATAATTATAAAATCCAATTATTCCATACTGTAGGATCGAGGCGCACCAAGAGGGGCTGAATTGGTGCAAACTAACACCTAAAACTAATTTTTTGTGTTTTTATTAATTCTGAAATTAATAAATAAATCTCTTTCCTAAAACCTTATCTTGGTCTCGATGAAGTAAATGGCCCAATTACGTAATCAATCTCTACCTAGGCCTTGAGATCCAATGCAACTATCCAACCTTTAGTGAAAAGATGAAAGTTATCATAATGTTAAAAACAAACTCGGATTCTAGTGGTTTCAAGGTCTCTCGAACTAGCTTAATTGCATCGGTAATAACAGAGAAACAAATGACGAGACAATAGCATGCAAAGATGTGAAGCAAGGTTATACCATGCACTTTTCAATCGGTTTCCACAGTGCGCATTGCAAAGCAACAATGTTACTCTCACTATTAATCTGACGGCACATCTATACTTAGCTTACGTACCGCCTTTCTCGGAGACAACGAGACTCCCTGTTGCATCCTTTTTCTCGATGACGCCGCCACCGATCGCTAATTTCTTCTTCCCGGCGCGCTCTCCTCACGCCCTTTTTTCCCTTTTTTCATTCGCTACCACCGCTCCCGAAATTCTTGGATTTCTTTTTTTTATCTCATACTCATCTATCAGAAATCTCCTCCTCTCTCTTTTATACTCCTTCAACCCTAATTTATCATTAATTTAAAATTACTATCTAATTGTTCAATATTAATCTGACATTATAAATGCATTCTATAATCATAACTTAATGCTGCTAATTCAAATCTCAACTTTATATCAATTACATCTATCTATTATGATGCATTTATATCAAACTTATCATAGCATCGTAGCTGAAGCGAATTCAATAAACTCAACATAATAATTGGTTTTTGAAATACATAATTAACAAAGCTAATAAGTAAATCACATCATGACAATGATCGACTATATGTCAGTGAATCATACAATATAACTGTGCATTCTGAAATATATCAAGCATAATACATGCTAAGCATCATTGACTCTAGATCATATATGAGCTACATTCAACTAATGCCTAACATTGATCAGACACTAGATGGAATCTCAACTCTGTCATGTCAATCCTACACGTCCTTCACCTATACGACATCTATACTATTATCGGCCATGACTCGCAAATCTTGATTTTATATCCATCTACTATCTCCTCCAATATTTTGGATCTAAATTGGCATAACAATTTACTTTCAAGTGTCCAAATTTTCCACAATTAAAACATCTCACAGATTGCTTTTCGTTTTACCAATCGCAGAGCTTACACAAAAGATCAGATTTTTCATTAACAAGCGGTGTTTGAGAAGTGTTCATCTTTTATAGCCAACACCTTCCTTCATAAAAGAGCATTTAGAAGTATCTAAGATCATGTTTAGATTTTTCTCACCATTTGTCATCTTTTCCAAAGTAGCTTTCAAGTAATTGTTTTGTTGGGCTAGATCAGGGCATCGATTGCATAAAAATGTGTAAGGACGTTTTTCAAGTTCAATTAATTTTCTCCTAATTCCAGCAAGGTCCTCACAAGAAAATTCTTTTGCTAACTTATTTACATCATTCTCTAAATTTGAGCAATTTTTTACCAAAGAATTTTTTAAGGAATCTACCTCTTTTTGCAAGATATGACAATTGTCACATGTTAAAGAACTAGATTTCAGCAAAGCATTCTCACTCCTATAAAACTCACATGACTCACAAGAGGCATTCTCAAGATCAAAAATTTTATTTTTCAAAATTTCACAAGATTTGCATGGTTTTTCAAGTTTCATTTTCAGTTTTACACAAGAGTCACATTTATCATCCTTATTACTAGTGGTTGAAAGAAGCACGTCATATTCCAATTTTAATGCTTTATACTTCTTCATCAATGCATTTGAAATTCTCTCTTGTGCACGAAAAGCTTTAAAAATTTCAGACTTAGTTACCTCATTGTCGTTGTTGATGTCCTCATCATCATAGTCCTCATCATCGTCGTTCTCATTCCTCCCCATAAGACATAGATCAGCAATATCATCGTCATCCTTTCCAAGACATGCTAATGGATCATCCTCATCACTATCACTTGAGAGATCAAGCTCCTCCGCCATCTTCAATAATGCTTTGTGAAGTGCCTTCTTCACTCTCGAACACGAAAACTTGTTTTTGAAAAGAGCTAGATTTTTGTTAGCAAGCTTGGGACAATCACTTTTATAATGGCCAAATTCATCACACTCAAAGCATTGTATTGCACTAAGATCACTTCTTCCTTTTCGAAAACCTTTTTCATTATTCTTTGAAAATTTTGTTCTTAAGGCTTTGTTTACTCTTTTAGACAGAAGTGAGAGCTCATCAAAATCCATATCATCAATGTCTTTTTCTTTTTCAACAGTAGCTAAAGCAATGGAAGAATCATTAGAAAGATCATTATTAAATTGACCCATACTCATCTCATATGTCATCAATGAACCAATTAAAGAATCTAGTTTCAAAGAGCTCAATTCCTTAGACTCATTTATTGCAGTCACTTTAACATGCCAAATTTTTTGATCTAGAGACCTAAGCAATTTTCTACATTGATCTTCTTGTGAGAGGACTTTTCCTAGGGCAGAAAGTTTATTAACAAGCTCATTAAAACGAGTACCAAAATCTTTAATCGTCTCCCCAGGGTTCATCTTGAATAGCTCATACTCACGTGTGTATAATTCAATTTTAGCATTTTTAACTTCATTAGTACCTTCATGAATAATCTCTAAAGAATGCCAAATTTCATGAGCAGTTGTCAAAGTAGAAATTCTATTAAACTCATCTCTAGACAAAGCACCATAAAAATAACTCATAGCTTTTTGATTCAAGGTGTAAAGCTCCTTTTCTTCCTTAGTGATGATATTTTCAGGTTTTACATATTTCGTAGCTACAATTTCCCACAATTCATACCCTTGAGATTTCAAAAATGACTCCATGCGAACTTTCCAATAAGGGTAATCATCACCACTAAAAACAGGAGGTTTAGACAACGAAAAAGATGCAACATGCGCCATGCTTTTTTAATTGTTAAATTAAATCTAAAGCAAACCCGCTCTGATACCAATTGTAGGATCGAGGCGCACCAAGAGGGGTGAATTGGTGCAAACTAACACCTAAAACTAATTTTTTGTGTTTTATTAATTCTGAAATTAATAAATAAATCTCTTTCCTAAAACCTTATGCTGGTCTCGATGAAGTAAATGGCCCAATTACGTAATCAATCTCTACCTAGGCCTTGAGATCCAATGCAACTATCCAACCTTTAGTGAAAAGATGAAAGTTATCCTTAACAGCAAAAACAAACTCGGATTCTAGTGGTTTCAAGGTCTCTGAACTAGCTTAATTGCATCGGTAACAACAGAGAAACAAATGACGAGACAATAGCATGCAAAGATGTGAAGCAAGGTTATACCATGCACTTTTCAATCAGTTTCCACAGGTACAGATTGCAGCAACAATGTTACTCTCACTATTAATCGGACGGCACATCTATACTTAGCTTACGTGCTGCTGCCTTCTGGAGACAACGAGACTCCCCTGTTGCATCCTTTTTCTCGATGACGCTGCCAGCCGATCGCTAATTTCTTCTTCCCGTGCGCTCTCTCCTCACGCTCCTCTTTTTCCCTTTTTCTGTTGCGCCGCCACCGCTCCTGAAATTCTTCGGGATTTCTTTTTTTTATCTCATACTCATCTATCAGGAAATCTCCTCCCTCTCTCTTTTATACTCCTTCAACCCTAATTTACATGTATGCATGTAAATACACTAGGCCCAATAACACATGGCCCAATACATGCACACACCCAAAGTCACACATGCATGCATGACGCGGCCCACTGCTTTTCGCATGACTTGTTCGCTGCTGACCCGTGGCCATCACATCTTGCATCGTCCATCTGCGTGAGACCTCTACGCGTCTCATCTCATTGCACTGCGTCATTCGCGTCTTCGCGCTCATACTCTGCGACCTCGCGGCCACTGCACCTCTGCGACCTCGCGTCTTGCCAGACCTCTGCGACCTTGGCGTGTGCTTCTCTCGAGCTCTGCACACTGCTGATTCTCCTGTCACAAATAAAACAAACTTTCGCAGTACCTTGTTCCATAACAAATATTGTTGTCCATAAATCATCACACATATATTAAATTGTTGTCAAATTAATCATCACTCTATAAATTTCGCAAATGGAACTAACAATCTCCCCCTTGATGAGTGATTTGACAACACACAAATAAACCATAATTTTAGCAACAATCTTCTCCTTGATTATCATTAAATAACTCCCCCTTAATAATCTCAGTTTAAGCATATTATTTCTCCCCCTCGACACAAGCTCTCCTATCAAAAATCTCTCCCCCTGAGCAAATGCATTCTCTCATATCATCTCTCCCCCTTTGGCAAAACACACATCAAGGGACTTACTCTTGTGAAAAAAAATATATGCTATGAAATGCAAACCTATAAGCATTGAGGATTATTCAAAATGAATGCTGAAATTATAGCAATTCACATCCACACACCAATATTTAAGAACTGCCCCATAGCCAAGTAGTAAACACCAGTTTCAAATAGTATATTTATAAGATTACAATAAACTCAAGAACAGGAAAATAACTCATTTGGCCAATAGATAATATTTAATATAAAATAGATCAATGTGAGAAAGATACTAGATTTGAGCACATAAGGCACGCCAGACTCACAATTATCTGTCCAAAGAGGCTTTTTGGAATATTTCTTTTATGCCCTTTTATTATTTAATATAGATCTCAAGATACCCTTTTGATTTTTTTTATATCACGGGCATGGCAAGTTTGAGCTTGCATCTTTTCTTATATGGCAAATATTGAAATTTGCATCTTGTAGTCGCAGGTATGGCAAGGTTGACCTTCCTTCTTTTTCTAATTTGGTAAGCGACATCACACAGTCAAGCTCACATCTTTTGTCTTGCATTTTGTGCTTGCAATTCTAAGGACTCATCATGATCATCTCGAGTTATCAACAAAGTGCTCAAAAAGCGATACTCAGACTCACACTAGAAAATGGTTTGATATTTCAAATAGCCCTCATGACAAATTCACCTAGTCCATTAGAAAATTGTAAGCTCATAAATATTTTATTCTCTACTAGTAATAAAACACTCAACTAAGATGGCTTTATCATAAAATTGTCATGTGAAAGATCAACGCCATAATAATAGATATTCATCGAGAATAATAAACAATGTTTATTCTATATGATGAAATGATATGCAATATGATATATATACAATGCAACGTGATGATTCAAACTCTAAATGGTGATGTAATGAGATGTTTAGGAACCCAAATTTGAAAAGATTTTTTGTTGTTGTTTATGGAATTTTTGGGAACCCAAGTACTATTAGGGAGAGATGAACTTACCATTGGACTTACCATTTGATATCCATCATGTGAAGATGCAAATCTTACCTCTTGACGATGTTCTCGGGGCCTTCTGTAGTCAAAGTGAGTATTTCTATTTGTTTGTAAATTATTTCCATGAACCTGAAACCAATGGTTAGGGCGCACAAAACAATTTTTTGCATAGTGACCAAACTTACCACAATTGTAGCACCTAACATCATGAAAAGCATCCCAATATTTTGGATCTAAATTGGCATAACAATTTACTTTCAAGTGTCCAAATTTTCCACAATTAAAACATCTCACGATTGCTTTTCGCTTTACCAATCGCAGATAGCACACAAAAGATCGATTTTTCATTAACAAGCGGTGTTTGAGAAGTGTTCATCTTTTATAGCCAACACCTTCCTTCATAAAAGAGCATTTAGAAGTATCTAAGATCATGTTTAGATTTTTCTCACCATTTGTCATCTTTTCCAAAGTAGCTTTCAAGTAATTGTTTTGTTGGGCTAGATCAGGCATCGATTGCATAAAATGTGTAAGGACGTTTTTCAAGTTCAATTAATTTTCTCCTAATTCCAGCAAGGTCCTCACAAGAAAATTCTTTTGCTAACTTATTTACATCATTCTCTAAATTTGAGCAATTTTTTACCAAAGAATTTTTTAAGGAATCTACCTCTTTTTGCAAGATATGACAATTGTCACATGTTAAAGAACTAGATTTCAGCAAAGCATTCTCACTCCTATAAAACTCACATGACTCACAAGAGGCATTCTCAAGATCAAAATTTTATTTTTCAAAATTTCACAAGATTTGCATGGTTTTTCAAGTTTCATTTTCAGTTTTACACAAGAGTCACATTTATCATCCTTATTACTAGTGGTTGAAAGAAGCCGTCATATTCCAATTTTAATGCTTTATACTTCTTCATCAATGCATTTGAAATTCTCTCTTGTGCACCTAAAAGCTTTAAAAATTTCAGACTTAGTTACCTCATTGTCGTTGTTGATGTCCTCATCATCATAGTCCTCATCATCGTCGTTCTCATTCCTCCCCATAAGACATAGATCAGCAATATCATCGTCATCCTTTCCAAGACATGCTAATGGATCATCCTCATCACTATCACTTGAGAGATCAAGCTCCTCCGCCATCTTCAATAATGCTTTGTGAAGTGCCTTCTTCACTCTCGAACCTGAAAACTTGTTTTTGCGAAAAGAGCTAGATTTTTTGTTAGCAAGCTTGGGACAATCACTTTTATAATGGCCAAATTCATCACACTCAAAGCATTGTATTGCACTAAGATCACTTCTTCCTTTTCGAAAACCTTTTTCATTATTCTTTGAAAATTTTGTTCTTAAGGCTTTGTTTACTCTTTTTAGATGTAGTGAGAGCTCATCAAAATCCATATCATCAATGTCTTTTTCTTTTTCAACAGTAGCTAAAGCAATGGAAGAATCATTAGAAAGATCATTATTAAATTGACCCATACTCATCTCATATGTCATCAATGAACCAATTAAAGAATCTAGTTTCAAAGAGCTCAATTCCTTAGACTCATTTATTGCGATCACTTTAACATGCCAAATTTTTTGATCTAGAGACCTAAGCAATTTTCTACATTGATCTTCTTGTGAGAGGACTTTTCCTAGGGCGAAAAGTTTATTAACAAGCTCATTAAAACGAGTACCAAAATCTTTAATCGCTCTCCCGGGGTTCATCTTGAATAGCTCATACTCACGTGTGTATAATTCAATTTTAGCATTTTAACTTCATTAGTACCTTCATGAATAATCTCTAAAGAATGCCAAATTTCATGAGCAGTTGTCAAAGTAGAAATTCTATTAAACTCATCTCTAGACAAAGCACCATAAAAATAACTCATAGCTTTTTGATTCAAGGTGTAAAGCTCCTTTTCTTCCTTAGTGATGATATTTTCGGTTTTACATATTTAGTAGCTACAATTTCCCACAATTCATACCCTTGAGATTTCAAAAATGACTCCATGCGAACTTTCCAATAAGGGTAATCATCACCACTAAAAACAGGAGGTTTAGACAACTAAAAGATGCAACATGCGCCATGCTTTTTAATTGTTAAATTAAATCTAAAGCAAACCCGCCTCGATACCAATTGTAGGATCGAGGCGCACCAAGAGGGGTGAATTGGTGCAAACTAACACCTAAAACTAATTTTTGTGTTTTATTAATTCTGAAATTAATAAATAAATCTCTTTCCTAAAACCTTATCTGGTCTCGATGAAGTAAATGGCCCAATTACGTAATCAATCTCTACCTAGGCCTTGAGATCCAATGCAACTATCCAACCTTTAGTGAAAAGATGAAAGTTATCCTTAACAAAGAAAAACAAACTCGGATTCTAGTGGTTTCAAGGTCTCGAACTAGCTTAATTGCATCGGTAACAACAGAGAAACAAATGACGAGACAATAGCATGCAAAGATGTGAAGCAAGGTTATACCATGCACTTTTCAATCAGTTTCCACAGGTACAGATTGCAGCAACAATGTTACTCTCACTATTAATCGGACGGCACATCTATACTTAGCTTACGTGCTGCTGCCTTCTGGAGACAACGAGACTCCCCTGTTGCATCCTTTTTCTCGATGACGCTGCCAGCCGATCGCTAATTTCTTCTTCCCGTCGCTCTCTCCTCACGCTCCTCTTTTCCCTTTTTTCATTATACGCGCCACCGCCTCCCCGAAATTCTTCGATTTCTTTTTTATCTCATACTCATCTATCAGAAATCTCCTCCTCTCTCTTTTACTCCTTCAACCCTAATTTACATGTATGCATGTAAATACACTAAACCCAATAACACATGGCCCAATACATGCACACATTTCAAAGTCACACATGCATGCGCGGCCCACTGCCAGACTCGCATGACTTGTTCGCCTGACGCCCACTGGCCATCACACCTGCATCGCCCATCTGCGTGAACCTCTTGCGTCTCATCTCGTTGCACTGCGTCATTCACGTCTTCATCTTCTTACCACCTGCGACCTCGCGTGCCACTGCACCTCAGACCTCATGACCTCGCGTCTGCGCTGCACCTCTGCGACCTTGCGTGTTTGCTTCTCTCTGGCACTGGCATACCTGGCGCCATGCGATTCTCCTGTCACAAATAAAACAAACTTTCGTGAGTACCTTGTTCCATAACAAATATTGTTGTCCATAAATCATCACACATATATTAAATTGTTGTCAAATTAATCATCACTCTATAAATTTCGCAAATGGAACTAACAATCTCCCCCTTGATGAGTGATTTGACAACACACAAATAAACCATAATTTTAGCAACAATCTTCTCCTTGATTATCATTAAATAACTCCCCCTTAATAATCTCAGTTTAAGCATATTATTTCTCCCCCTCGACACAAGCTCTCCTATCAAAAATCTCTCCCCCTGAGCAAATGCATTCTCTCATATCATCTCTCCCCCTTTGGCAAAACACACATCAAGGGACTTACTCTTGTGAAAAAAAATATATGCTATGAAATGCAAACCTATAAGCATTGAGGATTATTCAAAATGAATGCTGAAATTATAGCAATTCACATCCACACACCAATATTTAAGAACCGCCCCATAGCCAAGTAGTAAACACCGCTTTCAAATAGTATATTTATAAGATTACAATAAACTCAAGAACAGGAAAATAACTCATTTGGCCAATAGATAATATTTAATATAAAATAGATCAATGTGAGAAAGATACTAGATTTGAGCACATAAGGCACGCCAGACTCACAATTATCTGTCCAAAGAGGCTTTTTGGAATATTTCTTTTATGCCCTTTTATTATTTAATATAGATCTCAAGATACCCTTTTGATTTTTTTTATATCACGGGCATGGCAAGTTTGAGCTTGCATCTTTTCTTATATGGCAAATATTGAAATTTGCATCTTGTAGTCGCAGGTATGGCAAGGTTGACCTTGCTTCTTTTTCTAATTTGGTAAGCGACATCACACAGTCAAGCTCACATCTTTTGTCTTGCATTTTTGTGCTTGCAATTCTAAGGACTCATCATGATCATCTGAGTTATCAACAAAGTGCTCAAAAACAGTACTCAGACTCACACTAGAAAATGGTTTGATATTTCAAATAGCCCTCATGACAAATTCACCTAGTCCATTAGAAAATTGTAAGCTCATAAATATTTTATTCTCTACTAGTAATAAAACAGCTCAACTAAGATGGCTTTATCATAAAAATTGTCATGTGAAAGATCACTGCCATAATAATAGATATTCATCGAGAATAATAAACAATGTTTATTCTATATGATGAAATGATATGCAATATGATATATATACAATGCAACGTGATGATTCAAACTCTAAATGGTGATGTAATGAGATGTTTAGGAACCCAAATTTGAAAAGATTTTTTGTTGTTGTTTATGGAATTTTTGGGAACCCAAGTACTATTAGGGAGAGATGAACTTACCATTGGACTTACCATTTGATATCCATCATGTGAAGATGCAAATCTTACCTCTTGACGATGTTCTCGGGGCCTTCTGTAGTCAAAGTGAGTATTTCTATTTGTTTGTAAATTATTTCCATGAACCTGAAACCAATGGTTAGGGCGCACAAAACAATTTTTTGCATAGTGACCAAACTTACCACAATTGTAGCACCTAACATCATGAAAAGCATCCCAATATTTTGGATCTAAATTGGCATAACAATTTACTTTCAAGTGTCCAAATTTTCCACAATTAAAACATCTCACAGATTGCTTTTCAGTTTTACCAATCGCAGTAGCACACAAAAGATCAGATTTTTCATTAACAACTGGTGTTTGAGAAGTGTTCATCTTTTTATAGCCAACACCTTCCTTCATAAAAGAGCATTTAGAAGTATCTAAGATCATGTTTAGATTTTTCTCACCATTTGTCATCTTTTCCAAAGTAGCTTTCAAGTAATTGTTTTGTTGGGCTAGATCAGGGCATCGATTGCATAAAAATGTGTAAGGACGTTTTTCAAGTTCAATTAATTTTCTCCTAATTCCAGCAAGGTCCTCACAAGAAAATTCTTTTGCTAACTTATTTACATCATTCTCTAAATTTGAGCAATTTTTTACCAAAGAATTTTTTAAGGAATCTACCTCTTTTTGCAAGATATGACAATTGTCACATGTTAAAGAACTAGATTTCAGCAAAGCATTCTCACTCCTATAAAACTCACATGACTCACAAGAGGCATTCTCAAGATCAAAATTTTATTTTTCAAAATTTCACAAGATTTGCATGGTTTTTCAAGTTTCATTTTCAGTTTTACACAAGAGTCACATTTATCATCCTTATTACTAGTGGTTGAAAGAAGCACGTCATATTCCAATTTTAATGCTTTATACTTCTTCATCAATGCATTTGAAATTCTCTCTTGTGCACGAAAAGCTTTAAAAATTTCAGACTTAGTTACCTCATTGTCGTTGTTGATGTCCTCATCATCATAGTCCTCATCATCGTCGCTTCTCATTCCTCCCCATAAGACATAGATCGCAATATCATCGTCATCCTTTCCAAGACATGCTAATGGATCATCCTCATCACTATCACTTGAGAGATCAAGCTCCTCCGCCATCTTCAATAATGCTTTGTGAAGTGCCTTCTTCACTCTCGAACACGAAAACTTGTTTTTTTGAAAAGAGCTAGATTTTTTGTTAGCAAGCTTGGGACAATCACTTTTATAATGGCCAAATTCATCACACTCAAAGCATTGTATTGCACTAAGATCACTTCTTCCTTTTAAAACCTTTTTCATTATTCTTTGAAAATTTTGTTCTTAAGGCTTTGTTTACTCTTTTAGATGTAAGTGAGAGCTCATCAAAATCCATATCATCAATGTCTTTTTCTTTTTTCAACAAGAGCTAAAGCAATGGAAGAATCATTAGAAAGATCATTATTAAATTGACCCATACTCATCTCATATGTCATCAATGAACCAATTAAAGAATCTAGTTTCAAAGAGCTCAATTCCTTAGACTCATTTATTGCAGTCACTTTAACATGCCAAATTTTTTGATCTAGAGACCTAAGCAATTTTCTACATTGATCTTCTTGTGAGAGGACTTTTCCTAGGCGAAAGTTTATTAACAAGCTCATTAAAATGAGTACCAAAATCTTTAATCGTCTCCCCAGGGTTCATCTTGAATAGCTCATACTCACGTGTGTATAATTCAATTTTAGCATTTTTAACTTCATTAGTACCTTCATGAATAATCTCTAAAGAATGCCAAATTTCATGAGCAGTTGTCAAAGTAGAAATTCTATTAAACTCATCTCTAGACAAAGCACCATAAAAATAACTCATAGCTTTTTGATTCAAGGTGTAAAGCTCCTTTTCTTCCTTAGTGATGATATTTTCAGGTTTTACATATTTCGTAGCTACAATTTCCCACAATTCATACCCTTGAGATTTCAAAAATGACTCCATGCGAACTTTCCAATAAGGGTAATCATCACCACTAAAAACAGGAGGTTTAGACAACGAAAAAGATGCAACATGCGCCATGCTTTTTTAATTGTTAAATTAAATCTAAAGCAAACCCGCTCTGATACCAATTGTAGGATCGAGGCGCACCAAGAGGGGCTGAATTGGTGCAAACTAACACCTAAAACTAATTTTTTGTGTTTTTATTAATTCTGGAAATTAATAAATAAATCTCTTTCCTAAAACCTTATGCTGGTCTCGATGAAGTAAATGGCCCAATTACGTAATCAATCTCTACCTAGGCCTTGAGATCCAATGCAACTATCCAACCTTTAGTGAAAAGATGAAAGTTATCCTTAACAGCAAAAACAAACTCGGATTCTAGTGGTTTCAAGGTCTCTGAACTAGCTTAATTGCATCGGTAACAACAGAGAAACAAATGACGAGACAATAGCATGCAAAGATGTGAAGCAAGGTTATACCATGCACTTTTCAATCAGTTTCCACAGGTACAGATTGCAGCAACAATGTTACTCTCACTATTAATCGGACGGCACATCTATACTTAGCTTACGTGCTGCTGCCTTCTGGAGACAACGAGACTCCCCTGTTGCATCCTTTTTCTCGATGACGCTGCCAGCCGATCGCTAATTTCTTCTTCCCGTGCGCTCTCTCCTCACGCTCCTCTTTTTCCCTTTTTCTGTTGCGCCGCCACCGCTCCTGAAATTCTTCGGGATTTCTTTTTTTTATCTCATACTCATCTATCAGGAAATCTCCTCCCTCTCTCTTTTATACTCCTTCAACCCTAATTTACATGTATGCATGTAAATACACTAGGCCCAATAACACATGGCCCAATACATGCACACAGCCCAAAAGTCACACATGCATGCGTACGGCCCACCTGCCGCACTCGCATGACTTGTTCGCCTGCACGGCCCGCTGGCCATCACACTGCATCGTCCATCTGCGTAGACCTCTACGCGTCTCATCTCACAGACCTGCACATTCACAGGTCGCGCCTTTCTCAGACTGCGACCAAGCGTACACTGTGACCTCTGCGACCTCGCGTCAAGCTGCAGACCTCTGCGACCTTCGCGTGTGCTTCTCTCGGGCTACGCGCCACCTGCGCGGATTCTCCTGTCACAAATAAAACAAACTTTCGCAGTACCTTGTTCCATAACAAATATTGTTGTCCATAAATCATCACACATATATTAAATTGTTGTCAAATTAATCATCACTCTATAAATTTCGCAAATGGAACTAACAATCTCCCCCTTGATGAGTGATTTGACAACACACAAATAAACCATAATTTTAGCAACAATCTTCTCCTTGATTATCATTAAATAACTCCCCCTTAATAATCTCAGTTTAAGCATATTATTTCTCCCCTCGACACAAGCTCTCCTATCAAAAATCTCTCCCCGAGCAAATGCATTCTCTCATATCATCTCTCCCTTTGGCAAAACACACATCAAGGGACTTACTCTTGTGAAAAAAATATATGCTATGAAATGCAAACCTATAAGCATTGAGGATTATTCAAAATGAATGCTGAAATTATAGCAATTCACATCCACACACCAATATTTAAGAACGCCCCCATAGCCAAGTAGTAAACACCGGTTTCAAATAGTATATTTATAAGATTACAATAAACTCAAGAACAGGAAAATAACTCATTTGGCCAATAGATAATATTTAATATAAAATAGATCAATGTGAGAAAGATACTAGATTTGAGCACATAAGGCACGCCAGACTCACAATTATCTCGTCCAAAGAGGCTTTTGGAATATTTCTTTTATGCCCTTTTATTATTTAATATAGATCTCAAGATACCCTTTTGATTTTTTTTATATCACGGGCATGGCAAGTTTGAGCTTGCATCTTTTCTTATATGGCAAATATTGAAATTTGCATCTTGTAGTCGCAGGTATGGCAAGGTTGACCTTGCTTCTTTTCTAATTTGGTAGCGACATCACAGTCAAGCTCACATCTTTTGTCTTGCATTTTGTGCTTGCAATTCTAAGGACTCATCATGATCATCCGAGTTATCAACAAAGTGCTCAAAAACAAGACTCAGACTCACACTAGAAAATGGTTTGATATTTCAAATAGCCCTCATGACAAATTCACCTAGTCCATTAGAAAATTGTAAGCTCATAAATATTTTATTCTCTACTAGTAATAAAACAGCTCAACTAAGATGGCTTTATCATAAAAATTGTCATGTGAAAGATCACTGCCATAATAATAGATATTCATCGAGAATAATAAACAATGTTTATTCTATATGATGAAATGATATGCAATATGATATATATACAATGCAACGTGATGATTCAAACTCTAAATGGTGATGTAATGAGATGTTTAGGAACCCAAATTTGAAAAGATTTTTTGTTGTTGTTTATGGAATTTTGGGAACCCAAGTACTATTAGGGAGAGATGAACTTACCATTGGACTTACCATTTGATATCCATCATGTGAAGATGCAAATCTTACCTCTTGACGATGTTCTCGGGGCCTTCTGTAGTCAAAGTGAGTATTTCTATTTGTTTGTAAATTATTTCCATGAACTCGAAACCAATGGTTAGGCGCACAAACAATTTTTGCATAGTGACCAAACTTACCACAATTGTAGCACCTAACATCATGAAAAGCATCCCAATATTTTGGATCTAAATTGGCATAACAATTTACTTTCAAGTGTCCAAATTTTCCACAATTAAAACATCTCACGATTGCTTTTTAGCTTTTACCAATCGAAGAGCACACAAAAGATCGATTTTTCATTAACAACTGGTGTTTGAGAAGTGTTCATCTTTTATAGCCAACACCTTCCTTCATAAAAGAGCATTTAGAAGTATCTAAGATCATGTTTAGATTTTTCTCACCATTTGTCATCTTTTCCAAAGTAGCTTTCAAGTAATTGTTTTGTTGGGCTAGATCAGGCATCGATTGCATAAAAATGTGTAAGGACGTTTTCAAGTTCAATTAATTTTCTCCTAATTCCAGCAAGGTCCTCACAAGAAAATTCTTTTGCTAACTTATTTACATCATTCTCTAAATTTGAGCAATTTTTACCAAAGAATTTTTATGAATCTACCTCTTTTGCAAGATATGACAATTGTCACATGTTAAAGAACTAGATTTCAGCAAAGCATTCTCACTCCTATAAAACTCACATGACTCACAAGAGGCATTCTCAAGATCAAAAATTTTATTTTTCAAAATTTCACAAGATTTGCATGGTTTTTCAAGTTTCATTTTCAGTTTTACACAAGAGTCACATTTATCATCCTTATTACTAGTGGTTGAAAGAAGCACGTCATATTCCAATTTTAATGCTTTATACTTCTTCATCAATGCATTTGAAATTCTCTCTTGTGCACGAAAAGCTTTAAAAATTTCAGACTTAGTTACCTCATTGTCGTTGTTGATGTCCTCATCATCATAGTCCTCATCATCGTCGTTCTCATTCCTCCCCATAAGACATAGATCAGCAATATCATCGTCATCCTTTCCAAGACATGCTAATGGATCATCCTCATCACTATCACTTGAGAGATCAAGCTCCTCCGCCATCTTCAATAATGCTTTGTGAAGTGCCTTCTTCACTCTCGAACCTGAAAACTTGTTTTTGCGAAAAGAGCTAGATTTTTTGTTAGCAAGCTTGGGACAATCACTTTTATAATGGCCAAATTCATCACACTCAAAGCATTGTATTGCACTAAGATCACTTCTTCCTTTTCGAAAACCTTTTTCATTATTCTTTGAAAATTTTGTTCTTAAGGCTTTGTTTACTCTTTTAGACAGAAGTGAGAGCTCATCAAAATCCATATCATCAATGTCTTTTTCTTTTTCAACAGTAGCTAAAGCAATGGAAGAATCATTAGAAAGATCATTATTAAATTGACCCATACTCATCTCATATGTCATCAATGAACCAATTAAAGAATCTAGTTTCAAAGAGCTCAATTCCTTAGACTCATTTATTGCAGTCACTTTAACATGCCAAATTTTTTGATCTAGAGACCTAAGCAATTTTCTACATTGATCTTCTTGTGAGAGGACTTTTCCTAGGGCAGAAAGTTTATTAACAAGCTCATTAAAACGAGTACCAAAATCTTTAATCGTCTCCCCAGGGTTCATCTTGAATAGCTCATACTCACGTGTGTATAATTCAATTTTAGCATTTTTAACTTCATTAGTACCTTCATGAATAATCTCTAAAGAATGCCAAATTTCATGAGCAGTTGTCAAAGTAGAAATTTATTAAACTCATCTCTAGACAAAGCACCATAAAAATAACTCATAGCTTTTTGATTCAAGGTGTAAAGCTCCTTTTCTTCCTTAGTGATGATATTTTCGGTTTTACATATTTCAGAGCTACAATTTCCCACAATTCATACCCTTGAGATTTCAAAATGACTCCATGCTAACTTTCCAATAAGGGTAATCATCACCACTAAAAACAGGAGGTTTAGACAACGAAAAGATGCAACATGCGCCATGCTTTTTAATTGTTAAATTAAATCTAAAGCAAACCCGCCTCGATACCAATTGTAGGATCGAGGCGCACCAAGAGGGGTGAATTGGTGCAAACTAACACCTAAAACTAATTTTTGTGTTTTATTAATTCTGGAAATTAATAAATAAATCTCTTTCCTAAAACCTTATGCTGGTCTCGATGAAGTAAATGGCCCAATTACGTAATCAATCTCTACCTAGGCCTTGAGATCCAATGCAACTATCCAACCTTTAGTGAAAAGATGAAAGTTATCATCAATGACAAAAACAAACTTCGGATTCTAGTGGTTTCAAGGTCTCGAACTAGCTTAATTGCATCGGTAACAACAGAGAAACAAATGACGAGACAATAGCATGCAAAGATGTGAAGCAAGGTTATACCATGCACTTTTCAATCGGCTTCCACAGTGCAGATTGCAGCAATAATGTTACTCTCACTATTAATCGGACGGCACATCTATACTTAGCTTACGTTTCACGCCTCGAGACAACGAGACTCCCTGTTGCATCCTTTTTTCTCGATGACGCCGCCACGATCGCTAATTTCTTCTTCCCGCGCTTCTCTCCTCACGCTCCTCTTTTTCCCTTTTTCATTCCATACTTTTCAAGACAAATTCATACATATGATTTTCATGTATCCGATTTAAATATTTAAACAGATATTAGTAGTCAAAGTTTGAAAATTTTAATTGCACGTATCCCAAAACGATATGTATTTATGACAGGAGGGAGTATCAAATTCTGAAAAAAAAGTTACACTCATACCATGTTGACATACTGACATTGACTTGAAATGCTGGGAGCACTTTCTTGGTGCTTTTGTGGCTGCTTAGTTTAGCCCAATTGATTGGTATGGCCGTGGACCATGGAATGTACATGTTATGTTGTTATAGCAGCTACTAACTTATTTAAATTCAAATCAAGTAATGAATGAAGCTACAATAGAAAAGTCTTTTAACAACTAAAAATAAACAATCACAATAAGGTAATTTTACTAAATGACAAAATTATTTTGCATTAATCACTGCTTTATACCATTCACACATTGCTTGTACATAAATGCTACAGATATTTGACAAATATCCATATCTTCTACATATTTTTGGTGCGTATTGTGCATCATAAATAACCTTGTGCGAATCCAAATTTTACATCGATTTGCAGGATCTTGTATTATTAGTACTTAGTAGGGACAAGTGTCAAGTGATGTTGGTTTGGAGCATGCGGTGGATCTTGATGGATATAAAAAATGTTGTACTTCATTTATTTGTTAGTTCCTTTTTTGTGAGGGATTTATTTGTTAGTTATGACCTCAGTAGAGTGTACGACTAATATTTGTGTAACTGTCATAATGAATAGTACTGTTGTTAACTTCTCTGGACTATTGCAACTTTTGCCTAAGTTGTGTTGTGGCCAGTGAAAACAATTTCGTTTTGAAATTTTTCTCTCGGAGCACCGTAATAAACAAAATCTGGTAATTTCAGAATTTTCGGACCAACATTCATTCAAATGGTTTTTGAACTTTCGAGCAAAACCGGTCTAAAAATTGGAGAAAAAAAGGAGATTGAGAGCAATAAAGCACTCATTCCTTCACCGAATTGGTTCAACACTTCTTGTGTGTCCATCCAGTGCCTGTGCACGAATGTACATCGTGGCCACATAAGCGAGGTCGAGAGCACTGCCACCTCCTGAGCATACCACATCTCCATGATCATAACACACTCCGGCACATAGCACACTCTGTCGCTTGTGGGATGCAGGAGAGAGGAGATGGGTGCTTAGGACGAGGCCTATTGTTATGTTACTACTGCCTATCACTGAGCAAGGAAGAAGTAGAGGAGAGGCATCGCCGCTAGGTCGTGAATTGTGGTCTTGTGGAGAGAACAAGGATTATGGCAAGGGGGTTAGGTTATGAGAATAGGACCTATTGGGTTGTTGGGCCCGGCCCAAAAACACAATGTGGCTGAAATTACTTGGCCAATATAATATTTTATTAAGAGAAGTGACATAACTGAATTTTAGCAAAATTCCACCCAAATTGATAACCCTGGCCGTGGCCTAGGACATGCACAACAACAACAATAGATTAGGCACAACAACAATAGATTTTGTGAGGGAACAATATTTTCTTTATCTCTAAGATTTTATTAGTTTGGATTTCATATAATTTGGTTGCTTTCCTCATCTTTTGGGAATTGATTGTTACTTGTTAGGCATCGTCTATATAAGAGGACCATGGTTATCACGGCGCCCAGGCGAGACTAGTCGCCTTCGAGGCGCCTGGATGCCTAAGCGCCTGCCTAGGCGCCAATTAGGCAACTAAACAAAATGTAGAATCAGACTTGTTTTGCTATTTACAACCACACAGAGGATCTCAAAATTGCATATACAAAAGATAAACATCCATTCACAAAAGATCCTACTTGCTCTCGTGCAAGTTCCCGTGCCTACAGCCAGCTGTAGTTAGACTGCAACACTCCAAATCCATTGCAATAAAGAATGAGAGAAGAGAAAAGCAATCCTCCATCTCCCACCAGACAGAGAACCCTGTGCTCCTGCTCATCTCCTTGGTAATACAAACCCATTCCAAGCAATGCAGCAAGCAGCTATAAACTCTTTGGTCCTCACTCCTCATTCCTCTCCTCACTCAGTGAATTGAAGCAACCAGCAACAATATTTTTCAGTAACACAAGTGCAACACATGAACTCTCTGTTCCTCACTCCTCATTCCTCTCCTCACTCAGTGGAGGCGACGGGGGCAGCTGGAACTTCATCGGTAGAGGAGGAGCAGCTAGAACTTCCTCTGGGGCAAGTACCACTTCATTGGCAGTTAGAACTTCCTCCGGGTCACGGCCGCGTGGGGCAGCAACTGGAGCAGTAGAGGTGGAGGTAAAGCAACGACAAAGGAGGAGGCAGAGTGGCATCAACAGCTGGAGCCACGTGGGGCAGAGCTGGAGAGTGACAGAGGTGATGGGGCAAAGGCAGAGGAGTAGGTGATGCTAGCAGCGATGGCGTCGGCAGCAACAGAAGTGGAGAGGGATGCGAAGGGGGAAGGGGAGGCGAAGGGGGAGGGAGAGGCGGAGTGGATTACTGGTCAGCTCGGCGGTCACTAATCAATGGAAGGTAGAGGCGCAGTTGCTGGTGGCAATACAGTTGCTAGGGTTTCCTCCACCCGTGAGTCCCCTATCCCAGAACTCCTCCCGACTAGGCTATCCCGTGACTCACGCCCTCAAATACCACCACTCCACTCTAGTTGGTTGCCTGGACACCATGCCGGACACCTAGTCATCTCCGTCGCAACGCCAGGATGTCTAGGCGCCTGCCTGGCTCTCTTCAAGCAAGGTGTCGATCCATAGCGCCTTTGGCAGGCTGCCTGGATGCCTAGTCGGCAACTAGACATTGCCTAGGTCACACCGTAATAACAGTGAACAGGACATAATGGAAGTTAAGCGTGGAATAAACAAATCATACTTTCTCTATATATCCATCTCTCACTCTACCCTACGGTAATATCCTCTCCCATCGAGCTTCTTTGTTCCGCTGTCCTAATAGTTCGACACCTCCCTACCCTCTATATTCTTCACCACCACACCTATCCAAATGGGTCCAAGGATTCAAAGTCCCTTACCAAAGGGAACGGGATATTTTTATTTTGAATGATAAGGAACGATCCTGATTCTCCTTAACACTAGTTTGATCATGGACACAATGGGCTAGACATGAAACTCGTGCTGCATGCCCTAAGATGTAGACACCCTCAAGATGCTACCACTCTCAATCAACCATGAATCTCAACAAGGGATATGCTCTTTTGCCACACCCAACAATTCTTATTCACAGGAAAGCCAATCAAATTATTCGATTCGGACTTTGTAGAGCTAACTCAATCGGAGATAGTTGGTATGACTTGAGGCATTGGAGAATCCATTGTGGATGGACACCACATTGCAATACTAGAAATTGATGGAAGTCGCACAAAAATAGAAGGAAATCAGCATGTGTATCACAATATGAGAAGAAACGATATTCAATGCCGGTAGAGCAGCATCGGTCAAGCTACTATCCAAACTAGTGCACCTACCCTCGTTGCTAGCATCAACTTTCGAAAGGGAGAGCACATGGATAATTAGCATTAGGATAATTATCATCGAACTGCTGCCCTCGTTAGCATCACTACTGTCGGCGTATTCCACCAGACAGGCCCGAGTCTACAGACCGGGTTTGGTTCAGTAGGAGGGCGTCTTCGCGGCTAGCAAACCCTAGCGGGTGAAAACCCTAATGACTCCCACACGAAGGACTCCAGAGCCTATGAACTAAGATGACACAAAGATTTTTACCCAGGTTCAGGCCCCCTCAACCAGGGTAATAGCCTTACGTCCTGCTAGATCTTTTATAGAGTGTTTGAAGCTAGTACAGAGCTTTCAAGTTACAAATTCTTCCTCAGGTTCTACTGCTAAACTCTCGATTGTTCGACCCCCCCTTCCCCATGCACCAGAGGGCTCTTATATAGCCCAGGCTAACAGGGGTAGGTAAAAGGGGGGTCATCATGCTGATCTTCATACATTTATTACTCCTTCCCGTGCTGTCCCGTTCCTCCAGCCTCATTAAATGCCGACGCATGGCTTCGCCCGGTCTGCTCGGGATGTGACCCCTTTGCGACGGGTAGGTGAGAGGCATCAGAGGAATGGGCTTGTAGCAGAAATCCTCGCAGTTAAGGGACCTGACACAGCAGGCCTGCCGTCTGGCATAGTACGATAGGGGAAGGAGACTTCGAGGCGAAGCCACCTCGCCCCACCTTTTTGCCTTGCGGCGGGGCGAGCAGGGTGTCCTCACCCACCTGCTCGCCCGGACATCACGTGGGCAAGACTGGCGGCGGGCGTCTTCGCCACCCACCGCCAAAGCCGCCATGTGGGTGGGCGCCGCAGCGGCAGGCGTCTCTCCTACCGCCGGACGCCCGTGGCGGCACACTGCCGGCGGGCGTGCTCACCCACACGCCGCCAAAGCCGCCACGCGGTGGCGCCGGCGGCAGGCGTCCTCGCCCACTGCTTTCGTCGGACGCCACGTGGGCGGCACTGGCCGTGGGCGTGCTCGTCGACCACTTTGTCAAGCCGCCACGTGGGCGGGCGCCGGCGTAGGCGTCTCGCCCACTGCTCGCCGACGCCACGTGGGCGGCTTTGGCCGGCGGGCGTGCTCACCCACCCGCCGCCGAAGCCGCCACGTGAAATTTGGTGCTTGCGAGCGGCGCGTCCTTGCCCACCTGCTCGTCGGACGCTACGTGGGCCGCATTTGTGCGTCGATGAGGGTACCCCAGCGTAAAGTACGCTGACAACTACCATTAATGCGCCTGCCACCACGACGGGGGCTGATCATGAGACAACAAGAGTGCCACAATACCACAAGAGAGTTTCCAGTCTATGAAAGGATGGGTGATCCTTTGGTCTGTATGAATTGTTGTGAACAATATTATCGTGGACGATGCGCCCTATAGGAGTTTGGCTAGCATCTTACCATGAGATGTGGGCTGCCCAACAATGGTATTACCAACAAGAACGTGATGACGGTGTGCTGACATGGATGCACCTCAAGGATTACATGCATCGTCAATTCGGATCACTGATCCGAAGCAACCTATTAGGTGAGCTAGGGAGGCTTAGCCTAGCAGGAATTGTGGCATAAATATGGAGTAGTTCCTCAGTTTATTGTGTCTCACCAACCCTTTGGCACTACAGCAAAAGTGTAAAGATTTACTACGGGGCTAACAGATCCCCACTACACTAACAGCGAGTTGCAAAACCTAACAAGCCTACAAATAGTTATGATCCTAGATACGTAGGCTCATCAGCAACAAATCAGGCATGCCAGCAATACTTTCCTTATCTCTAGGTTTTGATTAGTGTGGAGTTGATATATTTGGTTGTTTTCCTTATCCTTTAGGATTTGATTGTTAAGAACTCTATCTAAGATGACATAATATCTCAATGGAAGTTAAGCAAGGAATAGGCAATCTCTTTCCTATGTATCTATGTCTCTCTTTACCCTTGCTGAACCCTCCTTACATGACAAGCTTATCTTTTCCTTTGCCCTTTTGTTTGACTCCTCCCTACCCTCTATCTTCATGATAGCTACCTAAAGGGATCCAGGACCTCACCCACTAGCCAATAAGGGTGGCAATGGGGACCCGTTCCCCGATCCCCGGCGGGGAATTCCTCTATGAGGGGACGGGTATGGGAAGAAATCGTCCTCCGCGGGGATGGAAACGGGGAAAATTATTTCCCCGTCGGGGATGACAGGGACAGGGATGGGGAATTTTTTTCCCCGCGGGGACCCGGTTGGGGATCCAAATTTAGTTTAGTCCAATTTAGTTATTAGATTGCAAACATATACTCTAGCCCATCATATTCACATTTTCATAAACGGGACAACATAATCTTCAATGAATGCATGCATTTTTTTTCCTTGTCTGTTGATATGATTTTAGAGTTAAAATGACTATAAGAGCTCTTCTCTTGTGTGAAATTTTCGCGGGGATGGGTCCCCGACGGGGCCCCGATACCCGAACGGGGATGGGGACAGGGGGATTTTCTCCCCCGAGACGGAGAACGGGGATGGGGACGGGGAAAATTTTGGATTGTGGGGACGGGGACAGGGAGGCACTCCCCGGTGGGGAATGGCCCCGTTGCCACCCCTACTAGCCAATGGTAGCTATCCCCTACATTCTTAACCCAAGCACATAAGAAGTTCTAACAAGTATCATGATAAGTTTTATGGTGTAAGAGCTACTCCAAAAATGGAAATAGGAAAAATTGTATGGCAAAGATAAAGAAAATATAATGACAAAAAAGTGGGGCATTGTATTGTGTGTTTCATTTATCTATTGTTCAATGTGTACTTTTTCTAGTTTTACTAGGAAAATTATTTGGTTTCCCTTAAATATGATGCTATTCTATGAGTTGTTGTCCTTATTTGGTAAATTATCAATGGAAGAGTGAATATGAATAACTGACCTAGCGGTCAATGATAATTTTTTATCTAACTATAAATTTGTCTTAATATTTATCTAGTTTTATATTGGCTTGCATTGTACTTCAATAGAAAATTAGAGGATGGGCTCTCTATAATAAGATATAGAATGGTAGCAATAGTAAAGAAATGATCATGAGAATAAAATAAACAAAAATTTCTAATAGGCATTTAAAAACAATGGTTCTTGAGTGTTGTCTGAAACTCAAGAGAATTAACTAGCTTTCATTTGGTTCTACATTGCCAAATGTTTTTCTACAAAATTCCACCAAAATCGATAAACCTGGTCATGGCCCAAGACATGCACAAGAACAACAATAGATTCGGCACAATAACAGCAGATTTGCCGTGGGAACAATATTTTCCTTATCTCTAAGACTTGATTAGTTTGAATTCATATAATTTGGTTGCTTTCCTTATCTTTTGGGATTTGATTATTACTTTTTAGGCATAATGTATATAAGAGGACATAATGAAAGTTAAGCATGGAATAAACAAATCAACTTTCTATGTATCCATCTCCCACTCTACCCTGCGGAACCTTCCTCTCATTGTGCTTCTCTGTTCCTCTACCCCGGTAGTTCGACACCTCCCTACCCTCTATATTCTTTACCACCACACCTACCCAAAGGGGTCCAAGGCTTCACACTCCAACCTATCACAGTTATATCATATGTTCTTTTATTTATATCGAAGCCACCTACCATGGTTTCCATTGTTGGTCAATATGAGATCCATGCTTACCAAGCTCTTGCAAAGGCAAAAGAAGCAAGCATCACCAGTTCGAAGCAACCTATAAGGTGAGCTTGGGAGGCTTAGCATGGCAAGAACTGTGGCATACTACTTCATCAGTTTATTGTGTCTCACCAACCCTTTGAAACTACAATAGAAGTGCAAATATTTATGGCCGGGCAAACATATTCCCTCTACACTAACATTGAGTTGCAAAACCTGACAAGCCTATAGTTAGGCATGATCCTAGATATGTAGGCTCATCAGCAACAAATCAGGTGCGACAACAATACTTTCCTTATCTCTAGGTTTTGATTAGTGTGGAGTTGATATATTTGGTTGTTTTTCTTATCTTTTAGGATTTGATTGTTAAGCCCTCTATATAAGACGACATAATATCTCAATGGAAGTTAAGCAAGGAATATGCAATCTCTTTCCTATGTATCTATGTCCCTCTTTACCCTTGCTAAACCTTCCTTACATAACAAACTTTTATTTTCCTTTGCAACTTTTATTTGACTCCTCCCTACCCTCTATCTTCACGACAACTACTCGAAGGGATCTAGGACCTCACCCACTAGCCAATGATAACTATCCCCTATATTCTTTACCCAAGTACAAAAGAAGTTCTAAGGGAATGTACAATGGTGTGATGTCAGCCGTCTATATGCTTTACCACGTAAGATTTTTGTTGACATGAGGGAGAGAGAAAGAGGAGAGAGTATAGCTATCTCTTCATGAAGAGAAGACCATATGGATGGTATAAATCACCATTGTACGAGCTATTGTCTATAATAATCACTTTTCCATGCTATAATTAAAAGATTGTAGTATCTCACAGAGATAACCTTAAGATGGCACCAATTGTAAGAAGTTGTCTTTAGTTTTTGTCTTTAGATGACATGAAGGAGTATATAAACAACAGCGATCTCTATTATTGTAATTTGTACATACTCTAACAAGTATCATGATAAACTTTACCCTGTAAGAGCTACTCGAAAAATGAAAATGGGAAAAATTGTATGGCAAAGATAAAGAAAATCTAATGACAAAAAGAGGGGCATTGCATTGTGTGTTCATTTATCTACTTTTCAATGTGTATTTTTCTTGTTTTATTAGGTAAATTAGTTTTTACTAAATTTGCATGAATATTATATGTTTTGGTTTGCCTTAAAATGATTCTATTCTACGAGGTGTTGTGCGTATTTGGTAAATTATCAACAGAAGAGTGTATATGAATAACTGACCTAGCGGTCAATGATAATTTTTTATCTAACTAAAAAATTGTCTTAGTATTTATCTAGTTTTATATTGGCTTGCATTGTACTTCAATAGAAAATTATAGGATGGGCTCTCTATAATAAGATATTGAATGGTAGCAATACTAAGAAATGATCATGAGAATAAAATGAAAAAAATTCCTTATATGCATTTTAAAACAAAGGTCCTTATATGCTTTTAAAAACAAAGGTTCTTGAGTGTTGTCCGGATCTCAAGAGAATTGATTGGCTTTAATTAGGTTCTACATTGCCAAATGTTCTTCATAGCTTTGCATATTTCAGTTAGATTCTCTTGATTTTTGGAAAAAATTGGTTTAAGTGGTTCATTTCTGTCTACATTATATATACGTTTGCATTAAAGTCTAGTTTTACATTCTTTAGGTTGGAAGAGACAAAGGATCAGGTGATGGTAAAAAGAGGCTCGAGGTGAGTGTTTTGTTGTGATTTGCGAGTGTATCGATTACTATTCACATGATGCCCTTCCTTGCCTTGCTAAATGTACGATTTTGCAGCTCACGCGGGTGACCAACTCTGAACCCAAGAACTTGATCAGACTGAATACATTGATACCCTCGACCTTACATGACTTAATCCAGTTGCGCCGACCAGATTCAATAGAGGTTTCTCGTATACAAAACTGCAGTATATGCAATCAATGTGGCAAAGAAGCTGGAGGCAACAGGACATGCAAGATATGTGGAGACCCTGAAGATGAGGACAAGAGATTCTTGATTTGTGGTTACCCTCTTTGTTCGTACAAGTACTACCACATCCAATGCTTAAAGTCTAAGCAGATTGCAAGCGATGCGTAGTGGGACAAACCGTGCTGGTACTACCCATCTTGCCTTTGCCGAGCTTGTCGTTCTGACAAGGACGACGATCAGGTCATCATGTGTAATGGCTGTGATGAGGGCTATCATCTGTAGTGCTTGACACCTCCCCTTACCTCCGTACCCAAGGGGGCGTGGTATTGCCCATCCTGCATTTTGGAGAGACCAAAGGAGGGAATGAGAAATATGAGCAAAGGATGCTGAAACTCCATAGAAAGGATGATCCTATGCTCCTGCCCGGTTTTCAAAAGAAAAAAAGGGTGTACTAATCTGAAAAATTCTAGGGTGAAAGAGCAGGTGTTGACTCTAACAGAGTAGGAAGCCTGGAGATCTGCGACTTCCTTGTACTGTGGCTATGCTATATCATAGTTTCAGTGTTCTTTTGGTCAGTAAGAGGATTCATATTCTTTGCAGTGAGTTCAAGCAGCACAAATTTGCTGTTCGGAGAGACTTAGCTGTCTAGTTGAAGAACTGATGGTCAGGACAATGGCAGATGAGATGCTGATTTTTGATTGAGCAGCCGAGGGTCTGCCAACAACATGTGCCATTTGAACTAATGGTAGAGAATAAGAACCCGCCGTTAATTGTCACTCTTTTTATCATTTCCTTAACCTCTATGAGGTGATATTTAAAGAACTTGTCAGCGTCTGAACTTCAAGGATGCTTAGTGTAATATCATCCTCTTAGGTGGATATTATCATCGTTTTCAAAAAAGTTACATATTACCATTTAAAGTACCCCATGAGTCATTAGGATGGTGTAGTCTCTATCTTGTGCACTTGCTTGCAGGTACTATTTTGTGGATGGTTTCCAGTTAGAGAGCAACATCACCGCTGGAAACTGCCTCAAGTGTCCTAATTAAGGTTACCTTTCCCTATGATCATGTTGGCCTGAATAACAAGGCTTCGCTATCTGAATAGCATTGCTTTCTCATCTTGAGGCTTGAGGGTACTGATGTGTAGGCTCACATGTTAGCAGTCTGCCAGCAGCAGTAATCAAAACTCCGTCAGCTACAAGGATGGACTGGTAAGCCTCAGAATAACCATGCTACATTTTGCGACATTTTTTTACTGGGGATCTATAACTCTGCTGAGATTCATGGGTAGACACCGTACTGGTTTGAGTTCCTGAGCTGGTAGATTTGCTAACGTGTTCGCAATAACACCAAACAAGCAACAACTGCTCGTAGCGTGGCTTTCTTTGTTCATTGTTGTACCGTATTGTATCAGGAAGGCATGCAGAGTGAACAGCAGTTGCGTAATATAGCGTGGTTGCACATAACTAAAAGCTGAGAATCACCTCACCTCAGCCTTGCACGAGTCCTGCATATGAGAATCTCGTGGGATTCCTACAAAATTGCTGCATCCGCGTGGACTTATCGACCTTTCCCTATAATTTGTAGCTTTTTCATGTACTGATTAACGCATATACATTTATGGGAAACGGCCGAGAGCGTGAGATCGATCGACAGTACATGATGGATGACCCCAACTAGGAATACTCCATATTGTACCAAGAACTCAGTCGACCAATGGAAGGGGGGCATGAATGGTGACAAGTGTTGTTGTATGGCTCAGTTAGAGTTACGTTAGGGATGGAGTTCATTTAGAGATAAATTCAAGATAAGTTGTCATTGAACTGTAATCAATGCTATAAATGAAGGGTGTAGAGGTCCAATAAGACACACACAATATTTTGATCTATACGGTATCAAAGTCTTAGCTCTGAGCAGCTTATGTTCATGATCCGATCCACTGCCATCATTCGTTGCGCCGTCCCCGAACCTACCCCCCGCCGCCATCTCCTCCTCCTAGTCCCCGATCCGCCACCGTAATTTGCTCCATGCTTCACCTCAGCGGAGCTGGGCCGCCATCACCACTCAAGGGTGTCAGGCCACATCTGCCCTCAGGGCCGCCAGATAGCCATCGTTGCATAGGGTGCCAAGCCATAGCTGCCTTGAGGTCCATTTGGGCTGTAGAGCGTAGTCGTCGTTGCAGGCTACCAAGTTCTATTGAGAAAGAGAGAACAAAGAGAGAAGGCAAGAGCTAGTCGAGAGAAAAGAAAAAGGAGAGAAAGGAGAGAGAGAGAATAGAAAAAAAGAAGAGAGGAAAGAGGTGTCTTTGTTCAGCTAGTGCACATGCATGTGTATCGAAGGTGCTACGTATGTAATTTGTGTTGACATTGATGCTTGATCGATTATCATGATTCATGATCATAGAGATACGCGTGACATAGATTTGTGATTAGCATTGCTTGCTCCAGTTGTTCAGACAAGATGAACTCTGAGGAGATTGAGGCTATGAGGAAGCAGGAGGAAGCCATGATAAGGGTGGCCAAAGAGACAAGGAAGGCTATTGTTGAGTCAACTTCCTCACTGAGCACATAAGATGACATGAGAGCATATTACAGGTCCTCTTAGCGACAAGTATGATTGGTCCAAGGGCTGATACAGCATCATCCGAGTTGAAATTAGAGTTGATGCCGAATGATGTGAAGTTGGAAGGAAGCAATAATTACCTTAGTTGGTCTAGAAGGACCCAATTAATTCTAAAAACACAGAGAGTGAAGCATGACCTGTAGGAGACTTGTGTTGAACATATAGACAAGGCAAGCATCGATTGGAGGATGTGGAACACCACTAACTCCGTGATAGTGGCTTTGTTGCTGACTTCGATGACACCATCCATTAGGGGGTGCAATTTGCTCGGATTTGATTTGATATTGTTCTTTTCATATGCTAAACCATATTTTTATCGGATACGAATACAGTGCAGATAATATCGGTCATAGATTTGAAGCGAATATAGAGCGGAATCGATACGGCACCGAATAATTTTTGTTAGATATCGCATGAAAATTGGTATCGTATATAGCACATATGTAGCAATGATTAATCAATTGTATGAGTTTGAATACAACAGAACTATCGTAATTTAATAAGCCATTTTATCATGTAGTCGAACAAAGTTGTAAAAGTACATTCAATTTGGACGGTACACATAGCGAAAAGTTACGGAACATAGAATGATACGTAAATAATATCACAATAACATAACATGACTCCATATCTCCATGAAAGAGACAATATGACAAATTCCACTCATCACACCGAAATCCAAAATAGAGAATAAGATAAGGATCTATTTGCAAGAAAGCCCTTCCACTTCCTAAATCTCTCCCCCTTAGATTCCCTTGAGTCCTCGAACAGAAAGTGTACTACCAGTCTCAATTGTTTGCCACGAACACCCTTCCCTTTTCAAAAATCAAAACCGTTGGAGATCATTTTGACTGAATGTGAGTGTAATTCGGGTCTGTTGCTGAAAATCCAACTCCACCCCTTTTTCTCTTTTTTCTTTTCTCTCATTTCTTTTTCCCCTTTTCTTTTCTTTTTCTCCTTTTACCTTTTCTTCTTTCTTTCTCTTTGTTTCCCCTTCCTGGCCGAGCCCTTCTTTTCTTTTCTTTCTTCCCTTTTTTCCTTTCTGTTTCCTTCTTACCCCCTTTCTTTTTCTTTCTTTTCCTTTCTTCCTTTTCTTTCTTTTTCTTCTCCACATTTTTCCTAGACATGCATTCTTCTCTGGCATTCCTCTTATCCTTCCTTCTTTCCTTATCTTCTTCTCTCATTTCTTTCATCTTCTCCCACAGAGTTGGCTGGCTCTCTTTCCTTAGCCTCCTACTTTGTTTTGTTTTAGCGCCAGCCAAGCCTCCTAGGCCTCAGCCGGGCCTCACGCCATGCAGCAGCCATGAGGGCCTCATCGCTGGCCTCGGCGGTTGGCCTCCTCCTAGGTAGTGGCTACCGACACCACCTGCACTGGGCCACAAGCGCCCTGTGCTGCGTCGCCCCCTGGCACGTTGCCCCCTCTGCGGCTAACCTGCATGTCACCCTGGTCATCCGCACCGGCATCAGCTCCAACCATGTCCCACTAAAAGTTCAAGCTCCATTAATTTGGTTTTGGTGTTAATGACAAATATAATATTGAGACTAACTCTGTTGATAATTACAATATTGATTAGTCTCAATTGTTAATTAATGGCAAATATTTTTATGAGATCAGCTCTTTTGTTGAGCTTAACTCTTATTAGTCTCGTTTAGATGAAAAAAGTGAAAATATCAAAGGTATGTATTCAAGTTCATATTATTATATCTTGTTGCATTTCTTGGGTGCAATATTCATGATCATAATGATAAGTCCAAATCTGAGACTAACTCTTTTATTGAGTATATCTTTGATTAGTCTCATCTCATTGAAAAATGGAAAACCCAAGGTATGCACATGTATTCATTTTATGATATCTTAATGCATACTTTGGATTCAAGTTAAAGGATGAACTTTATCATTATTTAGATCTCAGATGCGCATTAATGTTTTAATTCTATATATATATATATATATGAATACGCATATTTAGGAGGAGTTCATATTTTACCTTGATGGTTCAATAGTATTGATCTAATTCATCTTTCTATATCAAGGATCATTACTTTGAAACAACCCATTGAGTATATGAAACTTATGTAGTTAATATATAATCATGACAATTTAAATGCAATTTAAATTATGTTAGGTTGTCATTCAATCAAAAAAGGACTAATCATGTGCTGATAGTTCACGTTATTGATCCTAGGGCAATAGAAAGTTCTTGAGTATACGAAGCATTAGTTGCATTAGTATACTCAAGACACAATTAATTTTTTAATCAATTGTTTTTAGGTTGTGGTCAATCATCAAAGGAAAAGATCAAAGGATCTTGGGAGTATCTATTATGTGTTAATAGAGTGCATTGATAATTGAGACAATCATGTGATTTGGACTAACACTCAATGAGTTTGAAATAGGTTAAGTCCAAGTGTGAGATGGATAAATAGGACAAGTGTGTCATCATGTGTTGATGAGCATCAAGAGAGGATCCCGAAGCTAAAACAAGCGAAGTTCATCATGTGTTGATGAACAAGATAAAAAACCCGACTTAGGAGAGAAGATGATCGATCATCGTGAAAACTCCAAGTGGCTGCAAGAGGCAAAGGTATAACTAGCTAGGGCTAAGGATGTGTTTCTAGTCCTTTACCGGTCTCGGTGTTTGGATGGGAGACCGAATTGCTAGTATAAGTTATCGTACTATTAAGGGGTCCAATCTTATAGTTTGAGCTTCATCATGCGTTAATGAACTCAATCCGGTTCATTCTATCTCACTCTCTTAGTTGGTTTTTGCATCAAGCTAACTTTTGCATGCGTTGTAAAAGGTGAGAGCTCATGTATCGGTGTTTTAGCTTGTGATTTGATCATGTATTGATCATCACAAGACTAAGTAATGTTTATGCCTTGTGTTTGCAAAATATGTTTTGTAAAATGTTGATTTGTTATTTGCAAATGTATTTTACAAATAAACTAGATGTTTTGGATTTTGATCCTAGAGCATGTGTTGGCATTTGCAAATATGTTTTGCAAAGTATCGGGATCATGTGTTGATCCTTACATGGCTAGAGGATTGATCTCATAGGTTATCGGTTTATTTGCAAATGTGTGTTATAAATGAGTTGTACTTAATATGAATTGGATTTGCAAATGTGTTTTACAAAATTATTTTGATCATAAGTTGATCATCACATGACACAAGATTTGATCTTATTGACTCTTGCTAGCTTGTAGTCACGCTCTTGATAAAGTCTATATGAGGGATCGAGAAATTAGATTTTAGATTTGAATGACTACATTGAAGTCTTTGTTTGTGTATATTTAAAAATATCTATAGTTGCTTAAATCTTGAAAATAAGTGCAAATTGTAGCTCTCTTGATAAGCTTTATATAGAGTCTAAGATCACTTAAATCGGAGTTCGAAGTAAAAAGTTATAAACGTTTTAGTGATTGTAGCAGTGGTATGATTGGGCCTAGTCCAGTATGACCAGCCCTAAGTGCGGTATGACCAGACCCCCTCCAGTCATACCGGTCAGTGGTATGATCGGGGTCACTTCGGCCTGATTTTTTCATAATGCGTGTTTTTAGCCGAAAAAATAAGAAAAAGCCCGGTATGATCGAACCCTCTCCAATATGACTGGATTTTCTAAGTAACAACTAGTTTTTTCTAACCGTTGGACCAAAAGCCGGTCATAATGGCCTTAGGGTAGTATGACCAGGTTTCCTATGTATTTTTGCCCATTTTTGTCTCAACAACTAATTTTTCTTGTGGATGCTATAAAAGAAGCCTTAGGGGCTGGCATTTGGTTGTAGTTGGTCTTGTTGAGCATTTTGGTGGTATTGTGCATGTGTTACACTCTCACATTTAGTTTTTGGGTTGAGAGTGAGCTCTAATTGCACGTTTTGTAATTATGAGAGGATTGAGAGCCTCTTGTGCATGTGTTGCACTTGAGGGAATCCTTGTTCATGTATTGCACTTAGTAATCACCATTGTACATATGTTGTACTTAGTGAAGCTCAAGCTAGAAGACTTGACTTGTTACTCTTGGTGTTTACCGACACCTAGACAGCGTGTGGAGGCATCGTGCATAGTAACTTTCTCAAAGAGATTGTGAGAAGGCCCGGTAAAGTTGTGAAGATCGAAGCTCATCTAACCGGAGGGGGAAAAGCTAGTACTAGTGGAATCGAGGTGGGTGCTCAATTTGTGGAACTAGTCCAAAGCGGTTCGAGCCTTCCTCAATGTAGATTAAGTGAGACTAGTAGGTCTCCGAACACCACAATAAAAAATCAGTGTGTCTCTTTGTGTTCGCTTGCAATTCTCGATTTACATTGTTACACTTTACATTCCTAGAATTAAATTACTTGATTGTCTTTAGGATTGCATATTCTTGAGTAGAGATATAATTAGCTAGTGCACTTAGTTGAGACTAGATGACTTAGGCTTTATTTGGTCAAAATCGTTCCCTTAGTGTTTTCGCATATAAATTAGGTTTTGGTCAAAAAGCTTTTAGAGATAAATTTTTAATACTGTCTATTCGCCCTCTCTCTAGTCGACATCATCGATCTTACACCCACCGATTTGCGCCTTGCGTGTCCACGTCCTGGTCTTGCGCTGCCTCGGCCCAACCACCACTACCTCCACTCCATCCCCACCAACATCCAAACCAGCTGTCCCAAGCTCCCAGAGCTCCCCCACCCCCTCCTTCTCCCATTCACTGCAGTTGGCATCCTGGAGTGCACCAAGGACATCCTCGTGGTCATCGTCAGGCTCCTCTTTAGCATTGGCTGCAATGTGCTCAACGCCGCCTCCATGTGCCTTGTCTAGTCCATCCTCATCGGCGCCACCATGTCCTCCCACTATGATGAGCTCTACGGCGATCGCTAGGCGTCTAACTCCACCCCGCATCTCAGTAGCGCCACTAGCCAGGGGTCCCCTCATGAGGGGTTAGGTTTTGCGCACGTTGTCGGTGGCCTGGCCCTGTTGGATGGATCACTAGGGGAGAGGAGGGGACAAGGTGTTTGGGGCACTGGCAAGTGGGCCTGGGCAACTGGGTTAGATATAAATTTAATTTATCTAGATATATCCAAAAATAAGTTTGGAATATTTTGATCTGACAGACAGTGCTCTCCCAAATTTGAGTCCAAATCTGAAACAAAATATCTAAAACGATACTGAATCTGAGAACTATCTAAATCCAATCCAAACACATCTGGTCAGTTGGTCAGTCAAAAATTATCCGAACCGATTGCACCCCTACCATCCATCGCTTGAATGACGGAGAGTAGAGACAAAGCAAAATACATCAGAGATGTGGAAAACACTAAGCAATATGTACTTTGGGGCAGGCAACATGACGATGATGGTGGAGGTTTAGGTCAAGGTGGGGGCTCTAAAACAAGAGGAGACCGTCCAGGAGTATGGTAGTGAGTTGAAGTAGCTATGGATAGATTTAGATCACTATGATCCACTACAATTGACATGTGCTAGTGATGTTGAGATCGGTAGATTGTGGCTACAATGCAAGTGGGTCACACTTCCTGGAAGGGCTAAACCTAGAGTTTAAGAGCAAGAGAGATACAATGTTTCACTTAGCGACATACCAACAATGAGGAGGCCATTTCAACTATGGTGCAGGAGAAGTTTGGCTACGAGTGGTGGAAGTAACAACCCAGTCAAATCTGCCTACGTAGTGCCTGATGATAGGAAGTGCTACAACTATGGGGTAAGAGGATAACTGAGTCGTGTCTGTCCTCTTCCACGGTACGGTGGAGTCCGAGGTGGAGATCATGGTGATCGTGATGGCCGAGGAGGAGATCAAGGTCATGGAGTCGAGGCAGGGGCAAGGGTGGTCCTAGGGCTAGTATGACTATGGCAAAATAAAGCATGTCTATTACTCTAACAGACGAGTAGGCTATGCAATGTGAGCAATTTTAGAAGGGCAATGCATTGGAATATCCTCAAGATTCTATGATAGTACCTGCACCTACTTCCCTTGGTAACTTTGCCAACTATGCTCACGTGTGAAAGTTCAAGCTCTATTAATTTGGTTTTGGTGTTAATAACAAATCTAATATTGAGACTAACTCTTGTGATAATCATAATATTGATTAGTCTCAATTATTAATTAATGATAAATTCTTTTGTGAGACTAACTCTTTTGTTGAGCTTAACTCTTATTAGTCTCTTTTAGATGAAAGGATGAAATTATCAAATGTATGCATCTGATAACACATAGATATATATTGTTGCATTCTTTGATGTCAAATATATTATGATTTTAATGATAAATCTAAATGTGATACTAACATATTTATTGAGTATATTTTTAATAGTCTCATGAAAAAGAAAGGTAGAAATCCAAAAGATATGTATCCAATGCAACTTTATTATTTCTAGATACATTACTTGGATTCAAGATAAATGGTGAACTCCTCTATTGTTTTAATCTTAAGATGTGCATTTTGTTTTCGACTCCATATATACATAAATGCACACATTTAGGGGGAGCTCATGCTTAATCTTAAAGTTTCAATAGTATTGATCCATTTACCTCTCTCCATTTATAAAGGATCATTACTTTGAAATAAACTCTTGAGTGTATATATAAAACTTGTGTAGTTGTAGTATACTTATGTTAATATATATATATAGGAAGCCTTTTCCGTACTCCTAGGAGTACATACTCCCACCTCTAATATACCATTTAAATGAACACTTTATACTCTTTTATCACTTTTGGTATACTCCAATAATAATTCTAAGATACTCCAATGCAACATGGTTGAAAAAATTTCATGAGAACCCTTTATTTTTTACTATATACCCTTTTCCATATGTAAAAGAAATATATAAACAAATATTGCTATAAAGGGTGGACTTTAATGAAATTTTTCATGGAACTCACTTTAGAGTATCTTATAATTAGTATTAAAGTATACTCAAAACGATAAAGAGGTATAACAACATCATTTAAATGGTATACTAGAAAAGAATCATACTAGTATGGAAACATTTTCTAAAATGGTTCCATACTCACAGGTGTATAAGTGACTCCATCTTCAAGTATACCATTTAAATGATGTTGTTATACCTCTTTATCCTTTTGAATATACTCTAATACTAATTATAAGATACTCTAAAATGAATTCCACGAAAAATTTCATTAAAGTCCACCCTTTATAGCAATATTTGTTTATATATTCCTTTTACATATGGAAAAGGTATATAGTAAAAAATAAAGGGTTTTCATGAATTTTTTTTAACCATGTTGCATTAGAGTACCTCAGAATTATTATTGGAGTATACCGAAAATGATAAAAGAGTATAAATCGTTCATTTAAGTGGTATATTAGAGATGGGAGTATGTACTCCTAGGAGTACGGAAAAGGTTAAGTCCAAGGTTGAGATGAATAAATGGGACATAGATCATCATGTATTGATGAGCATCAAGAGAGAATTTCGAAGCTAAGACAAGGGGAGTTCATCATGTGTTGATTAACAAGATGAAGATCACGATTTGAAGAGAAGATGATCGGTCATCATAAAAGCTTCAAGTAGTTGCGAGAGGCAAAGGTATAACTAGCTAGGGCTAAAGATGTGTTCCTAATCTTTTACCAGTCTCGGTGTTTGGATGGGAGACTGGATTGCTAATATAGATTGACGTACAATTAAGAGGGTTTAAGTCTTATAGCTTGAGTCTCATTATATGCTGATAACTCAATTCCGCTTGCTCTAACTCACACTCTCTTGATTTGAATTTTTGCATGGAGCAAATATTTGCGAATGTATTTTGCAAATAGTTGTAGCACATTCTTGCAATTTTATTTATGTGTTCTTTACATGGAGCTTTGATTTGTAAATATGTTTTGCAAATAGGAGAAGCTCACATTTGATGTTGTTTTGCAAATGTGTTTTGTAAACAAGTTGATATTTGTGCAATTCTTTGAAGCATGTGACTAGAGTTTGCAAATGTATTTTTCAAATTGGTTTGATCATCTGGTGATCATCACATGGCTTAAAAATATGATCTTGATTGCTTTTGTTTGCAAGATTTATATTTGCAAATGTGTTTTGCAAAATATTGATGTTCATGCATTTGATTTTGGAGCATATGATTAGAATTTACAAATGTATTTTGCAAAATTATTTTGATTATGAGTTGATCATCACATGGCTCAAGATTTAATCTTATTGACTCTTGCTAGCTTGTAGTCACATTCTTGATCAAGTCTATGTGAGAGATTACAAGAAAAATAAGATTTTTAGACTTGAGTAGATACTTTAGAGTTTTTGTGATATTTAAAAATATCTATAGTTGTTTAAATCTTAAAAAATAATGGAGATTGTAGCCTCTTGATAAGTTTCGTATAGAGTCTAAGATCATCTAAATTGGAGTTTGGAGTAAAAAGTTATGATCATTTTATTCGCTATAAAAGTGGTGCTACCGCCCCCTGAGCGGTAGCACCTGCCATATGAGTGGTGTAAATATCATAGAACATGTGTTTTTCAACCAAAAAAAATAAAAATAGCCCGGTGCTACCACCCCAAGTCCAGTAGTGCCAGATTTTTAGAGTAACAGCTAGTTTTTCTAGCCATTGGCCCTGTTTTACTCCCAAACTGCTAGTTTTCTTTGAGGATGCTATAAAAGGAGACTTAGGGGCTGACATTTAGTTGTTGTTGGCCTTGTTGAGCATTTGGATGGTATTGTGCATGTGTTGCACTCCCACATTTGGTTCTTGAGGTAAGAGTGAGCTATAATTGTATGTGTTGCAATTAGGAGAGAATTGAGAGCCTCTTGTGTATGTGTTACACTTGAGGGGAGCCTTGTGTATGTGTTGCACTCAGTGATCACCATTGTACATGTGTTGTACTTAGTGGAGTTCAAGCTAGAGGACTTGGCTTGTTACTCTTGGTATTTGCCAACACCTAGACGGCGTGTGGAGGTGTCATGTGCGGTGACCTTCTCAAAGAGATTGTGAGAAAGCCCGACAAAGTTGTGAAAGTCGAAGCTCACCTATCTAGGGGAAAAGAGCTACCACTAGTTGAATTGAGGCGGGTGCTCAATTCGTGGAGCTGGTCCAAAGTAGTTTGGGCTTGCCTCAATGTGGATTAGGGGAGACCGACAAGTTTCTAAACACCATAGTAAAAAGTATCATGTCTCCTTGTGTATGCTTGCAATTCTCTATTTACATTGTTGCAATTTGTATTCCTAGAATTAAGTTACTTACTTGTCTTTAAAATTGCAATTTATTGTTAGAGACATAATTAGTTAGTGTACTTAGTGAACCTAGTTGATTTAGACTTTAATTTGTCAAAACCTTAGTTTATCGCTTTTGCATCTATTATCATTTAGATTTTAACATAAGGGTACATAAGTGAAATTTTAATTAATCGTAGAAGAAATTTTTATAGCCACCTATTCACCCCCCTCTAGTCGGCATCCTTGATCTTACAACGTGGGCGAAGATACTCAGGCACAAGCACTTGCGTCCACATATATGCGCCCTTATATTGATTGAATCATAGATTTATGGACATCTAAACATGTTACAGGATCTCTTAGTATATTTACATCTTACATTCTATATACACATTCTAAAACAATTCATAAAGCTGATGGGACCTCTTAGCTTATCCAGATTGTAAGATCCATAAAGTGCATATCATACATTGCTTTATAATCAGTCTTGCATGTCCCATCCTTTTTCAGTTAATCTTCTTTCAATTAGTTCCATCAGTGACCAATTTAAATGTGTTATCTTATTTGATGAGGACTCTTGTCTGTTCCTAGAGAAGAAAACTAGAAAGAGAATTGGGATTGAAATCAGGCATAATGGATTGTGGTATATTGATAAGATGGATACAACATTTTGCTGTGGCTACAAGAAGAGTCGGTGAAGAGGCTTTGTTGCATCATTGTCATTTGGGACATCCTTCGCTTGAGAGTTTGAATCAAATACATCTTGATTTGTTTAATAAAGTAGATAAGAGTAAATTAATATGTCATGCTTGTGAGTTTGGAAAGCATATAGTCTATGTATAATAGTGTTAGTTTTCAAAGTTGTGAACATTTCATATTAATACATTCTGATATTTAGGATCCAAGCTTAGTTACCTCTATGAGTGGTTTTAAGTGGTTTATCACATTTATTGATTGCTATACTAGTATGACTTTGATATATAATCAAGAACAGGAGTGAGGTCTTTCGATGTTTTCATGGTGTCCATGTGCATGTGGCCACTTAGTTTGATGCAAAGGATCGGATTCTTTGAATGGACAATGGAACCAAGTATATTTAACAAGGAGTTTGAAGCATATCTCTCTGGGAATGGGATACTTCATCAAACCACTTATTCGAAAACCTAGCCTCAAAATGGAGTGGCTGAGATGAAAATAATTATATTTGTTGGAGGTAGCACGTTCACTCATGTTTCATATGAATGTGTCCAAGAGATTTTGAAGCGAGGCGGTAAAGACATATGCATATCTTATCAATCGTATGCCATCTCAAATATTCGAGATAAAGTTTCTAGGTGAACTTCTTTCAGGTCAATGGGAGTTTAAGGTTTCCCCTAAGGTATTTGGTTGTGTGTACTTTGTGCGGGATCACTGGCCAATGGTTGCCAAATTGGTTTCTCAGGATGTGAAGTGCATATTCATCAAGTCGTAAGGGATATAAGTACTGGAATCAAATTGAAAGAAATTTGTTCAAGAGTATGGATGTAACTTTTTGGAAGTTTGAGCCATACTACATAAGTAGTAGTGATCTTGGTCACCCCCATTCCTAACCAGCACCCTCACAAATAAAAAGCCAGACTGTCAAACATCAAACCTCGTCAACTCAGCCGTACGATCCTTCAGCCATACAACCTATCAGCCACTTCTCATAAAAGCTACAGTCAAACCAAATGGAGCCAAACAATCATGCCTGTACTAATACCCCATCCTGTCGAGCGGGCCAGCGTGGTCTCAAGCCACCGCTAAGTGTGGCCTTGTACTATCGACACCACGCAACATGCACAGTTGCACTAATCTCACGCCCCGCCATGCAATTTTTCGTTGTTGTGGTGGTCGGTGATGGTTAAAAACACTCAGGGTAGACTCTTTGTTTTGCTAGACGAATTATGAAACAACTTCTCACATATTTTTGTAGAAGTATAGCGTCTCATTGTACAAAAAAATCAATCTACAATCAATAAAGAGATAAAAGAATTGATCTCCTTATATTCGTGTTTATCTATTACGATTGTTCTTCAAGTGTTCTTAATTGGTATTGGAACTGATCTACAACGATCAATTTATCTGTCAACAAATACCATACTAGCTTATCTTTGTATGAAGGATAGGAGAAAATCTCGACCCATTCATAGCAATTCCGTTCGAAAATTAAAGCAAATAAAAAAAAGTACTCACAATCAAAAGGAAGATAATATAGCTCCTGGGCGAAAGCAAGGGCAAGGTGGAATTTTCCCTGCCACTGTCGCTACAGCCGTGGCAGGTCGGTTTGGTTGCACACGTTGCAAACACAAAAATTAACAGAGCAAAGTTGCCTAGCTGGATGTTCTATAGTCTCGGGGGCCCAAATCATTGTTGGTCATTTGGCCTTTGGCAGCCCTGTAAAGAAACTCATTTGCCACCCTTCTAATATAAAATATATAAATTTTAAAGTAAATAAATAAACAAGTAATCACCATCTAACTTTCATTCCTATCTTAATCTCTACGTAAGGCTTAAATGGTGATACATAGAAACACCTTCAAACAAACACATATATGTGGCATCGCATGCATTTCAGACAAAACCATCGAAACAAAAAAAATTATTCAACGCTAATGAACTCCTCGCACGAGTTGCCCACGAACAGTCCTGCCGAAGTGCCACCGCCGCGGGAGGGACCCGCACCGCCAACAGGAGCACTATGCTTGTAAGGGTTGATTCCTCCTGCAATCATACGGATTTATTTTCGCGTCGTGTCAGGTCAGGATATGGCAGGGCAGGGGCGCCATTTCGACAGTTAATGGAACTCGGCGTTTTCGATGGCTCCACAGTCCCACACCACGTACGGTGGTGCCGCGATGCGTGTCGAAATGGAACTCGGCGTTTTCGATGGCTCCACAGTCCACACCACGAATGGCACGTACGGTGGTGCCGCGATGCGTGCGCCCCCGACGCTCGTGTGCTGCCGGAGAGAGAGGAGCGCCACAGTACATGGCTTTGTCCTCGAGGGCAGTTTCGGTTCCATGCGCATCCAATAAGCACGGTGCGTTTCACATGCCACTGCAGTCTAAGTAAAGCCCGAGTATTTGTGACTCCAGGCTCGATATCACTTTGCCCTCTGATATGATCGAAACATGGCATTACTGCACATTAAGATCAATCTCCTCCTCCTCCTCCTCCCTGGCCTGGATCTGCACATGATCGATGCTGCCAAGTGAGAATCTAGCAATCAGTCCTGCATATTGTACTGCCATTCGTCCGGATGCAGGCCAGCAGATAGTGTACATATAATGCGGCAGTACGCACCTTGATTTGTCGGCAAGAGAGCAATCTTGTACCGTAGCGTGTTAGGATCTCAAGAAAAATATATCGTACCCATCACAAGCAAGGGCTGTTGTCCTCTTAGAGCTCTCAGAGTGGACAAAAAACAAGATAAAAACAAAAAAAATGTATTTTTTACATACGAGCAGTGTTCTATGTTTTTCTCTAATATAAATTACATAAATTTTGAAATAAGCGAATAGTTAAGTAATCACCATCTACCCTTCTTCATACTTTAATATTTGTGTAACTTTAAAAAAAGAAAAGCATTGAAGAAGCAAACGAAGAGATAAGTAATTACTATCTATCTTCATTCATACTTTAATATTTGTGTAATTTAAAAAAAGAAAAGCATTGAAGAAGCAAACGAAGAGATAAGTAATTACTATCTATCTTCATTCATACTTTAATATTTGTATAATTTAAAAAAAGAAAAGCATCGTAGCACCTCTTCTTACTCATTTATCAATATTCATGCATAACAAATGAGGGACATTAGGAGAGAGAAAGTGAGAGAGATAGAGAACAGCAGCGAAGTATGGGGCACATCGAATGAGCTTTGCAATGAGCAGACACCTCCAGGAATTTCAGATTGCGATCGTAGGTTGAGGCATTAGCTGCCTTGACCCACCATGAACCTGCATGATTGAAGGCCCCACAGATTTATCAGCTCGCTCATGTCTAGTTAGATATAAATGCACGCTAATCTCAACCAGATCCTCCAATCCGGTCGACTATGCTGTAAAAAGTTGTCGATGTGCTCTACTACATCCTCCATTCCTCCTGAAAGACAACTGCGCGAACCGTGCAGCAATATCTGAGGTGCTTGTTGCTGATAGGAACCTAACCAACTACATGTTACTATGACCGCGATCGCTCTATAATTACGTACAGATTTCTCTTTTTTATGACCAGAAATGACGATCAGAGAGGGTGAATAATCACAAATTAAATTTTACCCTTTAAAAGGACTAACTAAAGCCTCACTAGGTCAAATATACGCAAAAGAATAAATTTTCGAACAATTTCACCTCTAGGGCAACACTACCGGTGTTAAATAAGCGGTAGTGCCAGAATAAACAGTACCAGCGGCACTACCATGCTACCCCCCTAGGCCGAGTGCTAGTGTACAGTAGAAACAGGCAAATGAACAGTAAATCAGAACAACTTCAAAAACAAAAAATCGGTGCATCTTTTGATCAGCTGATCAAAAACCCGCGAAACTTTGATGCACCTTTCTATAGATGTCAGAAACCAATTTCAACCTTCAATTGCAAGGATTAGAGTCAAAGTTATGACTTTTTATGAATTTACCCAAGGTTGCACCAAAACTGAGTCAAAAACACCTACATGGCAGCAAGCAAGAACCCCAAAGATACTACCCTTAAACGTGCAAGATAAAAGATCTACCTCAAATTCTTTCTTCTCAAATCAAAACCTGGTTTCTTGAGAAATATCTTGATGATCATGAGAAAGCTTGCATAAATGATTGGGTAATGATCTCTAGAGGATACATCCATTAATCATTCATCCTTGACAACATAAAATCAAGAGAAAAAGAAACCAATAAGAAAGATCAAGAATCAAGAACAAGGAAAGTCAAGAACAAAAGCCAAATATTGAGCATAAAATTGATCTTTATTTCAGAGCATGAGGATAGATTACAAAGCCTCTCACCTCGGGCAAAACTCTAAGGAGCACACACACCATACAAAAACAACCCAAATCTTTGTGGAGGCCCTAATCTAGAGTATAGAGACTTAAGGCTTCAAGCCTCATCTCTCTCTACATCTTCTTATACAGTGGAGGTAACCCTAACCCTAGATCTGGACATACAAGTGAATACTATCCACTCTTACATAGACTAACCCGAAACCCAATATTTTTAAAAGGTTTTTTACTCACACAAACACATTTTTCAAAGTGGTTATTATATTGAGTCCAAATCCGCTCCGCAAGCCCGAATTTATATCTAACTCCACTTTGACATGACCTAAACCACTTTGATTACCGCCACGGTTTTCCAAACCGCCTCGATGGTCGGTATTGAACAAATTACCAATTTACCCTAATAACTGATCTTCCTTCTCGAAGCATCGCCATACTCTACCCTTTCCACGTAGCCCTAATGACTTGTTGCCAAGCATCTCATGCATCCGGACTCCTCCGAACCATCCTCGCTTGCAAGCGAGTCTAAGTCACTTGATCGCTATGTGTCCTTTTACACTTCACCATGGTAGCATTGACTTCCTTGATCGTTTAAAGATAGCAAGAATGTTTACCAAGGCCTCTAGAGCAACAGAGCTCCTATTTTTACCTAAGTGGCACGGGTCCATTACCTGAATAGCCTGCACCGCGGGAGAAGAAGGCAAGCCCTCATAATGTATGTATACCTTTATAAAAGCGAAGAGAATCTGCGCTTCAGCCAGGCACTCCACGTCACTGATTTTGTAAAAAAGTCCTCCAAAAAATTTAAAATTACATTTAGGTCCTCCAGTCGGTTTTTAGCAGAAAGGACCCAAAAATAAAATTACGTTTAGGTCCCTTTGCCATTTTTGTTCAAATCCACTCGGTGGTTTTTAACAAAATGGACCTAAAAAACAAAAATACACTTATGTCCTATGAAATTGGTTTTTAGCTGATTGGACCCGAAGAAAAATTAAATTAAATTTAGGTCCCTCCAAGGTTTTCCCAAAAAATACAGGTTCGTTAATGATTTATAGCAGTCCACAAATTCACCGACAAGTCCTAGCGACACATTTAAAAAGAAAAAAGAAAATCAAAATTATGCAAAAACCAAAAATACGCTTATTTTCTCCCAAAAACAAAAACCACAGATTCACGACGGTTTATAGGAGTCCACAGATTCGCCGACGGATCCTAACGACCTGTTTTTTTAAAAAAAAAGAACAATGGAATTATGCAAAAAAAAAAAAGAAAATACGTTTAGGTCCCTCAGTGTTTTTCTAAAAAAACAGATTCGTCGATGGCTCCTAGCAGCCCATTTTTTAAAAAAAACTAAGAAAATCGAAATTACATAATTTTTTTTCATAAATAATTATCGGAACAAATTTCACGCGACGCAGCGTCGCGCGATTGAATTTCACAAACTTCGCACGACGCAGCGTCGTGAGACGAAATTTGCGTAGTGAGTGTAGAGGCATGCCTGGCCTAGCCCGACCCACAGCCTGGCACGTAATTGTTCTAAACAGGCCGGGCCGGGCCGGCATGGCATGGTTGCCCGGGCCATGTCGGGCCTGCCAATCGGGCATGGTGGCGATCCGCACAAGACGGCGATCTGGGCGTGCTCGGTAGGCATGGCTAAACAAACATGTTAAATCTTAGGGGCATGGCACACCCAACGATGCCACACTAGCCCATGTGCGACATAGCCTGCGGCAGGGCCCGTGGTAGTGCGTGTGGCAAGCGGTTGGACCAGCGAAGAGGAAGACACCGAGCCGCCTCCCTCGCGCCGCCACCTCCCATGCTGCCTCATGCTCGGCCTCCTCCCACGCCGCCTCGCGCCGTGGCCACTGAGCCGCCTCGTGCGCGCCGCCTTGCATGAGAGGGAGGAGAGCGGCCGACGGGGGGAACCCAGGGGCCAGCAGGGAGGGGAGAGCCGGCGCTGGGAAGGGAGCGGGGAAGGCGAGGAGACAAGGGAGGGCTGAGGCTGCGGGGGAGATGAGTCGATAGGGAAGGCGAGGCGACAAGGAAGCGCTGAGGTGACGGGGAAGTCGAGGTGGCGGGGGAGGGTCGAGGAGGCGGGGGAGGCAAGGCGGTAGGTAAGGCGTGGACTTGGTTAGCGAGACCGACCAGGAAAAAAGAGAGAGCGCGAGGAAAAAGGCAGGGGCAAAGAGAGATGGGGAAAAGGGAGAAAGAGGGGGGGAAACGGAATTTGGGTACTTGGCAGTATCAATAATATAGAATAATAATTTTTTTAAAAATAAGTTTTTCTAAAAAGCACAAAAAAATAAATATTTTTGTGAGAAGCAAGTATAGAATAGTAAGTGTCGGGGATTGGGTAATTCCTATAAAGACCATCATACCCCGGCAGTCAATCTGCGGCCGACCATACTTACCCTTGGATGGTGTTCCCGAGGAAGATCGTCGGGCGACCCGACCAATGGGTCCGCCCCGACCGCGACCCAGCTCGTCCCCGAGCATGTGCCCTTGTTTCCCGAGCATGCCTGCTCAGAGGGACGCGACGATCGATCAAAGCTGAAGGAAGACCTCGGGTATGACCGGCAGGTCAGGTGCGGCCCATGAAGACGACGTAGCATTAATCACACTTCGGCGCAAGGACCATACGGTCATGTTCTAAGCCCACTACGCCCATGTCACAGCATGGCAAAAAGTAGGGGTAGCAGTTACGCCTACGTCCGGGCACAGTAGTGGCATGTCATTCGGTTATAAATGATGTAAGACTGTAATCGTCTATAAATATCCCGCTGTATGAAGCGTTTAGGGGGACGATCCTCTTGAGAAGAGACTGTAAAAAAGAAACACACAAGCGTATCTGTAGGAAGTGGAGAGACGAGAGAAGGCTCGACATTCCCGAGCAAGCACCTTGTAAATCATTCTTCGACAGTAGTGAAGCCGCTGGATGTAGGGTCGTTATCTCCTTCGTGAGAGGCCGAATCAGGATAAAAATTCCTTGTCTATTGTCTCATTTCGAACCATCCGACCATCTTCCTAGCTCGGTAGGCCCTCGGACGCTATACCCTTCGCGAAAAAAGAACCCTGGTTGACCCTTCATTCAACAAGTAAGCTCGGTGGGGGATCCGTTTCCGAATCGTCGATAGTAAGATTATGCTTGATGCCTTCTTGGAATTGGCTATTGGGTTTCTTCCTTGCTAGCCTAGAACTAGAAGTGTACGTACGTGTGTGCTGTTTGTTGTGTGACAGCGTGAGAACTAAGAAGGTGCTGCTTTTCAGAGGAAAAGCCCAAAACGGGGGGTGATGACAGATGAGGCCATGACGGGAATTGGGGAAGACCAAGAGAGAGAGAAGGGGAGAGAGAGGGGGGAGGTGGGGCTGGACAGGATCAGTGGAGATGTGGTAGCCGAGTAGCCAATCTGTGAAGCTTGTGGTGGGTATTTACACACTGCTAAATAGATCAATGCCGTTGTCGCGTCCCTGTTCTTTTACCACCGTGCTGTTGCTGCTCCCCAATGGCGATGGGCTTGAGAAAAAAAGGGCGGGAGGAAGAGAGAGAGAGAGAGAGAGGGAAAAGAGCAGATTTGAGTGTGTGCTCGGATAGTCTATATATATATATATATACATAGTTAATGTACTCTTTTCCTTATCAGATAGTCTATGTATATTCACATGTTAATCACTACGTTCCAAGAGAAGAAAAGGGATGATGGATGATCGAGTACATACAACTACAAGTACACAGAGTCACAAATATATAAAATGCAAAACGTTGTATCACTTGTTTTGACCATGTTGCACACTCGATAATCTATCGTCATCGATTTGAACTGGCTTCAACATGAGTGTCGCGTGTTAGCATCTACCAATGAGTAATTATAGGCACAAAAATGTGTGTCTCATGTTAGCATCTACCAACGAGTAATTATTGGCACAAAAATATGGTGCCACTGGATACCTAATCTAGAAATTAACATCTTAGTTTATTTTTTGATCATAATGATCGTAATGTGCACTGATCGATGTCTTCTATAATCCCTTATGTCAATGCTGGCTGGGCTATACATTTGTTGTATGTTGTAGCACCACGTACACACGCTACTGCAAACAACTTCAGATCCTTTCCTTTTGTCGCAATAGTGTAAATAGGTTGGACATGGACCAGCACGGTACAAAACCGGCACGAAACGCAAATAGATTGCCTGGGCTAGCCGAAAATGAGCCGAACTGACCCGACACGACATGACGAACACAACGAGTTATCATGGCTCGGCACGATCTAAACCCAAAGTATAATAAGTAAGACGCCATCTCTAAGTCCGTGGCCCTAGTCAATTTCTTTGAATCTTCAAGTCTGCCGAGCGGCAACGCCGCAGTTAGCACAGGGTCTTACCTGCCGAGCTATTACAGTATCCTGACTAGACATTTTGTCGGAAGGAAACTGGGGAGATCGGGGCTTCGGCGAAAAGTCTTTGCAGGCCAAATCTCCATTAACTGGCAGCTAGGGCTGCATGATGATGGCTGGGCCTGCCCCTCCTTCTAGTGTTCTGTCTCACGCACGAACGGACACGGGCATTGATGTCCCACCTGATTTGGAGCCAGGCAAGGGCAGGACATGTCCGGTCCGGGGCCATGAGTTGACATGCTCGCAAAAATGGAGGCTGTCACTTTCAAGTACTGCCATTTTACATGGCGGCATGCAGCAGCAGCTCTAATTCTGAATTCAGCGAAAGCGTGTCGTAAAGCTACTACTTAGCTGGTGTTATCCGTAAACTACGTAGATTAGCTCCACATTTTAGCCAATCAGCGATATCAGATGCACATCGAGCTAGCAGCAGCTAGCTAGGGTGGACTCATGGACGTGTATAGAGCCGTGACAACTGACAAATGCACGTATGTACACAGCAAACAACATATTTTTGTGACAAAGCAGGAACGTAGATGGAGACCTCACATTGCAGGCAGGTTGCATCTGTTTGTGTGTGTCTGTGTTTCAGTGTTCGCCCACTTGCAAGCTCAATAGGAATTTAGGGTTTGGGAATGATAGATGCTATCAACAACACCTTGGGAAGCTAAATGCTGCTTAACTTTTACACCTGCCTTTTCTCCTTGATCTTCTCCGAGAGGAGGAACAGATAAGATCAATGGGTAGCTAGGTGCGGTTTAATCTTCAGTTCACATCCATTATATCGGCATTCGTCGAGCTAGCTAACCGGGCGCACTATAAAACAGCAGCTTTAGCGATGTATATTACTCGCAAGAATCAACTCTTAGATTCTCTATGAATAAACGTAGACATATTTAATTTTTTCGAAGAACAAGAAAGTGCGAACGATTTGGTGGGCTAACAACAATTAGGCTGGATAGCACAAATGAGCCAAAAAAATAGTGCAAGGACATAGTGTCACCATGAATTAGCGTGACATGGTAAAAATAAATAGACTAGAAGACGACTAACAAAAGAAAAGTCACCCTCTTATATATATAGGGGGGAATCGGAATCATTTCTTCCTTCTTTTTGTCGCAAAAACTTACAAAAGATCATAATGATTGATGGGCCTGGCATTTGGGTTGCAAGGCTCATCGGGTTTAGGGCCTGTTTGTTTCAGCTTTGGATTCTCTAAAAGCTGATTCTGGATTGTGGTTGTAGAGAAGCTGATTCTCCAAAAGCTGGAATCCAAAAGTACATATGAAGTAGATTGTGGATTCTAGTATATATAGGTGAGCTGGATTGTGAGAATCAAATTATAGAATCAGGCCGTTTGTTTCTGATTCTGCTTTTGGAATCAGAATCCATAATCGAAAGCTAAAACAAACAGGACCCTAGCGGACGTAGCTAGGCTCCATTCTTTTGAGATCAGCTGCACCGTGCAGGATGTACTTCCACTCAGTAAATAGTACATAGACGAACAAGAGAAGGACAAAAGAAGGAAAAGAACAGAGGTACAGTTGCAAGCATATGGTGGCAGCGCAGGTAAAAATTTCAGTGAAAGTTTGGGATGTAGCAAAAGCAACTCATTGCAAACGTCCAGCGGTCCAGTTCAGTGGCAGGAGTATCGTATGGAGTTTTCTCTGTACCGGAGATGCTCGCGTCCCCTTCTTAGTTCCTCCTATCCACTGGCGTGCTGCATTACCAATTGAGGCGGTTTACATTAGAGTGGAGACACCTGCCTAATTGCTTTTTCCTCTCAAAATTAGGAGCCATTTGGTCGGAATAGAGATCATATTCGAATTGGTTTCATAATACGAACCACCTAGGAACAGCGAGGATCCTATTTGTGTACTCTCTCCATTCATTTTTAAAAATGAACAAGACTTGTTTTTATTTTGCACAAAGATTAAGATTGCATTAAAATTGAGAAATGTACGAGAGGAAATGACTTTGATACCCCCACTTAATTGTCTTGGACACGTGCTATGTCTAACAATTCACCTGATCACCTCTATTCTCTCTGTAAGCTAAAAGCATGGGAATATTCGCCTCGTTTTGTAGGGATTAGGGAATAGAGATCAATGTACTTGTGCGACGTGGAAATGTCCCTAATATTATTTAAAGCTTGTTGGCTTTTCGAATATGATTTTTATAATATATCGTCGATTCAGGTAACTTTGTAACAACCATCAAATTTCGGCTAGGTTTAGCCACGCTGCTTGCTATTAAAAAAAATTAATTTCGTCTAGGTTTAGCCATACTAGTGACTAGGTCACACTAGCTAGGGAGCGATGTCAATCGAGTCATGGTACTGATGAAAACCCTATTATGTCAAAGTTGATTGTTTGTTTTCCTGCATAGCATTACAACCAGGATTTGCAAAACCGATGTCAAAAAATCGCAGTGAAATTCATGGTGCGATTTTTAAAAAACCGCTCAAAAAGTCAAAAACCGAAGGGTTAAGAAATAAAAAAATTCAAAAAAAATCGAAAACCGTTCGGTTTTCAATGAAAAACCGCTCGGTTTTCTGAAAAAACCGTTGGGTTTTCACGGAAAACCAATCCGACCAATTGAATGTTATTCAAAATGGTTTTAAGTGGTTTTCAACGAAAAACCGCACACACAAATTTTTTCAAAATTTTTAGTTTTTTTATTTTTTTTAATTAGAATGGTTTACCGAGCGGTTTTGTATCTCAAACCGGAACGGTAAGGTCAAAAATCGTAGTTGTCGAGCGGTTTTCGCCGATTTTTGAAACCTTGATTATAACCATTCGTTAGCCGCCTGTGGTACGTTTACTCGAGCATTCGTTGGAATAATTGATTAATGTTAATTCTAGAAGACTTGAACTCTGTATAAGGCCATTCTTTCCTCTAGGGATCAACTGCATTGCATTTGCATAGTATCGGCCTTTTAAGAGGAAACGTGTTGAAAATGGTGCGTGCTCGGTGAACATACAAATTTGCTGTATAAGGCCTTCACACTTGTTTTGGAAAACTAAACATATAGCCGTTTTGGAAAACATCTACTTCCGAATTCCTACCGTCTACTAGAACTATGCCGACCAAATGCAGCACAATTTCAATAAAAAAAAGAGCATTTCAAAAAGTAGTAAACATGTTTTGAGTCTTTGAAAATAATTTCATAAAACTAATTTTTATAAAAAGGGTCCAGCAGGGCCACATTTCCAAAAGACCCTTATGTTTGTAGAATTATCAAATAACCCTTTCTTTTAGATAACCGAATTTTGGGAAAAGGCAAGGGCCTCCATGAAAAATAATTTCAGATTTAAGACTATTCGAAATTTTGCTTTGTGGCACTGCAATGAAATGCCAAAAATGCCGTTTGACCTCTCAAGTTTTTACCAAAATACCATGGTGGTTATTTTACCCTTTAACCCCAAAGACTAGGTGTTTCATGAGGTGGCATTAGCATATTCAACCAGGATTTACATTACACAAAAGATAATTAAAATAGTTTTGATAATTCCAAAGAGAAGAGGCTTCGTACAGAGCATGTATTCCAGAACAAGCACTCATTCATCCATGCCGTCATCCATCCGTCTCTAGTACTAGTGCTTCGTTCACACCAAGAACAAGAAGCACCCGAGCATCAGCACGATGCAACACGAAGCTCTGCCCCCTTTCTTTCCCTTCTTTCTTCCTTTCTTCTTCCTGGCTGACAGCCATTTTGTCATTTTTAGCTGATGTTTTCAGCCACGGAAAAGAAGAGGAGAGGAGCCAAAAAAAAAAGAGAAGAGCTCAAGCATTTCATCACCTAAGCATCAAATTATTTATTTCCTCTTCTTTTCTACTCCTCAGCAGCAGCAACATAGATATGTCGCTGCAGGTTTGGAGCCAAGGAAAGAAGTAGGAAGCACCAGGGGATAAAGGAACCGAAAAAGCATAGCACATTGCATCACGAAGTGGAACCAGTAGGAGCATAGGAAGGACTAAGAATCAAGAAAAGCATCACACGTTTGCATCATCTCAGGTAAGGTACATAACTGCCATGTGCATGAACAGTTCTTTAATATCACTGGATACATGGCTATGTGTGTGAATATTGATAAATCCTATGTATGTGTTCAATGATTTGATATTAATCACCAGTGTGCATAGGGTTTGATCTGAAGTAATACTGCTAGCATGGTGATACCTGTTTTCTTACAAAGATCATGCTTTCTGTATTTTGGCCCATCGAGAATATGTTAAGTTTCAGGATATAGGTAATGCAAGAAATGCCATGAGTAAATTCTGTTCAGTATTATTCCTTTGCCGTGATTGCTAGTAGAGGCTAGATGGTACATTAATCTTGCAAAGGCTCGATACCACGTATAGCCCTGTTCAATATGTCTTTCTTGCCAAAATGATAAGTCTTTATATGAAGCATCTTTAATCATGCCTAGGATCAAGCACGGTAATGTATGGAGGTTGTCAAGAAGAAATTATATTATCTGATGACCATGTGTAAATGGAAGCTAATTCAAATACTAGCATGCTTAGGTTCTGGGATTACTGTCAAGATTGGTTTTGCTATCATGGTATAATCCCCTGTTTCCAGATAAAGGTCATGCTCGAGATAAAATAACCCATCTAGAAGATGCCATGTTTCAGATCAAGAAACAGTGAAATTACTGGTTGGGTGAGTGGTGAATCATTAGCGTGCATAGATTCTGGATGATGCCAATAATGCTAGTACTCTATTGTCTAATGTAAGTTCCCTGAAGTCTAGCACATCAGTTTTGAACTGAAAGTAATGCAAGCTCTATTGTTAATATCCTCTGTTTTCATATTAATGCTATGCTTAGAAACTCCAGTCAGTATAGTCTTTTAGCAGGTTTCAGAAATGTGAATGTTCTTCAGTAAACTAAGTTATATCTATTACATGCTATGCCCTGTTTCATGTCGATGCAATGTGAGGAGAATCTGATAACTAAGATCTATTGTCATGACCACTGTTGTTGCATGCAATTGGTAACTGAAGTATACTCTGTCAAAATATCAGATTTTGTACAGTGGTTCTACCAAACTGAGGACAATAGCATGTTAGTGTGATTTAGTTAAAATGCTACGAAATCAAAATTCTATGTCTATGCAGCAGTGTTATTCATGTTAAATCATGTCTATGTCATGGAAAGATTGTGCGATGCTCAATTTACTTATTCAGTTCCTAGCAAGTAAAGTTCAGTTAAGCATCCATCCATCCATCCAGACCCGGCTGGTCTCATCTATGCATCATTCAATTCATCCATTCTCTTAACCACAGCACACACAAGCACAGCCAAATCAGTAGGGAGAGAGGTGAGGAATCGAACTTACCGGTAGGAGCGCATAACTGTCGGAGTTGCCGAGGTTCTTGACACCTCGCCGTCTCGACGACGGCGGTACCAGCGCCATGGTGCGGTTGGTGACCTTGGGCAACCGCAACACAGGCGACGCGAGGGTAGCCACGGCAGCAAGCCGGTGGCGGCTCGTTGTCGCAGGCACGCAGGAGAACGCGGGCAGGAGGTTGCGGCAGAGGACGGGAACTCGGCGCACCCGGTACGGCAGAGGTCGGCGGTGGCCCGCGAGCTCCGTGACGGTGGGGATTTGGGCTAGGGTTGCCCAAATCGCCAAGATCCAGGACGAGGAGGAAGAAGAGAGGTCCAGGGTGCGAGAGGTAGCCGAGGCGGTGACCAGCGTGGTCGGCGGCGTCGGCGGGACCGAGGAGGAGAGCGACGATGGCCGGAGCGGCGACGGCGATGGCGCATTCCAGGCAGCGGCCCCGAGCACATGCGGGCGAGGTGCAGCTGAGGGAGCGGCCTGTAGTGCAGGCGAGATGGGCGGCCTAGAGGGCAACCGGAGAAGGAGACCGGTAGTGAGGTCAGCAGCTCCGGCAGGCTGAGCTGGCGCCGACAGCGACGCAGGAGCCGAGAGGAGAGCGAGCGGGAGGTAGAGAGAGGGTAAGGAGGCAGCCAAGTCGATTTGGGCTGGGTGGGCCCTTTGGGCTGACCTCATCCGTCGGCCTACGAAACATTAGGTCCGGTTAAATCAAAATAAGACATTATATATTTTCTTTTCCGCGTCAATTTCAAATCCACAAATATTCTTTTCAAGTTTTCGTCAAATAATAACTATTATTTGACGAAACTAAAATGGTATAATTATATTTTATAAATTAATGTTTAATAAAACCTTTATTCTATTCTTCCATTTTATCTCAAAAGAATGCTAAGTCTATGACCAATTCTTTACTTCTCTAAACTCAAATAACTTCCAAGGAAATGTTTTACACTTAATAATACCTTTATTATTTCCAAATAAATACCAAAAAATGAAATATTCTACATCTTTGAATTTTCAAATAAATCTAAAAGTTATCTAAAATCAATTATTCCCTTTCTAAAAATATATAACGCACAATTAATTATTTAATTCCATAATACTTTAGTTATTTATGAAAATTTTAAAAAGTAATCTAATCGAATCCTTTCCAAGAAAATTTTTCCTGGCTCCTTCAATCAATTTTTTTTAAGTTTAGCATTTATATAAACAAAATTACAAATCTTGCCTCTTCTTGACAGCGCATGCTAGGCACCTACAATGCTTGTATACCCCTGCAAGTGGACTTGCCGCACTCCACAACATTGGTAGGTGATACATCTCGTCTTCCTATCCTTCCGCAATCAACAAGAGGCTATATTTTGCAATTTAATTCTGACGGGACTAAAGTTGCCAAAAAAAAAAAAAAACCTCCTGAATGCTATCGAGCATTGATCATGCAATACCTGCAGGGTCACTTTTTTCTACAAGGACGCACGTAATACACGCTCCCACCCATACCATACACACACATACATGTGTACGTCCTATACACGCTAGGAATTTTGTAGATGCGCACTAAGAACGTACACATGTGTATGTACACTATTCTAATGGTTGGTGAGGCTCACGGCCGACACGGTCTCAAGCGCACCGGCTCAAGACTAAACGAGCTAGCGCTCGTCCTCGTACGGTCGCTTGTTGACTGATCAACGATGCTCGATTGAATGCATTGTGCATGTCCATGGGAATAAACAACTTAATTACGCAGAAATTAACCCCGTCAGATATACGTTCTATTTGGAGGCTCACGTGGTTATCACCGACCATGCATGCATGGTTGACCAATTTTTTTTGGGTTAGCGATAGTGTTTCAACAATAAATTGGCCATGTCTGGAATTGCTGCGAATATTTCAAAAAAGGGATTTGATAAACATCAACCGGATGTTTTTTTTGTTGAAATCACCCAAATATAGAACCATTGGATCATTGTTGAGATTCGGGAGTATCGATTACATCCGATCCTATGATTTGATCCAACGGCCCGGTGAATTTGGATGCTAGATCCAACGGCCCACATCCGATCCTATGATTTGATCCAACGGCCCGGTGAATTTGGATGCTAGATCCAACGGCCCACATCCGATCCTATGATTTGATCCAACGGCCCGGTGAATTTGGATGTTAGATCCAACGGCCCGGTGAATTTGGATGTTAGTTAAAACAAAAATATCCGGATGATACCTATACACTCCTTTCAAAAAAAGGTCAAAAAGGCGTGGTACTGTTTGAAAATGAAACCTTTTGTGCGTGGTGAGAGATGATTCACAGCAAATTGTTAGCCCAACATGGATTTTGGGAGCTGACATTGATCGATGCCCATTATGCTGCAAACGAATGCGTTCATGTTTGGAGAGAAGCGTCGTGCATGGTACTTCCACTGGCTGTAGTTCAATGATATGCCTTCCACATCATTGGACTATTGGACTGTAGTAATATTTGGGTTATGTGGCAATTATGCTATTACAAGTATATGTTTTTTCAAAAAAATCATGTCTAATCGGAGAAAATCTGGTGCAGAAGTTTGTCAATGATTCCACAGAGCTCGAAGAATATGAAACCTTAGACAAAGCAAATCGGAAAGACGGCGAGTGCACATGGTTTTTTCTTCCATCCCTCCTAGACCAATATGACTGGATTTAAACAGACAAAATTGACGATAGAAACAATAGCATGGAAAGGAATTTAAAAATAAATTCTAATTAATCCAAGACTCACCCATTCGATCGTACTTGCAGAACCAAAAAAAAACCACTCGTAGTGGTAGCAACCGTTTTTTGGATACGTTAAATGGTAATGCATGGGTTTAGCGAGGCGTTAATCAATTCATCTCCATGGTGTGGCGGGGCCTCGCGGTCGCCTCCCTCCAAAAATTCTCTTCTTCCATTGTCTTCTCGCTGCTCCCAAGCATCCTCCTCCCTCCCTCCCTCCCTCTCCTACCTCCCCTATTACAAATACCCCATCAGCCCAGACAGCTCTCCTGCGCACTCTCAGCTAGCTAGCTCACGCATCTCATCTCATGGTGCCCCAGCCCGCAGAGCAAGAACCGTCGCTGCCGCCTCCGCCCCGCCGCAGCGTCGCCACCAACCACCCAGCTGTGGCCATGGACGCCGCCAGCCCCGCGCCTCCTCTCCTCCTACGACCTTCCGCTGCCAGCATTGAGGTCATCCCCGCCACCAAGGACGAGAAGGGAGCGACCGTGTACGACCTCCAGCGCGAGCCCAAGATCCCGGCGCCATTCGTGTGGCCGCACGCCGACGTGCGCCCGACCTCGGCCGAGGAGCTGGGCGTGCCGGTGGTCGACGTGGGCGTGCTGCGCAATGGCGACGCCGAGGGCTGCGCCGCGCCGCGGCGCAGGTGGCCGCGGCGTGCGCGACTCACGGGTTCTTCCAGGTGTCCGGCCATGGCGTGGACGCCGCCCTGGTTCGAGCGGCGTTGGACGGCGCCAGCGACTTCTTCCGGTTGCCTCTGGCCGAGAAGCAGCGCGCCCGGCGCATCCCGGGGACCGTGCCCGGGTACACGAGCGCGCACGCGGAACGGTTCGCCTCCAAGCTCCCCTGGAAGGAGACCCTCTCCTTCGGCTTCCACGACCGCGCCGCCGCGCCCGTCGTCGTGGAATACTTCACCAGCACCCTCGGCCAGGATTTCGAGCCAATGGGGTAATCCATTCATCCCTATCCTGTCGATCTATCGATCTTGGCATTGCATATATTTCTTCGATCGACGCGTACGTACTAGTACTGATCGAATACGTGGTATGAATCACGTACGTACGTATACGAATCGCTGCAGGAGGGTGTACCAGAAGTACTGCGAAGAGATGAAGAAGCTGTCGCTAACGATCATGGAGCTGCTGGAGCTGAGCCTGGGAGTGGAGCGCGGGTACTACCGGGAGTTCTTCGCCGACAGCAGCTCCATCATGCGGTGCAACTACTACCCGCGGTGCCCGGAGCCGGAGCGCACGCTCGGCTCGGGACCGCACTGCGACCCCACCGCGCTCACCATCCTCCTGCAGGACGACCTCGGCGGGCTCGAGGTCCTCGTCGACGGCGACTGGCGCCCCGTCCGCCCCGTCCCTGGCGCCATGGTCATCAACATCGGGGACACCTTCATGGTAACTATTGTCTTGTCCCTGCCTGCTCTGTTTCCTATCAAGAGAACCGACCCTTTGGAGAAGCTGTTTTGGAACAAAAGAAAAGATTGCGGTAGGACTGACATGTCGTGGTTTCTTTGTTCTTCCAGGCACGCCATCAATCGATTAGACTAATTCTGAACATGTTAATTTTATCACGAGCCATCCAAACAAAAATGCCGTGTGCATCCATTCTGATCCTAGGACGAACCCTAATGCCACCTTAGCTTCCCTAGCTAGGGACACTACCTTCCAACGTCGAACATTTGGTATTTTTGGTACTTTCAGTACTGTCTCAAGATTTTTAAAAGTAGGCGTCTACGTGAGTTTCTTCGGTTTCGAATTTTGATACCTCTCAAAGATCGCTAAAAGTAGACATACACATGAGCTACTTCCATTTCGAGTGAGCTCTAACCTCTCTAAAAAGTAGGGTTCTACCCATCCATCCATCCGAGAAGGCTGAGCCTTTCGCAGAAATGCTGCCTTCCGAGCACTCGGGAGCAGTGATAGATCTAGAATTTTTAGGATGGGTGTTCAGAGTTACAAAAAATATTATTTGATATAAAATATAAACGTGTTCATAATATAGCAAAAATATAAAGTAAAAATGTTCTTACTAGAGATAACACCTAAAATAATTTAGAAATTTATGAATTAAGGATTTAAAATGTACATATCATTTTTTAATACTCTACATGCATGCTACATTTTAAAAATCACGATTCACCGTTACAAGTCAACATAATATTAATAGATTTGTGAATTAGGAATTTCAGATTAGAGAATCAAGAATGAATTCACTTACGTGATTACCGATGCCAAATGCTCAGCTGCTGCCTGTTGTTTTAGCATAGCTTCCCGCCTCACGAGTGTCACCGCTTTGACCCACCAATCACCACTAGCATTGCACCTTCTATCTATATGCTCGTCGTGCCCACAGTCTTGCAACACGCTGCATGCTACTCACTACCCACCAAACACCTCCACCCTAACCTACCGGCTGTCGATGGTGTCACACCTCTATTCCCGAGTCGGTGCTCGTTGTGGCCATAGGGGCTAGAGCTGCCCTATAGCTTCTTGTGCCTCCGCCTACCTTGTAACCTCAGCCCCTTTGCCGGTACTGGCGGTTGCTCGACGCTCATCCACTGCCTTCTTACTCCCTGCCGGCTTGCATCTATCTTGTGGCCCTTGTCCATCGTTGCCATCGGGCTGTGTCATCACCATAGAGAGTGAAAGAGTATAGGGCATGCGGAATTGAGAAGAAGTTAGGTGTTACAATTAAGGAATAAAGAGTGACTGGACCTGGACGATTGGGAAGATTGGGAGTGAGTAGGATATGCTAAAATACACTCGGGAGGTAAGCCATGTTTGTATGTACGCTTTTCGTCTTTATCATGAAGTTTGGCGGTGAGGAACTGAGGATGGATGCGGATGGTGGCGCTTTCGGTGGCGGGTCCACCCACCCAGGTGCGCGCGCTTGTCGTTGACTCGTTCCCCTGCCTTGCTGCTACGGAGACATGGAGTTGATCTCCCTATGCTACGTCTAGTGATTTTCTTTAAGATAATTCTGTCATGTCTAAATTTAGAGTATTGTTAAGCTACTTTTTAGCTTTTCTAAGGTGAAAAATAGTTATAACTTTTTATAAAAAACCATTTGATAAACAGTTAATTTTTCTCAGTAATAAACTATAAAAACAAATTTCACCTAGCTTTCGGTCTTTGACTTTTACTAGAATATATGGCTTCTAGCTTATTATGTCAAAAGCCACTTAAAAGCTAAGCTATTTAAGAAGATTTACCAGTATTTCAGAAGCTGAAGCTAACTTTAAGCTTTCCAAATAGGCTCTTAGAGTGCTACAATTTTTTAGGTGAGTGTTTCATTTGTTACCATAACTATGACTCATCACACTTTCTTAGCTCTATGCCTCGCACGTTATAGGCTTGGGTTTTTTTGTCACACTTATGACACTAAATTCGGTTCCATAAAAAATTGTGGCAAGCATCACCTAGCTATGATTAGTTACGGTAAAGATGGCTTCAAACCACGGCGATTGGCAGCTACTATTTTATAGCAGAGTTTTTATTGTCCTTAAGAGATATCATAAGGTACTACTAAGTTTCTTTTAAACTCTTAGTATCTCACGGTATAACTCAATGCATAGCTTTCCAAAAATAGTAAAAAGTTTCATTTCATATTTGTAGTCGCCGCTCTTTAAATGAAAGATTCCTATACAGTATTTATAGACCTATAACTTAAGCAGTTCCGGACCACTAGAACCATTCGCTACGGTATTATTTAAGCAGCACTCCCGAAGATCTAACTTTTTGATACAATGATTTATATGTAACTGCTAATGCTATCGTTATCCAGTGAGTCCGATGTATCTCTTTCGCTCCCTAGTCATTTCTACGGGCATTTGTCGCAGGCGGCCCGTCACGTCGACGCCCATGCCTCTCTCCAACTAGCTGTGCTTTCCTTCCGTACGTGGCCGGCCTGCGGGATGAACCAAAAAAGATTTTACTTTTTTTTTGTTATGTACATATTTTTTTCCTGCATTTTTGCAAGCTTGAAAATTGTTGAGAGAAACGAAGAAACAACGATGCAGCTAGCCGTCGGAAATGGTACGTGAAGTCCGTTGTTACGCGCGTCTAACCGGTCGGCGTTTTCATGTGTTTGTCGATACGTGCAGGCGCTGTCGAACGGGCGGTACAAGAGCTGCCTGCACCGCGCGGTGGTCAACCGGCGGCATGAGCGGCGGTCACTGGCGTTCTTCCTGTGCCCGCGCGAGGACCGCGTCGTGCGCCCGCCGCCGAGCGGCGCCTCACCCCGGCAGTACCCGGACTTCACCTGGGCCGACCTCATGCGCTTCACGCAGCGCCACTACCGCGCCGACACCCGCACCCTCGACGCCTTCACCCAGTGGCTCGCGCCGCCTCCGCCCGCCTCCACCGCGCCGCCTCCCCCCGGCCCGGGCGCGACGGCCCAGGAGGCGGCTTGACGACTACGATCGATCCAAGTCCTTTCGCTCTCCGCCCACGATTTTTGTCGGAACTCGGAAGTGGCCACGTGCGCCACAGGTGCGGTGGAGGCGCCCACGTGGCCCGCGGGCCCCACACCACCTTCCAATTTTGGACGCTGGCGCTCTCGCTGTAGTCCTTTCTGATCCCGATGTCTAGCGTACATATATATGTATATAAACGCCTGGGTTTTCATTCTCTTTCGTTTTCTTCCCTGATGCCGCATATAAAACAAGTAGAATATATGGATGGATGAATGTTTGCACGCAAATAGGCTCTTGAAATTTCCAATCTGGACGAACGCGAAGCTCGCTTCACTTGACGATGCCCTCCCTCCTTGCTACGCAGCGCTGCGCAAAGGCCAAATATTTGGTGCGGCCGGCCGGAGGACAATCGGTGCTCTTCGCTTCTCCGCTTGACAGGAAAAATAATGGCCCCCATTTTATTATTTTTGGGGATCTCGTATAAAACGAAACAAGAAGTTGCAGATTGATTTTATTATTCGCAAGTTATACATCTTCGTTAGAGCTGCTCTTTTGGAAGGGTGTCAGCGAGCCAGCCAGCAAGAGTTGACGAAGACGGACCATGCATTGGTGTCGTGTTGTTTGGTTCGGAAGTGTAATCGCAGCCTATGCGTCTCAAAAATCCATTGGAGCTATGATGTGCTGGGGTAGTACGTCATTTTCAGAAGCAAATTCAGGAAATGAGTGAGGTTCATCCCTACCCGGATGCAGGAAGCGAGTCCCAATTGCAAGTTTGCAAGCAGCCCTGTTTGCGGATGGGCCTGACATGGCCATTTTCTTTTGATACAGAGCCTACTAGATTCCAGGATTTATTTAAGAACGCCAGTTAAGAAGAAAAATTTTGCATGCTTTTAGGCTTCGCAGAAGACCGTACATCTACAAGTAGAAATCAACAACTGAGGCCTACATCTCCAAAGAAAAGTCCATGCTTGACACAGAAATATCTTAATGCAATTTGACCTCTTCATTCGACCAGTTCCAACCATGCCACACCTTGAATATTTTTTTTGTATCTTTCGTAGTGTTCAGTTATGTTCTCACAGCAGTAGATTACTTGCACCACCCTTGTAGCTTCAGCTGCTCCACTAAATTCAATCCATAGATGAAGTAACTTGTCACGATGCTGGTCCGAATATAACCATAATTAAGAATACCATTCAAACGCACCAATTATGTCACTGTAGAATGTTGAGCGAGAACTAATGAAAGATTTGAAAGATGCCATGAATTCAAGAATATCTGCTATAGCACCTGTAGTGAGGTTTTCCTAAAGAATAGATGCCCTCTATGGCTCTACCTATTGGCTTCCAATCTTGCATATACAACCTGACAGCAATCTTATGCAAGCACAGAAAGAATCAAGAGTGCATTCATTTGAAGAAAAAAAAATGCATATATTATTCTACAATTACACCAAGCTTTTGCCTTTTCAGCATCAACAAGAATCATATGCTTATCTAGAGCCAAAATTCAGTCTAATGTACCCCTAACCAGTAACAGCTTTCTTCAACATATATTTCACATGCTTCTTTCGATTTCCTTGGGACGCCACATGGACTTTTGGACGCAGAGCAACCCCTCGTTACCCTTGGTGTAGATCATGCGTACCTCCCACTGCATGGACTTCGCCATGCCTTCCAGTTCATTTACTGTCTCCGCATTATCCCTCACAATCAGTTTGCCTTCTGGCCTCAATATCCGGTCAACCTCGGCAAACACTGCCAACAATTTGCATCTGTAAACACACAATACAATTGCCTAAGAAGATTCAATTATGCAACGAGTATAACATGCACAAAGCCACAATACGCTGTCGCCACACATAGAAGAACCCTGTAAGACTCAAATGCTTAGTGTTTTTAGCTGAACTATTCGCATGTCAGTTTGGACTTCAGACATCCAATGGTATATATGTTTATAGAAGGATACACTACTAAGCAGTCAGTGAAGGTAAGGTCTTCCATTAGCTAGATTTTAAATTGTAGTCCTACGTCAAGCACATAAATCCTTCACTGCTTGCTTTAGTTAAAGCTAAGTTACTGGCAAGCATGAAGCAACTGTGATCACGGAGACAATAAAATCCTGACCTCTTTTTGAGCTTTGAGAACAGATGGTCCGCATGCAGGAGGTCATATGTTCTCGGGTAAGTGCTGAAAGATTCGCACCAGTCATGATACATACCAAATAAACCACGCTCATAAATAATGGGCAGTGTGTCTGGTGAATCAATTGGCACAATATTCATAACCCAGACTTGTTGGTCTCTCAGAGCTGCAGCAAAACTGAAATGCAACAATGTAAAACGTTAGCAAAGGAATGGAAATAAAAATGAGGTATTACAATTCATTCTCATTGTCAGTGGTCTTCAATAAAACATTGTGAAATGAATGGATTTTGAAATCCAAATGCATCATCAAGAGATAGACAAGTGATTTTACCTCTTCCCCTGACTTAGATGCAAATAGAACAATGATTAGTGACATGGTACAAGTTGCTCATTATGTCTGCTGCTAGCACAGTGCCAACCACACCAATAGTAATGTAGTGCAATCTGAATTAATGACAATTTTTGCAACTCAAAGAAAAATTTGTGGGGGTTTTACCTTTCACTGACAAATTTATCTTTTTTTTTCAAGCTGTTACAACCAAACCTTGGCCAATGAGTTTCCATATATATGTTATCTGTAAATTGTAATGATTCTACCAAAAACATGTTTGTTCAATGAGACTGAGAAAGCAAACCATTTACTTACCCTCCATATACAGCTCTCATGTCCATGACATTTCTCACTTTAGACCAGTCGATTCCCATGCCATTCACGTATGATTTACTTACAACACGTTTCCAGTGTGCATAATCTGCTTCAAAGTCTTCATTTCCTGGTTTTCCATAGACTCCAACATGAGAACCATCTATCCAGTACGGAGTCTTGTCAAGCCTTTGTGGCCATATCTCTGGCCATTTTGATCCCGTATCGATGGCCCAACAGGCAATTTGTGCATGCACGCTTGTAAAGATACATTCCTGCATAACACAAGGTTGTTTAAGAAAAATAGAGAAGTACTTCACGCATGGAAATATAGTCCATTGAAAGAACCTCAACCATACCACGCAGCATCTGCATCATCAGTTGCCTTGCATAATGGTGGGCTGTCTTCTGATCTTTTCTCATAGCAACTGTTGTCCATTGGCTTCTGATATATGGCCATACCAACTTGATTTAACTTATCCTTTGTCTTGTTAACCATTTTCCAGCACATGGATTTTGTCAGAGAAGACATGGCTGAAAAGGGTAAGGAATTGTGTGTTAGACCTGGTCCTGGTCCACCTGGATGAAAAACTTTGCAGCTGACTCATAGCATGCGTTTATAAGGGGAAAAAAAGAGTACAAGCATGGCCCATTCATGACTTTGGGTGCATCTAATGCTTAGCACTGATTAATTCTATTTGTGATAATAAGCTCAACTTGTGCCATCAGTAGTCATTATAGGGAAAAGGAAGGCAAAGATGATTTACAACTTGTGATTTTTTGTTACAATCAACAGCATGGTCTTTCTATATATGGTGCGGTGTTTGAAAGAAAATCTAGCATAACCATTCAACTTGGATGCTACATTAGATCTCAGAGGCATAAGTCATTTTGTTCTGATGTATCACACATTCACTCTACTCATGGATTTGAACTGTTCCTTGCAAAATGAGAAAATAAAGGATCTTTCTTTGGCATGTGGGCATTGATATTGCAACATCAAATTAAAAGAGGTCAGATGAGCGAGCATAGCTCGCTCATATGAGAGCTGCCCACCAACATTCGAACCTTGGATTTGACGCTGGTGCCTTGTCTTTCCGTCCAAGCTGAAGTCTCAGATGGGAAATTGCATGCACACGTGGGTAAGTTCAGTGGTCAAAGCACGTGCTCGCGCTCCGTGAGGCTTTAGCCTCCGCTCTAGATTAGACATGTTAGGGATGCACCCACGTGTGCAAGTGTGTGGGTGTAGGTGTGCCTGTGGGTGTGCATGCGTCATATCATGTAGTGAAGAGAGAGAGAGAGAGAGAGAGAGAGAGGTGATCAGTACAATACCATTCCAAATCTCAACATCTTCAGGGAGCTTTTGGTACACAGGAGTTGCAGACCAGACAAAGTAACCACCAGGACGTAATAGGCGGTTTAATTCCAACAAAAGCATGCCACCTAAAAGTGACCCGTTGTCACCAACAGTATTTAGAGCAGTTCTATAAAAGAAAGGAAAACATGCAACGAACAAGACAAACCTTCAATGTGCCAAGGGACTCTGCAGCGAGCACAATGAATGACATCAAAAACCCTGCTGGGGTATGGAAGTCTCTTGGTGCCCATTACAGCTGATATTGCTGGAATGCCTCTCTCCAGTGCAAACTGTACTTGAGCTTCATGCTCATCTTTTGGAGCAAATGACATTGTGAGCACATCTCTATCAAACATGTAGCCTCCAAAACTGGCAACTCCACAACCAACATCTAGAATGACACGGCTTCGTTTGCCCCATGCAATATCAGGTAATGCCTGCACACAACATTTTGATCAAACATCAAGGCATGTAAATGCAAAGAATGTGAACATACGTGATATGGTCAGGGTTCGCAATATCATCGATAATCGCTTGAATATCGCGATTATCAACCTTATCGAGCCGGGACAGTATATAATACCAGTCGGTAAACCAGTTAAACTCAAAAAAAATTATGTGACGTAAATATCGCGATAATTGGTGAATATCGCTCGATTTTTTATGAATATCGAGCGAAAATCGCTCACAAAATCGACCGCCGAAGAACACAAGTTCACAAAATCGCTCAGGTCGATTATCGAGGCATATCGAGTGATTATCAGTGAAAATCGATTTTTTTTATTTTTTCATCAAAAAGTTTGATTTTGAAACCCTTCGATTTTCGACCGATTTTTTCCGATTTTCGAAAATCTTGATATGGTCGATTATTGCAATATCAATATTGTGAACCCTGGATATGGTGAATTGATGATAATATCTACATCAAAAACACAACATGGAAATTTCAACATCATGGTTTAATATTATGTTTTATTTATGGATTAAAGTAGGGAAGACACTTATGGCTTACCAAAAAAACAGTACTTAGCTGAATTTCCCTAAATCCAACTTGGAATGTTATTAAATTTAAAAGGGGTGCTTGAAAGTACAAGTACAAATGTGGAAATCAGTTGTCATTAAGTTGAATATATTCAGAGTTCAGACTTTCCTTCATCTAGTGCAAACTTCTTTCAGGGAGTAAAAGTGGCACTTGCCTCAAGACTTATGTATGTGAAATGGTATAAATCAATCATTGATACATGAAAGTATAAGGCATATCAATCTAACTAAATGATGACACATAATAAGGGCAGCTAGGGAAATGATAATAAACCTGCTGAATAGTATCAATGTAGTGTAGCGCGCCGTTCTTGAACTGAGTCCCACCCCCAGGAAACATAAGATAATCCCCAGAAACTTTAACCCAGTTTTGGTGCCCCTTGTACTCTGCAAGCTTGGTGTGAGGGACATTGCCATACCATACCTGCAAAAAAAGTGCCACTTGTAATAAGCAAAAGGCAATCTTGATCAGCTAAAGATTACTCAATGCTGTGAAAAGATTATGAAAAGACAGAAGCACCTTGTCCCTGCTCTTGGGCCACTCAATTGGGCACTTATATCCTTCCGGAAGTGGTACAAGGCAGGTAGGAGGGTCCTCAGGACAATGCCTCTCACGATGTTCATAATGTTTGGTAGATCGAAGCTTCTTGATAGCCTTCACGTTATCAAGGCAAGGTATGTAATCTGTTGCGGCACTGCTATTACATAATTTCCAGCTATAGGTGGTTTCATCACCTGAATATTTTGATGATGCTTGTGCTTCCTTCTCATTCTTTGACTCTGCAGCCTGTGTAGAGAATGATCCATTCTCGGTATCTGACTCCTTCAGAAGTTCTGATTGAGACCCGTCAGGGTATACCTCGTTAGACTTTGCAGCCTGTTCCTTCTGTTCACCTTCTTCCACTTTCTCCTCTGTTTGAGGTTGTTCGGTTGCATCCTGTGTGGCATCACCATCAAACTTTTCTTCTTGATCTTCTTTCTTCTTGCCATCAGATTGATCACCATCATTTTCAGTTGTGGTCTCATCATCTTTCCTTTCCTCACTCTTCTCTTCATCGCCACTCTTTACACCATCAGACTGCCCAGCTCCAGATTCAGCATCCCGACTCTCCTTGGCGCTCTGCCTTTCTGATTTTCCATTTGCATCATCAAATGTATCCTTATTCTCCTCCTTTTCTTTTTGTGGTTCCGTTTCTTCAGTCTTTTCCACAGGCTTCTCCATTGTGTTGTCAGTGAACTTCTCTTCCTCAGGAGCCTCCTTGTCATTATTGGACTCATCTGGAGCTGAATTATCGTTATTATCGGTATCCTCGAATTTCTCCGAACTTTCAACAGCATTTCTGGATGCTGCATCCTCGGATGCACCAAAGTCAACTGGTGGGGTTGCTGCTTCACCTCCGACTTCTTATTGGACAATACGTCCAGCGGGAAGACGGTGGACGATGTCATCATCCACGCGCCGACCAGGCAGAGCGCCACAAAGACGATGACCGTGGTCGTCGTGCAGAATGACGACGAAGATGGTCGCCTACCGTCCATCTTTGCACCTCGGCCAAATGCCATCTATCCCACTCCACGCGGTTTGTCTGTATCAAGTCGACCGACCAAGAACCCCAAAGTACGCAGCTTCACTGCATTTGGCCACACCCGTGCGCACCTAGAGCAAACTACACATTGTCAAAAACTAGCAACGGAAATTTATATCAATCACTAGATCTAAATAAGGAAACACTAGATCTGCTATAGCAAATACCAACTCAACAATGCAAAAATCCGTTCTTTTTTACTATTTGTTTCTCCTTTCCTAGGAAAGCAACTCTTTCCAAGAACGAAAGACACCCAACAACAAAGAAACCCCCCGTATGAACCAACATGGAAACAAAACTACAAGCGCGTGCATTAAAACACCTCAACACATGGAAACCTGACAAGCAATATTCCGTGCACAAATCGCAACCGGATCTGCGACTAGAGCTGGATACAAACGCGAACTAATTATGGTAGACTGATCAGAAAAGAAGTATACTAAACCACTAGCTAATCGGTGGAATGAACGAACAAGCTCAGCTTAGCTAGATCCGCGCCTGAGAACGGATACAGGGAAAAGAGCGAGGCGGCAATGCAGAGGTGGTGGATTCGTACCTCTTCCGGGATTGGGACTGTGGGAGCTGGGCTCCGAGCGGATCTCGCGGGGGAGCGAGGACGAGAGGAGGTGAGGCGTTCTTGGGCTCTGGCTACGCACTGGCCTCGCCGCGGTATAAAGGCAGCGTACAGCTAGCGCAGGGGAGGAGCAACCAGTGGTGTCTGGTGTGGTGTGTGTGAGTGAAGGAGCTAGGGTACGTTCGGGTTAAATTAGTGGGAAAATTTTGACGGCCTGGTTGAAAATTCTCGATTCGATTCTCTGTTAGAAGTGATTCTCCGAGAGAAGTGATTACATCACGAAAGTGATTCTTCTAACGAATCCATAGGATAAACTCTATGGAGAAACTGACTCTTTGTTGGGAGTGAATCAGGAGAAGCAGCTTTTTTCAGCTCCCAGCTCCTAGATCATTTCGGAGAATCACTTCACGGGAATCACCCTGGGAGCGATTCTCAGAAAACTGCTCCTAAAAATGTCGGATTCATGGGCTACCTTCTTTTGCAGATTTGCCCTTCCAAGCTCTCGTTATTACAACCAGCATTTGTACACACTTTTGCCCAACCATTTCCTTAACTCGCTACTTGACTAGTTCTACAGAAACAGATATATCTATCTCTATAGCTATAACTATAAAGAAGGTTAACAACAAATCGTATTATGTATATCATTCAAAAGCAATCCTTATATCAGAATAACCTTTTCGTGTAAGGGTTGGGATGCAAAGATTAGGCCACTTTCCTCTCACCACAGCGCGGAAAATAAGGCCGAAGGCGCGAGTGGGTGGGTGCGAGTGCCGAGGGAGGCCCACTGCCCCGTCCGCCTCCCATCGCAAGCCCCATCAGTTGCCCACGCACCTCGTCCACCGCGCCACCCCCGCCGACATGTAGGGCCCGCTTCTCCAGAGACCAGGCAGCCGTTCCACAGAACCGGGCGCACCGGCGCTTCCGCTGCGGCACGCCGGCCGGTGTCGGTGCTCGCCGGCGGGACACGGCAGCGTTACGGTGGCCCCGCGCGTGGGCCATGGGAAGACGCGGTGGGGTCCGGATGGGTTGGGGACGAGGCCACACGGGCACCCGGCTCGGGTCTGCGGGATGGTCGCGTTCGCGTGCGTCGGCGAGCGGTAGCGCGGGGTTGGCTGGCTCCCTCGCTAATGCGGCGCGGCCTACCCACCCGCCCGCGGTGGACACTGGATGGCTACTCTCGTCTGCATGGTTGACACACACCAAACTGCTCCTAATCTTGGACTTCGTCGTCGTAGAAGTCGAGATTTGCCGACTCTCAGAGTCAGCGAGGTCATTTGACCATTAGAGCAAAGAATCTGTTCGTTAGGCCACTGAGATAATTGGGCAATGGCCCAATTTTCTGTCCGTTGACCCAGGCCACCACATGGGCTCGTGCTTTATGGTTAGAGGTGGGCATCGTGCTATACCAAGTAGAGCCAGTATAGATTTATCGTACTTTATGTCTGAACCGTGTTGGGTCGCAACGGCCCATCGTATCTGCCGTGCCGATCTAGCTCACCTTCGGCGAGTCCACGCACTGTCTATTTGCGTTTCGTGCCTGCTTCGCGCCATGCCAACCTAGATTCGGCCTATTTGCACTATTGCAACAAGTGCAAAGGAACCAAAGATACACAGAGCTAAGGCAATAAACACAAATATTAGGAAAATAAGAACTAAATTTTATTTATTCTTGAATCTCTCTCGTCTGTTTCTCTCAATCTCTCTTAGCTCTCTCCCCTCTCTTGCCCATATATCGCCATCTCTCAGCGATGAGCAAGCGAGGCAGTGAGAGGAGTGGAAAGAGCGAGGAGAGCCGTCAGCAGAAAAGAGAACGAGAGAGAGCGACCAGCGAGCAAGGAAAAGTAATGTGCTGGGCTGTGCCGCTCACCATGCCTAGTTCTCAGACTCGGCACGGCACACAAAAGCACGACCTAAGTGCCCACCTCTACTCATGGTCGAATCTCATTCCCCGCAGTCTAATTCTTTTCTAATCGGCTCCATCTCCATCTGCACTGCGGTTGCGTTGTCATGCCCTAACCCTAGGTGGAGGCGATGTGTCTAAGCTTGGGGCAGTGGGTAGGGGGGCGGCAACGGCTTCAATCAATATCTCGCGCGTGGGGGCGGAGCAGACACTCGGCAAGATCGTGGCGGCGATGAGCAGCGGCTACTGCTGCGTGATGCTTGGCGTCTTGACTATGGCGGCGCCAGTCGACAAAGCGACAAGTAGCAGCAGACTAGCGGTTGAGCACTTGAGCAAACGGGACAAGGAGGCAAGCAATGAAGTGAAGGATCAACTTGAAGCCTTCATTCTTCATTTGTGAAGAATTGATGGTTTTCTTACTAGCCATGAATCTTGGAAGTCTCGCAATAAAGATGAGGTTGAACCCTAAAGGCACATTGTATTTTCTTTGTTCTATCACCTCATCGAATTAGATTGCTATTGTCGGTGGCGTCAACATCGGGTGACAGTCTTCTCGGCCATGAATATTATCAAGATCGATTTGCGCAATAGAATATCTGATGATTAGCTTAATGACCTGTGGTGTGCTATATTGAGTAACAGATGTTCAAACTGATTTTTTGTTTATAGTAAAAGTAAAAAGTGAATATTCTTAGTATGCTAGTATAGGTAGTAGTGGATCTACCTTGGGACGGGGGTTCAAGCACCGATTCCACTTGTCGCATTCTTGGTACCATTCTATTTTATTTGGTATTATGTATATTACTGATATAGTTAATTTTATTCTTAAGATGACTAGTTGTATATATTTTTGAGCTTTTAGAATGCATTTATTATGGTATTATCTTTAGTTATTTATTATTTTAACTTTTTTTCGCCTATTTATGTACCAATTTAGATTTTACATAATATTCAAATATATTTTTACTATATTGGTTTTAATAATAGCTTTATACTAATATTATTTATATTTTTATCCCGCTTAGGCCGCTCAATATAATATTTTATATCTATATTCACATCACCCGCCGCAACGTGCCGGGTATTATCGATCTACTATACGCTTGGGGATCGATCATCTGCTGGTGCTCGATCGATCTTGCAAAGGCAAAGTAAAAGGCACCAACGAGACGCCTAATCATGCCGGTCAGTTCACCATGTTCCCCAACAGGGTTCGCTCGTGTTCCAAGCTTGTGCACTGTTTCGCTGATCCACTCGTTTAAACTTTACACGCAGATCAAACTAATGACCACGTGAGAGTGCTGTACGCCTCTACTGTAGTAATGATGCACGCAGCAAAAGAGACCCAATATGGCAATAACAATGTCCACAACTTTAGCAATTTTATGTGACGGTCGGATCAAAAAACATGCTCAAATTTTTTAGAGTTTTATTAAAAATATTATAATAATTTTGGTACTACAATGTAGCAATGTTAAATAATTTGGACACCATTCATTACTACTAGGTTGTATAGCGCGTTACGCCGCGTCGCACAAATTCTAGTCCGGTTTTTTGGAAAAAAAATCTGATAAATTTTGTCGAATTTTCGATTTCCATAATTTTTAAATAAAATGGGTCGGTAGGACCCGCTGGCGAATCCATGGGCTATTACAAATCTTCGACAAATCCGCGTTTAATCTACGGGTTACTATAAACCTTCGACGAATCTGTGTTTTTTTTAGAAAACCGTGGTTGTTTTTTTTACGCATTTCGGGATATTCGATCGTTTTTTTGTTTGTTGTGTTTGTTAAAAAAAATGGGTCGTTAGGACCCGCTGGCGAATCTATGGGTTGCTATAAATCTTTCGACGAATCTACGTTTTTTTAAAAAAAAACCGTGGTTATAACCCGTTGGCAAATTCATATGTTGTTATAAACTTTCGACGAACCTGTATTTTTTTTCGATGTGTGTGTTTTTTAGAAATTTGCGGTTGAATCTGTGCTTTTTTGTTTTTTTAAAAGAAAAGTGCGGCCGTTTTTTTTATGTATTTCCTTTTTTAAAAGGCTGCTCGGATCCGTGGGCGAATCCATGAATCGCTATAAACCTTCGACGAATTTGGTTTTTTGGTTGGCACATTTTTTTTTGTTTTTGATTCCGTTTCTTAAAAATCCGTTGAGAGAAGTATTTTTTTCCGAAGAAAACGGAGAAAGGACCGTTTCGGGATATTTGATCGTTTTTTTTTTTTGTGTTTGTTAAAAAAAATGGGTCGTTAGGACCTGTCGGCGAATCTATGGTTGCTATAAATCTTTCGACGAATCTACGTTTTTTTAAAAGCCCGCGGTTATGACCTGTTGGCAAATTCATAAATTGTTATAAACCTTCGACGAATCTGTGTTTTTTTTGTCGATGTGTGCTTTTTTTAGAAATTTGCGGTTGAATCTGTGTTTTTTTTGTCGATGTGTGCTTTTTTTAGAAATTTGCGGTTGAATCTGTGTTTTTTTGTTTTTTTAAAAGAAAAGTGCGGCCGTTTTTTGTGTTTCCTTTTTAAAAGGTCGCTTTCGGACGTAAATGAATCCATGAATCGCTATAAACCTTCGACGAATCTGTTTTTTTGGAAAAGTGCGACCGTTTTTTTATGTATTTCCTTTTTTAAAAGGCCGCTCGGACCCGTGGACGAATCCATGAATCGCTATAAACCTTCGACGAATCTGGTTTTTTGGCCGGCACAATTTTTTTTGTTTTTGATTCCGTTTCTCAAAAATCCGTTGAGAGAAGCAAAACGTATTTTTTTTAGGGAAAATGGAGAAAGGACCTAGACGTAAGAACTAGGGACCTGTTTGTTATTTTTTGGACCTGTTCGCTATCCTGAAAAATTAGAAAAGAGTTTGTTCGCAATTTGAATTTAACGGGAGGTTTTTTCGTAAAATACCGTGCTAGGGACCCAAACCTGATGGAAAAAAAATTATCTTCTTCTCACAAAAAATCACGAAGGACCTATTCGTAATCCGTAAGGACCTATCCGTAATTCGAAGAAACGGAGGGGTTTTTTCGCAAAATCGAGTGCGCTGACAGGTGGGTCACCTGGGCTTGCTCTAATCTCTAACGCTATAAAGGTGTTTAAACGGAAGGGTTTTTTCGTAAAATCGAGTGCGCTGACACGTGGGTCATCTGGCTTGCTCCAATCTTTAGCGCTATAGGTGTAAACATTGGCAAACGATACGGGCGAGTTTTAAGTTGCCGTTCCTATTTAAATAGCAAAGAACCCTTTCGGTTTGCAAACCTGGTTAGGACAATCACAAAGGAAGCTCACGAACTAGCTAGAGATGTCCGCGACTAATTAACACAAGATCAGGGTTTACGAGCTCGGAAATCGTCCACCTTCCGGCGGTATTGATTTTCATAAAAAGTTGCTATGAACGAAATTTAAAGTCAATTTTTTTAATTTGATGGTCAAATAGTGGTAAAAAAAAATCAAAAACCGACTGCTCAGCGGAAATTAAAAAAAGGAAAATTGGAAAAATTAGAAAATGCTAGATTTTTTTGTAAAATCCGGTAAAGATCCAGAAAATCAGGAAAAATGTTATAAATGTACAAAAAAGGAAAAATATGAAAAAATTATGGCATAATCTTTCCTATATTTTAAGACAACGTTAAGTTGTAAAGTACACATTTTGCAATAATAGCACAACTATAAAAAAATATGAAAAAAAATATGGAAAATTTTTCGCATGATATTTTCTATATTTTAGACAATCTTAAGTTGTAAAGTAGGCATTTTGCAATCATATCTCAACAAATAACCTTTCATTTCAATATCAATATCATTTACAAATTAATCCAACAAGTCTACAGCTCAATGTCTATGGCATGTGACATTTGAAATCAACATTTATCGTCGAAAATGCCATTGTTAGTACAACACAGCATAAAAGTCAGGGTCTTACCACTCATAGATACATTTGGTAGAAGGTTGTGCACAAGCATTCGGAATAACGTATTTGTAGTTGTCATATGAGCCATAACTCCCTTGCGTCTCTGTGACGCTATTTGAGCTAAAACTATCTACAATGCATCATGACTTTGTCGATGGTTCATTCCTTTCCCAACAGTAGTCTTCCTCTGTGATTGTGTAGCGTCATGATCTTCGTCCTATATAGCATGAGTGTACTGACTCTCCTGTAAATTTTATGGGACGGTGTCTTCTGAACAGGAGGTGAGAAGGATTGAGCCTCTATCACCGGACTCACCACTATCGTTATCTATCTTGGAATTGTTATCATTGGACTTTTGATACGACGGGCTCCGACAGTCCTCGGAAGTGCTATTAGTCGGGTCATCACTACTAAAATAGAAATATCCACAGAAGATAAACCGAACATCACTGCAAGCATGCTTACTGCTAAGAATCATCCATGTGATTGAACCGAAAATCGCCGATACGAATTGAAAATCGACCTTATTGAACCGAAAAATGATAAGTAAATAGCGAAAATCGACGCGACGCCTTCGTCGCATACTATGGGCCGTTCGATTTTCCGTACAGGGAAGCGATTATCGACGCTTACCAAGCGATTTTCGAGCTTCGGCGGTGAGGCTGGCGACAGGCGGATTTAAACGGGGGCGGTGGGCGGTGGCGAGGAATTCTGGGGAGAGGAGTGTCGGAATGACATGTTTTGTTGTCGGAAGCGTGGCGAAACCTTTTAAAAATGCGGGAGAACTCTCGGTGGGCTTTATGGGCTATTGGGCCCAAAGTGCTGTGGGCTTAGCCTGTCGCTTTTTCCTTTTTTTCCTATTATTTATATTCGGAAATTGCAAAACAAGCTGATGGTCTCTCCTGACTTGGGTAACCACCCGGCAGTTACTGCTGAAGCATTTTTCAACTGAATATATAGGATGAATCGAGCGTGTCCTGTCTAATACTGAACCGATGGGGCAGTCGTTAACTCAAAATTAACGCTATATTGGGCAACGAATCCACGATGGATGATGACACAAGAAAGAAATCATCAGCATTTTATTCATCGGACTGCATCTGTCGATGAAGCGCCACACACGAAATGGGCTGCAAACTGGACAAATACCAGTGGGCCTTTAATAGTCCGTGGATCTTGGCCCAAAAAGATCAATGTTTGCAGCTTGGGTCTGATCTTTTCCCCAGCCCAATACAAACTCTAGCACCTTGGGCCGGCCTATGGCTTAGGAAATTTATTAGAGTAAATTTCACAAAACTATATGTGTGAAATAGAAGCTAAAATCTATAATTTTCTTATAGTTTATATAAGAAACATATAATTTTGTGAAACAAATTTTTCTACAATATATAGTTTTGTGAAATAGAAGCTAAAATCTGTAATTTTCTATAGTTTGTACAAAAAAACCTATAGTTTTGTGAAATTTACCCATTTTATTAACGTAATTTCGAACTTATCAGTTAGCATGGCCCTCTATAAAAAGTTCTTATATATGTTACTATTTAAAATTTACATAAATATTAAATCATAGATGAATAATAGATGGTGATAATTTACCCATTCGTTTGATTTAAAATTTATATAAGTTATATTGAAAGGATGATATATAAAAGCACAGCTCTCTTCCTATTTCATTATCCGAAACGTCGACGAGAACATTTACGTCCCCCCTTTTCCCTTATAATAAATTAGCGCCGCATTTCCCTCTCAAAAAAACAAATAATTCATTTAAAAAATTAGCGCCCTTTCCGTTCCAGCTCGAAGCCTCGAACCGGTGAACAGGACCGGTACACGATTGATAAACCGCTTCCGTTCAAATCTAGGATGGATGCCTGGCATTGGCAAGATGGTGACGCGAGCAGAGAGAAATGTACAACTGGAAACTTACCGTAGAATTCCTAGGCCAACCGGACAAGCATGTCAGTCGAAAGTTCGAGGAAAGTGATACATGACACCATTAGTCGGTATGCACTAACATAGCATTAATTAACCTCATCTTAGCCGGAGCAGTCAGCTGTTTTTGTCTTTAAACTGTGTTCAAGAGCTAAAGCAGTGTGCATGCACACGTAGCAGGGTGATCTCCACAGAACTGCTTAGGGCAGTCCCAATGAATATAGTTTCTATAACTTCTATGTCATCTAAACACTACATGTAGAAACTATGTTCCCAATGGATAGTTTCTTCAAAATAAACTCTCATCCAATCTCCTCTTTTCTCTTATTTTCTCACTCAATCCCCTTTTTCCCTTCCTTGGTACTTGTGTAGAAATGGTTTCCTGCATGAGAAATAGTTTCCTTCTCTTTCATCATTAACTCTACCTCCACATCACCATTTTGCTTACATGGCAACCTAACTAATGCTATGGAAACTATTCTAGTCATCTCATTGGGATTGCCCTTATGCGACGGCAGTCCGCAGCTCTGACCAGGCTTCGCTCCTGACAATTCCAGATTTTAAACTGCCGGATTGTTCGGACGCTCGGTTGGTAACTTGGTAAGTACTTGTTGATTCGATGGACAGCGATCCGGCTGCTGGTGGAGTATGAGAACACTACAGTATTAACAAGTTACTCCCTCTTTTTTTTATAAGATTTATTTTTTAAATGGTGTTGTTTACAAATGTAAAATTTACATGTAGATTTAATAAGACTTTTCCTTCTATACTCCTATTTATTTTCTCTCATCCATATGCATTTATTCATTACCACATACACAAAGTATATCTTTCATCTTCCAAGACAATTAAGGGTATGTTTGGGGGGTCGGCTGAAAAACTGCTTTTGATTTGCTGGGTTGTAAAGCAGCTGTAGCTAGCGGCTACGGCTTTTCTTGTTATTCTGTTTGGCAAATTAGATGTTGCAGCTGTAACTTTTAGGAGCCAACCGAGTAGGGAGGTAGCAACATAGCAAAGTATAGCGGCGTCTGGGTAAGGAGATGACGTGGAGACAACGAGGCAGGGTGGCGGAGGTTGAGAAGGCAGAGCGATCGAGGTAGGAGGTGGTCAGGCGAAGACACAGCTGAAAATCTCCTCCCTAGCAACTGCAGCTTTTAGGGGTGCTTCTGCTGTGACTTAACTTCCCAGCTACTTTGCAGCCATGTTGTTTGGGGGAGTTTTTGGCTTAAAGCTGAAGCACAGTTCCTCCAAACAGGGCCTAAGTAGGGGCATCTAAGTTATTTTCTCTCGTATCTTTCTCAATTTTTACGCAACCTTAATCCTTATGCAAAATCAAAATACGCCTTATAAAAAAAATGGAGGGAGTAGTTCCAAGGCTGCCAACCCTGAATGGTTCCTGTGATCTCAAGAAGGTAGCTAGGTACTCTCTCAGGGTTTCAAAAATCGAAGAAAATCATTGGAAAACCAGTGTAATTAAAAAAACAAAAAAATTGGAAAATTTCATGCATGGAAACCGGTCAAAACCGGTTAAAATCGCTCAAAAAGTCGTTAGAAAATTGGCTTCCGAATTTTTTCGCTTAGTTTGCCTATTTTTCTAAGAAAATCGGTGGAAATTGCTTGAAAATAGATAAAATCGGTTGATTTTTTAATTTAGTTAACCGTCGAGTTAAAAGAGTTTGACTTTGAAACAATTTGATTTCTAGCGATTTTTGACGATTTTCAAAACCAGTGGAGGAAGATTTTCGAGCTCAATTCGGTATCTTAAACCCTGCTCCTCTCTCTATGAATACTTAATTTTTTATCACTTCATTTATTCATAATCCTATACCATTTTAATGCACAACATCTTACCCTCTTCATCCAAGTTTATAGAACATAATTTTTTAATTATACTATCCATAAATATATATAGCGTATTATGATCTTATATACCAATAGGGTGTATTTTATGTTATAATACAAGTTAGTGTGATGTTCCTTTATATCTCTAACAAATATACATATTTACTTGATATTCTCTACATATATAAATTGATCATAGGATTTAAAGATAATAATTAGAAGTAATCTAGTTATTTTTAATATCTTTTCGGTTTATAAACTTAGATGAATGAGTATTTTAACATAAACCAAGGAGTAATTTAACAAGCTCCCTCCCTTGATTTTTATAAAGCTTATTTGGTTTGCATTCTTATTAAAAATTGTAAGGCGTGTATGGATCTTTAATGCTACTTTCTCTCTTTTGTTTCTATTTATTTTTTCTCTTTCTCAAGCATTATACATGATTTACCACACAAACTAATCTTTCTTGTAAGGAATAAGTCCATTTTACACCTCTCTATTTTTTAAAAAGTTTATTTTAACACCCTCAATTATAAAACTGGGTATTTAACACCTAAACTTATAAAATTGGGTTAATTTATACTTTAAGATAGTTTTTAAGAGCGATTTTTGCCAATGGGATGGTGATTTTTGTTGCTTTTGCTATGTTAACAGCTTTGTTATTGATTTTTACTAATGTAGATCTAAATGAGAAAAGGATGATGATGATGATAAGAAAGAAAATGTATGTAGAGAGAAAATGAGTAAGAAAGAGGTTGAGATGTAGAAGTCAATACTCTTGAATTGGATTATTACCAAAACTCGATGGTGTAGCTGTTAATATAGCCAAAACATCTTGAGTGGAATCCAAATCATCAAAATCGCACTTCAAAACTAACTTAGGGTGTAAATTAACTCGGTTTTGTATGTTTGGGATTAAATACCCGATTTTATAGTTGAAGGTGTTAATTGTTTTTTTTTTTTGAAAAGTTAAGTGTTGTAAAATAGACTTTATTCTAATTCCAAATTTCTTAATGGAAAAGTATTTTAGCTGTTCTCTGTTGTATCTTTTAGAGCAAGTACAATAGCAAAACCCACTACTAAATAATAGTAAGCTAAAAGCCAGTTTGTACAATATTATCTATAAAGGTAGTCTCTAGATGTTGTGCAATAACTATTTTTTCTCTCTTATATATAAATAATCTACTTATGGTCCCGTGTAAAGCTGACTACTAAATAAGGGTCATCTTTTTTCTTCCTCTTTTTTTCTCACTATTTCATATGGACTAAAATTGATATGTATAAACTATATAAGTGGCCTTATTGTATATACACTTATGTGAGGGCGTACTACTTTACCAGGGCACGTTAATTCCGTGCGGTCGCCCATTGACGGGCGGCAGCGTTAGGCACGAGGCGGCGAGACGATCCATCCGTCATCCATGTGAACGTGAAAACCCAGCCTTGCGCACGCCTTGCCGCCGCGCCGGCCATGAATTCTCGGCAAGTGAACGCATGCCCCGCCTACACGTGCACATTGACTGCCTCGACTCATTGACTCGCCGTTTGAAGGCAGCATGCATATCCATCCCGGCGCCAGCAAAAACTAGTCAGTTTCAACTATCGAGTTTCAGGCTTTCAGCACGTTTCCCCCCCTTGCAGCTAGCGCCTGGCCCACAGATCGTTTCCTTCGTACGCAAGCAAGCCTATCTCGCCAGCCGGAGCGCAGCTGATCGATGTCATATACTCATATGTGCTCTCTGACAAATTTAATTCTTTTGTTTAAATTTACAAAACTAAACTTCTTCATAAGTTCGTTCAAATTTACAAAACTAACCTTCCTGTTAAGTTAGAAACTAACCTTCTCATTAAGTTCGGAAGACATGACTTGGCAGCTTGCCAGCTTCCCGACAACCAGGGCTGTGCTTAGGCTATTCATAATAGAAGTTTCATTCTTATTAAATGACATGACACATCATCATATTTGCTGACATGGCAAGGTAATTATGAAGAGAGAGATAGAGAAAATTTCATGGGAGGTGAGAGGGTTTCATCTAGATGAAACCCAAGAATCTGTGATTCACAAATAAAAGCCGATGTGACACTCTTGAAACCGAGAAACTAAACTCTGACCTTTAATAGCCTTAGATAGCTAGGAAGGATGGATTAATTAGTAAATTCGGTAGACTAGCCATATAATTAAGTTATTAATAAAAAAAATATGATTAAATTGATAATTACTTAATGAAGTTGATTCCTTCACGTAACATGCCACCCGCCGAGTTCCTGAACGCTGAGGATGACTTCTGGAAGCCAAATATACAAATAATTTCAAAGAGATCATATTTAAAAAAACGTTCGCAAAAGACTAAAAGCAACAAATTCTTTTTCTTCAGAGTTGAACTACAATACGGTTTATTCCACTTGATTTGATGAATGGCTTACACGACCATTGGACTATAGCTGGCTATTACCATGTACTGCTGAACCAATGAAGGAACAGAAAGATAAACACCCCTGCACCCAATCAATCATCTATGTACATGCTCCACGAACACCACCAATGCAACGCACCATATATCTCCACGTCATCGTCTCCGATCCTGAGGGGCCGGGGACCCTCGGTCTCATCGCCGCCTTCGAGTCTTCATCATCTTTGTCCTCTTCATCTATCTAATCCTTCTTAACGTCTTAATCTTAGCTCTTGTTCATCAAGTCAAACTCCGGCGGCTCGCCTGAGTCATCACCCAACGCCACCCACACGGATTTAATTCATACTGGCCACCATAGCATCGAGGAAAATATTTGCTTCGCTTAGAATGGCTTGCCCCAGTACATCAGGATGTCCTGGAGGAGCGGGTCGCCGAGGCCGAGGCCGGAGACGGCGGGTCGAGCATGGAGCCGGCGGCCGGGTTGACCGGGCCGGCGGTGGCGAAGGAGCGCTCCCACTCGCTGATCTTGGGCTGGCTCTGCACCTCCCCGCGTTCGCTCGCGAACTCAGGCGACAGCACCTGCTCCGAGCAGCTCGAGTCCGCGTGCAGCCGCGGCATCGAGTCCGACGGCCGGTCGTAGTATGCGGCGTAGTCCGGGAAAGCCGGGGCGGCATGCCCCAGCAGGGCCACCCCACCACAGGCTTCTGCTCCGGCGGGGAGCTCACCGCGGGCCCCTGGCTGCCCACCACCGGCTTCCGGTCGGCGGCCGCCGTCGGCTTCTCCAGCCCGCCCTTCTTGTTGTAGATGCGGCACAGGACCCAATCATCCAACTGCATCAACACAATTCACGAACATGTCAAATAATAGCAATACTCATTAAATTAAATTAATCTGGAAGTTTCATTTTCTTCAGTAGTATCTATCAAAGCTAAACAGAACATAATTAAATTGGCGAGTTCTAAACTATTGGGTTTTGGCGTTGTTTTCGTGGGCGTCGCCGTCGCAGGGGCGCGTACGCCGAAAATAATTGGTCCCCGAAAGCGCGAGGGTGATGGTATCGAATGCTTTCACACCGAGGGCCCGATGGCAACTCGTCGGGCGCGAATCATTGTGCAACTTGCACCCGGTGCGGCTCCCCTGGACCACATACCCATGAAATTCTGTGGCCCAAATCCGTGGGCCACGCTTATCCGCTCGTTCACTTCGAAAGCAACAATTCACCGTACCATCTTAAGATTAAACTAGTTGCGGTCTCCCTTATCTTAAAAGGGAATCTAAATTAGCATCTTCGATTTGAAAGTGTGAATTGAACGACTGCAGGTTTACGATCTTTTTTGTTTTGTTATAACACGCGGACTCGCGAGCCTAGTTCAACAGAAAGCGTGATACGTTTTTTGGCCGGCACGATGATGCATGCGTTAGATCTTACCCTGAGGCTGTTCTTCTTGCGGGCGGAGCGGTCGACGTCGGCGAGGCGGTACTCGTGCATGATCCAGTTGGTCTTCTCGCCCTTGGGCGCCTTGCCGGCGTAGAAGACGAGCGCCTTCTTGATGGCCACCGGCTTCGGCGAGCCCACGGGCTTGTCGGCGCCCGTGGCCTTCCAGTACCCTGATCCGGCGGAGCGGTTGGGCCTGGACCCGTTCGGGTACTTTCGGTCCCGCGGGGAGAAGAAGTACCACTCCTTCTCGCCGTACAGCGCCATCCCTGCGTACGAATCAGCACAGACATCGCGATCAGATCACTTGGCAGATGCAACAAGAATCAAACAATAGGCGACGAGGAGAAGAGCGTACTTGGGAGCTGCCATGGATTGAACTTGTAGAGGTCGATCTCGGCGATGATGGGGACGGCGATGGGCAGACCGGTGCAGCGGCGGCAGAGGTAGTGCATCACCAGCTCCTCGTCCGTCGGGTGGAACCGGAACCCCGGCGGCAGCTGCAGACCCTGACCGCCGCTCATCTTCTCTTCCGATCGACCGATGCAATTGAAGATTTCTTCTTCTCTCGAGCAGCTTGCTGCTCACTGCTCTGTACCCAGCTGCTGTTCTTCTCTTCTAGTGTCCACACGAGGAGAGGAGGCTTGAAACTTGTTCCGAGTGAGGAGCCGGGCATTTATAGAGGGCGCGGACCGCGACACGTGTGGCCCGTGCGGCCGCCTCCGCGATACCGCACACGTGGAGTGGGCGCGCTGACCGTTTGACCGCGACACGTGGAGGCCCAGAGGCGGCGCCCATTCTGTCACTGCTTACGTCAGGCTTCTTGGACGGACGCGCACATCGGCGGTGGGATGCGGACGGCGGAGATGGGCCCGCGGGGGAGTGGGGAGGCTGCCGACGTGGACGGGCGTTCCGGGTAGGGCCCGGGGACGTGGCCCGCCACGCGGCCTCGATACGTGGGACACGTGAGCGGTGGGGCGGCCGAGGAAGTGCGATGGGATGGTGGCGCGCGCGCGGGGCCGTGGTGGATAAGGATGAGAGGACGAGATGATGAGTTATGTGTGTTAGGTATCTAGTTGGGGGTTAGTAGTACCAGGTAGAATGGCGCGCGATGCTACGCCCGGCGAAAAAACTGACCCAAAGTTTTCTACAAAAAAAGAAATTCCGTTTTTCTTAGCGGTGTTTCGCCTGTGCTAAATTTGCGGAATTACGGGGTATTTTTTGCAAAATAGCTGGCGAAAGGACCTGTTCACGATTTTGGAATCTTCCGGATCAAAAGTACAAGCATTTTAAATCTCTCGGGTCGAAAAAACCGGCTGAAAGACTTGGAGACTTGCAGACTTGCAGACCTGGAAAAAACAGTACTTAGAGAAAACAGTTTTTCCGGGAAAAACGGAGAACACAACCGCGAATAAAAAAAATATGGATTTTTTTGGGGAACTTTTGGGGAACAAAAAAATAAAGGCGAATGACCCGTACGTGAATTTATGGGTCGCTATAAATCTTCGGACTAATCTATATTTTTTATAAAAAAAACTCACGGTTATGACCCGTTGGCAAATACATCAGCTGCTATAAACCTTCGACGAATCTGTGTTTTTTTTTGCGACGAAAACATTTTTTCGGTTTTTTTGGGTTTTGGAAACATTTTTTCCGAGTTTTTTCGGTGACGAAAACATTTTTTCCGGGAAAAACGGAGAAAGGACCTGAACGTAAGAAGCAGGGACCTGTTTGTTAGTTTTTTGGACCTATTCGCTATTTTGAAAAATTAGAAAAGGGCTTGTTCGCGATTTGAAACTAACGGGAGGCTTTTCCGTAAAAACACCGCGTCAGGGACCTAAACGCGAAGGGGAAAAAATATCTTTGTCTCTCAGAAAATTACACAGGGACCTATCCGTAATTTCGAAGAAACGGAAGGACTTTTTCGCAAAAACGCAAGGTGACAGCTGGCTAGGCTGGTTGAGCCGGAAAACTTCACCGCATAAGAGTGTTATTATTTGGAAGAAAATAAAAATGCCAACGAAAGGGATACATATACAGCTAGCTAGATACTAACAGCAGATTTGGAGTACTCCGTGGAGGTCTGTAGTTTGTCCTAACTCTGGGAAAAAAAATCTAGCTCTAAATCAAAATAACTGTGATTGGTAGCTGTACTAGTACGGTTGAACCTAAAGTTCTTTTTTTGTAAAAAGGTTGAAATAATCTAAATGTAATTACGTTTTTTTATTTAATGGAGAGGACTCGTGGGTGGTCTCTTTGGCCAGGAAACCTACGAACTTTAGTAAAATAAAAGTATGAGTGAGCTTCTTACAATGATTTGTTCAGTTAAAAAAAAACTAACAACACATCAGTCATTCTAGATGAGATGCTAAATTTTATGTTGGGAAAGATTGATTATATTAAAAGTAAAGGAAATTACCAAACAGTGTGGTTGAAACGGTGAGGAAAAACATCAGATGTTCACAGAGGTGCATATGAACCTATTTTAGCAAATGTGCACACATACAGCTTGAAAAATGTGTTAGACATGCACATGGAAAACTTTTGCACACAGATGCATGTGTAAAGTGTTGAAGAAAAGATAAGCTGTAATGACATAGAGTAATATAGCATTGCACCTTTTTATACATTCAGATGTTCAATTAAAAAACTAACAACCCATTTGACATTTTATAAAAGATACTAAATTTTATTTTTGGACTTTCAGTATATTAAAAAAAAGGAAAAATGCAATCAACATGTAGGTAAAGTAGTGGGAAAAAACGAATGTGCAAAGAAAGAGGTGCATACAGGGTTCAAACTTGGCGAGATTTCAGAAATCTCAGCTTTCGACCTAGGTAAGCTTCGCCAGGTAAAAAAAAATCAAAAATTTCAAATTGCTAGGTGATTTCAGGATTTTTCGTTAAGATTTCGGTTTTTTGTACCAAGGTTTTCACAAATTCGACCGATTTTCATGTTTGTAGGACCGGATTTAGTACCAAAATTTTTGTGGAGAATTATAATACCTTTTTTGAGGAATACATGTAAAAATTTTGTAACAAATACACACACACAAATTATGTAACCTTAACCCTACACCCTTCATTTTGGTATTTGACCAAGCTATCATTAGCCTTTTTGCAAGATGCTTCTTGGAGAAAATTTACTCTGTTGGGTTTAGATTCATTAGGCCACAACATGTTTTACATGATCAAAATTATAGCTTGAATATCATATGATCATATTTACCTAAAAATGGAACGCTTTGTTGCAACTTATTAATTTTGCATAGATTGTTTGGAAATACATATGTGTTAGCCCTGTTTACTCTTGTAGATTTGTAGTATTGACCATCTGATGTGTCTGATTTTTAGTTAACCAAGCCATGGAGTTAGGGATAAAAACAGAATAGAAACTGTTGGTAAATGGCTGTTCCATTTTCGTTTCCACATTATTTACCGGTAACGAAAACGAAATCGGAAACCCCAGAAACAGATATGAAAACGGATAGTAATAGAAATGGATGCGGAACAAAATGAAGCTGATACAGAAATGAAAGCAAAAAATTCCATCTAGGTATATTCCTAGTTGTAACACCCTAAGAACTTACAAATTCTTTAACTAAGCATTTAATACGGATTTTATGAAATTTTTATGAATTTTTAGCATTTAAATAAATATTTTATTTGGGAAAAACAAAACCAAAACTTGCTAGAAATAATTTTCCTAGGTTCAAAATGTTATAAAATATTTTTGAGAATTTTTTAACTCTATTTGATATTTTCTATAAAACAATATATATTTCTAGCATTATTTAAATTAGAAAACATAATTTCTGGTTTCTTTTATACGAAATTTCCGTTTCTGTTTCTAGCGTAACTGGCTCTCCCGTTTTCAATTCTGGCAAGAAATTTCCATTTCCGTTTTCAAGAAAATACTTATGTTTCTTTTTTCTCTTGAGTAATCGAAAATTCTGTTTCCGTTTTCAACCCTACATGAAGCACAAGGAGACGATAATAAAGTAGGAGCAGACTATTAGGGCCGGTTTGAGGAGCTGTAGCTTTTTTGAAAGCTATTTTTTGACTTTCTAGGTTGAAAAGTGGCTGTAGATTTTTATATTAGACCATTTGACAAATAACTAATTTTTTTCAGCAATAAGCCGTAAAAGTAGATCCAGTCCAGTTTTTAGCTTTTAGAATTTGCTAGTTATATATAGCTTCAAGTTTATGCCAAAAGTCGCTTAAAAGCTGAGCTGTTTGAGGGAGCTTGCTGACTTTTTAAAAACTGAAGCTGACTTAAATCCCCCCTAAACAGGGCCTAAGTTGGCCACCTCCTCTATTGATTGCATTATTAATGGCGGTGATGACGAAAGGGGACCTATCATTGCTAGTAGCATAGAGGTAGGTATTGCTCATGTTAAGGTGAAGACACTTATTGTACCACCTGCTGATGTTGTTGGTTGCAATGAGGAGATGATGTGAACCCCAAGGGCAGGGAAGGGCAAAATCAGTGCACCACTTGTAGGAAGAAGGTCGGGTTTACTGGATTCAACTGTGGAAATTTCTAAATTTAGGATGTTTTATGTGCAAATATTTAGTATTTTGCATTCAAACGGATAGAAAATGTAGATAAATGCTTGTAAATTTTTTTAATATTTTTTCTAGTCTCGGAAAACCATTTCGCAGGGGTTAAAAATGCTTGAAATTTTGGTGATTTCGACTGAAATTTTGATTTTGCCGGCCTAAAAAGTACCAGATTTGAAATTTTATTTTTGAATTTTGGTTGGATTTTGACTAAATTTTCAAATTTCGATTGCCGCTAAGGTGTAATTCAAAAATGAAATTTGAAACCTTGAGTGCATAGACACCTATTTTAGCAAAGGCACGCGCAACCATACATACATACACACATTGGAAACAAGTTTAGATCATGCACTTCGAAGATTCTTTGCACAAAGATGTACGGGTAGTGTGGTAAGAAAAAGAGCAAGCTACACGGTATTAAAGCAAGGGAAGGAGGCTGAGCTAGCGGGGCACTGGAAGACCCCCCACCCCCCAAACACGCACTCCACAAAGGATCCTAGAAGTTCTCACGCCGCACACAAAAGAAAGGATAAAGGTGACCGGAGAAGCACTAGGGTGTTGAATTAGCATACAGGACACGTGAGACCTGACGCAGAAATGTGTGCAGAACTGGAGATAGATAGTAGATAGACAGATAGATATGCTTTGATGTTGGACCAGCTCAAACAATGCTCCTAGAGAAGGCGATTAGGTTAGGTTGTAGGTGAGGTGTTAGTTAACACCACCATTGGACGGTAGGACCTGTTGCTTTCGTATCGATCAATCGCCATTTGGACAGCAAGATTAGAGAAAAAGAAGAAGAAAAAACTTGTGCCCCGCGCGTGTCCGTGCCTTTTCTGCCCACCCAGCTTCCAGTCACGCGTGGAATACGCTTAGTTGGAATTGTTCTACATTCTCCGATGGGCTGTGGTGTTTGCGTTTGCCCAAATGTGAGGTCTCAGGAAATCAAACGCGACTTTTGTGAATGATTTTGCGCGTTGTTTTCGTGTGCGATCTGTTCGGGCTTGATTGATCGATGGTGATGGTTTACTGGAACGGAGATATGTGCGTGCATCTGACGTCTAATCATGCACGTACGTTGCTAATTAAGCATGCAGAGTTATTGTTTCGTGCTTAACGCGTGTCCAAGACGCCCGGGTAATGCTGCTCCGGCTGCCATCTGTATCGTCGTAGATCGGTCAAAAATGCTTTCAATGATATTCATCAGCAATGTAGACGGCATGCTTATCCCTTCTTTCCAAAGTCCCCTGCTTTGCGGTTGAAATTCGGGCTTGCAAAGAACCTGCTGCAAAATGCTGATGCTGCGTGCTCAGCACGAATGCTTGATGCTGATATACCAAAGCAGTCCAAGATATTAGTTCCGTGACTTCTCACCTTGCAAGTGTTTATTCACAGTCAACCGTACGACAGTTGAAGAACCACGTTGGGTTGAAAATTTGAAATGTGTGTGTGTGTTTAACCAAACACAAAAAGTTTTTTTTTTTAAAAAAAACAGTGGTATGATGACCCATGCTTATCCATTCTTTACAAATTAATTAGCTACATGTTTACGTATGCATGACAGCATGAAGCAGTACCGGGCATCATTAGCCCGCAGATCCAAATAGTGCTTTCAATTAACTGTGTCTTGATATGACCCTGAATAGATTAATCTGTCACCTAAGCTGCTTTATATATATAGTTTCGATCGACCGATGCTTCCGAAGAAGAAAGCAATCAGGCGTTTTAGTCCTACTAGTCATATATCCGTACGTTGCAACGAAAACTCAGTTTATAACAAAAAGTTTATTTGCAAAGAGTATTAATAGTGACAAAGGTGGGTAATTAAAGAGCAGTGTCAAAGGTGGGTAATTAAAGATCAATGGCAAAAGTGGGTAATTAAATAACAGTGGCAAAGGTTGGTAATTTTAATGAAGTAACATGAGAAGAAACACACTTTATATAGTATATAGAGATCATGTGCCCGTACGGTACAATGAAAACTTAATTTGTGATAAAAATTTATTTATAAAAACACTAACTTTGTCTGAATAATACTGTTCAATCTGAATGTATAATGGTTGAAACTCAATTTGCGATAAAAAGTTTATTTGCAAAGAGCACTAAGTGGTAAAGATGGGTAATTAAAGAACAGTGGGAAAGATGGGTAATTAAAGAACAATGATAAATGCAAGTAATTTTAATGAAGCGACGCTAGAAGAAACTCTTGCTCAGAGATCTGCACTTGTTTGTTTAATGCACATTCCCAGGCTGTCTCTAAATCACTCGGCACTAGAAAGTAACTCCGTGTTGGCGTCTGGTTCCAGGGAGGAAAGCATTAGCTAACCTAACTCCCATGATCTCGCTTTGCAATATTGTATTGGCGAATCTGGATGGTCTCATGACTTGTTTATGCTCTGGTTGCCTGGGCGAGCCAATCGCATTGATATAGTTAATTACGTTGATTCAATTACTGGCCCATGAGCCAATAATCTATGTGCATACATGGGACAGAGCAGGACCATGGTTGATCATGCGTCTTGATTCCTAATACACAGACAGGAATTTGAGAGCTAAGCCTAACTTAGTTGGGTGGAGATGTGGATGTATCATCAGTCCACCACTCATGATCGAGTTCTTCTCGGCTCGAATTTAGGTTTCTTTTCCTGCTTTATTACTAAAACATGTAGAGTAGCTCCTTCCTCCTACGTGTATTTCATTTTTTCAGACAGGAATCAACATTCTGCGCGTACTATCTGTTGGACTGGAGGGATGCTAGCAATCTGCTTAATCAGCAACGCCCACTGTTAATTTGGGGATTAATGTTAAATAGTAGCTCATCATTGCCAAGTTACCAAAAAACTAAGTTGTTCAGAACGATATAGTACATCATGATACCCCATTCTTTGTTCAACAGATTACGCGGAAAGTTCGGATGATTACTTCATATACTGATACACAACCCGATCCAGTCAGGCAAAAACACACCAGAATTTCCAAGCCTAATCCAATCTCTGTGATGAAAAATACCAATACTAAGCCGCGTGGTTTTGCGTAACCTCAGGGCTTCTCAGGGGTACTTACCAATACAATGCCGTAAGAGTTTCTTTGAGAACCAAGTAGAATGAAAGTTGATGCAGAAGGAGAGTTAGGTATGTTTGATTGCTTCTATCAAGTGGTACATATATGACATAGTTTAAGAAAAAAGTATTCATATATTTGGTTACTGGAATAAAACCATCCTATCTTGTATAATATGATACAAATTTAAGAAATATTCCTTATAGATGCTGAACCATTCTATTCATAAAAAAACAATAGAAGCAAATAGTACAAGACCATCATATCATATTCAATCTTTTCCCACCAACTAAACATATCCTTAAGGAACATAGAAAGTAGACCTATTTCTAGTGCAAGAAACATCTCTTCAAGAAAACCAAGAAGCTAGAGGAAGAGGACTGGGAGGAAAGACAGAAAAAAAGGGGGGTGACGTAGGAGGGTAAAAATTAATTAAGGTAATTGCTAGATATTATACATTAGGAAAATTGTATCTAAAACTATTTTTATACGATACAGATACTACAATGTATATCTTATCTATTAAAGCGGAAAAAATTAGAGCCCAGCCAGACAACCCACATGTCACGCCTTTTTTTGCAAAAAAAAACCCTCCCCGAATTCCAAAATTATATTTAGGTCTTTCCACGATTATTTTGCAAAAAGACCCGTGGTTCTATAGATTTTGCATTGCACAAAGATAACCCGTGATGCCACAAATTCACCGATGACTCTTAACTAGCATATTTTTGAAAAAAAACTAAAAAAATAAAATTACGTTTAGATCCTCATACCTTTTTTAGAAATAACTGCCGGACTAAATTTCACACGGCGCAACGTAGCGCGCGACCTTGACAGACATAATGCACCTCGAATGCCCTCCGCGGCTCCGCCCACAGCCCACGATTGGTAGCCACTGCGCCAATGCGTCGAGAACGCGTGTGAGCGTGCCCCAGCCTCTGCCCGTGCGGGCTGATTCTAAGGCGCATGGGATTACATCGTGCTTGTACATCTTCGTGGGTCAGTTGTCGATGGGCCAAAAGATTAGCTTAACATTCTCGTGGTTTCTTGGATGTGAGCCTGGCATTGGTGGGCCGATAGATCTGTTTTGCATTGGCATGGTTTCCAGAGACGAGGGCCTCGCACGTCAGCTTCCTTGGAAGGCGGTTGTTGTTTGGTACAATGATTTGGTGGTAGGCGAGTCTCGGCGGCGGCTGTGACGAACAACGCCGTCTTTGCTTATCTGCTTGCCTCCTTCTATCTTTGCTTCCTGTCAAGAACCAGCATAATCCAAGTGGAAAGTGGACTAATCTATGGAAACATCCAGTGAAATCAAACATATGAGGAAAAGGGAAGAAAAACGTATTGTAGAAGAAAGCCAAAACTATTTTATTTCTTTGATGCCCTCACTTCTACAGCCCCAACAACCTTAAGAAGGCTTCAGAGATTACAACGCAGGTAATTGAAAGGTACAATCGACAAAAGCTAATTACTCTTTTATACTAAACAGTAATTACTAGTTACTATTCTTGCCGTTGGATCCAGCCCTAGTCATTATCAACAAATCTGGTCCCTCTATCCTTCATAACGCCTGATCCTCTCTTCTGGCTCCTTGGATCTCTAGTTCGAAAGGTTCTTTTTAGTAATCTTCAGCAATCTGATTCGGACTCTTCCATCTCCAAGGCCTAACAATACCCTCCTCTTAAGATCCTTCTCCTCAAGGAGTGAAGTTGGGAAATACCTTGACGATGAAATCAGTGTCTTCCAAGATAGCAAGTTCATGAGCTAAATTTTCCCATTGCACTAACCACTTTACCACAGGTGCATTGTTTCTGGGGATTACCCTTCTCTCTATCACTGCTAATGGTTTGGTCAGAATATTACCATCCTTATCAACCAACGATAACTCAAAACATGGTACTACCCTTGGCCCAACATGCCCTTTCAATTGACTTACATGAAAAAATGGATGTATTGTGCATCCTTTAGGTAGCAAGAGCTTATAAACCACCAGTCCAACTTTCTCAAGAACTATAAAGGGTCCATAAAACCTGGAATGTAGCTTCAAATGCTTATGTAACCCAAGATCATTATGCCTATATGGTTGCATTTTCAAATATACCATCTCTCCAATATCAAACACTCTTTCAGTTCTGTTCCTGTCAGCATAATACTTCATCCTGGATTATGCCTTTTTCAAAGAGTTTTAATGGACTCAAATATTGCCATCGTCTATTGTGTTTTGTTGTGAACTCCATTTATGAGTATATTTGGTATCATAGCTTCAGAGACCTGAGGGGGTTTCATCCCATATAGGGCCTCAAATGGTGTCAATCCCAGGATGTATGAAAAGACGAGTTATACCACCATTCAGCATGAGGCAACAATATTCTCCATATTTTAGGGCTTGCAAGAAACATACATCTAAGGTAGTTTTCAAGGCACTAGTTCACTCTTTCTGATTGACCGTCAGTTTGTGGATGGTAAGAGCTACCGAACCTCAGCTTAACTCCCAAAGCCTTAAATAAGCTCTACCACAATTGACTTGTAAAGATTCTATCACGATCTGAGATGATGATTGAAGGTAAACCATGCAACTTGTAAATATGGTCAATGAATAAGTCCACAATATCCTAAACTTTGTATGGATGCCTTAAGGATATGAAATGTGCATATTTTGTGAACCTATCAACTACCACCAATATTACATCATGTTCCCTGGACTTAGGTAACCCTTTAATGAAGTCCATGGTCACATGAGTCCAAGCCATATCCGGAATGGGCAAGGGTTGGAGCAAACCTGGATATTGTACATCCTCAGCTTTGTTTTTCTGACAAATTGGACAAGTTTTGACATAATTGCTCACTTCAAACTCCATTTTAGGCTAATAAAATAATAATTTCAGTCTTTGGCAGGTAGCCCTCTCACTAGAATGTCCTCCTAAAGCTGACAAGTGGAATGTCTCAAAGAGTTGATTCCTGATATCTATGTTGTTGCCCACATATAGCCTTCCCTTGTACCTAACTATTCCATTATGTAAGGTATAGTGATTCTGAGCTGTACCTTCCACACTGAGCTCTATTAGTATCTTTTGACAATTGTCATCGCCAATATAGCTTCGTTGTATCTCTTCAACCCAACTGAGAATTGCTGCAGTAATAACCATCACTTGACTTACTATCAATATTCTAGAGAGGGCGTCAACAGCCTTGTTCTCACGGCCCTTCTAGTACTCCACTCGATAATTATAGCCTAACAACTTAACCATGAGTTTTTGCTGCACCCCTTCAATCAACCTCTATTCATTAATGTATTTGAGACTCTGCTGGTCTGTTTTAATCACCAGTTCCGCTCCAACCAAGCAGTATCTCCATTTCTTTATTGCTTGCAAGATTGCCAAAGCCTCTTTGTCATAAGTGGACATAGCAGCCGATTTGGGTCCTATAGCATTGTTGAAAAATGCAATAGGCCTGCCTGATTGCATCAGCACAGCTCCAATCCCATGTCCACTAGCATCCATCTCGAACACAAAGGGTTGAGTAAAATCAAGGAGCTTTAATACAGGTACAGTAGATAACACGTCTTTAATCTTCTCAAAGGCTTGTTGTTGTGATACCTCCCATTGAAAATTGTTCTTCTTAAGTGCATCAAACATTGGCCAGCAAATTATTCCAAAGTTCTTATTGAAATGCCTATAGTACCCAGCAAGCCCCAAGAACCCTCTCAATTGAGTAACATTGGTTGGTGTCGGCCACTCCTTAACTGCACTCAACTTGTGAGGGTCGGTGGCAACTCCTTCCTTGCTGATAATATGTCCAAGATATTCTATTTGTTGTTGGCCAAACACACATTTGCTGCCCTTAGCAAACAATTTGTTCTCCCGCAAGTTTGTTAATACTGTCATTAGATGCTCCTTGTGATCTGCTACTGTCATACTGTAAATCAGTATGTCATTGAAGAAAACCAACACAAATCTTCTTAAACACTTGGCCAATATCTTGTTCATTAATGTCTGAAATGTTGCTGGAGCATTTGTGAGTCCAAATGATATCACAACGAACTCAAAGTGTCCCACGTGGGTGCTGAAAGTTGTTTTGTAAATATCTTTAGTGCTTATTCTGATTTGGTGATACCCCGACCTCAAGTCTATCTTAGAGAAGTATTTTATGCTATAAAATTCATCCAATAGGTCTTCTATAACTGGGATTGGATATTTGTTTTTGACTATAATAGCATTTAATTGCCTGTAGTCTTTACACATGTGCCATGTCCCATCCTTCTTTTTGACCAATATAACTGGAGAAGAGTATGGACTAACACTAGGTTGTATGACCCGAGTTTTGAGTAGTTGATCAATCACTCCTTCCATAGCATCTTTTTGGTGATGAGGGAGACTATAAGGCCTAATGTTGACTGGATTGGCCCCTAGGATTAGTGGGATGTGATGATCTTGCTCCCTCTCTGGAGGTAACTCCTTTGGTTCTTCAAAAATGTCAGGATTGATCAACCATCTGCTGAATTTCAGTAGGTACCTCCCTGATGATGGAATGGAGTATTGGCATAGACTTTGCATATACCACTCCTTTATCCAACAGTTTCTGCAACTTATGTAAATTCAAAATGCATTTGTCACCAGGTGCTATTTCATCAATGAACATCACTGTTTTACTCCCATTTTTACATATAGACACCTCTCGGGTCTTTAAATCAATGCTGACTGGACTGTGTTCATATATCCAATCAATTCCCAAAATAACATTGTCGGGGATTGGATAATTTTGTAAAGACTGTAATACCCCGACAGCCAGTTTTGGCCAACCATGCATACCCTTGGATGGTGTCCTAAGGAGGAACCTTGGATAATCCGGTTGGAGGGTCCGCCCCGACCAAGTCCAGGCTCATCCCGAGCATGTAACATAATCCCTCGAGCATGCCCGCTCGGGAGTGCTCAACGGTCAGTCAGAGCTGGGGGGAATTCCCGAACATGATCAAAAGATCGTGTTCGCCCATAACGTCTACATGGCGATAATTACGCCATGATGTAAGACCATTACGCCACGATCTGAGACCATTATGCCCACGACGGGAACATGGCAAGAATCAATGCTGCGGTTATGGTCACGGTTAATGCCGTAATGGCGCATTATTCGGCTGCAGTTATTTCAATTATCCTGTAAGCTATAAGAACCCCCCCGGTGGATCGGTAAAGGGGCGAGATCAGACGAAAGCTAGACACAACACACAGACATACTCAAGCCTTCTTGTAAGAGCTTCCTATTATAATGAAATCACTGGACGTAGGGTTATTATCTCCGCCGTGAGAGGCCCGAACCAATATAAACCTCCGTGTCCATTTTCCAAGCATCTGGCTTCCTAAGAGCATTTTTCAGACGCAAACCCTTCACGGAAAAGGGGTAGTGTTGATCCCCCAATCAACAAGTAAGTTCGACGGAGACCTGTTTCCCAAATATCGACAAACATCATATCCCTTCAAACTAAGCAATCTAAAATCTGATACAAAATTTTCTCCTTGAATACTATAAATGCAGCCATTACATATAGCCTCACTCACTAGAATTCCTCCATTAGCCACTGATACTTTCACTGGCCCATGGTTGCTGATTTCTCCTCCAATCCTCATAGCCAGTAATGGGTTTATAAAGGTAGCACTGCTCCCATTGTCTAAAAGAGCTACTGTAGTTATGTGTCCGATTCTCACCTTCAATGTGAATGTTGTTGATGCTGAACTGGTTCGCTCACTTGCATGGATAGAAATCTATAACCCTTGTTCTTCACCTTCTTTGTGATTTAGACTTGTTGGAGGAGTACTGAATTTATTCTCATCAGATTCTTCCTCATTTTCCTCATCCTCCATAGTAATTAAATGAATGGTCTTCTTGAATTTACAAACACTATTGTGCCCTAGTGTCCAAGGTTCCTTTTGTTCTTGAGTTCTTGCCAGCTCTAAGCATTTCTCAGCTTTCCTTATCTAGGCCTCTGGGTTATCTCCTTCAAATTTTGGGAATTCTAACTTAGTTTTGGTGAAGGATTGTCCATAATAGTTCCTCTCCCTATTCTGATTAGTTAGCCATGGAGGTTGTGATCCATATTACAAATAAGGTCTTACCCAATGTTGTCCCTATTGTTTATTTGATCTCATATAACTTGATCCAAGATAAGTCTGGTGCCCCACCCCATATGGTAATGCATTAATGGTAGTAGTCGTCGCATATTGTGGTGCGAAATTACTTCCACTAGAATGTTGAGGAACCAACCCAGGAGTTTGAATAAGATTTACTGATATTGTTGGAGTCGTCGAACTTATCTGCATCAGGATACCTTCACTGTAATTCCTTAGTTCTTGTGGTATATTGGTTGCCATGACTGTAATATTAGGAAGCTGAATTGACCCAACACTTCGTCCTCTAGGGGCATATGAGTACCCACTGGCAAGGGTTCCACCTATGTGATTTGCAACAACTGGTGAACCTCCTCGTTCAATCCCCAGATGGCTTCCTGCTACTTCGCTAGTCATTGGCGTTGTTCTTTCCCTTTGTTGTTCCTTATGGGATTCTCTGGCCATCAATATTCCCATGAATGCCTCCATCTACTTCTGCATCTGAGTATTATTCTCTTGTATTTGGATCTGCATTTGTTTGATACTTTCTCCCATCTGTTGATTTTGTTGATGCAATTCAACGATTTTTCCCTTGATCTCCTCTACCTCCACCATCAACTGAGTCTATGATTCCTTTCCAAAAGCTCCAAGTTTTGCTCCTTTTGGCATCTTCACTTCTATCTAGAGATTAGGGATTTTACAGAGAGTATTTGAATTCCTCTCCAACCTATTTCTCACATAAGCAATCGCTGCCAAGGATTGCCTCGCTCTGATACCAATTTGTCAAGAACTAGCATAATTCGAGTGGAAAGTGGACTAATTTATGGAAACATCCAACGAAATCAAACAGAAGAGGAAAAGGAAAGAAAAACGTGTTGCGGAAGAAAGCCAAAACTCATTTCATTTCTTTAATGCCCTCATTTCGCCCCAACAACCTTAAGAAGGCTCCAAAGATTACAATAGGTAATTGAAAGTTACAATCGACAAAAGCTAATTACTCTTTTATGCTAAACAGTAATTACTAGTTACTATTCTTGTCGTTGGACCTAGCCCTAGTCATTATCAATAAATCTTGTCCCTCCATCCTTCATAATGCCTGATCCTCTCTTCTGGCTCCTTGAATCTCCAGTTCGAAAGGTTCTTTTTAGTAATCTTCAGCAATCTGATTTGGACTCTTCCATCTTCAAGGCCTAACACATCCTTCATCGATCGTACACCACCGCTTCGTTCTTTTCGTCAGTCCATGCGGTGTGTTTCTTCTACTCCCTTCTTCCGATTGTGCCATGCTTGTCTTTTGGTTTCCCTTCCATGTTTGAATCATGATTGCATTTTGTCCATTTTGTTGATTTCCTTGTTTATTTTTCGTCCGAGGACCTCTTTGCCTTTCCCTTGTGATGCTATGGACGCTTGTTCTACGATTGCCTCCTGTCCGGCATGCATTCCATGCCGCCTTCGCCAGCTATGCCTTGGCGTGTTTGCTTTTGGTCATCTGTCGTTATACACTATCTTAACATCTTGAACAACTATCCAACCATTGTTTGTAGTATTGTATGATATGCCTTAGATCACTGTAATTAGTATTAGTCATGCAAAAAGAGATACACTGTAGTTATGTTATAGATTGGTCTTTGGATAAAAAAAATGATGGTTCAAATTAGTAGTGAGCACTGTAGCAATACACGTTGTTCGATGATTTAGTCCATTTATTTCTTCAATTGAATAGTGGTCTCCTACTTAAGTTGTAGTTTCCTTACAACATCACAATAACTCTGCCTAGCCATCCATATGCTCCCTCTTCTGGTAGTGCCTGTATCACGCGCATGCTCGGCGTTTAAACACTTGGCCAATATGTACATACATACCAATGCACATCCTTTGTTCTTAGACACATTGGTTATATGCTAATATTAATATGCAAAACCAGCAGTATATATACTAAATACATACATACCTGCATATCTAGATCCCTCTTGCGAGCCATCTGATCTATGTGCCGTGGTAACAACTAGATGGTTATGTGTCTGTATATATATTCCATGCAATTGTTAATATTTGACCTCCAATGTACTGACTATGTAGGCATCCTTCGTACATGCTTGTCTACTTAGGTGCTAGGAGTGATGATATAAGCTTCAACGTTATGCGGCCTATTTTCAAAGCGTGCAAAGCACATGTAAAATGGACTAATGTTTTGATACCTTCACCAGCTGCTAACTTAGTTGGATGGTAACACGGACTGGCCGTGCTTTGATTCCCTTACAGCTACGCAGACCACACAGTCTTTTCCAAACGCTGCATCGTCACGTGGTGTTATCTCGCACGGCCTAGGACACCACCTTGTTCTAGTTATATAACCAGGTCTTATTTGGAAAACCTCGAATGTAGACTTATTCACATCGAATACCGACTTATTCACGTGGATAGGATGAAAACAAAACGAAAATGGTCGATAAATGGTTGTTTCATTTTCATTTTTACATTTTTTACATATAACAAAAAAATGAAATCAAAAACCACAGAAACGAATAGAAAACGAATGCGGACGGAATGAAACTGATATGGAAATGAAAATGAAAAATTCTACAAAAACAAAGTACATAATCGCAATATACATAACCACAAAAATAATGTAACTCATTCCACATCTAAGACGGACACAAGAACAATCTTATGTTCATCGGTGTCACTAGAAAGTTTTTCTTATCAAATTTATCAGCTAAAGGCTCGCCATTTATCCCCTAGATGAGATTATCATGTCCTCCTCCATGTCAATATCATCGACATCCTCTTTCTCCTCTAACTATAAAGGTGTAACACCCTAAAATTTGCATATTATTGTTCAATGTTTATTTATGATTTTTTGAGATTTATTCTGAATTTTCCAAAGTTTATAAATATCGTTTTGCTATTTTTAGATTTATAAAATTAATTTTTCATGAAAAATAAAAACAAAATTATGCTAGAAATAATTTTCCTAGGTTCAAAATGTTCTAAAGTATTTTTGAGAATTTTTTTGAAATTTTTGAACTCCATTTGATATTTTCTATAAAGCCATTTGTATTTCTAAAATTATTTTAATTCAAAAATAAATGTAAATTCTCCATTATCCTTTTTGGGCTAAATGTGCCAAGTTTCTGATGGAATTTCCAGTTTCATTTATATGGAATTTTTGTTTTCGTCAGAAATGGCTCTCACGTTTCTGTTTTCGACAAAAAAATTTCGTTTTCGCTTCCATATTAATATTTTCCGTTTTCATTTCCGAAAAAAGTTTATGTTTCCGTTTTTCTCCGAAATGGTAAGAAATTCTATTTACTTTTTCATTGCTAACATGGATGAGTTGAAATTTTGTTCCATATGGTTGGATTAGGATTTTAGATGTCCCAAATAAGCTCTTAGTGATAATATAATCTAATAACACAGTGGAGGTCGTATGGTTCATATCAAACAAATTTCTGATTAACAACCTTATGTCAGCATAAGCAGTCAAGCATGACAAAACCAGCATCTTTTTAAGGCTGGAAGAAAAAAAAGACTTTGCACGAAGACATATTTTTGAAATGATTTTTTTAATAATATATTTTTTAAAAACAATTACAGAAATAATATGTTGAAAAAAAATTTACAGAAATACCCGTCTGTCGCAATTCCAAATAGATACAAACAATATGTCGCAGTTTGGAATTACGACAAAAGCGCAATTTGAATTATGCTCGCAATTTGAATTAAGCTTCTCGTCATAATTCCTCTGTCAAATTCCAAATTAAGACTCTGTCTGTCAATGTTAGTCGCAATTTGGAATTATGACAGATCAGACGACTTCTCTGTTGTAATTCCAAATTATGACAGAGAGGCTTTTACTCAAGACGACTTCTTGGCCTTCATTCATTTCTCACAAGACGCTTGCTCGATTCTGTCGCCACCGCCACCAAGAAAAGAGAGGAGAGGGAGAGGAAAGAGAGGAGAGGGAGAGGAAGAGAAGGAGAGGAGGAGGAGGAGGAGGAGAGAAGGATTTAAATTTCGTCATGTGGAGGTAAATTTTTCACAAATTTTGTTTTGTAATTTTCATGAGCGATAGTTAGTAATAGTAGTTGTTTCTAAATAGAGAAAGAGGAGTAATTGTTTCTAAATAAGCGAAGGGACTAATTAGGGTTAGTAATAGTAGTGATCAAATTAGGGTTAGGGTTAATTTCTATCTGAAGATCTAATTAGGGTTAGTAATAGTTAATTTCTATATGAAGGTTAGTTGTAATTTTTGTAATTTTCATTGTAGTGATCAAATTAGGGTTGGGTTAATTTCATAGTGATGAAATTAGGGTTAGGGTTAATTTCTAATTAGGGTTAGTAATAGTTAATTTCGGTTGTATCAGTAGTTTTATAGAAAAACGATTTAGTGATTTTGAATTTAACAGGGTTAGCAGTTGTCGGCGTATTTCGCCAGCCAACCTACGCAGTAACAAAAATATTAATCATAGAACATAACGATATTACCTGTCGTAATACCGGGTGTAGAGTATGTCGTCGTATGAGTAGATTAAGAGTTGAAATGTGGTAGCGTTTTGTCGTGCCATCATAAAAAATCAATGGAATGTTTGACAGGTATGGACGAACGAGTAGAATTTAAAATACACTACGGAGAAGGGGTTCTGCAGATGGGTGCACAAGGGGTGGAACTTAGTCATTTCCCAAGTGTTATGGCTGGCTTGTCACGCGTCTTTGAGGCGTTAAGTGGGCACTAGTTAATGATGGTTGTACAACATGTTCTCCTTGGATAGGAATTGCATAATCTGAAGTTGCACGGAGTGGGGTCTCGGCGACGGGATTACACGATCGGGAGTTAGTAGAACTGAAGGGTCAAGTCTTGGAGCTCAGACATAAGATTGGCAACCAAAATGATTGGCCATTAGTGTTGTTGGCGCAAGCATTTCGAAAACCAAGATCTTGACCATACGATGCGAGGAGTAGGTGGTGGTGATGAAGTAGAGGAGGTTGGGGAGAGTAGCCGAACCGAAGGTGTGCGAGATGAGGAAGCGATATTCCAAATCCAGATGTTCAGAACCATTGGGCATGGCGACGAGGAGAAAACATTGAATCGTTGGTTGATGCAATGGAGGCGAGAGCCGAGTATGAGAATTTGAGTAATGACACGCACGACGAAGAGCATTTCCCTACGGAGGGGATGCATGTCGATTCGATAGATTGGTGGTCAACGAGGGTGAACACTTCCGTGGCGATCGATAGGAATGAGGTGAGGCAAGGTGCTATTTACAAGAATAAGTCCGGGGTTCAGAAGCGGATGCGATGGGCGGTCGCTCAGTAGAACCTTTAAGGTGGCGAAGTCAGACCAGCGGACATATGATGTCAGATACCAGATGGAGGGTTGCCAATGGCGTGTGCATGCGTACTAGCCTAAATGGGATACCGTTTGGAAGTGTTCCATAGTCGTCCCACACACGTGCGTGCTTACGGAATCTGCCCAATTGCATAGAAACATATCTTCAGGTTTTGTTGCAAATGCAATGTATGGAGAGATTGTGGGCAACTTGGATTTAGAGCCACGCACCATCATACTTGCAATAGAGCAGAGGTTTCAATACACCATAAGTTATGCCAAAGCATGGAGAGCGAAGCAAAAGGCTTTAGAAACTAGATTTGGTACATTCGAAGACTCGTATCAGAACCTACCAGGTATGCTTGAGGTGATCAAGGAAAGAAATCCTAGAACTTATGTCAATATTTGTGAGCGGCCCTCACAGTGCTTCGCTGGGAAGATGGTACTTCAGCGAGCATTCTTTGCTTTCGATGCATGTGTCAACGCGTTCAGGCATTGCCGTCCGTTGTTATGTGTTGATGGGACATTCTTGACTGGGAAATACAAGGGTCAGATATTAACTGACATAGGAGTTGATGGCAACAATCAGGTTCTTCCAGTAGCGCTTGCATTCGTGGAGGGTGAGAACACAGAAAGCTGGCTCTGGTTTCTGAGGAACGTGAAAGCTGGAATTGTGGATCAACACCCTGGAGTCTCATGTTATACACGATCGGCACCCGGTGTTGAAGGCGGTCGTCGGATTGCAAAAGGTGCGAAGAAACACATCCATGGCCCGATATGCTAAGTAGGTGGTGCAAACGCACATGGTCGCTAATTTCTACAAGCGCTTTAAGAACAAGGACCTTCTGAAGCTTTTAAGAGGTTGTGCGACTGCACCCAACAGAGAAAGTTTGATGCATTGTGGAAGAAGTTGGACGAAATGACATCAAGGCATACCGCAGAGGCAACGAAGAGGCCGATTCTAGCATATAGGAAGCCCTAGTAGCACCGAAGTCTTACCCACAGACCCTCCGCACTTGGTCCGAGGAATGGAAAATCGACAAAATGCTTCTCCGAATGGATAGAGCATGAGCCTAGCGAAATGGGCATTGCTTTACGACACCGATGGTTCCCTTGATGGGGTTATGACGACTAACTTGGTGAAGTTTACAACTGGGTCATGCGAGGACTGAGACCCCTCCCTCCTGTTGCTATAGTGGAGGGTGTTCTTCATGGTGTTGCGAAGTACTTTGTGGATCGTCATGCTAGGTCGATAGCCCGCATGAGTAATCCTGATGTGAAATACTCGGAGGTGATCTGTACATACATGGAGGAGAAAGGGAAAAAGTGGGAGATGCATAGAGCATTGAAAATGGGTACGAGGGAGCTTCTTTTCAAGGTACTATGCAAAGAGAAAGCAGGACGTGGGACGAACCGGTCGTAAAGTTGCTCACGAATGCGTTCTACATCGACAAACATGTGTATGCACCTGCAACAAGCCTGCGCTGCTGCACAAGCCATGCTCGCATGTAATGGCTACGTGCTCCACAATTCGTATGGACCCAGGTATATTCTTGTCGCACTTTTTCAGCAAAGAAGCGGTGACGGCAACTTGGAATGGAGAAATATATGGCTTTCGAGTGGTGGGTTTGTTCACGGAGCATCAGAGATGGGAGGATACACGGTGGGTTCCTGATGTCAGCAGGCTCAAGGGCCGGCATAGGGCGACAACAAACAAGACGTATAAGGAACGACATGGACGCTGTAGAAAGCGGGCATCGTACGAAGAAATGCTCCATTTGTAAAGAGATGGGACACTCTTTCAAGTATTGCCCAACAGTTCAAAGGCCGTGAAATTGTTGTACGGCTCCGTTTATGTAATTGTTAGATCGCATGTCAATGTGATATGTCATATGATTACCGAATTCTATTTGGTTCGAATTTGTATGTTCATATGATGTGTAATACCTGTATGGATGTTGGGTGTATTGTTACCGAATTCTATTTAGTTCGAATTTGTATGTTCGTTTGATGTGTCATTATCGCATTCCAGTTGTTATCGTTTTTGCACTGTAAAGTGTGGTTATTCAAATTATATTTGTAATCACTGCATCAGTTGAATTGTTCATTTAATTTTGTACTAATATTGTTTTATTCAATTGCAGGTATGGCGATGGAGTACGAGTTGCTAGACCCAGTGGTCGACGCGACTCATCGGAGTCGGTTGGCCACCTTGCCACCTCCAGAGGGGGAGGCACCGCTCGAGCTGAGTGCCCTTCACTTGCGGACCGCGATGAGGACATGGCGGGTCGACCCCCGATGGGTTCCCAGGTTCGTGCACTTTTCGCAAACTTCCCTTACTAAATCTTGTTCATTTCAACTAATAGTTGTGAAAATGTCTTCCTACAGGCTGAGAGCTGTAGGGCTACTACCCATAGCACGGATGGTGGAGGTGACTGCGGCCGATGCTGAGGACCGGCGCGGTGCCTCTAGGAGGTTCCCGCACGACAGGAGCTTGCTTACCGCTTTGGTAGATCGCTGGCGCTCGGAGACGCACACCTTTCACCTCCGTGCGGTGAGATGGCGCCACACGGAGGACGTGACCTACCGCTGGCCTACCTTGCACCGGGTCGCGAGAGTGCTCGAGGACGTCCACCTGGAGTGGCAGGCGGAGCTCCTAGCTCGTTTCGTGGACGTGCTGCCAGCTGATAGTGACTACACACCTTTCGCAAATAAGCACGGTCCAACGCAGAAGTGGCTGATACAGTTTTACGTAAGTGACATAGACTTTACGTAAATTTTATTTCATTATGTCTTAAAGTTGTGAAACTGACCATTACTTTTTTTGTAGCCCGAGTGGATGGCACCCGGAGCAGTGGACTACGTTGTCAGTCGCCACTTCGAGGCGTACCTGTTGTGGTGCTACGCTAGGGTTCGCTCACTCCACCCACGGAGACACCGTCGACAAGCACTTGATCTAGTACGCGAGGTCGATCGCAGACGCCGAGATCGAGGAGATCCCGCAGCTAGCGTGGGGACCGGCTGTGCTGGCTGCGACGTACCGGGGCCTTTGCGACGGTTGTCGTCGCGTGGGGGAGTGGTCCATTCTCACGGGCTGTCCTCTCGCTTCACCGTGGTCTTTGAGAGGTTCCAGATCGACCGGCCGCGACCGATCCGGGACCCTACGAGTGAGTTCTACCACGCCCGGGATGACATCGACCGCCCTACCATGGGGACATTGTGGTGCCGCCGACGGGTTAGTAAAATGATCTTTTCCATGAGTTATGCAATTATTTCAATTATTTTCAAATTATTTTCTCTAACTTTACCATTACATTTTTTGGTAGCCGATGTACGCGCCTGTGACGTCACACGCTTCGTACCGTTGTGGTATCGATGTATGCACTGTTCGCACGACTAGGCCAGGGGGACAGGGTCGAGGTCGCGATGGAGGTGCTCAGAGGGCCGTTGCAGCGTGTACGCCAGAGGGCCATCCGAATCGTCCAACTTACGTCGTGCAGGAGGCCTAGGGACGACGACGTCGTATAGGTTCACGGGCGTGTCTCCGCTGTACGGGGTCGACACGCGCCGCAGCCCGCAGGCCACAACTCCCACACCACGCACGCACGCGGCCCCCCCTCCTACGTCCCAGGGGGATTTGGTTGGCAGCCCTCCGCACGCCAGACGCCCTATGATCGCAGTATACTGCATACCGCCTCTTTTCATCTTTATGATTTTAATGTTATGTAATGTACTAACAAGAAAACTTTATCAACAAAGACCTATCGGCACTGGAGCGAGCGCGAGCACCTCTCGCTGAAGTTCTCTCTACTAGGCGACGCCGACTTGGACTTCTTCAGAGATCCGCCTCAAGAAATGGGGTGCGGTCCTTGGCCCCTCGCAGCTCGCCGATGCGCTCGGTCCGAGCCACCCGTCGCCCGACGTCTTCGCTACTCCTCCAAAGACCAAGATGGCTCGCTAGGAGTACCCGTGGATGTGCCCTCGACCACCGACGTACCCTCTGGGCATGTGCAGCGCTGTAGGAAGCCTGGGACCACCCGAGGAGTAGCACCGCGTTGTAGTTAGGTGTTTTTTTTCGTACTAGATGTGTTGTACATAATTTCTTTCTCACATTATGTAGCAAATTCATGTATGGTACTTTATTTTCCTTACGTTATGTTCTATTACGATATCAGTTCATCCAATTTGTTCATTCGAAATCTATGGTTCTTGGTTGCTACTACATGATTATATGGTGATTCCTATGTTGCAGGTAATTTCGTTAAAGCTCGTAAACTCAAATATTCATATAATACGACCCAGCAACATTATCGTTTAGGGTGCTTGCGCTATCGATTTTTACATGATAAGCAAGTCAAAATTTGGACACTTTTCTATAACTTGGTTGTCCATATACTAAAGTGTGTTTCTGAATCAATTCCCTCAAAATTTGCTTTTACACGAGTTGTTATACGAGTTGCCGAAAACCTTGAGTGATATAGATTTGCTACAGCTTGTGATCACTTAGAGTTTTTACTGTGATTGGATTCGTATGCAAAGCAAATTATAAATAATATATTTTTACAGATTATGGCAGTATACATTATGGAGGGTGTCACTGGGCCATTCTTTATAATTTTTGCATTTGTCTAAGGTATTTTACAGACTGCCCGTCTCGCACATCTGGAACCTTAAGTATCCGTATTTTACATGTTAAGCAGGCTTTAATTAGAACATTTTCGTGTGATATGGTTGTCCAGTTTGTGATCTTTTAGGGTATTTGTTGTGACATGATTTACTTGCAAAACCAGTTTTGAATGCGCTTTTTTTCAAGAGTATGTTAGTACATATATTGAACAATGATTACAGGCTATTCCATGCACATTTTGCATTTACACCGATATCTTAAAGGGGCAAAAGGCTTAAATGACCAAGCAGTTTTCACCAGTATTACAAAATTGAAAAGGCACCGAGGTCGGTGTGTTTGTCCACTCGATGCGAAAAGACTCGAGGTCATGCAGTGTATTTTCTAGTCGCCTCAAAAGACTCGACATTGCGATGTATTGTCTACTCGGCCGAAAAGACATTGACGTCAGTAGTGTGTTGTCAAGTCCGCTGAAAAGGCTCGAGGTGCGATGCATTGTCAACTTGGCACGAGAAACCGTGGGACACAAGGTTTGGGACGGAGGCTTACGTGTTTCGTGTTTTCTCTCCGAGTGCCCCTAAGGCCTATATAAGAAGGGACGATGTGTTCTACGGCTACGTGGAGAAGAGGAACAACCAAGGTGAGGAAGTCTCTAAGATATATTCGTTCATTTTAGGTCGATCAAGACAAAATGCCGAGGCGCAAGTTCAAAGGGAAAGGGCAAAGCAAAAGAAGAGGGAGGCTCTTCGACCTTGCCGCGCACAGCGTACCAGGATCTCTTCCTACCGACTGGGGTTGTCGCACCGATGTCTTTGTGCGGAGATCCTTGCAGCTTGTCCACTCATACGAGCTTCCAACTTGGAAGAGGCGGTATTGGAAGTGCCGCAACTCTGGTCGACCACGGAGAAGGCCCTAAGCTTCGCCTTATGGTAATAATCATACATATTTCCTAATATTTCTACATGGAACTTTCCTAATTTTTGTTTCATGCGATCGCCTCCACCACTGTGGTGAATTTAAGCGAGGGTACGACATGGAGATCGACCGGAGGACCAAAGGCTCCTTGATCAAGAGTTCCGAACCGGAGTTCGTGGAGGCGGCTCCAAGAGGATCGTGACGCCGAACACGAGAAGGCACGATATGAAAGCGGAGAGAAGGAGGCCGAGAGAGAAAGGAAATGAGAGAGGGCACGTCGTGCCAGAGAAGCCCCACCGGAGGCATGGGATAAGGGGAAGTGGCCTCGATGCACTCAGTAGATGCCATGTTGTTCGTTGTTCGTAATGCTCCTCCAGTTTTATTGTTCTTCATGCACTATGTAGGCTATTACTATTTTCGTTGTTCGTCTTTGCTCCTCCGTTTGAAGTCGTAATAAAGAGATTGACCTAACTTATTATCCGCAAAAATTTCGAGCTCAAATTCCCCATTTCGCAAACTCCTCTCAAGACCCATCAACATTATCACGTCACGGTGTTAGCGTTAATGATTTTTTAAGTTAAACAAGATTTAATATGGTTATTTTCAGATATTTATGTCGTACATATATAGAATAATGATTCTGGGCTCTTTCCTCCGCTTTTTTCATTTCCCCTCTATATATTCCAAATTTATCGAAAAGGCTTAATTTACCACGCAGTTTGTATTATTTTGGAAAGACCGGGAAACAATATTTGTAATTCCTGTTTCCGGTAATGGTTGTGCTTTTCGTAAATACGAGAAAGTGTTGCATCAATTTGTAAGAACGGGTCGATACTTGTACCGTATACAAAATTTTGCGTGGTACGTGTGCTGAAGTCAATTTCGCCAACTCAGTTAGCGAAATCATTCAATTTCGCAATTTACCTCACTGGTTCAAACTGAATGCGAGAAAAAACATTCATCTTCAAATAAGTAGATTGGTGTTTGCAGCATCTTCAATCCAATAGCACATTCATTCTCTTACGACATACCGCATTTTCTAAAACATTGCTTTCTATATAAGAATGCTGATGCAGTCCAGTGTTACTTACGTTAACACTAGGCGTATTGCTTTTCATATTTATCGATAGCAAAACAAAAATAATACACATCTAATTGCCTTCGTCCAATATCTTATAATATTTATCGATGATTAGATATTTTTTGCAAATTCTAAATCAATGAATTAGTAAAAAATTATCTAATCGAATTATTACAAAATTTTTAAAAAATTCAATTGATTTGAGTCGCAATTCCAATTTGTGACAGAACTGCAACTATTGAGACAAAGATGTATGTCAATTTGGAATTACGACTATAGGGTATTTCTTTAAAAATTTTTGACATATTATTTCTGTAATTTTTTACAAAAATATATTATTTAAAAAATTCCATCTAATTGCCCTCGTCAATATCTTATAATATTTATTGATGATTAGATATTTTTTTTGCAATTTCTAAATCAATGAATTAGTAAAAAAATTATCTAACTGAATTATTACAAAAAATTTCAAAAAAAAAATTGATTTGAGTCGCGCAATTTCAATTTGCGACAGAGACTCCGTCGTAAATTGGAATTGCGACTAAGTCTATGTCGTATGTCAATTCTAAATTGCGACAGACGGGTATTTCTGTAATTTTTTTGACATATTATTTCTGTAATTGTTTTTTAAAAATATATTATTAAAAAAATCTTTTGAAATTCTACTACAATAACTGCCATGTGGGCCAAGAACCCGTCCCGCTTACTCCTGGCTTACCAGTCGGATACTATTAATTACACAAACCTCGGTCCGTACCTAGCTCTCACTCAAAGTGAATAAATAAAAAGCGAGCCGTGTGGGCCCCACCCTCTTGAGGATAAAACACTGGCCCAGTTTGGTCCGTGCAGGCCGGTACAAGAGCACTGGAACCAAGCTTTAGCCTGTTCAGCCCCTTTGCATATTTCTTTATATCTATGGTTTTATTTGAATAAAATTACAAATTTAATGTCCTCTCTCACCACAGAAGAAGCAACATCGACACTATCATCTACCGTGCTCTCATATCGTACCAAATAAACCTATTGTAGTACAATACCACGACAAGTTTATCTGATACGATATAAGAGCACGATAGATGATATGTGTTATTTATTGCTCCTTTTATAACGGAAGATAAGTCTAAATTTGCTATTTCATGGAGGCAAAAAAAAAAGATAAAGGGCAAATAATCGCCAAATAATCCAAACTTCTCCCGTGCAGGCCAGTTCAAGAGCACTGAAATCGGCGGCGGGCCCAGCGGCCCAGGGGAGCAGCTGCTGCCGTCCCGCGGCCTCATCTAGCCTGTCCGTGCGCCGAGCCCACCAAACCCCCACTTCTCCCATCACCACGGACCCACCAGTCGGTCCGGTCCACAGTGCACCCGTTGCATCCCCCTTCTCAACTACCCCCTAGCTAGTCGCTGCAGCCTCGTGTTCACACTCTGCCTTCCCTCCTCGACCTCGACTCCTCGAGCCATCTTCCTCCGTCTTGGTCTCCGCTTCCTTCGAAACCCAGCGCCTCCGCCTCGCGCCCCCCCCCCAACACCACCACCATTGGAGGCCTCGGAGGTACGATGAAGTTCCCTCCCTACTCTGTATCTTGCTCCGGTTGCTGTGTCTAGTGGTGTGTACTCACGCCTGGTCACCCTGGGATCGGGCCGTGCGGTTCGTGCTACATTTGTGCTTAGGTAACGGGAAGCGCCGTGCTTTGCGTCGATTCTAGCTTAATTTTGTGTGCGGATGCGTAACCCAGTGCGTGCGCCGCGCCTTGTGGTTTGGATTGGGGAGCTGGGGATATGCAGGTTTGGTGTGAGGTGTTGAGATGATCCTATGCAGTTAGGGCTTGTGATTAGTAGGGGTAGTAATTGGATTGGGGCAAAAGGGGATCTTAGCTAGCTTGTTGGGTTATACTAGTTTGGTGTTTGGACTAAGGAGTTGTGATCAGTGATCACCCCTTGCATCGCGGCACTGACGATGATATTTCGTTACTGTCACGCCTAAATTTCTCTATTTCCAATGGTTAGCACAGAGTGTGTATCGAAAGATCACATATAATAGTTCATAAAGTACAAGGTAATACGACTGATCTTTTTATGCTAATGGTGTTAGGTTTGAAGTTAGCATCGTATTTTATAGAAACGCACCTTCTTGGGAGTTCGTGCTCATCTGTGATTCTTACATAAGAACCCCAAATGTCAGTGGGAACTCCAGTTTAGTCACTCCGAACCTGTTTGAGCTATCCAATTTCTTTGTTGCTGCACCTGAAATGTACTTGTTTTTGTGCTCTTCAGACAGGTGATGGAGTCAGTGTCAGTGTCAATAATCGATAGTATTTCGAATTTCCGGGTGTTATCTTCCAGCACCAGCAATGCTTCAAAAACTGAGCTAGTTAAGGGATACTGCTGGAAGATTGGTGAAATCCTGGATCTTATGAAGATGGTCATAGATGGAACGTTTTCTCAGATCATTCCAGATGATAAAGTAAGCAAGGTGCTTGAGGAACTTGATTCTACCATCAATGAAGCATCTGAGCTAATTGGACGCTGGAATCAGATGATGAGCAAGATTTATTTTGTAACTCCCTTGCCTTTCCTTTTACATGTTCCCTGTACATTAGTCAAAACATATACAATGCTTTCAGTAATTCACTGTATAATACATGCAAATTATTGCATGCAGGTTACGAAGATTGAGTCAATTATTACCAAGATGCAGACCTATGTGCTTGAATTATGCCAAGTTGTCAATTCGCTCATGTTACCACCAGAAACTTGTTCTGTTTCAATGTATTTGGAGGTAATGAAAAAGCTTTTCTCATCCTGTCCGTGACACTCTTTTAATAGCATCTAATTTTCTGTATAACTGGGCTTGCAATTTGCAGAAACTTGAACACACTTACTGTGAGAAAATTTCGGTTATCATTAGGGAGACTTCCAGGGATATAGCAGGGGAAGTTGTGCCAAAATCAGAGACACTAGCAAAAGTTCAGGCCACTTTGAGCTTGTCCACAAATCAAGAGTTGCTGATGGAGGCAGTTGCTCTTGCTAAGATTAAAACGAAAAGCAATGGCGAAGATAGTGCAGAATTGGATGGTATTAACGATATTATTCAATTAGTCAACCATGTGCTTGGTAAACATGTGGAAGAAAAGCAGATGCATAGCATTAATGGGGTGCCCATTCCTCCTGATTTTTGTTGCCCCTTTCCTTGAACTAATGTCAGATCCAGTAATTGTGGCATCTGGTCAAACATATGAACAGGTTTTTATCAGGAAATGGCTTGATATGGGCTACAATGTCTGCCCAAAGACACGTCAAACATTGGGGCACACCAAATTGATTCCTAATTACACTGTCAAACAGTTGATTGAAAATTGGTGTGAGATACATGGTATAATGCTACCTGATCCTGTGAAACTCTTGAGTTTGAGCTTTCCTGTTTCCCTCAACCTTACAAATGGAAGTTCAAGTGATAAATCTCCTTCCTCTGACAGTTCTCCGAGTGCGAACAAGTCTGAATCACCAGAACATAATGAGTTGTCTGCATTGCATCCAAAAGCACAGTGCTTGTCGGATGATAGTCATCATGATAATTTGATACATGAGAATTCTGATTCAGATGATAGAGTCTCATCTTTTGAAGACACAGATGATTCTGAATCTGATTCATTGGGATTATCAGTAGCAACTACTGCAGCAAAGAAATCTCTATTTGATGAAAGAACTGATGGTTCTGAAGCTCTTAAGCAATTGAGAGAGGGTGGTTTTCAAGTTTCTGATCTGGATCAGCATCCCAAAAGCAATGGCAGCTGCGATAGCAGCAACCATCTTGAACTCGGAAAAGAGGATGTAAGGGCAGAGGTCTCAAGTGGCAGCAATGCATCAGAAGTTACACAAGATGGTCCAGTAGCCACATGTTCAAAGGTAGAACCAGATGTCCTTCCTAGATTGGGTGGCGTTAGTTCTCGAAATCAATCAATGTGGTGGCGACAATCAGATAGAACTGATCCTAGGATTGCATCATCAACTTCGATGGATTCAAGATCTGATTCTCCTGGTATTGAGTCTAAAGTGCGTAAACTTATTGAGGACCTGAAAATTGATTCTGCTGAGCTCCAAAGGTCAGCGACGGGAGAGCTCCACGTTCTTTCTAGGCACAGCATGGAGAATAGAATTACCATAGCAAACTGTGGAGCTATACCCTTCTTGGTGAATCTTCTTCATTCTGCAGACCCCAGCACACAAGAAAATGCCGTGACAATTCTCTTGAATTTGTCGTTAAATGACAATAACAAGATTGCCATAGCAAACGCCGAGGCCATTGAGCCTCTCATCTATGTTCTTCAGGTGGGGAATCCTGAAGCGAAAGCAAACTCAGCTGCAACTCTGTTCAGCCTCTCGATCATTGAAGAGAACAAGATCAAAATTGGACGCTCTGGTGCCATCAAACCGCTAGTAGATTTACTGTGGGGTGGGTCCCCACAAGGGAAGAAGGATGCAGCTACCGCACTCTTCAATTTATCAATATTTCACGAAAACAAGGCCCGCATTGTTCAGGCTGGGGCTGTCAAGCACCTGGTGGAGTTGATGGATCCAGCCGCTGGGATGGTTGACAAAGCTGTTGCCGTCCTGGCAAACCTTGCCTCGGTACAGGAAGGAAGGAATGGTATCGCTCAGGCCGGAGGTATCCCGGTATTGGTCGAGGTTGTTGAGCTGGGCTCAGCACGTTCAAAGGAAAACGCCGCCGCTGCCCTGCTACAGCTCTGCACAAACAGTAACAGGTTTTGCAGCCTAGTGCTTCAAGAAGGCGCAGTGCCGCCTTTGGTAGCATTATCGCATTCAGGCACGCCTCGCGCAAGAGAGAAGGTATTATTACAATCTACATCATGCTGGCATGGCATAGAGTAGACTGACATTTTGAGTTCTGTACTCGAATAGTGAATATTAAGCAAGAGCAACTTATTTCATACCTTTCAACCTTACCGTTTTCGGTTACGTATGTGCAGGCCCAGGTTCTTCTTAGCTATTTTCGCAACCAGCGCCACATCAACGTCCGCAAAGGCTAAATTTACACAATGATTTAACTCTGTTGTGTTCGGATTTACTTTCTGATGGAGTTATGGTTGCTGCTCCATGCTGCCTGCCCCTTGCTGTATGGGCAACTGATGTAGATTCCATTGCAGTCGTAGCGGTACTTTGCTGGTAGTGATGCAAATTGATTGGTGTTGCTAGTTGTTTCCTAAAAAGAAGACGTCTCTATTTGTATGTATATGGTTGTTGCAATGTGTGATTTTCTTCTCATGATGGAAATTTCTGGGCTTCTTTTATTGGATTATAAAAAAGGAGCTACGCATGCCAAATTCAGAAACCACATATCAACAACAGGAATAGACGAAGCGGGAGTAGCCAATTTGCATCGATAAAATAAATCCAAATTCCAATGCTATATGAGTAACTGCAAATTTCTGTTTGTTTCTTTGATGGGATATTGACATCGGAATCTGCTAAAGATGGACTATCTTGTCAGACAGCTATAGGTATAATATGTGCAGCCAAAAAAAAAAAAAAAGGAATTCCACTAGAAACCACCTCCGAGCCAAACGAAACGTTCACATTAGCTTAAAACTTCAATAGTGCCCACTTCAGTTACGGTTGGGCAAAGCAACGAACAAATACTATTACCCCCTTGCAAAATGGCTTAAGGGTGGGTGTTTACCGGGCAAGACGAGGAGGAAAAGGCGGGCACTGGAATGTCAGCCGCATGGCATCTGTGAGCAATATGGCTTGCACCATTGTCTGGCCTGTCCTCCACACGACGAAGTCATCGGAGAAGAAGCCACTTTGCTTCCAGCACCGCATTTGCTTCATTGCGAATGGCCCCCGCGCTTGTCCCTGAGGATCTAGGTAGTGCCACATGGCTATATCCTCGGTGCTCGTATGCATGGCTACCGGAGCACGTCCTGTACGTGCATCGACCCCATCCATCGCTTGCGAAGCACGGCGTGGAGGCACAGCGACCCCTTTCATGGCTTCAGGAGCACCGCGTGCTACACACTCTGGTTCAGGGTTTAGATCCTTGTCTTCATCGCTGTCAGAATCGATGACTACTATATCGCCACCGTTGTGATGCCTGGGGCCATCTTCATCCTTGCCATTGTCCGTATCAATGGCCTGAGTTGTGCCACCATCTGCATTAACTTTACAAGATTATTTTGGTATAGATAAAGGGGAAACCGATAGAAAAGCAATCAGCAACCACAGGTTTGAGAATAGCATGCCAATGCCTTCTATTTGCATCAGCGACAAACATTAGAATGGAAATGAGTACCTGTTTCATGTGGTGGGATCTGATCAACCCCAGACCAATTAAAATGGTAATCCAGGCATTTTAATGGGAAAATACAAGCTAAGTGCGAAACTATTGTGTTCACAATGCACTGTAATCTAAATTCTACTTGACACTTTATAAATAGGACCAATCTTAAAAATTAATGAAAAATGGTAAACCTCCAGAAAGTTAATAGGATCATCATAATTAGCAAAAGGGACAAGTAGCAAACCCTGAGCGTTGTGCATTTGATTATGTAGTCCAGGACCAGGAGTGCCACCATTACAAAGGCAATTACCAGCATCTGCATGGATAAACATAAAATACATAAATATCCAAATCAAACAGCAGCAATTGCATACAAACTATATTTCAAGAGAAAGATTGTGATGTCAAGAGGACAATCAGCGGTAAAGGGACATGACCGCCAATCCTCATTAGGCTGGCTATCGAGCTTAATGAGTTATTATTGAGTTTCTTTCGAAATTGACATAGTTCAACATAAAATTATTTTACTTACTATTAAAGTGGTTATTTCAAATTCCAGCTAAAGAGCCACTATCGAGCTGAGCCTCATTAACCTTTTTTAATTCAAAATGGACTCATTTAGATTAAGAACCCATTAAATACTATCATCGAAGCAATTTTGATTCGAGCCATAACGAGCTTTTTTGCCAGCCCTTAGCAGATAAACTATATCCATATGTTGATATGCTTATTTTACTCACATGCAAATACACACATTATATCTGCATGTTACACACAAGAGAGTATTACTGTTCAATCAATTAAATAGGTAGCTCTCCTGCCTATTCATTTTATAAAGTATTACTGCTGTTGTAATCTACTGTTGTGTGGAGTTTTTCTACTTGTCTGTTGCTTTGCACCACTAAACTAATATCTTTGAGGGGATATATCTCAACGCTAACCCCTCATCAGGTGATATCATCTTGAGCTTTATGATTTGTTGTGATTTTTTAGAGTTTTTTTTATATATATATGAATCAAATAGCTAGTATGATAGCACCTAATTAGGTTAGCACTATATATGAGCCCTATCTTAAAATAGACGGATTTTTTTGGCAGGCGTGCCACTCCACAAGAATAGATAGTATTTCAAAAGATGCAAGTGAAAAGTTGGAAGGGTCATAGAGTACCTTCAGAAGCAACTTCACAAGTAGCATCACCTCGCTCAGATGCACCTGGAGATAGATGGAACAATCTAAGTATCTCATAAATGGCGGTTAGTCACCAAAGAAAAATGTAAGGCAAACAAAGGAATGGTTCTTCTAAACATTAGCTACCCAAAACATCATATCTGATTACCAAAAAAAAAACACTTCTGGTGATTCCTTGATAACTGTTATGAATAGCACTTGTATTCAACATGAGGCCAATAGGCTGGTATATATAAATGTACAAAAGGGTACAGGAGAAAAGTCTATATAAGGCAATATCTATACAAGGCAAACAATCTCTATACAAGGCAACTAGCAATCTCTTGTATAAGGTAACAAGGGTCCTGTTTAACAACCCCCCTCCCTCTCAAACTCATGGTGGATCAACAATACTGAGTTTGGAGAGAAAAAAACTATGCTGAGCTCTAGCCTGTGTCTTCGTGAAGAAGTCTGCCAACTGAAACTCTGAAGGCACATACTGAAGAGACACAACTTGATCCTGTACCTGTGACCGCACATAGGAAGTATCAACACCAATATGCTTGATGAGCTCATGCTCACGGGATCGCGAGCAATGCTAATAGCACCTGTACTATCAGAGAAAAGGAAGTTGGTGCAGAAATAGAAACACCAAAATCCTTAAATAGCCACCTGTAGCCAAGTAATCTTTGCTGTCAAAAGAGCCATAGCTTGCAACTTAGCCTCATCACTCGAATGGAAAACTGCTATCTGCTTCTTAGTCTTCCAAGTAATGAGAGAACCACCAAGAAAAACACAATAAGTAGAAAGAGACCGACGATCTGAGGGATCACTAGCCCAGGTAGTATCAGAGTATGCATGGAGCTGAAAGAAGCTGGAGCAATGAAAGAAAAGACGGCGAGAGATAGTTCCACGAAGATATCATATAACACAAAGGAGATGACAATAGTGAAGCTGAGTGGGAGCAGAAACAAACTGACTCAAGATATGAACTGAATATAAAATGTCAGGACGAGTGACACCAAGATAAACAAGATTCCCAACAAGATAGCGATAGCGAGTAGGATCCTCAAGAGATTCACCATCAATAGATCGAAGGTGAACATTGAGCTCCATAGGAGTCTTAGCTGTGCACTGATCAGCGATCAAGAAGATCCTGAATATATTTCTCTTGGGATAGAAAGAAACCTCAGGTGTAGAAGAGACCTTAATCCCACGAAAGTAGTAAAGATGACCCAGATCAAAATAAGAAACTACTCACTAAGACGCGCCTTCACAAAGGCAATATACTGAGAGTCATCTCCAGTAATGATCATGTCATCAACATAGAGAAGAAGAGTCTGTCCACAAGGTAAAGTGTGAACAAAGAGCACAAGATCATGAGTACTAGCAGAAAAGCCAACAACAGTGACCACAGAAGAAAAACGCTCAAACCAGACATGAGAGGCTTGCTTGAGCCCACAAAAAGAGCGATGAAGGCGACAAACCATGCCCTCAAGAACAGAATACCTCGGTGGTGGCTGCAAAAAGACCTCACGTAGCTCACCACTAAGAAAAGCATTCTTGACATCAAGCTGAGAGATAGACCACTCGTGAACAGAAGCCACGCAAGAAGAGTGCGAACAATGGTCATATGAACCATAGGAGTCTCATCATAATCATGACCATACTCCTGCTGGAAACCACGTGCCACGAGACGAGCCTTGTAGCGCTCAAGAGAACCATCAGAGCGAGTCTTAACCTTATAAACCCACTTGCATGTAATGGAACGGACACGTGGAGGAAGAGTCACAAGATCCCACATGCCAGCGCACTCAAGGGCAGCAAGCTCCTCTGCCATCGCATGCTGCCATTCCTGATGGATAACAGCATCGCGGTAAGAAGTTGGCTCGGCGAGAACAGCACCAGCAAAGCTAAGCGCTCAAGAGGCTGAATAGACTGATGATCTCGAAGAGTGTAGCGAGGAGGAGGCACTGAAGAAGGTGAATCAACAGGAGAAGATGATACATCAGAAGAATACTCAACTCGCGGGCGACGAGTATAGTATAGAGAACAAGAAGGAACAATGTCATAAGAAACAAGTGGAGGAGGCACGGAGGTGAAGACTCCTGTGAAGAGGCCGGCGAAGGAGACACCAACTGAGGAGAAGGAAAAGTGACAACAAGAGTATCAGGAAAAATCAAGAAAGAAAGTGGCTCAATAAGAGATGCAGTGAAAGAGGAACGAGGATAGAAGGAACAAGACTCATCAAAAGTAACATCCCGAGAAGTTCGCATCTGTCAGCCAACAGGATCCCAACAACGATAGCCCTTATGTTCAACACTATAGCCCAGAGAAACGCAATCAACAGACTGAGTAGTCAGCTTGGTGCGTTCGCGAGGTACAAGGACATAGCACACACACCCAAAGAGGCAAAGACTAGAGTAATCTGGAAGCTTCCCACAAAGACGCTCCACGGAATCCCACCCTGAAGAGCAAAAGATGGCTAAATATTAATCAAGTGGCAGTAGAAACAACCTTAACCCAGAAGTGAGGTAGAACAGCAGAAGCAAGTAAAAGAGCACAGGCTGTCTCAACAAGTAAAAGAGCACGAGCTATCTTAAGAAGATGACGATGCTTGCATTCAACCACACCATTCTGAGCATGAGCACCAGGATCGGAAAACTGATAAAGAGTGCCCTACGTAGCAAGAAAAGCACAAAGGGCTACTGACAGATATTCCCCTGTTGAGTTAGCATGAAGAGCTCGAATGGAGTCAAACTGAGTATGGATTATAGTGGCAAAATTCTTATAGATAGATAAAGCTTCGCTACAAGAGAACATAAAGTACATCCAAGTGTGGCGAGAGAAGTCATCTATAAAAAGAATATAATATTTATGACCCTCTTTTGAAATAAAAGGAGCCGATCCCAAACATCATAATAAACAAGATCAAAAGAACGATGGGATACAGACTCACTGGAAGGACAGAGGAGTTGTAGCTATTTGCCAAGCTTACAACCCGCACAATCTAAAGAAATATCACCAGACACAAATCCTAAAAGGCCACAACGAACAAAAGAAGACAGACGTGACCCACAAAGATACCCTAAACGGTGATGCCACTGAGCAAACGACCCGGTAGAAGATGCAACAAAGGCAGAATCAGTGGAGGAGATGGAGACTGGCAGCGGAAGGAAGACGAAGCAAGTCAAGCTCCCAGAGGCGCTAAGTCACGGCGGTGAGGGCTAGTACCAACCAGAGACCCCGATCAGCGATCCTGAACATAGCAAGACTCAGAATCAACGATAACACGATAGCTATGACTAGTGAGCTGGCCAGCGGATATAGGCTACATAGTTAGTTTGGGAACATGAGAAACACCAGGAACATAAAAAGAGGAAGATAAAAAAGCGCATCATCCTACAACAGAAAGGGAGGTACCATCTGCGATCTGCACAGTGATAGGAGCAACAAGAGGACAAATGGAATGGAGACTAGTGGGATCATGTCATATGAAAAGAAGCTTCAGAGCCAAGAATCCATGGTGTGATACCTGATGAGGAGGAAGGTGGTCTTTCACTAGAAGATTGAATAGCAGAACATGACGTTGCAGAGGCAGCCATGCAACGCAGCAGCGTAAGAATCTCCTGAGTAGAGTTGGAACTAGCAGAGGTTTGCTGAGGAGAAACACCCAGAAGTACAGTGCCCTAAGAAGGGCGTCTACCTCGACGAGTAAGATTCTTTTTCTTCCGGTAGTAGAACTGCTCCACATGTCCGTTCTTTTTGCAGTAAGTGCAATGAAACCCTCCACCCCCAGTAGCCGACTTTGAAGTAGGCACCACTGGTGGAGTAGCACGAGGCACCGCCAGGACTAAAGGAGATACGAGCAGGCCCGCACCACGAAAATGAGTCTCCTCAGTACGAATAACGCAAAGGATTCCAACAAGGTCACATGAGGATGACGAGCAAGCAGCTGGTCACGAGGATGACGTGTCAAGCAGTTGTAGATGCGATGAAGCTCTGAGTGAGAGTGCTGACACTTGTAGCACTGACATGTGTGGCAAACCTCCGGTCCAAGAGAATCAAGCTGATGCTACACCGAGGATAGTTGTGCATAGAACTCATCCACAATAGAATCACCCTGCTGCAATGATTGCTCCTGTCGCACAATAGCAAGGTACAAAGAATCGTCAGTAGGCTCTTAACATTTGTGAAGATGCGCCCACATTAGCTTTGTGCCGAAGACAAACCAACAATATCACCAGTGAGATGCACCTCCATGGTAGCAACCAGAATAGCAGAGGCACGAGCATCTTCATCAATCCATATCTTGTATACAATAAATTGAGTATGACAAGACTCTACAACATCAACATAGTCATCGGAGGCCTTTTGTTGAGCAGCATCATCGACCTCCTTAGGAATAACAGGCACTTCAGGGGGAGCAGGACGAGGCGGACACGATAGCTCGCCAGTGAGACTCCCACAGACTCTGACCACGCATGTGAAAGCGCATATGAAAAACCCAGTCGCGATAATTAAGACCATCGAAAATAACCGGGTAGCGAGGAACAGAGACGGTACCCGAAGAACCTGTAGATGACATTTTTTTGCTGAATGGTTAAAAACGCCTTAATTCTGGCCGAGTGGATTCACGTTCGGCTTAAGCAAAGGCCGAACAACTGGCGGACGGTGTCACGGAGCGGCCGCTCGGGCGCGGGCCGAAGGAGTCATAGAAGATCGGCTCGGGCCGGAGGTCGGGCAGATGGCACAAACCGGCAACAAAAGCGGTTTGCGGCGCGGAGCTTGGGCTTGCGACAACGACGGCAACTTCTGATGAAAGAAGCTGCGGCAAAGCGGCGAAGCTAACGCCGGCCAATCCGGCGATCCGGCGTGGCCGAGACAAGACGACGCGAAGGAGAGCGGTGACCGAGCCAGGCGATGGCGTTGACCGCGAGCATGCAATGGGAGGAAGGCGTGAAATTTGGCGATCTTGTGAGGATGTTGTCTTGCACGCGGCGCTGTCACCGGAAGCGCGAAGAACTCCAGGAGCCAGAGGTAGCCAAACAAGGCGACAGGAGGCTGGCAGTGCCGCGAGGACAACATGCAACCACATGCTTCGGGCTGTTGGGCAACCAAAAGTGACGAGAAAAGTCCCAAAAAAAGGCACAAGTGCATGCGCCGGTAAGCCCTAACCCTAAAACCTATTGCTCTGATACCATGTTATGAATAACACTTGTATTCAACATGAGGCCAATGAGCCGATATATATAGATGTATATATACATGTATAAGAGGGTATAGGAGGAAAGCCTATATAAGGCAATATCTATACAAGACAAACAATCTCTATACAAAACAACTAGCAATCTCTTATATAAGGTGACAAGGATATTGTCTAACAATAACAACTTTAAAAGAATCAACTACTTGCTCTATTGCATCTGGATAAAAGCAAGGTAAGCATGCCTTTGTATTAAAAAGAGAACTGGAGAACCTGCCATTTCTTCCATCTAATACTAAAATCAAGGAGTTAAGAACAACTATTTAAGGGAAAAGGCAGAGGTGCATAATAGCAAACTATTAAATGGAATGGAACCAAGGTTCACACAGTGATTCGGTAAGTCGCGGTGAGCGCGGGGCACTAGGAAGCCTAGGTACCCGCCATGGCGAGAGTTAAGACGGTGGTAATAAAAAATAATACCTTATATGGCTGAGAGTTAAATAAATATACCTCATGTAATACCTCGTAAACACACCTCAAGGAGAGATCAGAAGAAGAGAGCAAGAAGCAGCGAGCAAAGAGGTAGAGCAGAGCAAAGAGCAAGAACATAGAGAGTAGAGCATGAAAGCAGAGAGCAAGAGGGAGAGCACGAGCAAAGCAGAGCAAATCTGAGCAAAGGGAGTGTCATGGATGTGGGCCTACCTAGTCTCTATGTGCAGCACATCAAGAGGCCTTGCGGACCATGCGGCTGGCCAGCACGTCCGTGGATACGAGGTATGGCATTATCATATGTTAGTTGTTATCGATTAGTTTAAGATAATCTTATCAATTAGTTAGTTGGTCAGTTGTTTTGTTAAGGCTAGCTCTTATAAGAGCATGTGGCATCCTTTGGGCACAAAAAGCAAGAATGAATTAAGAAGTTCCCTTTTAGTCCAATCTCTCTCCCGGATCCTTCCTCCCTACAGAGTGCCCTTGTTCTCTTAGCACTTTCTCTTTCAAGCCATACTGTCTGGTCTCTTCTGATGGTAGTTACTCTCGTCATGTACAAGGTACATGACAACTTGCTATCAGAGCCAATTACCATAACTTCTGATGCCAAGATTTATGAGTTTTTCAAGGAGTTAAGGGTTGATTTCGCTGAGATAAAGGCTCTCTTGTTGAAGGTTCAGGCGCAACTTGTGTCAAAGGAGAGGCAGCGTCACACGACGCTGGTCACATCTCCATCGGCGCCACCCCTAACACCGCTAAAGGAGGAGTCGCAACATGTTGCTGCGATTTCTATGCTACCATCGCTGCCTGTGGATGTGCCAAGAGTGCCCTTGCCGAGGAAGAAGGCAGTTGCGGTAGTGCCTTGGGGGTGCGAGAGGTGGCAGGTATCATGTGGGGGATCGCAATGTCGTTGCCTCTCTCCCATCTTCGCCACTTCTCGTGGCGGGAAGTGCACCAATGATGTCCCACACTGATGGCCCTTGCCATTGGCAACTTCCTAGATGCCAGGCAACACTAAGGCCCTCATGCCTTTGCCACCAACCATCAACACCATGCCGAGTTCCCATGCAAGGAATCGCAAATGCTCGCCAAAGTGGGGCTACAAAGGAATGCAACCATGGCCGCCACTGCTCAAGGATGAGCTGCATATCTGAGAGGGGTGCAGTGTCATGGATATGGGCCTGCCCAGTCTCGTGCAGCATGTCAAGAGGCCTTGAGGCTCATGCAGCTGGCCAGCACATCCATGCATACAAGGAGGTATGGCATTGTCTTATCTTAGTTGTTATCAATTAGTTAGTTGGTTGTTATCAATTAGTTTATGAGAATCTTATCATTTTGTTAGTTCTTAGCTGGTTAGTTGACTTGGCTGGCTCCAATAAGAGCATGCGACATCCTCTGGGCACAAAAAGCAAGAATGAATTAAGAAGTTCCCCCCTAGTCCAATATCTCACCCGGATCCTCTCCTCCCTGCAGAGCGCCCTTGTTCTCTTAGCGCTTTCTCCTTCAAGCCATGTTGTCTGGCCTCTTCTGATGGTAGTTACCATAGTCATGTACAAGGTACATGACAGGGAGAAGAAAGGAGAGATAAACAGATTGACCTGAGTTGAGGTGACCTTAATGGTGGCGGCGGTGGTTGGTTGTAGAAGGCAACAAATAGCCCAAGGCTGCCGAGGTCGACGACAAGAAGCTGTAGGGAGGAAGTGAGCCTCTTCTTACAGCAATGACAGCGGCGGAAGTGAGCCAAAGAGGGGCGGAGCGGCTCATCTCCAGCGTTACTCAAAGCCTCAGCGCCAGATTTGTTTTCTACCGCCCCCGGGGGCGGGGGTGCGCTCACCTAAGTCCTATGGCTTGGACGAACAGCCTTGGCGTATGCCTCCAGTGGACAAGACGCCTTGGCGTCGCCATGACGACCTTGAATGAAACATTAACAAGGAAAGCATGCTAAAAACAAATTCAATAGTACTGATATGACATAAATTATGAAGTGCACCTTAAATGGAGAATTGGCAAAAATGCAAGTCAAACAGATGAAAAACAGATAAGAGTTATTCTTTTAAGCATTAGCTACCCCAAAACATCATAACTGACTACTACAAACAAACCTTCTGGTGATTCCTCTATAACAGTGTTCAAAGAATCAGCCACTTGCTTTGTTGCACCTGGAGACAAGAAAGGTAAGCAGGTCTTAGTATTAAAAACAGAACATACAAACCGGCCACTAGTTCCACCTAATACTAACAAGTTACAACAAGAGTTCACAATAGCAACTATATCAGGGGAAAAGGCAGGTGTTCCGAATGGAAAAATGTAAATGGAATGGAGCATTAAAGCATAAAACAAGATCAAAACAAAAGCTTCAAACAAAATGATATGTGACAAATCATGAGGTGCACCTTAATTGGTAATTTGTGGGGAAAAAATGCAAGACAAACAGAAGGAAAACAGAAAGAATTATTTTGCTAAGCATTAGCTACCCAAAACATCATAATTGATTAGTAAAAACAACCCTTCGGGTGGTTCCCCTATAACAAATCTCAAAGAATCAGCTACTTGCTCTGTTGTACCTGGAGTCGAGAAGGGTAAGCAGGTCTTAGTGAAAGCAATAGAGAATGCGAAGAATAGTAGATTGATTTCATTGAGAGAAAGGGCATGTACATATATAGGGAGGAGGATCGAGAGGCAAAAGGAAACTGCGCAGGATCTCCTCCCGTATCTCTCTAACCAAAAATACTAAACAGGCGGCCGGTGAGAGCCGAACCTTGGGCCGCATAAGCACAGACTCGTGCTAACACCCCCATGATTGAAGGTCAGTGGAGCGGACGTTGAGATGGACCGAAATCAAAGTGAATACCGCGGATAGCAGATCCTTGGTGAAAATGTCGGCAAACTGGGATGTCGTCGGGACATGAAGAACGCGGACATCACCAAGGGCAACACGCTCTCGAACAAAATGAAGATCAATCTCCACATGCTTGGTACGCTGATGCTGGATAGGGTTAGAAGACATGTAAACTGTGCTGATGTTGTCGCAATATACCAATGTTGTCTTGCGCAAAGGAGTGTGCAACTCAGACAACAATCGACGAATCAAGTGGCCAAAGAATCGCATTGGCGGCAATGCGATACTCAGCCTCAGCACTTGAGCGGGACACGGTGTTCTGACGCTTGGATGACCAGGAGACAAGATTGTCGCCGAGAAACACAGCATATCCAGAGGTGGATTTGCGAGCATCCGGACAACCAGCCCAATCAGCGTCGGAGTAAACCACCAACTCAAACTGGGAAGAGGGGCGCACAAAAAGGCCCAAATGCAGTGTGCCTCGAACATAGCGCAGGATGCGCTTAAGGGCAGCAAGATGAGGTTCCCGCGGATCGTGCATGTGAAGACACACCTGCTGAACAGCATACAAAATATCCGGTCTAGTGAATGTGAGATACTGAAGAGCTCCTGCAAGGCTGCGGAAATCCGTAGGATCCGAAACAGGCACGCCATCGGCAGAAAGCTTGGGATTCACATCGACAGGAGTAGTACACGGCTTGCAGTCACTCATGCCAGCCCGCTCAAGTATCTCAATCATGTATTGGCGCTGTGAGAGGAAAAGGCCAGAAGCAGTGTGTTGGACATGCATACCGAGAAAATGGTGCAACTTGCCAAGGTCCTTCATGGAAAACTCCTGCTTTAAGGCACTGATGATGTGCTGAAGCAGTGGCTCGGAGGAAGCGGTGAGCACAATATCGTCAACATAAAGGAGAAGATACACCATATCCTCGCCTCGGTGGTAGATGAACAGGGATGTATCTGTCTTGGCTTCAGAAAAACCGAGCTGAAGAAGATGAGAGGCAAACCTCTTTGTATTAAGCGCGAGAGAGCTGCTTAAGGCCATAAAGCGACCGGTTGAGGCGGCACACATAGTCAGGATGAGCAGAATCTTCAAAACCAGCAGGCTGAGCACAATGAACAATTTCAGACAGAGTGCCACGAAGGAAGGCATTGTTGACATCAAGTTGATGAATAGGCCAACCACGCGAGAGAGCCAACGAGAGAACTGTCCGAATCAGAAAGGTGCTTGACGATGGGATGAAAGTTTCGAGAAGTCAACACCGGACGCCGAGTGAAACCACGAAGCACCCACCGCGCTTTGTAGCGCTCGAGAGAACTATCAGCCTTGAACTTGTGTTTGAACACCCATTTGCCTGTCACAACATTGGTACCTGGCGGTCGTGGAATAAGATCCCAAGTGTTGTTGGCAAGAAGGGCCGAGTATTCGTGTTCCATCGCGGCGCGCCAATTTGGATCGGCGAGAGCGACGACGATAACCGGGGGCTGAGAGGGTGAAGCCTCAAACAGTGCCGGGACCCGAATGCCGCGCTTACCACGGGTCGTCATGTGGTGATGATTGACAACCGGAGGTATCGCCACAGCACCTGCAGGAATGGGGCGTGGCGGTGAAGTCGTAGACACGGAAGAGACCGGTGTATTTGGAGAGGTCGAGCAGGGAGCATCAATGGGCGTCGGCGTGAGTAAGTCGAACCATGAAGGGCGGAGACTAGCCAGTGAAGCGCGGCATGCCGCCCGGCCTTGGAGAATGCAGGCGCCCCACTGCAAGTGGTGACGAAGACGATGGGAGACGCAGGGCGGGCCAGAGGCACTGCGTGGTAGGAACCGAGGCGCTTGACAACCCTCCGAAGGGCTCTCCAGACGAGAGGGCATCCGCTGAACTGACCCGGGCCGGACGCCGGAAGAAGCGGCGGTCCGTTTGCCGAGGAGGAGCCAGGAGGTGCTGTTGACGACCCTGTAGAAGCAAGAACCGGTGACTCAAAAGGAACTGAAACCGTGTTAGGCAAATCATCCAAAAATCAAAGGCCATGCGTGGGTGGAGAAGAATCCTCGGAAAATGGAAAGGAGGTTTCTTCAAAGACCACGTGGCGTGATATGATGGTACGATTAGTGTGACGGTCAAGACAAAGATAACCCTTGTGGTGTGGGAATAGCCAAGAAAAACACACAAGGAAGAACGAGTAAAAGCTTATGGGAAGTGGTGGCGGCGAGGTTAGGATAACACTTGCAACCAAAACACGAAGGTGCTTTCGTGCGAGGCGGCTTCCTAGTAAAACAAAGTCGGCGTTGCAAAAGCAAGTGTTTTGGTTGGCGAGAATGTTGAGAAGATATGAGGCGATCTTAGAGCCGCGACAAAAGCTCGGAGGAATCTTGGCTGAAAGAGCAAGGAGCGAACGACATTATTAATGGAACGTATAATCGCTCGGCTTTACCATTCAGGCGGAGGTGTCTGGACGAGACATACGCAGATGGATCCCATGTGTCAAGAAGAACGTCTTGGTATTGGAGTTATCAAACTTCGCGACCATTGTCATGACCGAACCTTTTGTATGGTGACGCCAAAGCTGTATGCTGAACGTAGGCAAAGAAATTGGTGGCGTGGAAAAGGTGTCGATTTCGGTCGTAAGGGAACGTCCACAAATAGTGAGAGTAATCATCCAAAATAGCGGATAATACTTATGACCAGGAGACACTAGTAACGAGGAGATGTCCAAAGGTCACAATGAATTAATCGAATTTGCGAGTAGCACGCGAAGATGACGCATGAAAAGGTAGACGAACATGACGACCTAACTGACAAGCATGACAAAGAGTGTTGCTATCACTTTTAGGACAAGAAATAGCAGATGACCGAGCTAGTTTGGAGAACGCCTCATGACCAGGATGCCCGAGCCGCTGATGCCAAAGAGTGGAAGTATGGAGAGCAAAGGCAGGAAGCCGCAAGGGGTAGAGTGGTCCGGGGCTGTCACACCTGACGATCACGCTCCGAGTGGGAAGATCCTTCACAGAACAGCCAAAAGGATCAAATTCCACAGAACAATTGTTGTCAATGGTGAATTGGCGAACAGAAATCAAATCCTTAATAAGAGAAGGAGAAACCAAAACATTATTAAGGCGAAAATCAGGGGATAGCTGAGCAGTGCCGGAAGAGGTAACGGGAATGAGATTCCCATTACCGACAACAATGTTAGAGGGAGGATGTCGTGAAGAGGTGTGAGAGATGATACCAGCATCGGAGGTCATATGACTAGAAGCACCAGTATCGAAGAACCACTCCTGTTGTTGTGGTTGTTGAAGAGTAGTGGTCTGAAAATTGGCAGCCAGAGCTTGTTGATCCCAAACCGAAGCGATCGCGGGTGGCCGACACAGCTGCGGGCGCCCATAAGCTGCTGGGGACACCCATTTCGCCCACCGCCCAAAGCGGTCCAAAAAGAAAGGCTTGAGGTTGCTGGGCCGACCAATGAAAGCGGCCGAGGGACGAGAGGAGAAGCGGCGGCGAACCACATGTAGATAGCCCCTGTCCAGGGGTTGTAGCAATATAGCTTGGAGAGAGGCTCGACCGTGCTTTGGTTGACTGGAGGAGCTAAGCGCCTTTGTTGGAGCCGCTGCCACACCACCACTTCCAGCTTCAGCTGGCTACTGCCGGGCTGGAGGTGGAAACCACCCGAAGCCGCCCGGCCCTCGGATAACTTCTTTGAGGAGGCGAGAGAGCAGTTCTTCTGGTGAGGCGAGGCGGCAAATGGAGGAGACAGGCGGCTTGGAGCCGCCGGTGCCGCCAGTCCCGGAAAGAGCTGCGAGGCTATGGCAGAGCAGCCGCCGCCATGGTGAGCTCCTCGAGCGCCAAGTCATCCCGGACCTGCAGGAAGCTGGGAAGGGGATGGGTGCGGCGGAGGTGAAGACCAAGCGCGAGAAAACGCTTCGTTGAGACCCCAGCGATGTTGAGGACGAGAGTCTGTCGAGAGACTCGCCACCAAGATCGCGCAGATCCTCGGCGAAGTTTCTTGTGGCGGCGGCAATACTTCGGCGACGGAGATCACCTGCGAGAAAGAGCGGAACTCTTGGTCGGCGTAGAAGCGCTGGTCGTCACGGTTCCCAAGGCTGCGACTTCGATGGAAACCACAGGGGCGAAGCGGTGGCACCATACCGAGACACCGTGTCGGCGAGGTCGTCGGAGATAGTCCGAGGATCCAGTGCGACGGCGGCGTTCATCGCGCACAATCCGGCCAATTCGAGAGAACTTGGTGAGGTGAGCGGAAGGAGTCGCACCACCGTCGCGTAGAAGGTGGAATTGGTGTCAGGAGAAGCGGCACGAAGTGCGGATATTCTGCAACAGCGGCGCGAAGCAGTCTGAGTTAAGCGGCGTTCGGCCGTGTTGAAAAGAGCGGCGTCAAGGAGGCGGATCGAGGACGCCGTCGTCCGCCAGCGCCGTTGAGGCGAAATCACTTTCCGGTTGGAGGGCGCGGCCGCTGCGCGTTCCGGCAGCGCGCAGCCAGCGTCAGGCAGCGTCCTGCTCTTATTCGCAAAGCGACCTCGCGATCGGCGTCTGCCGCATGAGCAAGGCGGCGATCCGGCAACTGGATCACGCTCGCGTTCCTCTGGCCTTGGAAAATCAGCCAGCGCTCGAGGTTCGCAATGGTGGCGCCATTAGCGTCGTGGTCTGAGCCTTCGAAGTCGACGGCCATGGCGCCAGAGTTGAGGATGGTCGGCGGTGAAGAGTTACGACCATGGAGCGGTAGCAAGGAAAAGGAGGCGCTAGTGCGAAGCGTGTTCAGTGTGAAACCCTAAACATCGATACCATGAAAGCAATAGAGAATCACGAAGAATAGTAGATTGATTTCATTGAGAGAAAGGGCATGTACATATATAGGGAGGAGGATCGAGAGGCAAAAGGAAACTGCGGGATCTCCTCCCGTATCTCTCTAACCAAAAATACTAAACAGGGCCGGCCGGCTGAGAGCCAGGCACTGGGCCGTACAAGCACAGGACTCGTGCTAACACTTAGTATTAAAAAGAGACAAGGCAAACGTACCATTAGTTCCATCAAATACTAACAGCTAAATATCATAATAGTAACTGTTTTAGAGGAAAAGACCGGTGTGGAATAGCAAAATTTTTAAATGGAATCACTCATATGAAACAAATTATGTGATGAACCTTAAAATGTATAAAATGCAAGACAAACAGAGCAAAAACAGGTAGAATTATTCTTCTAAGCGTGAGCTACCAAAAACATCCTAACTGATTTCTAAAACAAACCTTCTGGTGATTGCTCTATAACAACTTTCAAAGAATCATCCATTTGCTCTGTTGCACTTGGAGACAAGAAAGGTAAGCGGGTCTTAGTATTAGAAAGAGAACATGCAAATGTGCCATTAGTTCATCAAATATTAACAACTAAAGTTCATAACAGTAACTATTAAGGGGAAAAGGCAGAGGTGCAGAATAGCATAATATTCAATGGACTGGAGCAATAAGGGGGGAAGATGATCAAAACAAAGATTCAATCACACTGATATGAAACAAATTATGAGATGCACCTTAAGAAGACAAACACAGGAAACATGTAGAATTATTCTTCTAAGCATTAGCTACCCAACATATCATAACTGATTAATAAAAACAAACCTTCTTGCGATTCTTCTGTTTCCATAGCAACTTCCAAAGAATCAGCTACTTGCACTGTTGCACCTGGAGAAAAGAAAGGTAAGCGAGCCTTAGTATTCGACAGAGAGCAGGCAAACATGTCATTAATTCCATCTAATACTATAAACTAAAGTTCATAATACAAACTATTTTAGAGGAAAAGGTAGAGGGGCAGAATAGCATATTATTAAATGGAATAGGACTCTTAAGGGGAAAAATATGACCAAAACAAAAATTTCAATTGCGATGATATGAAAAATATCTATGAGGTGTGCCCTAAATGTAAATCTGGCAATGGAAGGGTTCAGTCCTGACACACGAGCATTAAAAACTGGCTCATAATATATAAATTAGCACATAGTTCCTTTTAGAAAAATTACAATACAAGCAAATGCTCCAAAGGGATCTAAAAATTACTTAATAAATTCAGTAAGGACTTGATTCAACAAACCTGATCAAGTTAAAAAAAAATTGGAAGTACTAAAGTTTCATTGAGCTACACCGTCCTAGAACATTTTTTGCATTACAAGAGATTGGCAAGACTTGGCCATGGTAGAATGTGTCACACACCAAATCATATGTTCCAAGGATACGTACTACACAAAATCTATGTTCCATAGAAAGGTAGACATGGATGCAACATGACATAATACTGACATGGGGATTTGCCATTTTTCCCATCGACAGGACACCATGATTTCAAATGCGCAAATTCAGGCCATTTTTTTTGTTGAAAATATCAGTTTAGGGTATATACCCATCTGTAAGAACTCAAATTATCCTAGAACATTTTTTGCATTACAAGATATTGGCAAGACTTGGCCATGGTAGAATATGTGTCACCAAATTATATGTTCCAAGGACACGTACTACGCAAAATTCTATGTTCCATAGGGAGACATGGACACAACATGACATGATACCGACATGGGGAATTGCTGTTTTTCCCAAAGATATCGACAAGGCACTATGATTTCAAATGCGCGAATTCAAGCCAAATTCAAGTATATTTTTTTTCGAAAATTTCAGTTTTAGGTTATATACCCATCTAAAAGAACTCAAATGAAGCACACACCTTTGAAAAAATATAATTGAATTAATAGATTTTGAACAAATTTATAACGCATGCTTTGATGATTTATATATATAATCAGCACATACCTACAATCAAACAGCATAAAAAAGGCAACCCTAGTTTGAATTTCATTTCAAAATTGTTTGAACTAGTTAGTAAACTAGTTAAACTCGACATCCAAAAAAATTCCAAACTTTTTTGCACATGATACATAGTGGAGATGCCCGTTTTAGTTTATGGTACCTAGGCACCATGGAAGTGATAAAGGAGAATTTCAAGTTTGTTTAGGTGGTATTTCATATGTCGGAGTAACTGCTCCCAGGAGTAGAATACACACACACTGCGTCGTGCACATGGGCCAAAAGAACTGTTGGGAAAAATACTATATATTACGGCGACTTGAGGCTTGAAAACATGGCATCTCCCATGCTATACCAAATTCCCATCAGCTGCACCAAAGCACTATTTTGGCTAGAACGGCAAGAACAATAGCTGTGACTAAGATATGCTACTAGCTATCTTTCCTGATTACTATTGCCATGTATGTGTCAATGCACAGATGCATGTACTAGTAACTAATGTGTACATGATGTATAACCATAACCATGGAACCAATTAGTACTAGTATCTTTCTATTCTTACGAAAACCATAACTTTTAGTTTGTAGCTTCAATACACGAATGGTTTTCCCTGCTAGCTTGCCAATGATGAGGGGAATAGAAGGATATGTGTTTCGCCCATACACACTAAGTGTAGTAAAAGGGTCGGTGCATCTTTGCTATAGTCATTTGTTCTACAGTAAAATTGCAAGAATATGTAAAATGCAGCAGCAAGTGTGCTAAAAAATGTTTATTGCACCATTCGACTGAGATTGTTGCATCCTTCTTGAGTTTTTATTGCAAGTACAATCGTTGCATCCTCCTTAGGCATTTAGTGCATCTTTATCGGAGATTCAATGTCATGCCTAACGCAGAGTGGGCCAATGGAGGGAGATAGACGTGAGTCGATCACAAACATTAAATGACATATCTCTTAAACCAATTATCAGATTTGCAATGCCTTTTTATCCAAAAATGAGCTTATAAAAAGAGAACCATGTTGAATATGCTCTGATGATGTAGGATATTTACTACAGTGTCTGAGCATGAGGAATGAGGTGAGTGGAGAGGGACATGAAGGTGGAGGAAACTCAATTGGTAGAGTTGCCGAGATAGGAGGTGACAGGCTTGCTTTGAATGGGTGTTGACCGAGGTGGAGTTTCACCCATGGGAAGGTGACTGGGGATAGAGTAGGTATTATCCACTTGGTTGTACAATAGCTTTGCTATATATATTAATAATTTTTTCAACATGTTTATGTTAAATTAAAATAAATGGAGAGAAAGGAGAGGATAGGATGAGTAGAGAAAGGGTTGGTCAGCTAGGCCTTGTTTCTTCACCAGGGCGGAGAGAGGAGAAGATGGCAACTACTGTGAGGAAGAAGAGGATCATGAATTCATCATGCTAGGGTGGGCACCAGTAGCTGGCAAAGAGGGTTGCCGCTAGCATACATGTGTCAAGAGAAAGAGAGAGCAGGGTTGGCGCATTTAGACAAGAGAATACAAGGGCGGGCTAGGGAAAAACAATCCCTCACCTGTATTGGGCTATATTGGATTGGCCCATGCCATGTCTTGTTTTTTACGCAAGTGTGTCCAGTGCCCTTGCTACTTAAGTAAAGGGAAATGAATTTTTGTGGTAACATTCTGACGTCTTCAATATGTACCAACATAAGTGACTTCTCTTGCTATGATAATGAAGAGTCAAAACCCTTGGGCACGAAGGGCGGAAGGGGGTACCCTGTATGTAAGTCGCTATTTAACTTTACAAATGAACAACATTTACATGAATTATCAAGTGGATGAGAACGATCAAGTGATCTCAGACGGAGATGGGTATTGAAGGAACATAAGGTTTGAATGCTACTAGGCTACTCCAAAAGGTTCAAATTTCCATTTCCTAAATCGTTTGTCTGGAAGTTGATAAAACCCACACCCAAGCCAATTGCAGCATCTTTATAAACTCGAATACTCCCCCCACTCCCCGGAACAAAACTCAACACAAATGCCAAACACAGGCTTGTTTGGGTTGCCTATGGTGGCATTTGGCACTTTGCCAACCCAACGTGTCTATGTGTAATAGACCAAATTACAGTGATTTACAAAAATTATATTGAACTACACCAACAAATTTTAAAATTATTCTTGGAATGACAAAGAAGTAACAACATATTTCATAAATATGAGGAATGAAATTCAAGAGCCAAAAATCACTGTCTCAATGATAATCGAACAATTCCAACCAAACCAAAGCATCATTAAGATTTGTGGAAGTAACTTACAAATATCCACTCGTATGTGTAATTTATAAGAAACGACGAATTTTAATATTTGAAAACTGATAATACAAGAAGTATTTCACGTAAAACAAGGTTGAAATGTTTTTATTTGGGTCCACTAGAAGGATGGAGAAAATTACTTCCTTTTCTGGTTTTTATGAGAATTCCTCGGCTTTTGGTGTGAACATAGTCTTCAATCTCACTTGCTTTTGCAAGCATACACATGCAGCACGTTTGACTCAATTTTAACAACGGCTTAGTATTAATTAAAGAACTTTAACACGTGAAAAATGAGCAAACCTTTAGAATTTACTTCCATATCCATTGAAGCAGCTCTGCCCGTTTTACTACCTGCACAATGATCCAATGTTAACTTCTCATTGAAATATAGCAAATCAAGAATCTATTACATTATTAAGACGAAGTAAAAGAAGCCCCCATGTCCACTCTACAGGCTAGAAATTACCACTTTAACTGGGGTAATAAGAGAAAAATCTAAACAATCAGTTACCATGGGTCCAGATTATAATGGTGAACTTCCAAAAAAGAGGATTATAGCAGTGTAGATTAATTCAAGATTTCAAGTACTTCTAAAAATATACAGTAGGTATCTAAACCATCAAGAAAAGCATAACCAAACAAGAAATTGGAAAAGACTAGCATCCATAATGTTCACCAGTGTTCACCAAGGCACTAGGCACTAGTCGGGCGGCAAACCGGAGCCTAGTGCCTAATCGCCGATTAGGCAGGCTAAGCAGGCACTAGTCGGGCAGCAGACCACAGCCTAGCGCCTAATCACCGATTAGGCGGGCTAAGCAGACGCCTAGGCAGGAGGGTGGAGACTAGCGCCTTGGAGCTACCTAGGCGAGCTACGACGGCCGCCTAGGGGAACAATGATGTTCACGCAATACCTATTCATTTACAACTAGGATTTATTACTTATTTCACATGCAAAATTGGAGCCTCATGTGCCTATATATACATGGCTAGATGCCTAGCTGTTTCATCTAAAGCAAGTGATTGGAGTCCCTAGCTGCCATAAGGCAACATTACAAGCTTCAAAACATCAACACCATATTATGCCAATTCAGCCAAAACCCACTAATATAATTAAACATCACACTATCATTAAACTTGACAGGGCATCATCAATGTCTTTTGGTAGCTTCGATAAAATTGCATAAAAAATTGTTTGTTGGGGCCAACATTTTGGCCATTTTGATTTGTCTCTATATTTGTTTGATGATGCTTGAGAATCTGAAAAATGATGATACTTGAGTTTGATCATTCAGATGGTAGCTAAAACATTGTTTGACCAAATAATTTGGTTGTGATAGCTAAAAAGTTGATCAACCAAGTCATTTGGGCCTTGTCTCCACTTGAAGGCGTTGGTGCACAAGCGCTCAATATCATCCTCCACTTCAACGACTTGGAAAATCCGTAACGACATGCATATGCTACTTGTGTGTTGGCGGCCAGTTTCAAGAGCGGTTGTCACACAAGTTTCACATGGTGTACCTCTTCGTGCAAAAGAAGCTAACAAACCTAAATGTGGTTTCTATGGACTTCTCTTTGTTTGCTTCGAACTACAAAAATCAACTTGACTACACTCACGGTGCATCAATAAAATGATGTTGAAAGAAGTTGTTTCAGAAGGTAACATGCATTTTAAAATCCAGAAGATATGCATTATAACATGTACCCATTATAACGATTGCACAGGCCAGTCAGCTAGTTCTGTATATTAAGAACTTCGATATAAAAAAAACAGTAGTCAATGTACACACAAGTTGTGCAATCAAACCACCGCATGATTTTTTTTTTCAAACAGATCCAGCACAAATAAATAAGTATATATACATAGAAACCTGTACAATTCCAAATAGTTTTCAAAGAAATACATGAGTATAACTTTTGAAAAATAAGATCTGTATTGAATTATACATCAAGCACACAGGTATATATTCTGTTTCCGCCAAGAGAAAATAGGTGATAAGAACAGCTCCTTTTTTTCACAAAAAAAAGGTTTAGCATATCAAAAGGATCATAGAAGACGTCTTCATGGAGGCAAAATCTCAGGATCTTTCCTCAGAAACACCTCTGAACCGTTAAGTTACTTGACAGCTGAACCTAAATAAGATGATGTTTATTGACCGTGACCATAAATGTATCAAACAAACCTTCTAAAGTTCAATAATAATGGAACGGGGATCAGAGTTCAGACCACAAACAGATTCATTGGTAAAAAAAGCTCCAGGCAACATATGGTTATGTAAGCCAAGAGAAGGAACTAGCAGCATAAACTACACTAGTGCATTTCAACTCTGAAGGGATGTGGATGTGAACAGTAAATTGCATCCTAGGATTGGGAGTTGCTATTTGACATTTGCTTTATACTCATATTATGTCAAATGAATTATATACAACAAAAAAAGGGTTGTATGATGGTACCCATAGTGGATTTACAAAACCTATTGTGTGTGCTTCTATGCTATGTATACCCAATCCATAAGCATATTATCAACATTCACAGCCACACAAAGAAATCCATATACTGTTTCGGTAGTAGCCATACCCACTCCAAATCTGCTTATTTGAACACTACATTGCATGTACTTCCTAAATGCCAAACCACAGTCTTGCCAGACATACAGTTTCCATGTAATATAGATAACTAGCTTCTACAAGGGCAAATATACACCTAAGCTAAAAAATGTTATCGAATACCTGTGATGAGGCTTCACACGAAAATTTTACTGACAAAAATGAAGTAGTTGTTGTGACACAATTAAACAACTAACAATCGGGGAAAATTTATTCTCTCCACTTGTCTAATAAATTGTGTTTGGATTTTCCAAATTTTGGGTTATGAACTTCTCTAACGTTTATTTCTATAATAGAGACCAGAGGGAAACTGTTGGATAGAGCGTGTAACACCTTAGAGATACTTGGCACCAACATGAACATAAATGAATGGAAAGCAAGGAAAACCTGTCACATATTTAAGAACCAAAATTTCAAGTGTTTGTACCTCTATTCCCTTGCATAGATTTTTTTGCTGCAGCTTCAGATTCAGTTTCTTTTTTCTCCTCTTCTGTATCTGGAGTAACTTCTGGGACCTCCTCAAGACGACGCTGTCTTTCAGCCGATGTGCTTAGAAGCTTTTTTTGATCCATTAGTTCAAGCATTGTAAAAACAGGACCAGTCAAGGAACTACATAAATTTTCTTTCCTGATTTCCGAGAAATAGGTTGGCAATAGTAAAACAAGACAACCTCTATAAACAAGCATTGTTAGTTTATTGCTAAATGATCACAGTCAATATGGAAAGGATATTCTCGGCGCCACCCCTTCTCATTAGCTCTTTCAATCTCTCTCTCCAATCTCTGAAGTTCCGTATCAATCCACTGGAAAAAAAAGGCAATTTTGTCGATAGATGTATAGAAGCATAAGAGCAAATAAACATAAAGAAAGGAACAATACATATTAGTAGAGACCACAAAAGTATTCAGTTTGGCATAACTAAGAAATTTGCTTTCAGAATTCAAATGGTATCTAACAAATGTACAAAATTTTAAATGCAATGAAGGTAGCATGCCGGCTCAAACCTCTAATAACTTCCAAATATTCCTCCTGCTTAGCTTAGCCACATTCCAAAAAGAATGAATGGAAAGTCAAAATAACCCCCTGAACTTTGAGGTGAACTCTACTTAATCCACCCAACTTCAAAAAAGGATATTTTGTTTGTATACATTATACACCATGGACGCTGACGTGCACATTTCAGCTCTTGATTTAGCAAATCGAATTAGAATAGGGTATCTGGATTTTTTTAATATGTTTTATCATTGCCTTCTACAGGACAAGATTAGGGTAAAGCAGAACAATATATTCAAGTATCAAGCCAAAGAGAAGGGCACGGCATTTAAATGATTAAAACTATGCATACAAGTTTGAAAACAAGCTAAGGTTGATAATTCACTACTCTGCTCTGCAGCTAAGAGAGGAGATTTAAGAATCTTTTGCTGAAACATGCACTATGTCCTTCATTAAGATTTAACGTCACTTGGACTCTTTCTAAATTGCTACATATAACCAATCAGTTATGAAGCTTTTCCCATTTATCTGCATGTATTTTTATTCAAAATATACCAGAATAAAGATTAAAATGAAAGTCATTTCAGAGTGCGCTTACATGATTTACTATGTCCGCATGTACACTTGTCACTTTTTCCTCCAACTCAGCCTACCAAAAAGTGCAAACTCAGAGCACTAAAAGAGGAGCTTAGCATATCCACATTAGATGCTTAAGTAAATCAAGATACTGAGAGAGACTGAATGGCATATCCACATTAGATGCTTAAGTAAATCAAGATACTGAGAGAGACTGAATGAACCGTCTTTAAGTATTTCACAGCTAAGAGAAACTGACAAGCAAAAATTGGCAAACAAGCTGGCATATATGGCAGCAAAATATTTGCTCCCAGATACGTACTCACTCCATTAAAAGAGAGTGTCACCGTGGGAAATGTGGAGTCAAACTATTGAATTTTAGCGAATAATGTAATTGTGAATATCCAAATTGGCATTAAAAATGGTATGAGTATATTTGTATCAAAAAAATATTTTCATAATGGTATAATTTAATTTGGGTTTACAATATATTACAATAGAAATTGGTGGTCTGAATTGCATTTTGGAGACCACATTTCTTGTATGACCAAAGGGAGTAGCAGAAATACATCAATGATCAACTATCAACAAGCATAGGCATAGCAAATGGACAATCCATAACATGACCTGGCATGAGCTGAGTAGGTATTACTCTGTCCTCATGCAACATTTCTATCCTTCTGCTTATATGACATGCCAAATTCAACTGGTAACATAACCTACACAACACATAAATGTAATCCTTCCATCATCTCTGTTAAAGAAGCATTGCCCAATGGGATCAGTAAAAGCCCCTTGCTTATAACTAAATAACTTTGGTTTGTTCTTCCTCCTAACTCCTAAGGATTTGCTACAGTCCTTGATGCATCAAATGGGAACAGAGAAGAAAGAAAAATGCCTAAATCAATTTGACTACAGACACATAGCACAAGCCACAAGGAGCATAAATACTCATGACACACTTGTATATAGAGTGCTATCATTTTATTTCACGATTGGAATATGCTAGAACGAATTCCAGGGTGATTTGTTTGACATGTGAATATGGTAACATAACAGTGTTGATGTTTGGCCATGTACATATGAAAGCATGATCAGGAACAACACAATATGATTCAAATTAAATGGTTACACACGTACAAGTAGACATGCAGATGCATATTACACATGCAGCTTCAGTGCCCCAGACGAAAAAACATGCATAAGTTAACTAGCAGATCCAGGGATGTACATAAAGGGTGATCCACCCAACATGACATGCACACACACAAGTTGACTAGCAGCAGATCCAGGGAAGGGACGTACACAAAAGGGTGATCCACCAAACATGACATGCAAACGCACATCAACAAGGCTGTCTCCACTCTCCACTGTTAACAACCCTAGACCCATAATAAAGAAAATATTCTTTTACCACTAAAGTAATGTGTGTAAAAATAAGCATTTGTTTGTCCAACAATATCGTAAGTCTGCTGCACCCAGTACATCTCATGGTCAAACATTGCAGCTAGGAGAAGAAAGCTTTATTGAAGGTGAACTTACAACAGTAGGCCTTTTGAAGAGTTCTTTCTTAACCAGCAGAAGAATATCATTACACTCGTCCTGTTATCAAATGCAAAAGAAAAACTATTTGACCACGTTGCAGAAACTACTCTCAGTAATAAAAGCCTACTTTACAGTAATGTTAGCCCTCATTTCATTTTTCATCAGTAGTTTGGTACACAATAACATAAATGCTACTGGACTAAAAGAACCATACCTCCTCAAAGTCCTCCTCTGAGAGCATTGAGATCTTGACGTCATCCCACATATCCAAAACACATAAAAGAATATTTGTACATGTGTCCTTTATCTTGTATTCTTCTGTAGATTTCTTAATGCCTGTTATGGGTGTTTTCAGGAACAGTTAAGAAAATTGTTTCCTCTCTAAAGGATGCATATTACAGTAGATAGGCCTCATTTATGAAATATGAATCTATTTGAGTCTTCTACCCACTTTTCAGAACAAAAATATTTTCAGATGCCGGTTAACAACGAAAACAAAAGGATGCAACAGAGTGATTTGGCCTTTCACTCTAATACTACAAATATGAACTGCAGAAACCATCAGAATTCAAAACTCGGGAAGAATGCTTGCCATTGAACATTACCTGTCACTAGCCCAAGCTGGTATAGTTTTTTAGACATTTGATAACTATAACTCTTGCGATCATTCTTGACTCTAACCAAACAGCCAACAACTTTCTGTTCAAATGTTTCTGGGCGACTCAGAAGATTCACAACTAAGGATCTTTTCAAATAAATTAACTTTAAGTTATTTTGATTAAGAGCGCAGAGCATCTCCTGTATCTTTTGAATCCCTCTTAGAAATCTTTGGGCCCAAATTATTCTGAGGTTTTTTTCACAATTGAGCCATCATCATCCTCAAAATCATCAAGACTTTCATCCTCTGAAGCAGCATTTTCAGCAAGATGTATTTCCAGCAAGCTATAGATCATATTGTGCTTCAGTTTTCTTTTCCTAAATAAGGAATGCAGCTTATCATCACAAATGACAGATTTCTTCTTCTTGTCCTGGAAAAGATTCTTCTGCTGGATGTACTCCTTGACAATTCCAACAACTCTGAAATGATCAAGAGGTTTTGTTGTATCCTTGCCTATACATGACAGGAATTCAATTAGCTCTTTTGAACCCCAGCCAACATATGTTTTCTTGTTCGATTGCTTCCTCTTCAGTGATGCTTGCACTTCAATTGGGTTGCCCTTTGTGTCAAACAGAAATGTTTGCTCAGCATCATCATTGTCACCCAATAAATGTCCATCTGCCTTGTTATCCTCATCTGGATCTTTCTCTGAATCCCTTCCTTGTTTACAGTTTAGGCTTTTTTTAAGAAAAACACTGGCTTCTTGCAAGTCAATCAATGTTAAACCCTCTTTGTCTTTAATTACTTCCCAGTAGTCTCTAAATAAAAATAAATAGGTCTCCGTATCACTGAAATCAACCCTTGCCTGGAGATGCACATGAAATGTTGTTAGAAAAGACAAAAGGAAAAGGACATATGGAGGGGTCGACTAGCATTTTGTTTAAACTACCCTGACATACTTTATACAAAGAAATCCAACACAAATTATTCAGGGGAACAATCAACAGATAAATATAAGGTGAATGGCCTTACGGTAAGCAATGGGCCCGTTAAATAACTTTTGCAGGATTAACTAGTGGAATGGCATGGCATGGCAGGTGGAAGCTTGATACCACTTGAAAAAAGGAAACTCAACACTATAATTAAAAAACTGGTTTAGGATGTGCAAGTAGCTACCCCATCAAAATCAGCATCAGCATTCTTCTCAATTGATATTGCCATCTTTAAACAGTTGTTGCAGAATCCTTTGCTCTGTTTCACTTGGACAAACTCAGCTTTTCCAAGGCAGTCGCCACAAACAGAGGAACTTGGACAACATAAGCATTGAAAGCACGAGTTCCTTTTGCAATTAACACATTTGTGCCAATCTGTAAATAGTTAAAATTAGGCCCAAGAATCAATATCATTAATTTACCAGAGGGAAGAAACTAAAATAGGCATTTTGAAAATAGAAACTGAAGTCCAGAAAAAAAAATGTCGAGAATATATAAGGCAGGCTTTCTTTATCACATATGTCATATTCAATACTGAACTAAGGCATGAACAAATGATGCAGCTTATTTGCGACTGCTTAAACATCTTCTGGTTTATGTCTACGTCAGACAAAAGTTCCCGGACAACTCACTATCCCAAGTTTTTTTTAAAAGAAAAATGAGATATTGAAGTGCTGGTACTCATTTCTTTGACGTGATGTATGATGCTAGAAGCCTGGAACAATGAGCTAAATAAAAAGCTCTAATAAATGAAAGGTTAAGCATCCAGCAGCTCTTTTTTAAAAAATAAACAAGAGACAGGAACAACAGGGATTTTCATAAAAGCTGGGTATGGTTTAGGATACTGGACCATGGCCAATGAATGAGTAATCAAACGAGGTCAAGCAGCATAATACGTGCACCAATGTAGTGCTAATTTCCGTAGCAAGCATGCATGGTACAAATACTAAAAAGGATAACATTTAAGTGCTCACCACAAATGAAATGCTCGTCGGAACTAAGGAAGTCGTCTTCCTTTCCCACACAGCGTGGATGGTAAGCTTTGAGGCAGTTCCTGAAAATCATCATGAGGCGTAATTAGAGAAACTTTCGGCAACAATTAGGTATAATTAGTTCCAGAAGATGTTGCTTCGAAGCCACCACATGCACTAAGCAGATTGTATTCACCACTGCATCAGCATCAATCCGACCACATTGCGCACACTCCCAAACACACCGGAATAAGCCAACGACGTGTAATAGCAATACACAATCCACCAACCAGGCAACAACTACAGAACCAGGCCTTTTCCAACAGGAAAGGAGGCAACGACAGAAAACCAGAAGCAAAAAGCCTTCTGCCGGAAATTCAACGCACATCGCTGACCAACACCAACAGAGCAGTACAAATGTAGAATCCTGCCCTAAAAAAAGTCTTACTTGAAGTCGCAGACACGGAGGTCGCCGCCGTCCTTGCACGCGAAGCATAACTCCTCGGCGATATCGTTCACGGTCTGCTTGCCCCTCCTGCCCATGGCCTCCCCTCCTGCTCCTATCCCCCACCCAAGCGGGGCGGTGCGAGCGCGACTCGCTCACCCCACCGGTGGGGAGAAAAAACTCGTCGAAACCTCGCTTCCCCAATCCCCGACGAGAACCTCACCCCGCAGCCTCCGAGGCGGCCAGCGGATGGGGGCGCGGCACGGGTTGCCGTGAATCCGAGGGTATGGTGAGACGGAACGAGGGTTTTGTGGGACGGAAATGGAGTGGAAACAGCCGCCGGCGGCTGGAACGAGGGTTTGGTGGGACGGAAATGGAGTGTGAAGGAGGAATTTGTGGGCAGGAGGAGACGATGCATGCGAGTGAAGCAGCCGCCTGGCCGGTGTCAGAGGGGAAACCTCACTCTCGCCCGCCTCACGAGCCTGTAACCGTCTCGTCGGCGACGTCGCGCTCTGTTCTTCGTTGGTTGCTGATGTGTGCTTGCCTTTTATCGTCTTCCCTTAATTTCGCCGTGTACAGCCGAGGGATACACTGTACTCTTTACTATAGCCAGCTTGTAAGGGCCTGTACGGCTTACGTCTGCCGTTTAAATGTTTTGTCATGCAAAAAAATTTTTTGACACAGAGAAGAAACAGTATAATATCCTTTTGTGAAAAAAATATTATATAGATAGCATAAAATATTATTGTATGAATTATTATCTATAATAGCATAAAATACCACTGTATGAATTATTATCTATAATAACTATTTTTTATGTCATAACTAAAATATTATATGATCTCCTAAAGACAAGTTTAAGATTCTATTCATCGTAAAAATTGTATTTAGTTTTGTCTTTAGATGGTATGAATTATTATATAAACAATAATAGTCTATATTATTATGCATGCTCCACGGTTCTTTATACTCAGTCTGTCTTCTAATAGTATTGTTATCTTCGGCCGTCTGATACAAGATTAAAAAAATCAAATGATCATCGGTGCATCATCTTTCTACGCCATAACCACCTATTCTTTATCCAGCCATCCACCCAACTTGATCTTCTTCTCCACCCTCCCTCCACAGAATAGCAACAAGATCTAACCAAAGAGGGCGTTAAGTAGAGCAGGGGCAGGATTAGAAATCTCGGCCAGATTTTGCGAGATCTCTTTGAGATCTCGTTCTTTGGACCTGGACGAAATGTTGAACTGCTTCACAATTGTCCACAAAAACTTTCAAATTTTTGCATCCTTTAAAAATTTTATGAGAATATTATAGATGCTTCATGACTATTCACAAAAAAATAGATTTTTACATCCTTAAACTATGTTAAAAAATCTTAGAAAAAATGCCATGGCTGTGACTCAAACCCAAGAGACCTCCTTTTCAAATGTTTCTGACCTTACTACTAGGTTAGAGCTGGTGTTGCTTAACAATACTAAGGAAAAAGGCTATTTATCTAGTCATGCAATCCTACTTACTTTAGTCACTGGCTCACTGCAATCATTCAGGAACTTTAACCATTCACATATAGAAGCTGAAGTCGAAGCTCTACGTTGCCTGCATGGTCACCGATCCATTCCGCCCCAACTCCACCCAAATCCGGCGCATTTTCGGTCATCTCCGACGGTAGAGAGGCGAATCTCTACCAGAGAAACTGAGAACCCAGCCCAATAATCCAAGATTTTGCCCAGGATACCAGATTTTGAGGTGATTAAAAAATATTTTCTAAACCGAAATCTGATGTATTTTGGGTGATATATCAGTATGTATTGCAAGATTAATGTATATTTTTGTCAGATATGTGTTGTTCTGATGTGACTCTAGTTTTGGTTGACTTTATGAAGAATCATCAGTTATCCTTCATTTCCAAGTTAAAGTTATGATTTTTGAAAATATTAATCATTCGAATACAACTGTCGGTGAGATTATTATCAACTGCCGGTTCTCAACAAGAATGAAGCATTGATAATATTAAGTTCGGAATCGAACCAAGCAATAATACTATTTTTGAAAAAATCATAACTTTTACATACGAAGTCGGATGGAGACAAAATTTATATCAAAATTGTAGCTCTCGATGAGATCTACAACTTTGTAGTTGACAACTTTTTATTTGAAGTCATTTAGATGTCCAGATAATCGTTGAAACGTTTGAATATGTAGAGATAAAGTTGCCAACGATTATTTGGATATCTAAATGACTTCAAATAAAAAGTTAACTACAAAGTTAGATCTCATCGAGAGCTACAATTTTCATAAGTTTGTCTCCATCCGACTCCGTATGTAAAGTTATGATTTTTGAAAATATTAACCCGTTTAAATCTGAACTGGTTGTTTAAATGATCAACCTAGTCTCTAATCAATCACCTTTTGGCTATTGAATTTGGGTGTTTTGAAGATGCATACATCAGCCTGATCCGAACCATACTTGCTAGGTGTGGTGGTACCCAAAAGCATACGCTTAATTAGCATAAGGATCGACACGTGTGAAGTTGCTTATAGTTGATGTAGGAAAATTTCAATAAGTAACCAACAACATCATCTTTTCAGATGATCATGGCGTTACTAATTTAATTCTCAGGGTTGAACGACTTACTAGCTAGCGCGCTTTGCTGAAATTATGTATGTGTCTCATGCTGATAAACATGCTAGTATGCTAGGTTTAGTTTGCTCTCTTTTCATCTATTTTAGTTTGGCTAAAATTTATACTAAATCCAAGTTAACCTTTCTTGGTTATTTTATGTTTTGTTTGCAGTTCTTATGATGGCAGATCATGCGGGTATTATATGAGACTATGGGGAGCGTGTCGAACCGGCTGGGGTCGAAGTGCAACTACTGCAATCATGTCATGAAGGAGTGGAGGGGTGACTCGTCTGAAAGAACATCTGGCTGGTCGCGCTGGCGATGTGAAGGCCTGCCCAAGTGTGCCTAAAGTGGTTAGGCAGGCCATGCTAGCTGACCACCATGAAGGTCGGGAGAAGAAGAAGGAGAAGGAGGCGGTGCGCCTCCGTCAGGAGGAGGCTTGCGACGAGTGGGTTACCTTGGCCACATAGTACCGTACCGAGCAAGAGCAGCTCAAGATGGCCATCAAGGCCTCCAAAGAAGATGCCTATCTCAGGAGCCAAGGTTTGACCCAAAGTTCGGGGTCTGGGAGTGGTGCAGCAAAAACCTCGTTCTAATCTACTCTCAACAGAATATTCAGGAGGTCCAAATCGACACGAGAAAGTCGTGCCTCTGTTGATGTTGACCTCACACAGAGTGGTGCCCCGCAGCAACCCCATATTGACACTGCATTCAAGCAGGGGGCGGTAGAAGCTAGGGAGGAGATGGTTGAAGTGGTTCCATGCTAATGCAATTCCAGGAAGGAAAGCTAAGTGTCTGTATTTCATAGGTACGAAATGATCATATATTTCTCAGTTACAACTCTTGCGATGATTGTACTAACCTCTTATGGCCGCGATGGATAGCTGCAATTAAGCTAACGCAAGAGTTAGGCCTAGGGGTTTGTGCACCACGGGGCCATGAGATAGATGGAAAGTACCTGGATGAGAACGAGCAGGAGATAATCCAGTACCTTCGAAGGTTCAAGGGCGACTGGGCCATATTTGGTGTTACAGTCATGTGTAACGCTTGGACTGGACCTACTCATTAGAGCATCATCAACTTTATGGTGTACTGCAATAGGGTCGTGTTCTTTTATAAGACCATCAATGCAACAGGTACAACATTCGGTTATATTTTTACTCTTTTCATTAGACCATGAATAACAAATGTACTACCTTTTGGCTTGTTCGTTCACAGACAAGGTCGATGACCATAAGTACCTATTATGCGAGATAACAAAGGTCGTGGCCGAGGATATTGGGGGCAGAGCATATCGTACAGGTGGTTACTGACAATGGTGCTAACTTCAAGAAAGCATGCCAGATATTACGAGTGCAGTAACCACGGATTATATGGCAGCCATGCTTAGCACACACTGTGAATCTTATACTGAAAGACGTGTGTGATATCTCAAAAATTAAATAGGTTGTGGACAGGCCAAGATGATTTGCAGATTCATCAACCACAAAAATCTACACACACAGATAAAGCAACATGTTGGGGGGAGAGTTGGTGAGGCCAAACGCCACTAGATTTGGCACGACCTTTGTTTTCTATATAGCTTCCACAAAAAAGGAAAAGTTTCAATAGTAGATGACACATCCTGACTGGACAGGTAGCATGTGGGTTGCGATGGAGGAGGGCAAGTATGCATATGACCACCTCCTGAGCAAGGAGTTTTGGGAGTGGATGGAGTGGAACGTCTTTGCCATAGAACCCTTATACAAGATGCTAAGGTCTGTGGATCAAGACAAGTTACCAACGATCAGTGGTGTCATGAGTATAACAACCGCTTGCTGGAGCACGGAGAGTATTACAAGATATTCTTGCATATCTTGGAAAAGAGGTTACCGAAATAAGGGAAACCACATTCATGCAAGCAGTTAGTGAAATTAACATGTTCAATTATGTTATGGTAACTATGCAATGTTCCTATCTGTTACGCTAACTATACAATGATTTGTCCATTGCAGCCTCCGTGCTTGACCCACAATCTTAGTTCTCGTATAATATATGCAACACTTCACAATACATAGGAGCGCTCTCTACCACACTAGGCATTATGTCTGATGACGATGGTACCGCGGTGTAGGTCATACGGGAAGCTGATGCATACCGTCTTAGGAGAGGACGGTTTGCCGCCCAGCTTGTATAGTCCAGTGTCATCGATGACCGCATGACGGTAGAGTAAGTACATAATTTCAGTTATTTTTACGTTGTTGTTTAGAACTGAGTGACACACATTGATGATGTAGCCATATTGCCTGCAACTCAATGGTGAATGGCATTTGGGAATGAGACACCAGCTTTGCAGAAGTACGCCTTGCAGTTGGTGTCATAGGGGGTGTTTGGGACAGCTCCAGCTCCACCAAAATATGTGGAGTTGGTGGAGCAAGGTATTTCTAGTTTCAGAAATTTATGAAGCTAGAGCTGTGGATACATTAAGAGTGTTTAGATAGATCATCTTATTTATATTTTAGACTAAAAATATAAACTTAATTTATTTTATTTTAGCTATAAGTTTTAGATCTGAGCTGGAGCTGGGAGCTGGAGCTATCCCAAACAAGGCCATAGTGTGCATCATCAAGTGGTTGCAAGCGCAATTAGAGCACATTTGCCTTAGTGCACCTGCAGCTCAGGAACCGATTAGGTTATGTGAAGCTCCAGTAACTCGTGTTCGTGCACTACAACCTACTGTAGGGTCGAGGATGCGCCTAGAGGGGGTGAATAGGCGTTTATAAAAATCGATCGCTCACTAAACAATCGCTCTAATTCAACCCCTATGTCAAAACCTAATCAAGAGTAATGCGGAAGCGATAAACGCGGTTTTGACAATTAAAGCCTAAATCAACTAGGCTCACTAGTGCACTAACTAAATTAAGTCTCTACACTAGAATTGCTAAATTGATCAACTAAATAATACTAGCAATTCTAATTCAAGCAATTGATAAATATTCAATAATGTAAAGTGCTTGAATATAAATGAGACAAGAGACAACCGATATTTTTCCGTGGTGTTAGGAGACTTGCTTGGTCTCCCTAGTCCACGTTGAGGCAAGCCCGACCACTCGGACCGGCTCCCGCTCGAGCACCCGCCTCTTTCCACTAGTCGTGGTTTTTCACGCTTGCGCGTAGGCTCAACCCGAACCTTCACAAACTTGCCGGGGCTTCTCACACCTTGAGAGCTCCCGCGCACGACGCCTACGCCGTCTAGGAGTCGGCAACCTCCAAGAGCAATAAGCCGCTCCTTCACTTGAACCTCACCGGGCACAACGAATGCGCCCCACGGTGATCACCAAGTGCAACACATGCACAAGGACCTCACTCAAGTGCAACACATGCACAAGAGCTCACTCAAACCACTCCTAATTGCAACACATGCAATTAGCTCACTCTTAAGCTCAAGAATCAAATGAGAGTGTGCAACACATGCAACACCTCTCCCAAATACTCACACAAGAGCCAAAACCCTTCACAATAACACAAGACCGCCCTTGCCCCCAAGGTCCCTTTATAGCCCACAAAGAAAACTAGCCGTTGGGGGTCGAAATGGGCAGAATCGGCATTTTCCGGTCCGGCCAAGACCTCGGTCGGTCCGACCGCTCCTCAGAGCAACGGTCGGGCTTGATCAGATTACCGCAGTCGGCAACCGCTCATCGGCCGCCACACGCGACGGGCGGTCCGACCGCACCATCTCCGGTCCGATCCTTTTGCACAAAATCGGCGAAATATCAAAACGCCACCTCTCGAAATATTCGCCCGACGGGGGCGGTTGCCCGCCACGCCCGACCGGCCGGACGGGCGACCGCCCCACGCCACCAAAACGCCGCAAGACCGAAAACTCACACGGTCGAGGCGGTCCGACCGCCCGCCACCCGGTCCAACCGGACCAGGGGGTCCGATCCGCTACTGCACTCGGTACCGCAATGCGCTTCTTTGGAAAATTCAAGCAAGCACGAGGGGTCAGACCGCCCGGCCGGTCCGATCAGCCCTCACCCGGTCCGATCACCAAGGCTTCACCACACCGCCTTTGTCGACAAACTTCAGTTCCTTTGAAAACTTTCTCACGAAAACCCAAACAACATTCTTTGAGCCATTAAATGATCACACACATGTGCAAAACACATTTGCACCAATTCACTCGAGCTCAAGGAATTCAACCCAAATTTCGAAAACACATTTTGCAATCGACTCAAGAACTTATTCGCAAATCGTATTAAGCGAAACAAACTCGAGTTTATGAGATTAATCCCCCTAGCCATGTGAAGGTCAACACAAGACCCGGTCAACTTGCCAACACCCGTTGCAGGCCCCACTCACATGCTCTTGGGATTCCGGACTCATAAACCTCAGTTTATTCGCACAACGAACTTGCAAATAACGCAATAAACACATTTCATGCTTGAGCACTACTCTTTGCAACACATGCAAAAGTCTAGCTCCAAGCAACATCAATTCACGATGCATGAACTCTCTAATTGCAACACATGCAATTCTCTAGTTCCATGCAACACCAAAACCAACTCCACATCAAAACCAAATCAACAGTATGAGCTCTTTACTACTTAACACATGCAAGCCTCTAGCTCCATACAAACACATAAACACCAAATCGTGCTTGAGCTCTCTCCTTTTGCAACACATGCAAAACTTAGCTCCAAGCAACACCAAGGTTTTATAAAGATTGTTTTGCGAACCAAAACGTGAAGTTTCAACTAATGCAACACATGCAAAAGTAAACTCCACGCAAGAGCCAACGCATTAGCTTATCCTATTTGCAACACATGCAAATCAAAGCATTATGCGAAAACCAAATGCAACCAAGCATAAGTTTAACCCATTCGCAACACATGCCAAGTGGTTAACCCTCATGCAAAAACCAAATTAACTAAGATTTGAGCTTTGAGTGAATGCGGATTGAGATCACCAACACATGATGAAACTCAAGCGAAAGAGGCAACCCCTCTTAATAGTACGGCGATAAAACCTTAGACTCAAAGACTACAAAAGTCCTTAGCCTATCTAGTTATACCTTCGCCCCAGCAAGCAATCCCCTTTGGGGTCTTTATGATCATCGCTGATACTCCCCGGATCTCCACTCGACTCCTCTTGGGATCCACTCTTGACACCCATCAACTCATGATGCCGTCCTTGTCCGTTTTCATTATCTCATTCATCTTTGGACCTAACTCAAACATAACTCATGAAACTTGTTAGTCCAAGATGCATGGTTGTCTCAATTATCTCTTGCACTCCATTAACACATAATGGATGCCTTTAGATCAATTGAGCACAACCTAAATCAATTGAAATGATTTAAGTATGTCTTAAGTACAATAATGCAACTCATGCTTTATTATACTTAAGAACTATTCATTTGTCCTTGATTAATCAAGAAACACCATCAACACATGATGAAGTGTTCTCTAATGATTAACACGACAAATGAACTCAATTTAAATTATCATTTAAATTGATTCTTCAAGTTAGAGTGTGAACTCCCCCTAAATATGTGCATCCATGTAATATATGGATTGGGCAACATGATGCACATTTTGTGGTTAATATAACGGGGATATTCATACTTTAACTTGACTCCAAAGTATGCAACTAATATTAAGATGAATATGCAAACATACCTTGGGTTTTTCCATTTTTCAATGCGATGAGACTAAACAAAGATATTCTAAACAAACAAGTTAGTCTCGATATAAGATTTGTCATTAATAACAATATCGCATTAGGGGACAAACACAATATTAGATTTGTCATTAGATTTGTCATTAACACCAAAACCATAACTAATGAAGGTTGAACTTACACCTACGACTTCGCCTGCGGACTACGAATCCACCCACGAGGCGTAGGACGGAGACCCATTTGATCGCCTCATTGAGAGTGCGATGCATCTTAGTAGTGACCCTATTGCAAAGTGGTTTGACTCGTCCAGGTTTGGTGGGGAGCCCCTACTGCATGAGGACAGTGGAATTGACCCACCTCTCCTAGCAAGATTCGTGGTAGACTCTATTCCACCGGAAGAGATGAACAGGGCCATAGGTAACCAAAGTAATTGTTTTCTATTCCACTTGTGAATCATGTATATCGAAACCTCACAACAGTGTTAATATTATTTACACTTGGCCACAGGTGGAAAGAGCCTCTCGGATTAGGCCGAGTACATGGTCAGTGATACGCACAAAGGGAAGAAAAAGCATACTAACGACACTGTAGATGACGGCATGCTGGTAGGAGCTTTACGGGGATTGAAGAAATTATCAGGCAGCCATCCTCCTAAGGGAAAAGACAAAGATCTAGCTGATGATGAGCCTGATATCGGCAGTGATGATGAGACAAATACACCTGTTAATAATGAACAGTGCCTCAGTAGTAGCTCAGCGATAAAGACAGACTCTCTCAGCGATGATGGGATAGAAATTGGTCAGTATACTATGTGTCTCTTTTCACAACCACAATCGCCACTAGGATCAAAACAGGGGGTTAGCCCCTCGAGGAGGGGCTCACAGAGGCAGACCCTGAGACCCGTGAAAGCATCTAGGCCCTAAATGGTTTTAGTTTTGGTAATTAATGACAAATTGTGAGAAAGGACTAACGCTTGTTCATTTGAGGATTCTTTGAAACAGGATCCAAATATTGGCAATCGTGAAGAATTGCATGTGATCGAATAAAGGTAAATGGATGCATGGTGTTAAAGGTATAAATATACTCTAGGACCTTTTTGTAGATTTTACCGATCTCGGAAGGTTGAAGAAAAAGATCGGATTTTTAGAATTAAGTGACGTACTATTAAGAGAGGCTTTTGTCGCTTAGTTTAAAGTTGAAAAGAGTGTCAAGGCTCAAATCCTAATTAAGTAAACATCTGCACAAAAATAATGCTCAAAAGAACATTTCAGATTGCAAAATGCTCTCTGTTGTGTTTCTTGTCCGGTGTGATCGGACCCATCGGTCGGTCGGATCAATGGTTTGCAGGGCTCACACCGTGTTTTTTCCATAGACATGTGCTTTTAGAAAAAGTGTGGGCGGTGTGACCGGACCCCAGTCGGTCGGACCGGCTGTCGGTGTGACCGGGCTCACACCGGCGTGTTTTTCGAAGACATGTGCTTTCTTAGAAAAAAGTGTGGGCGGTCTGTTGGACCCCGTCGGTCTTGACAAGACTCCCTCCGGCTCGTTTTTTCCGGAACATACTTTTTCTTGCACCGATGAGGGCGGTGCGACCGGAGGTCCTCCGGTCACACCGGCCACATTGCAACGGTCTCTGATTGTGCATTTAATGCACTGTTCCGACCGTTGCCCTGTGAGGATCGGTCGGACCGGCCTGAGTTCGGTCGGACCAGCTTCTCAGTCTGAATTTCTGTAAAATATTGAAACGGCTAGTTTTGGTTGGTGAAGACTATAAATACCCCTTACCTGCATTGTAAAGCTTTCTTCTGGACCTCATTGAATACACTTGAGCTTTATCAAGTCTTCAATACACCTTGAGCATTAGATTTATATATTTGAGAAGGTTAGAAGTAAAATTGAGTGTGCATTCAATTGATTGAGTCTTAGACACTCAAATTCATCCTCAAGCAAGCGTCGAAGCTTATTACTCTTGGAGGTTGCCGCCTCCTAGACGGCTTGAAGGCGAGTGGGATTGGTGATCTTCTTGAAGAAGGTTGTGAGAAGGCCCAATCGTTGTGAAGGCAAGGAGCTCGCCTACCCGGAGCGGGGAAGAGCTACCTCTAGTGATCGGGGAAGGCTCAAGCAAGTGGAGCCGGCTTGAAGAAGTTCAAGTCACCTCAACGTGAAGTAGGGGAGACCGGCAAGCCTCCGAGACCACGTGATAAAATTTCACATGTTCATCATTTGTGATTCGCGTTGTTCTTACTCTTGTGTTATTACTAGCAAATCGATGTGATACACTTGTTCATCTATTGAAGTAGTTAAGTAGAAGAATTATTTGGTAATCATTAGAATTGCTAGGTATTAAAAGTGCTAAGATTGCCATTCGTGCTTGGAAATCATTAAATTTGATTTTAGTGATTGAAACTTTAAAAACCTCCTATTCACCCCCCCTCTAGTCGATATCCTTGATCCTATAACCCGTAGTAAGGGGAGGGGCGATAGGCAGCACAACAACAAGATGACGCAGGCTCATGGTGTAACAGCTAGTCTTCCAGCTATTTGGGTTTCCCAACTGAGTATAGTGGGTACGGTTCAATACCCTATGGAAGGGATCAGGGTGGGTACGATTACAAACAGAGTTATGACGGAGGAGGAGGAACGATGCGCACTGTTGCTGAAGGAGGAGGAACGAGTGCTAGAGCTCCAACAAACAATGGCGCAATAAGGTCTGACAACAACAACTTTTTTTTGTTACAATAAGCATTTATTTTAGTTAAATTTTTTTGTTGTAACAATGTGGGATGTTTGTTGTTGCAATAATAACCTTTTTTTTTGGGTTGTGATGGTACTTTTTAATTGTTGCTATGAGCACCCATTTTTGATGGATTTTTTGTTGCACTTATTTTTTTGTTCTAGTAGTTATTGTGAATTATCACACTAGACATTTTTATATGTTGCATATGTTTTCGTTGTTTGTTGCACACGATAGTATATTTGTTGCCGCTACTCCGACGAGCTCCGGCCGATCGAGATGCACGCCGTTAAGCAACTCATGCTTCAGCAAACCTTCAACCATCGCGCACACAAGAGCTAGCTCGGTGGCCATTAGACCGAGTATGTTGGAGATAAACACACGTGCTTGCCCGTACGTTCAGGGTGCGCTTAATTAACCTGCTAATCTGCTCTTGCTTGCACACACTGATACACACACGTGCTTGCCCGTACGTACGTCAAAGGAATCCATATGAAGATGTTGAAAATCTTATATAAATCGTAAAGAGCGGCCAACGGTGGCCTTTGCCAGCGAAGGCCGTTGGGAAGAAGAAACGTGCCGGCGAGGATGGTGACCAACAATGGTTGTTGGTGGCGCAGAAGGAATAAAAGTGCCGACGAAGATGAAGGGCAAGAATGGTGCGGAGAATAGGATTATACTGGATATTGTTGTTGCTAGGATTATGTTGGATGGAGCTATAGGAGGAATGGAATGATAGTATACTTGCTTTAGTCGTTCATAAGGTTTGTTCCTTTTTAGGATTTTTTTTGTAAACGTATATAGGCTAACATATTGAATATCTTAGCACATTTGTGCAAAAATGTAACACTACGATACTTATCCTTTCATATATAGAGACAACTAGATAAGGAAGCGCGGCGGCACGCCGCGCCCGTGAACGGAAAACAAATTTATATTTTTTTCGGAGAAAAACGGATCACGAAAATAAATTTTACCGCGTGCGTGAACGAAAAACAAATTTGTGTTTTCTCGGAGAAAAACGGACCACGGTTTTTTTTTGGAAAAGCGAGGAAAACGAGCACGAAAACATTTTTTTCCTGAAAAACGCGAGCACGAAAATATCTTTTTCGCAAAAATAGAAAGGACTAAGCGCGCGCATCGCCGCACGCGTGAACGAAAAAAATTTGTGTTTTCTCGGAGAAAAAACGGACCACGATTTTTTTTGGGAAAAGCGGACCACGAAAACATTTTTTTGGTAGCGAGGAAAAAGCGAGCACGAAAATATTTTTTCCGGAAAGAACGGAGGAAAAAGTCTAGAGATAGAGTGAACATATTTTTCTCGTAACGAAAACATTTTTTCTGAGAAAAGCAGAGAAAGGACCTAAGCGTAAAGAGCAAGGACACGAATGTTACGTTTTTGGACCTATCCGCTATCTGAAAAATTAGAAAAGGGCTTGCTCGCGATTTGAATTTAACGGAAGGTTTTTTCCAGAAAAGCGGTATACGAGGACCAAAAGCGATTTAGAAAAGAAAATCTTCCCCTCACAAAAAATCGCGAAGGACCTATTCGTAATTTACAAGGACCTATCCGTAATTCTAAGAAACTCAGGGGGTTTTTCGCAAAATTGCCAACATGGACACGTGGATGAGGCCTCCATGCGTGAACTCTCCGATCTTTAGTAAGGGTACTAAGTCAGAATGTCTGGCTTTCTGTTCTTGCCATCGAATTCGATAGCATGAGCACGGGGAAAAAAAAAAATTTGGAGGAATCTGTGTTTTTTGTGGCGAAAACATTTTTTCGGTGTTTTTGGGTGGCTGAAACCATTTTTCCGGTTTTTTCTAATTGTGAAAACATTTTTTCAGGGAAAAGCGGAGGAATCCGTGTTTTTTTTTGTAACGAAAACATTTTTTCCGTTTTTTAAGTAAAACATTTTTTCCGTTTTTTGGGTGCGAAAACATTGTTTTCGGGTTTTTCGATGGCGAAACATTTTTCCGGAAAAACGGGAGGAATCTGTGTTTTTGTGACGAAAACATTTTTCCGCTTTTTTGTGGCGAAACATTTTTCCGCTTTTTCGATGGCGAAAACATTTTCCCGAAAAACGGAGAAAGGACTGAACGTAAGAGCGAGGACTGCTTTGTTATTTTTTGGACCTGTTCGCTATCCTGAAAAATTAGAAAAGGGCTTGTTCGCGATTTGAAACTAACGGGAGGTTTTTCCGTAAAATACCGCGCCAGGGACCTAAACGCGAAAGGGAAAAAATATTTTCGACTCACAGAAAATTACACAGGGACCTATTCGTAATTTCGCAGAAACTGGAGGGGTTTTTCGCAAAACGGCGGGCCGACACGTGGAGCCCCTGGTTGGGCTCCATTTCTCTCGGCTATAATAGATGGACTAGGTAAAAAGCGCACGTCACGGCGGTTGAATTCGATAGCATGCGCTCGGAAAAATAAATTTTTTTTATTTTCGCAAAACCACCAACCGGTTAAAAATAGTCCAGGGGAAAAAGGGGGAAAAATTATCAGACATTTTTTTGGTTTTTTTTTGTTGCGTTTGTTAAAAAAAATAGGTCGTTAGGACCCACCGGCGAATCCGCGGGACGAAAACATTGTTTCCATTTTTTTGGGTGACGAAAATATTTTTTCCGGTTTTTTTTGTTGCGTTTGCTAAAAAAAATGGGTCGTTAGGACCCACCGTCGAATCCACGGGACGCTATAAATCTGCGGACGAATCTACATTTTTAAAAAAACCCGCGGTCACGATCCGTTGGCAAATACATAAGTTGCTATAAAACTTCGATGAATCTGCGTTTTTTTGGTGGCGAAAACATTTTTACGGGTTTTTGGGTGGCGAAATTTTTTTCCGGTTTTTCGGTGGCGAAAACATTTTTTTCTGAAAACGGAGAAAGAACTGAACGTAAAAGCGGGGACCCGGATGTTATTTTTTGGACCTGTTCGCTATCCCGAAAAATTAGAAAAGGGCTTGTTCGCGATTTGAAACTAACGGGAGGCTTTTCCGTAAAAATACCGGTCCAGAGACCCAAACGCGAACTGAAAAAAATATCTTTATCTCTTAGGAAATCGCACAAGGACCTATCCATAATTTCGGAGAAACGGAGGGACCTTTTCGCAAAATCACCGGCTGACACGTGGGCAGCATGGTTGAGACCGAAATCTTCCGGGAATAAGGGATTTATTATTATGATTAGAGAGTTACTTCAGGAAAATAGCAAAAGGGTTTATAATAAAAAACGTGGTCGGCAGGATTCGAACCTGCGCGGGCAGAGCCCACATGATTTCTAGTCATGCCCGATAACCACTCCGGCACGACCACTTCCGTGGCGAGTGATCTGATCCATCTTTTATCACACAAGTACATTTCCTCAAAAGTTATTTTTTGGAGCAACCTCAGAGCATTTTCGGTACAAGATGAAAATAAAAGGCAGCAGTTCGACTTTGAATCACCAGAGCTGCGGTGTCACCTGCTTTTTCTCAAGGGAGCAAGTTATATATCCTGTAATGAAAAACATTGGAAGAAGTCTAAGACACAGAAAGATCGGTTCATTTCGTAGGTAATGGTTAGCTATCCCTTCTAGGCCTGTGCTGAATTCCCTACTCAGGCACTTCTGTGACGAGCTAATGATGAGATCAATACCGGGTTCTCCACTGAGGAAACAATTAGATCAGCAGTGGTGAAAGGAAGCACAACACAGTTTCAAACTTCCATCCTGTAATGATTTATGGATAACTAGATGAGTGACCACGGCGTGCTATAGCACGATCACCGCTCCCCCACACGAGCATATCAAGAAAACGCGCAAAACTGTTGAAAGGATATAAACGTAATTACGCTTCTTTTTTTCATTTATTTAGAGTCTTTTAACGAAGGATTCATGATTTTGCTGAACCGAAATGTCCTTTTCGTAAAAAAAGTTAAAAGGATCTAAATGTAATTATACTTTTTACATTTATTTGAGTTTCTTTCACGAAAGATCTGTGATTTTGCTAAACTAAAAGGTATTTTTCGTAAAAAAAATGGCCGAAAAGACCTAAACGTAATTACGCTTTTTCTGAGTAACTTTTGCAGAGGGAGGACAGGTGGGCTGGCTCCTTGGGCAGGAAGTGTTCCAACTTTAATAAAGGTAATATTTAGTCATATATAGCCACACTACTCAAGCACATAAGGTAAATCATGTCTACAGAAAAAAAAAACATACACACAGATACAAAGGAAACATCAGGTACAAAAGACCTAAACGACATCTCGCATCACGGGGGAACATAACAACATCAGGTGTCTTCCACAAGTGTGTATTTCCAAGTAGCGGCTGAATCTTTAGGGGCCTCGCAAGCCAAGTGAGACCGTGCAATTGTATTACTAGCTCTATTTTGCGGATCTCACAACTCATTGCAGGTGCCCCAGGACAGGCCACGAGGTCACCCCATTGGCAGGAAGTAAAGGCTTTATGATTGGTGCTCGCCGCACCAATGGGATGGATTCATTCAGACGTGATGCTTGCGCCTTGGATAGGGATGCCTTCTGCAGAAGTGACGAAAATTTGAGTATACATTTGGTTTCAGGAAAAAAAAATGCTAGCATACAGTAAGTTTGCAGATAGATCATTGCATAGTTCCACAGAGAGTTAAGCAATAACGAGTTACACGACGATATCCGGAGCAACATCAGCAAGGGTTATTCAAGTGTTTGTACCCAATACTCCAGTTAAGGATCAGTTGAATTGTCATCCACATATCACATGGCAGTACATAGAATTACTGTGGAATGGACTGGTGTTTACATGCCACTGCTGTGCGCTTCCTCATATAAGTCCATACCGCATCACGGCAACCAGAATTTGTTGTTTAAGACTGTAACGAGCATGACAGCTAGACAAGCTCATCCAGTTTTTCTTCTTGTCTGCTTTACCTTCAGTTAGACAATACAAGGAGCTTCCTAGAGTTTTCTATGAGTGACACTACACTTACATCATGTATTGTAGAAAACGAAAACACCTAGGCTCTCAACTCTCAAGGAACTGTTTTTGTTGCTAAGTTCCTCAACTCTCAAGGAACTGTTTTTGTTGCTAAGTTCAGTATGAGGTTCTAAAAGTGATACAGCCTTACAGGAAGCAACGTCTCAGTAACACAAGACTGACAAATGAGACGCCTACGCAAGCACAGCGGCACAAAGTTAAGTGATTAGCACGAGACATAGCCGGAAAAGAGGCGAAAGGCCTGACCTTCTCGTCAAGGACGAGCCTGACGCGAGCCACGGCCTTGCTCTGCCGCCGCATCCGGTACAGCCGCCGGCCCAGCACGGCGATCCCGAGAAGCGCGACGGCGACGGGCACCGACCACGCGCTCCTGGCCACGCGCAGGGCCCACAGCCGCAGCACCTCCAGCGGAATCTTCCACCACCGCGCCGCCCCTCCCTTGGCCACCGCCCCCTCGCCCGCCGCCTCCTGGGGAGGCTCCAACGGCTCGTCCGTCGCCTCAGCCTCCTCGCGCCTCTCCCCGTCCGACGACGAGTCCGACCACAGCGCAGCGCGGTCACGGGCGGGGAAGACGAGGTCGTCCGGGTCCGGCTCCACCCAGCTCGCGTTGCCGGAGCCCGAGCTCGTCGCGGCCTCCTCCTCCTCCTCCCCTTCGTGAACGACGCCCTTTTCGGGTACTTGGCGTCTGATTCGAGGTCGAAGTAGTCGTGCTTGATGGCGCCGGCGTCGTCGTCGTCCTCCCCACCGCCAGCGTACGGCTCGGTCGCGGCGGCGGCGGTGGGGGAGGCGAGGAGGAGCTCCCAGTCGTCGGCTTTCCCGTCCATGTCGAGGGAGGCTAGGGTTTGGGTTTGGATGTGGGAGCGGTGGGATTGAGGATTTGGAGGCAAAAAGGAGGAGAGCGTGTGCCACTGCCGTGTAGGGTGGGGAAGGGAAAGCTAAGATTCGCGGGGTTGCAAGGAAAAGGTAGTTATTTTGCAGCAGCTACTTGGATTCTAGCGTTTGGGAAGGAAGGGCAAGGAATACAAACTTGATTCTTTTTTGTTTGCACCGGCCAACAATTAGGGTGTGTTTAGTAGAGTTTCAGATTTTAATTTTATCTGAGATCTAAAAATTTATAGGCTAAAATAAAATGAATTAAATTTATATTTTTATCTAAAATGTAAATAAGATGATCCATATAAACACTCTTAATGTACTCACAGTTCCAGCTCCACAGATCTGGTGGAGTTAGAAATATCCATCTTCACGAATCTAGTGGAGCTAGAGCCCTACCAAACACACCCCTAATCTAGCACTCGTAAAAAAATGAATCAGTTGTTGTCAGTAAAGCTGGTCAATTTACCACAGTAGTGACTTGTGACCATTCAATTTCAACAGGAGTACTTAGAATCTGTTAGAAAAAGTCTTGGTGATTGGTGCCTCTAGTTTTCACTTTAAACGGTTCACTAGAAGATGCAGTATCCCACTTTTCAACCTTTTCAGTAAAGAAATTGTGGCATCTCTTCTGAAGAAACCCAGCAAATTTGTTGTAGAGGACTGCAATTTTTACAAAATCTTCTTTTATCTGGCTTTTGTTGCGAAGAGTAAATTCTCTAGAGTTTTTTTTTTAAAAAAAAAGAAACGCAGGACTCTCTCTACATATCTTCAGAGTTTTAGTCTGAAACTCCTGGCATCGTGATACGTGAACACGTGCAACAGAGAAATAGGATGAGATGTGAAGTTCCACTAGATTTTTAGAGGCCTGCATGTCCGACTTGTGTTTGGTGGCAGCTGCTAGCTCGGTGGGTTATCCCTTGTTTTTGGAAGGGTTCATCGACAGAGATTGTATTTCTTGTCGATTTTTCGGCCGGTCAAAGCGACGTGTCAGATATTTATTTTGTTTCACATGGATCTTGTATTCGCATTTGTCTGCGCCCTCTATCATGGAATGTCGAGTGAGCGAGATTCTGGAACTACTCATAATCGTCATTGGCTAGCAAAATTGGAAATTCTTTCTTAGGGTCTGTTTGGTAGAGCTCCCTCTGATTCTGATTCTCTGTTAGAAGTGATTCTCTGAGAGAAGTGATTCTGTCGCTGAAAGTGATTCTCTAACTAATCTATAGGATAAACTCTATGAGAACCGACTCTTTGTTGGGAGTGAATCGGGAGAAGCACTTTTTTCACTCCATTTCTAGTTCATTTCGAGAATCACTTCACGGAATCACCCAGAGCGATTCTCGAGCTTCTTTGTTTGGCGAGCCACAGATTCACTCCGAAGGTTTGGGCAGAGCTCTACCAAACAGGGCCTTATGTGCTCCGTCAATTTTACTGGCTGTAGTTACTCTACTCTTTTGGAGTGATCCTCAAACGGTGGAGCTTGAGCATGTGCATCGCTAGTGCTAAGTTAATAGCATGGGAGAGAGAAATTTCGTAGTACCGATGCCAGCGGAGGGGGAACAGGTGCTAAGCCCCTCTGATCCTGTAGAACTGTGAAGAACAGGGTTAGATTAGTTAGGATTGAAATAAGATTTAAATATACAGATTAAGTTGGTTAGAGTCGACTCTATATAAAGAGTCATTGTATCGCTAATTATCGAGTAGTGAATAACGAAGAAGTATTTCTAAGTCCCTAATTCCTAGCTCTGGTCTTTCCCCTAGTTGGCGACTTTAGATCCATTCCTCTCCCTAAATTGGTCGTCTAGCTCTGTTCTACCTCAAGTCATCGCCATCAAACCTTCCTCTGACGAATGTTTACCCGTTATAAACTAAGGTTCATAACAGTTCAGCACCTACAACTACAAGTGGTGCTAAGGGTTAGAGTAAAAGTAGCTAACAATAGTATTATAGAGAGAGATGATATCTACATCGTAGCCCTTACTTTAGATGTAAAGGGACGTACATCAATCAGGGGGTTGTAAAAAATGTAGTGAGGTAGCTGTCTCTGGAGACAGAAAAAGCTTTAGAGAACGAGGAGAGGCAGTTTATTGTCTCTGCTTAACTCCAAGAGGTTCTTCCTTTGACAGGTTTATATACCAGGGAAAGATGATGGTTTAAAGGAAGTAAATCCAGAAGAGACGGGGGAGATGATTTCAAAAGAGGTTATAGATGATGCATCTCAAGAAGATTACATTGAAGTGCACACTGAGGAGGGACCTATGATGATGCCAGCTCAACTTTGGCCTAACTTGAAAATTGCTTTTCAGAACTATTTAACCAAGGATATGGTAGATTCTGGGGGCGATAATTCACTGGAGGAGGTTCAGCAAAATGAGTTTACAGGAAAACTGAGCCTTTCATCGTGTGTCAATGGAAACTTGGGACGAGAAACTGAAGAAAGCATAAAGTATAACCCTCCTTGTGTTGATGAGAGTGAAATGGGCTCAGAACGGGAAGATGAATGGGCAGAGCCGCAGAAGAAGAGAAATTAAAGAAGGAAGGGTAAAAAGAATAGTCACTAGAAACATAGCTCGTCTGAGTCATAGTACGAGATTCAGGTTCTTGGTTCGCCACCTTTTCTTTTGATTTTCACTGTGAACAAGAACCCCGTACCCTAAACAGTTCAGATTTAATAAATCCAGCTTGCGATTCACAGGGGTTTACAACGAATCCAATAACTATGATAAAAAGACCAATGATGGTTGTAAGGAAGAGTGCTAGGATATTAGATCAGGGGGTGCCAATACTGGAGAAGGCTACTCTTCGCATGCAAGTAAAAAATCTAGAGGTATAGGTACTTCTTTAGAATCTAAAAATAATTTTTGCTATGATGCTCACTTAGAAAACATAGCTACTGCATGTAATATTTCCTTTCCTGCTGAGCATGGGGGTGCTATAGAACAAATGACTGCCATGAAAGCTAAAGAAATGGGTAGAGCTACCATTGCTGGACCCGAATTCAAGATTCTATTAAAAAAAACGACATGAGGAATCTAAAAGTCAAGAAAGCGATGAAACAGAGACAGATGATTTGCATCCTATATCTAATGTGGACAGTGGCAGAGGATTCTCAGGGGTGAAGATAAAGAAGAAACTGAGCTCTAAAAAGAAGAAGACACCAGCAAAGAGAAGAAAATGGTGAAGATTCTTTTCTGGAACATAAGAGGCGTTGGGGAGGCCTGCTAGGGGAGGACAGTTAAGAGAGTTGCTTCTACAAAAGGGGCTTGAAGCAGTGGGGTGCAGGAAACCATTAAGTCTTACCTTTTCTGGTAAGGAGCTTAATGCTATCTCTGGGGGTGAACCTTTTTAAGTGGCATTGGTTATCAGCTGCTGGGCATTCAGGTGGCATTTTGATGGGGGTGAAAGAAGATATTGTTGAGATAGAGAATTGTGACATGGTTTTTTTTTTGTCAACATGAGCTTGAGATATAGGAAGGACAATTTCAGATAGGATTTAGGAGTGGTGTATGGACTAGCAAATCACAACTTATCAGAAGACTTTATACGTGAGCTTCAAATGAAATGTCAGAACACTGTAATTTGTTATAGGGGTGACTTCAATTTGATCAGGGGTGTCCAAGACAAAAACAACAGTAACCTGGATTAAAATTTAATAGGATTGTTCATGGTTTTATTGCTCAATTGATGAAACTTCAGAGAAATGGGGTGAGATCTACATGGACAAATAAGCAAGATAATCCTGTTAGGGTCAATCTTGATAGAGTTCTAGTAGATACTAACTGGGAAATGAAATTCCCTAATTGCTTAGTTCAGATTGTAACAAGAATAGGGTTAGATCACAACCCTGTGCTGCTATCCACAAGAGAAGATCAGATGGTATCATGTAAACATTTTCATTTTGAAAAATATGTGGCTGTTTCATGATAATTTTAAGGAGATTGGTAGAATACAAGTGGATTGATATCCGAAGAAGCCAGGAGGAGTGTATTCTATGTACAGATGGCAAGGGAGTATTGCATTGTCAAGACTCTTCGCCAATGATGCTAACGTGGACCTTGGTACCGCCGCGCCATTGATGATGGCGCGTAGTACTTGCTTCTCATCCACTCCAAAGAGTTCCGCGCCAACGAGCAAGCATAGATTCTCAGCGCCATTTGGAAATCATTAGTTATCTAGTCTTTTGTATCTCGCCTTTTTTTAAAAAAATTCTAGCTTTCTGCACATAAATTTGTAAATTTGACTCTCTCCCTCACCATAGAAGTCATGGAAGTCGGTCGGTGCCGCAGCAAGACGACTGAGCGCGGCAACACGTGGGTGAACGAGGCAGGAGATCGCTGCAGCACCCTAGTAGCGTGGAAGCCATCTTGCTACGGTCATCCAAGCTCTGCTAGCTTCTGCCCTTCTCACGCGGTAGGGCATACATGTTGCCCGCCGTGTCTTCCGCTATAGGGGAGAGGGCCAAATTTGCAAATACATGCGTAGGGAGTTAGATTTGAAAAAAAAGTGCAGGTGCTGGATAAGTGATGATGTCTGCCATTAGAACTGGCACAACAAGAAGGGACCATTTCTACTATTAGTTTTAAAAACTATTTTTAAAATAGAATTTAAAGAAAGGCTAAAATAGGGGGAAATGTTAAGATAGAGGTGTACTAAATCTTAATACAGTTGGACTCTATCTCTATGTGTGGACGAATTTGAATCTATCTCTTACTGTCTTTTACTATATATTTGGCAACCCCTTGTACAAGAAAATCAATCTAATAAAGAGAGAGAATAGAATTTTGCCTCCCTACATCATGTGCTCTCGGTATGTGCTTATTGTTCTTTGGTGCATCATGATTGATCAAGTGCAAACGACTTCGTTTTACAATACGTTATTAGCACAAGGCTCTACTAAGGCCGATTGTGATCGTCTGCATGCATCAATCTACACTGCATCTAAATCGATCAACAACACACAATTAAATCAACTACAAGCCCTACATAAGTGACACGCATCTATGCAAATTTTAATCCTGCAAATTATTCTACCATGATTTCAGATTACACGTTTAATCTAATCTGATATAAGGGTCCTTAGATCATTGTTCACAAAAGCAAATGAAAGAAAGAAATCTCACCCGGCTGATTGTTCGACCGACGTATTGTTGGCGCTTGGCTGTGCCTGTGGGCTCCTGGTCGCTAGCCATGCCTGCACTCTCCTGGACGTCGGTCGTGCCTGCGCCCACCCAGCCGCGCTCGTTGCACTGCTCGACGACCGGCGCGCACGGACGGGGCAAGGAATCGCTTGGGATCTACACCGAGATGGTGCGGTCCGGGTGCAGACCGGACTACGTCACCTTCATCGGTCTGCTGTTCGCGTGTAGCCACGTCGGTCTGGTCGATGCCGGCCGGGCTCACTTCAGGCCTATGGAGGCTGAGCATGGCATATTGGCATTGCCCCTGGACCGGATCACTACGCGTGCATGGTCGACCTGTTAGGCCGCGCGGGGCGGCTCGAGGAGGCCATGGACCTGCTGAGCCGGAGCCCGACGGAGCTGGATGCCACGGTCCAGAAGGCGCTGCTTGGCGCATGCCGGGTGCACCGGAACGAGACCCTCGCCGAGCGGGCGGCTGAGACGGTGTGGAAGCTAGATCCGACGGACGCCGTGCCGTACGTCATGCTGTCAAACTCGTACTCGCGGGCGAGGAGATGAGGCGACGTCGCGAGGGTCCGAGCGCTGATGAAGTCGATACGAATCACCAAGGAGCCCAGGTGCAGCTGGATCGTAGTGCACGGTGTCACACACCTGTTCCATGTCGAGGACCGGGTGCGGGGAGGAGATGACGGAGAGGATCCGCGCCGAAGGGTACGTGCCGGACTACCGGTAGTTCAGTGCTAGCAGTGTAGCCGCTTTTTTTTTTTTTGGGTAGACTCCGTACAGCGGGAAACATGCACTTCAGTTCAATGAAAACACGTAGAAAAGAGATGTTTTTTCCTCTCAAAATTGCTTGTATTTCTATTAGATTAGATTGCACCAAAGATGCCAGTGATGTACAATGTGCTAGCATACTATCCCGATGGCCTTTTACTACGGAATCCTGCCATTCTATTCATCAATCTCATTTACAGCATCCTGAAAAACAGAGGGGAAAACAGTTAATATTACCTTCGAAAAGATAAATAATCCCTGAAGCAACAGCAGAGGTAGGTTAACCAAAGAATGCGCACACGCAAATAGTGCTGACAAAATAAGCACATTTGTAAAGGTATTGTACCTTTGCAAGCCTTGTTACGTAAGTAGCAGCAATGGCGGTAAATACTAGCCCTATGCCCAGTGTCAATAGCTGGCTGTTTCCTCCCAAACCGATTTCCGACTCATCTTGCTGTCAAAGGGAGAGAGCCATGTCATGATCCCAATATTCTAGATAAGTTTTTTTAACAGACCTTATGAGTTCTGCTGCTATGCATATAGAAAAACTAAGATAGATCATTTGGCCAGTGACAATAACATTCTCTCCTCAATAAAGAAAAGTAATATTCTCTTAGGTTAGAACTATGTGGCACTATTGTTCCATCGTCCTGGCTATACAATAAATATTAACTTTTAAATTACCAAATGAAACACCACATTCTAATATTCTAATGAATTATTTGAATTGCTAGGCCAAAGATGACGACGGACCGAACAGTAACAGAAACACCTAAGTACATTGCAAGACTAAGGGATGTCTTGAGTTGGATTAAAGGCATCCGCATTTGACTATATAAGTAATTGCCATTTTGTACACTTCACTACAAAGCAAATACCATCGACATATTGCAAAACACTCTAAGGTACACGAGATGGACTCAACTCTTATAAACTACTATCCTATATAAGAGAGCACATACGGTAAGTACACACATTCTTATTAACACGTTTTTTTAAAAACACTTCCTAGAAGCTAGTAGGAGCTGAAAAGAGTTTGATGGCTCAAAAGATGTATGTGTATCATAGAACAGTATCTCTAATGTGACAAAGTTAAGTAAGTTGTAATGAATGAACCAAAAAAAAAAATCAATGGTTTAAGAGCTTACAATTATAGCTCGCCCAAATGCACCAGCACTGACATAAGCCCATGTTCCTGGAAGCATTCCCAACCAACTGCGTGCCAGTGATAAAAGAAATACCTTAGCTAACAAGGCATTATAGAGAAACACCATACCGTTGACATTTTTTTTTTCAGTTTTCATTCCTTCACGAGATAAAATTTCAATTTGTAGTGGACCACAAAGTGGTTAGTCTCTTAACCAGGTATATGATATTCGCCACTCCTTCGGTCTCATAAATCACACACTTCCAGGATATAAAATTACTATGTTGCGTCACAAATCATGCAGATGAAACTATGGCATTAACATGCCATTAAGAAAATCCAATTTTCTCACTGAATGCAGCATGCTCTATGAAATAGAAGTTTACAATTTCGCAGTTATTTCAATAATGTCATAATGGAATCAAGGAAGCGTGGAGGGAGTAGAAATTAACCTGCCCAACACATAAGGCAAGAACTTCACTGACGTCAAGCCATATAGGTAGTTCCCAAGGGAGAAAGGTAATAGGGGACTCAAGCGAAGCAGAGTTACAACCTTAAATCCATTTTCACCTATTGCTTTATCAATTGCCAGAAACTTCTTATTTCCTTCAACCAATTTAAGAATACGCTCTCTGGCAAAGTATCTAGCAATAAGAAAGGACACCGATGCAGCTAGCTACACAATCAACAAGTTTGATGAGAAAAATTCAGAGAAGGGCAGAATTAACAACAAAAATGCTCTTCTTGCTGGATTTACTTACTGTCCCACTTATCGAAACAATAATTGTACCAGTAACACTACCAAATAACAGGCCCGCAGACATGGTTAAAGGTATTGCTGGAATTGCAAGAACCTGAATCAGCAAACATCATATCATTAATATCAATCCAAAGTTCCAACCCTGATGCCAGATATCTATATGGCAAAAGTCTATAGCATACATAGTAGTGGATCAAAGGAAGACTTACCAATTTATGTTAAGCGTTCATAAATAGGCAATTAGACAAAGAATGAAAGAAACTCATGCCATACCTTCAAACTGACTTACCAGTAAAGAAGATATGAGTATCTAGTGCCTAGGCACTCAAGTGACACCTAAATATGCAAATGAAATTTTGATACACTTGCCGATGGAAACTAACTAATTTGTTCATACTAGATTGTTTACATTACCCTGATATGATCAGATTATAACATTTCAAATATTTTGGAACAACAATTGCCCAACTGTCCATCTGAGAAGCTAAAGAATATCAGCCTTAGATTATCTTCTGTAGTTGACTAGTTATGAGGAAATGAACATAGGCCATAGCAGCAAAAATTGAGATCAATGGTTGATAATCTGAGAATATACCTCCAATCCTGCATAGACAAGTACAAACAAAGCATATCCAGCAGGGCCATAGCCTGTCCATGTAAAGTAAGATCACAATTTAGCCAAAAATCCAAAGAAAGATATTTAATCAAACAAGAAGCTATGCAGATAAGCAATTGGCCAGTTCTGAAGTCTTTTTTTTTTTTTGCCACATAACACACTTCAGCGACTTGTACAATGCCAATGCACAGAAATGAGGGGCAACGGCCATATAGTACATTTCCAGAGCATATCAATTAAAGGTGCCTCGCGGCAAGGCTGAAGAACGAAGATTGATCTTGATTTATATTTATAACAGCCATCATAATTCATGAAACAGTTAAGATCTATACTTCAAAGAAACATGACATCTAAACTTTTCGAATCCCATCCATGACACTAAAAACACCCGTACTCATCCAACGGTTTGGAGATATTGGTTTCCAGCCAAGTTTGAGCGTAGAACAAGCAAGAACTCATAGACTTTTCACACCTTAGCTCAAACAAGCAAGCACAAGGAATCAGAGATAAAAGAACACAGCTCGATTAGTCCATTACCATCAATGAAACCGGAGAAATGCGTGAGGAAGGTGTTGATCTGGTCCTTGTACAAGTACCCGGCCGCCCCGAACCCCCTACAACCCCAACCAGCAGCGCCCCGGCGAGCAGCGTCCCGGTGACGGCCCCCACGCCATCGCCGTCCTCCCCCTCCGCCGCCTCCTCCTCGTCGGCGGCGGGGCGGCGGTCCTTGGGGCTGCCGCTCCCGCCCCCACCGAACCGGAAGGGACGTTGGGCGAGGCCTTCCGAAGCGTGGCCTTGTCGGGCTCCCGCAGCGACGAGAGCGGCGCGTGGAAGGCCCGCCGGTGGCGCCGCGGCCACGGCGAGGCCCCGGCGCCGGCGGCGAGAAGTGGGAGGAGAGGACGGGGGAGGGGAAGAGCTGCTGCGGCGAGAGGAGGTGCGGCTGCCTCATGGGGTCGACCTGTTAGTCAGCGTGTGGGACCGGTGGGTTGTTTAATGCGCGGGGTGTGAGGCCATCAGAGCTCCGAAGTGATAAGCAGAAGGGAGGGGAAGGCGTGGGGGCACGTGGCGGCGTGCGGAGGCGCGGCCGGAGCGTGGGCCCGCTTGCCCGGTCTGATGCTGTTCTTGTCCTTCTAGGGTAGCTGAGAAGAAGCTCTTGGGGCGATGCCATTTCCAACTGTGTGGCTTCCGATTGCTGCCATGGAATCTCTCTGCCCTAACCGGGAAGATGCCAGCTTTTCCAGGTTGAAAACCATACGACCGATGCTCGTATAAATCTACTGATTTCATCAGCTCTCGTCTTCGAACATCACTCAAATACTAGATTCGACACTCTCATGAGAGTAACAAGAATCTTCGTCGTCATCTTCATTAAATTAGCCGGGATTCCAGCTTTATTATTGGGCCATGTCAGCTGTGGACACGTTCGAAAACAAATGTTGCTATAATAAATCTACTGATTTCATGAGTTTGACGTACACACATCACAGTATATGGATATTCATATACGAATACGAGTGTGCTCGCTTAGCATATGCCTAACTCCTACCGAAACGCACTAACGTATTCTTAAGAATTTAACTCTAGAATTGTACATCCAAAACACAACCACCCGTCCATCCCATCTTGATATGGTTCCTTGGTGGGGAGCAATATGGTTAGAATAGCCACAACATCAGTACAACTTAAATTGCATCCTAAATTGTAGAATCATGGTAGAATCGTGTAGAATTACACCTCATCTTATATTGTGAAAGATCTACGTGTCCCTTATTTGAAGTTGTATAATGAGTAGTAAGCTAGCTAATAGTTTATACATTAAAAGTCAAAGGTTTGGAATGGTAAAATTAATTTGATTATTTATTTATACTTTCTTATGTAGAATGGTTAGATAATCACAAAGGTTGATAAGATCACTATTATGATCGTAGCTCTCAATGGCATAGAATCAAAAGAAAAATCATGATTATAATCGTTAATTAGATAGACAGTTATTAATCAAACTGATGCCAAATGACCACATTAATGCTCACATCATTCTTGAAAAACACGGTAAATTGAAAAACATTTTTAGCAGAATCTGATTCTAAAATGGTGTGATACTGTTTGCCATAAATAATACACAGAAAATAGAAATGGAAGATACGAATTTTACATGGCAAACACTTTTGGGAAAAACCACAGATATGTAATAGCTAAATCGCTATATGAGAAGATATTTATAATAAAACTTTTGCTTATCCTCCTGCTTTGCTCTATCCTATGGACTGAAGAGACATTTAAAGGGGGCCATAAAAACCTCCGTGTAGGAGTATAACTGTGAGCTATAATAAGAACGAATTTGTATCACACTCAAACTTAAAAATCTTCACCAAAATCCTCCCGTAGCCAAAGTAAAGCAGGAATCTCCTCGAAACAGATCTTATGCACCAAAAGTCCGAATTACTAGCAAATTCGGAATGCTAAGTTTGAGCAACTTCTATCCAACTGAACATCGCGATTCTGAAAACTTGGAGATTAGTTCTCGATGACAACGGAGAGTCCAGCTGCTGAGAAATTTTCGCAGGAAGAACCTTCTCTTCGGGAACGGCGCACAAAATGCGCGATTCAAACCTGGCCCGATCCGATTTCGGCGGTCGAGAATTGAGAGAGACGAAGGCCGATGAGACCCTGTAGCAATGTAAATTCACAACGGAACCTGCCCAACAAAAGAAATCTGATAAGCAAATTACTAAAGACCCAGCCTAATTAATATTAATCTCTACTGTATAAAGTAAGTTTTTTCCGGCGTCATTTCAACAAAATTATCCATCTTTACCACTGCTCTTTAATTACCCATCTTTGCCATTGCTCTTTAATTACCTGCCTTTATCACTGTTAGTGCTCTTTGCAAATAAACTTTTTATCGTAAATTGAGTTTCCGTTGCAACGTACGGATACATATCTAGTAGGAATATATAGGCCAGGTGGCCTGCCGATAATGGGCTAGGCTAGACTGCCTGTAATTTTTTAAAATCGTATATATATAAAAAAACAAAGATAAAGAATTGTCCCAGACGTGACACCAGCGAACGTCCGGCCGATGAACCTCCCCCGCCGCCACCAGGTCCACCACCTCGCGTGTATATGCAACTGACAAGTGCTGCGTGGCTATACAGTACAGAAACTCCTTAGAGCATCTCCAACAGTTCCTAATATTTTTAGATTGGGACATTTTCAAAAAATTTTGGGTCTACAAAATACCTTGTTCTCCAACAGTTCCTATATTTTCTCCCAAAAACACCTTTGAATTGGTCCGGTGGGCCATCCAGGTCTTGAAATAATGTTGATTGGGAGCACTGACAGAGCGCACAAAAATGAGAAGTCGAGTCTTGTTTTTGGCGTGCTAAAATTTGAGGAGCTAGAAAGAAGCAACTGTTGAGTACTTTTTTGCAATCAAACCCAAAATCAGATTTTAGGAATGGATTTTAGGCACTGTTGGAGATGCTCTTAAGCCCCAGTCTACGCCATGGTCTGCAAGGCAGAGCCGACAGATTTCTTTCGAGAAATTTCGCTCTTTTCCTTTCTAGTAAATTTCGCCACTTTATATGCTTGCATGTATAGTATGCATACCTTGCTTCCTCGTCTGAACTTGCTGGATCTTTCTTTTTTTACGTACTTGTCCATGTTCTTATTTCACTCGATAACGTGGCAACGCATGGTAAGCGAGACATGAGGACAAATGACACAGATTTTGTAGGTTTAGAGTGTGACTATGCAAAGCTGCCACCGCATGTAAATTCCTTACCACCGATACTGTCTACCCAACAGACAGGACGTTGGAACGTAACCTGGTATATGCGCTCGGTACACGGGCTCTTCTACAACCCGTCAACAACAATGAACAGTCTGATCGATCTCTTCGCCAATCCAAGGCCATAGCTATAGCACTTCCTCGGTGCATGTGTGAGCCATAGTTTTCGGGTACAGGAATGATCGTGCGCTACAACGCTAACTTGGGGCAACTTATGCTTATCTAGCCCATCACATCTCTCTTCTCTCTTCTTTCTTTTCTTTTCAAATCTAGCGTCTATACTACATTTATAAATTTAGTCTCCTCTCTCATCACATAAGAGGTCACACGAAAGCTAGCCAACGCCACAACAGGCGATGAGGGCAGCCTAGCGGGTGGACGGGTGCGTGCGAGCGGAAGATATCCTGCAGCGTCTGCATAGCATGGAAGGAAACCTGCTGCGGCCTGCGATGGGCCATGCTTTACTCCCGCGGTCAGCTGAGTACCCAGTGAGCCAATGGCCTTCCGCACTCTGTAGACACGACAGAGGATATATATCATCTGTTGTGTCTTCCGTGATAAAAGAAAGAGTTAAATTTACAAATACACATATCACGCTTAGAAAAGCTATATTAAAAAAAAGAAGAAGTACACGATAAGTAACCAATGCTGATGGACAATAGTCAGGCAGGCGCAGGAAGTAACATGTGCATGCCTCGCAGAAGATGATGATGACGAGGTAGCTCACCTGTGACCTGCCTACTGCGAGTTACTTCCATTGAGCTGCAGCACCGTACAATACAATAGATCATCTTTGAAATAGAACGGAATTTTTGATCGTATAGAAGAAAAAACGAAAACAAAAATCTTTTTTTAAATAAAAACAAAAAATATCGGTATGAAAACGAATTTTTTTTGCTAGAAACAAAAAGGGGATAGCCAGTTCCGACGAAAGTAGAAACAGAAACGAAAATTCCGTATAAACAAAAACCGAAATTCCATTTTCTAATTCAAATAATACAAAAATATATATTGCTTTATAAAAAATATCAGATTGAACTAAAAAAAATTCAACAAAAATTCTCAAAAATATTTTATAACATTGTGAACTTATAAAAATTATTTCCAGCAAGATTTCGGTTTTGTTTTTTCTCAAATAATTATTTATTTAAATCTGAAAATAGTAAAAATATTAATTAAATGTTGAAAATCCAGAAAAAAAATCATAAAATCCGAATTAAATGTTCAATTTAAGAATTGACAAATTTTCAAAGTGTTGCAATTAGGAACATACTTAGATGGAATTTTTCGGTTTCGTTTCCAGATCTGTTTCATTCCACATCTATTTTTGTTACTATCCATTTCGGAGTTTCAATTCGTTTCCGTTAGCTATAAAAAATGTAGAAACGGAAACAAAACAACAATTTACTGGCCATTTCCGTTTTGCTTTCATCCGTAAGATCATCAAACACTTCTGTGTTTACATTAGGCGTCTCCTCGCATTTGTTCAAACGCAGTTAGCTAGTACACAAACTTTAAATTTAAATTTTGTTACATAGTTGCATGCAGCAGCGCTCGCAGCCCAAAAAACCCCTTGCAAAAGGTAAGTTGTTGTCAAAATGACTCGCTCATCACTATACCGAAGGAGCTGGGCCATCATAAACAACGGAAAGTAAAAAAGAGTGGGAGTGGGAGTGGGAGGTTGGCAATGGGTTGTTGAAGCGTTTCATTTCCCTTCAGAAAGTTAGATCAGAGAAAGGGGCATTAGAAGCACCCAATCTGTGGAGTAGGAGTACCAGACTATCAGTAACGTTCTCTTGCTTTGCTCCAGTTGAAGTGAATGTGTGATTCCAAGAAGCCATCATTAAAAAAACACACAAAACAGCAGCCCCACTAATAATGACCGATCCCTCCGAACCCCAGATCACATGCATGATGTATTGTAGTACTGACAGCAAGTGCCAACAACACCAAGTAGCACAAGTACCCATATTACCCCAACTCGAGGAATCCTATGTTACTACAAGCAACAAAAAGCACAATAGGAAGTCATTACGAAGAAACAAGGGGAAAAACATGTGAAAAGGGTAGAAAGTTCATAAAACCAGGACCAAACGCCAGTCACAAAAATTGCAGAGACCACATTGTCCCAGTTGACTCAGTGTCCAGAAATAGGGGCTTTGGATACCAGGCAGTGAGCATCTAGATCATGTTGAGCTCTATGCAGGGAGGGAAAATTATAAACAAATCACCTGCCCACAGGTGCATTTTAAAGGGAACATCAGAAGACCTATGCACCGTCAAAGCATGCAAGACAGGTGAGCCATGATAAAATTCCGGAGTAGCTAATGACAAAACCACCATCATAAAGACAAGTAGTCAGCCAACAGCCATAGGGAATTGTTGGGGCCCTCCGGCCATCTAGTAGATTTCAAGTGATACATCCAGGTGAAAGTAAAACATGCTAGGTGGGAAAAAATCGATTCGAACCTCAATTCCTATTTGACTTAATTTGGTCAAACATTTGTCTACTATCTTCATTGTCCAACTGTTTGTTTAGATAAGGCTGGATAGAGATGGATGGCAGAGGCCTTGGTAGTTGGTGGTCCTTGCTCAGCATATACTACTGAATTTCTCCATAGCCATTTATATCTGACAGCTTCTTCTTTACTGACCCTTAATTCAAGACCAAGAAGCACATGTAATACATACTTGCACAGCTGTTATGGAGAGAAGCAGCTAAGGAATAGACGACAAGCTGAGCCCCATTCCAGCATATGCCATGGTGGAACTTATTAGCTAAGATATTATTTTGGAGCAGCAGAACCAACCAAAAGTGGACTCCAACTCAGCCTTTTCCAGCCAATGCCAGGTGCACAGCTCCTCAGCCTTTGCAAGATCTAGCTATTTGCTACTTTGATAAATGGAATTAGAGTACTGATCTAATGATGAGTCACGCTACTTGAAAACTTTACAAAAACCTTTCGATTGCCACAAAACTGTTATCATTAAGGTAGTAAGAGGAAGAAGAAAAAGGAAAAAAAGGAGAAAACATAGTAGAAGGAAAAAGCCACAGGTGAATACTTCTTAGTGTCTAGGAACTTCCTTGAGAGGCACCATGGGCATCACAGCGCTTGGGGAAGAGCCTGAAGGTGAGGGTGATCCAACATGGATGCCACTGCGAGAGAAGCTGATTTCATCTATACCGTCCTGCTGAAGTTGGTCTTCCCTGATCATTGTGCGGAAGGATATGGAGCCTCGTTTTGTTGATGTGTCAGAGTTCCGCTCAATTTCTCGGAAGCTCTGATTGGCTACGAGAGATGCGCCTTCGTAATAGTAATCATCATAAGGCACCATCTCTGCTATTTCCCTGTGGCCTATCTCTTGGAGAGCCAATGAATCCGCTACAGGGTAGTACACCAGCAAGAGTACCCCAACAGTTGTGCAGGATAGCATCATCAAGAATGACAAGAAGACGATGACCTCAAAGGCTACATCTCCCGGATGAGGCAGGACTGAAAACCCAAGGAGAAGCACCCTGATAGGAAGGAAGAAAAGCACCGATATCATCAGCAAGGATACCCTCCTTCGCAGCACCTTGTTGATGACCAAGGACAACACCCGAGATCCAACATAGGAGACATAGCTCATCAGGATGGCGTCTATAAGTCCCAGAAAAATGATGCCAAACAATGGATAGGTGCAAATACTGGTGTCTCCAACTGGCATGGACGTCTGTATGAAGTACTTAGCAAGCCTTCTCCTTCCATGTGTATTGTTCTCATCTTTAACAAGTGTAGGCACAACAAATACAAGAATGGTTTGCACGAAGAACACCGGAACACAGAAAACCAACATGTAGCCTATGGTCTTCCAATTCCATCTTTGGTTCAAAGCGCCCAACTCCCTCTTCTGTAACGAGCCATGAAGAAGGAAAGCAAATGCAAAGAAGATGCTCGGCTCTGCAAACCCTAGATTGGAAAGTATGTATGCGTCACATACACCCCTCTGCCATACTGTGCTGGAGAACAACTTTCTCTTCAAGAAGCTCAATCTCACAATCTCCCCTACTCCCCACCAAATGGTGATCAGAATCAGCGCAATGCGAGTCACCCAAGGGCCATTAAAGTACCCAAGCGGGAGGAAGGCCCCTCTCCGAATCCGAAACTGGAAGTAGACTGACTGGAAAATGCAGAATAGGCCCAGAGCAGCGAAGAGCGCAAACAGTGCAATTGTCACCACACCGAATGCATCGGCAGCTACTCTGGTCAGGGGCATCACCCGAAGCACAGCTGCCACGCATGCTCTCTGCTCGCATCGACAGCACAATGGCCCACAAATACCATAGACTCAGCTGTCTTCTAAGTTTCAACGTTGTCCAGCTTCTACAGCACTGCAATCGTGAAGTGATCACATAAGATTGGTTGCAATAAGTATGCAAATTAGTAAATATGGTTTGTAAAATATCCCCCTTTTTTCTTCACTACCTCACATTGTAACCCTACAAATTTTGGTTTGATTTGATTATGCCCTAAACCTCAGGCACATAGACAAAAATACTTCCATTCTATTAGCTTCTACACGCGCAGTTAATACAGTACGGAAATCCGTAACACGCATAAAACCCAGTTTAATCAGATAAATTAACAGGCACACCACCAAGGACATGTAAGTTGGTGGCACATTACTTGCATCAAGCCATCAACCAACCAAAAGCTTACCATTCCACCACTAAAAGAAGTAAATTTAACCACTAAACACTTAAAAATAGCAAGAATAGCACTTCTTATACCCCATGAGCAACATATTTACATATTCCCCAACTAAGCAGTTCAAACCAACCCATTAAGCACCGAGGTGAGAAAAGATCACAAAAGACTTGCCAGAAAAATTAGAGGATAGCGAAAGCTCTAAGAAAATCACCTCAGCAAAGGATGGGGGTGGTGGGGAGCGCCGCATGGGACCTTCCCGGCAGCAGAAGCTGCGACGGCCGGAACCCCCGATGGAATCCGGCGATTCGGAGGTCGAACGGGAGGCGGCGGCGAGGCGCGGTGGGATCCGGCGGCGGCGGAGGTGGAGAGGAACGGGAGCCCTGGCGTCGGAGGCTAGGGAGCGGGGAATGGAGGAGAGGCGGAGGGGGGAAGAGGAGAGAGAAAGCGAGAGAGGGGGAAGAGAGAGAGAGAGTGAAGACAGAGCGAAGAAGGGAGGAGGGGGGTGGGAGACAGGCTGTCTCCAGTTGTCTTGCGGTTCGGTGGGAGCCGAACCTCCAGCCTCGACCGTCCCCACCCGAGCCTACGTGGAGCAGGGCTAATTGGTGAGCACACCAACCCATTCTTCCACCAGGCTTGATCAGTTGATCCTGGCTTCCTGTGTGCACCGTCGTGTTTGCTTCTTTTTGCAGTGGCGGTTGTCGAAGAGCTCTTCGACACGAGCTCTGAGGTAAGTTAAGTGGTGATGGCGTCCTGTATTTAGTAGCGATGAATAAGCGGAGGTGGAAATATTGGAGTTATGGTTTGGAGTGAAAATGGAACGGATATGGATGGCTAATAATTTTTAGTATTCTAACTTATATTTTTTAGAATTGAAATCGGATATAGCTTAGTCGGATACGGATCTAAGTTATTCGGGATACAAATATGTAACAGATTTGGGTCTAAAATGGATAAAAATATACGGATAATGCACGTATATATAGAGAGTAATATATGTTGAATTAAAACCATACGAGTATATGGCTATAATAACAAGTTATATATCACTCAAACTCAATAGACGTCGTAGATATGCTACATGAGAATGTATAGAACCAACTAATTGTTAATATAATGGACTGCTATAGAAAAAATATAATGAAAATAGGCTAGGCTTTGCTGATATTTGAATACGAAAAATTCGAATATCTGATCCGAATAGAAAAAATCTGAATATCCAGATCATGTCCTATATTTACCGGATATTAGATGCTCTTGATTCGATCCTAAATCCAGATTCAAGTATCCGGATCTAACCAAATAGTCAAATCCAGTCTCAACTGAATTCGATCTCGAATCGAACGAAAGATAGATATCTAACTTGTGTTTCATCTCTGGTTATGGCAATTGGGCTATTAAGGGAATCGGATGTTGTGGGAGGAGAGAAGTGTTAGATAGAGCATGCATCGACAACCGTGCTAAGAAAGAAACAATTGAATATGAGGAAAAATGCTGCGGTGCGAGAATGAAACGAGGGGTCAGCTTCGCCTCATGTCCTCAACTATTAGGTTGGGACTATATAACAGTTAGGGCTTATATTGATATTTATATAGTGATTGTCGTACTGAATAGAACTTTTTAATAGTTAATCACACATGTTAGTTCAAATTTAATAACAAAGGGCGTATTTTTATTATGCAATATTAATTCAAATCATGGCATCGCAATATAGACTATTAAATTATTTTTTACTTACTCTCTCTATTCGTTTGCCCATTGACGCCAAAAAATTCAAAAAAAATTAAACAAAAATAAAAAAATAGAAAATTGTAGAAGTTTTAAAAATCTAGAATAATTATAAAAACTCAAAGGAATGTAGAAATTTTTAAAAAATATATGTAAATAGGAAAAAATTTAAAAATTGAACAAAAATTAAAAATAGAAAATCATAGAAGTTTGAAAAAAAATCTAGAATGATTATAAAAACTCAAAGGAATGTAGAATTTTTTTTGAAAAATATATGTAAATAGGAAAAGCTAAAAATATGAAATAAAATTCTAAAATGAGACAAATAATTGAAATTAAATAATGAGTTTTATTAATGTTTGGTTCTCTCGTTAAAAACTTTGCCAAGTAAAAACTCAACATAAAAAACCTTAGCAAAGAAAAATGGTACAACATATAGCTTAGTGATACAGGATAAAAGTGAAGATTACAATTATTCTTCCTCTAGATAAAGGTTTTCAAACGTCTACGTCAGCTCAACATTTTCTGCAGTGTGTTAAGCTCGTTGATCAACTTGTTTCCAATCTTTCATAGTGAGAAGTATTTTCATCATCTCAATTATTAGATTTGTTCTTCCCTCCTTGATTATTCTTCTAGATAGATTGAAAGAAGACTCTGAAGAAATCGTGGACACAGGTATTATTAACACATCCCGTGCTAGTAGTTTTTTCTTACATGTTGTGGGTGTTGGTGAAGATCGCTGCATGCAAACTCCAGCAAACATCTGATCATACTTAGCGTAAACTTGAGATAAGTTAACATAGATATTTGAAAAATAATTAGAATAATCAGTACCTACACATCACTCAGAAGTGAGAGAACATTAGCAAATATTAGAACTTTAGCTCTAGGGTCTAAAATAAATGCAAATGCATATAACATAGGAATTTCTTTTCAATATTTCAAAAATTTAACATAGGAATTTCTTTTCAATATTTCAAAATTTTAGTTTTCGTAGCATAAGCAGATTCACACAAAAAATATCATTTTCAAGGTTTCTTAAGTGGGTAGCAATTTCTAGAATATGATGCATAATTAAAGGAGAGGTTGAGTAATAAATTCTACATAAAGCAACACTGGAATCATAAAAAAGTTCCAAAAATGACAGAATGCATTGAGTAACATACCAATGTTGGTCTATGAGTAGCGAATGACCATCATGACTACGATAGTGTGTGTTAATAAAAACAAAAAATATGCTCTTATAGGGTATGAGAGGCTTCAGCATCAAGTAAGTGGAGTTCCATCTAACAAGCATATCCAAACCAAACTGAAAGACCATATGAAGGTCTACTCATGTGTGTGATGAATTATTGATATTGTTCAAGCTAGTAGTGTTTGAGTTTGAGGGAGATTTGAAGTTTAAATCCAAAATTAAAGTATTTTGAGTGCTATCCAGAAGGACAATTAACCGGTGCAGCATAGGCGGTAGTAACCGCTAGCTTCGCACAGTAGCACCGGTAGGGCGATAACATCAGACCTCTGGCGACATGAAAATTCCAGAGAGGGTAATTTCTGGTTCGGCATCGGGTAGTGCTACCAGCTTGGGGGTGGTAGCACTGGTCTACCATGGACAGTAGTATCGGCCTTAGTTCGGTGCATTTTTTCTAGAGAAGATATTTTTGTGATTTTTTAGCGCGGTCATACCGGCCAAGGGGCAGTATGATCAGGCTAACGGTGCTACCAGCCCTTATGAACGGAATTGGATATATTTGATAATTTTATGATGTTTATTGTATATCGTTTTGGACATTATTATGTGATGGATTTTTCTTATCTTTGATGGTTATAGGACGCCGGATTTTGATCATGGTGAGGCAGAGGATGATAGGGACTAGACGAGGAGCATCAGAGGTCCAGACGATCGAGGATCACCGGAAGATGATCAGAGACGGAGTCGGTACAAGCCTAGAAGACAAGAAAAGGAAAAGATACTAGATAGAAACTACGTGGATCAAGGAGGGCTGTCGGATCACGGTCTAGTTGATAAGATAGCAGGTCTAGTTAGTGTGATTTGAAAATTGTAAAAGAAAACCTTATTTGCTTGGTGGATTTTGAGTTAGTCCTTGCATGGCTGTATGAGTGGGTCAATCTTAGCCCTTGATGGAGTATCCTTGAGTTGAGGGACTCATCCAAGGATGGTAGGTGACCCAAGAGTAGTATAAATATAGGAGTGGGGTAACCTTTCTTCTTTTGAAGGTTTTGAGGTTTGTGGTGCTCCTTTGAGCTTTGCCTACCTTATTGTGAGGCTTTGTAAACCTCTCTTCTAGAAATCAAAAACACATTTCATTATTCTTAATTTTCTTTATGCATTTACATTATATCTTAAATTCCGTACATACATTCTTGCAATTTACATTTACAGTTTAGATTTGCCTTCCCTCCTCCTACATGCTTTTGCTTCTTGTGCTAAGGATGTTGATTGATAGATGAATCTTTTTTAGATCATATCCCAATCATCTAGGCAATTTATGCATCTTTCTTACAAGAAATCGATTTTATGTTCTTGAGTGAATCATTCTTGTTGATCACGATTATGAGATTTAGGACTTGTGTTCTTACTTGTTGTGATGTGTGAAAGGTCATCCAAGATCATCTTGATCATTAAAAACCCACGAGTAAGTTTTAGATTAAGTTCTTGAGTTTTGCTCAAACTTGGTGTGTTCTTCCTTCAAAGTGAAAAAGGTCGAAACTTTAACGTCAATCTTTGTGATGAAAAGTTGGAATGAGTTTTTGACATCCTTAGGAAGACATCTACTAAGTTTCATAAGTTTTTGTCCAGCCGATCAAAAGATTCCTCAAAATTTACTTTTAGAGTTTGTGTTGTTCTTCCTGCTGTTTTTGAGCCCGGTGTTACCGACCTCATCCTAGTGCTACCGGACCCCGGTGCTACTGGACTTACCTTGGTCATACTGGAGCCTGGTGCTACCCGTCTTTGCCAGATACTTGCTCCACTTCATTTACTTATTTTGAGAGCTTTGGTTGAGGACTTGCTTGGATTATTTTGAGTGAGGGAAAATTTTATTTGAGATCATTCACCTTCCCTTTGATCGCCATCTTGATCATTCACAAACTTATATAGACGCACCTCCATTGTAATTCAATAAGTCTTATATGCTACTACTTGTTGATTAGAATTATTTAAGAAAGTTATTGTAGTGCGAAAAAGTTGAAGGTACTAGTCTAATCTCTTCAAACCAGATTTAACTATAAGATTAATAATATGACAAGCACAACATTGATGTAATAAGAAAGATTTGGCATACAAATTAAAAAACAGAATAAGAATGGTCATTGCAGAAGTGTTTGCTAAAGCATCATCTAATGTTATTGTAAAAACTTTTATCTGTACGGCCAAAATTTTTCACAACTTTTACAATACAATCAGAAATATTTTTCACCAGTGTGTGCTATATCAATTAATTTGAATTCTATAATTCTCTTGTCTAGGTACCCATCATTGTTTACATAATGAGCAACTACACTTACTCACCAAAGTTTAAAGGAAGATCTTGAGAAACGATTAAATGACAAAGAGACTCACGGGCTATCTCAGGATTGTAGTCCTAGTGACACACTGTGCCGCCGGGGTTGTACTATAGCTACGTATGTCTCAAAACCACCCTCGCTTTTCTTTTACAGTTCTCAGAATGTCTCTTTAGGTGTCCTGTTCCACCTGAAGATTTCACAGTTAATTTGTGTTTACAATATTTACAAATAGCATAACAGCTCTGAACGTTGTCTGATGTCTCGAAATCTTCTAAGACTCCCGATGTATTGCGTCTTGATTTTTTTGCCCCGGTGCTTGCCGATGCAATAACACTTGTAGAGCCCAAGGATGGTATAGGTACTACTGTTTCTTCATCTTGATAGGATGCAAAAGGCTCATCGGGTGAAATCCCAAAATTAGAAGTTGGGAATAACGCAAAATCCTGATGCTCCATAAAGAAAATTGTAAGAAATAATTACACTATTAGTACTTTAATATCATTTAAAATAATAAGAACAATGAAAAATTAAATCACAATTCTTACCTTGATTTCTTGATAGAAACCGGAAGTCGGATTTTGGAATTTTGGATTTTCGGAAAAATTATTTTGAATTTTGCCATTTGCAACCAAGAGTAAGAGAATTTTCACAAAAGAATGCAAAGAAGAGATGGTAAAGTTTGCTGGTGGAGACATCTGGGGGGCTGCTACCCTATTTATAGGAAAAAATTGGGATTTTTTTGGAAATTTTTAAAGCCATCAACTACTAAAAATGATTATTTTTCGAATAAATAGGCTAAAATAGGTTATATCGTGCCACACTGTAATTGTGCCAGGCCAGGCCGGGTCGGGCCGTGTTGGCCAACCATGCTGGCCTAGCGTACCAGGGTGCCGGCCTAAGCAAAGCCTGGGCATCTCTACTGTCAATAGATGTAGTACTTCTTGTTGACCCATAATCATATTCAATAAATTATATTCACAGCATTTCAAACTTTGTTTACCTTGCAGTATATGAATAATAAAATTATAATATCCATGTCTAAGATTTTTTTCTTAATATAACGTCGAAATTACGGTACTGAAACTGGAGCGCACCTAGCGAAATTCATGGCAACGCTTCCACAAGAAAACTGCTGTAAACATACGGACACCTCTTGCTAGCCCCACCATCCAGCTGGAGACTGAACCGTAGGGCCCAAAGCTAACCCGCTTCCCCCCCGCTGCCTCGTCTCGCTCGCTTTTGCCCACGGAAACGGCTCCACATGCGCTGCCCAGCGCCGCGGACGTGGCAAGTGAAGGTGGTGGGGCCGGCCGCTGCGCTTCGCACCTTCCCCGGAGCTCGTCCAAAAGCGCAGCTCCTGAATCTTGGAATGACCCGTGGGGTCCAGATCACAGCACGGGCCATCCGGATCCACTTTCCAGTGAAGCGACAGGCGGGTCGGCGCCGTGTTGGTGAGAAAGTGGGCGGGTTGTGTGCGTTGCCCGCCCGTTCCCGCGGGCAGCGGGTTGGTCGTACGTTTGCCCCGTTCCGTCCAAGTGTCAGATTAGGTGAAGAAAAAAAAGAAGAAACGGGTGTGTGTATTTTGTCGGAATATTTCACGATTTTTGCGAGATAGGTAGGGTGTGTGGCAGCAGCATGTGGTGCTACAGAAGCAAAGGTATCAGTGATTGATGGCAATATGTGTTTAGCTTGATTGATGAGTGATGAGAGCAGGAGGAGTGGTTTAGAGCCAAACTGAGCACTACCAGGATTTGAAGCGTTTCCAACGATCTGATACCAGGGCAATACTCATAAATTTTGAATTTAATCATCTTTTAATATGTTAAATTTGTTTATTGAATTGGTTTGATTTTGGTAGTTTGATTTTTAAGACCTTAGAACTAGTTATATTATGCTTTTAGCAAATTTCAAATATATATGTTGGATTTACGATGTTCTGAAATAATTGTAAAGATTCGAGTTGTATGTGATGTGCATACCCAATAAAACATCCTAGTTCCAATCGTGATACCATGGCAATACTCATAGCATTTAATCGTAAGTTGACAAGAATGAAAGATCTGCCGCAATGTCAGTAGAGTCCACACGTTTTGCGTTTGAGAGAAGCAATTGCTTCAAAGGGAGATATGCAAACCCACCAAATCGTGAATATGAACAACTCGACCTGAACCCAAGATTAGGGTAGGTGTGGTCGATCAAACTCGATATCTTAGACCCTACCAGTGCTGGGTCAGGATCAGACCAATCGAGCATTATTATTGTTTTACAATTTTTCAAAAATGCAAAATAGCACGATCCAAACCTGTTATAGACAGCGGAATTGAATTTTTCGATGACCTGCTTGAATCTCGCACACGCCTAAGGTCAACACGAATGAACTACACTGACTGAACACACAATCCTTTTTTTCCCTTTCCTTTCTTTCTCTCTTTATTTCTTTCATTGACAGTCTTGTGGGCGAAGGTTAATGATGGGCGGCTTTTGTCGAGATAGATGAGATCGCGTTGTCGCGGCAGCGAGGGCCATCCATCATCTTCATCGGATCCTCGCGAAACCCAAGACCCAACCCAACCTCGTACCATCTGATCTGGCCTCTGCTCCTGCTCTGCTCGCGTCCACTATACTTTTTTTTCCCGAAAGCACTCGTCTTTGCCTCTGCCCTGCTCATGATCCCTCCCTGTGTTGCTAGCGCAGTGGATCATGCATGTCGTGTGGTACTTGCAAATCATAAGCACCAGCGGCTCTGCTCTGTGCGTACCACGCCTTTAAAAGCCTTTGCTGATCACACACACAAAGGGATGTAGTAGGATCATAGGATGTATGTAACGAGGGGATCCAGTGACAAGCTAGTCAGGCCCTTCGGGAATTTTTTCTGATACTCACAATCTCGATTTCATGTGAAATTCCTGCGAAAATATGATGATAGTTCATCTAGGATTCCTATGAAACCGGGAGATTTTTTACACAAGTTTGACATGAGCCAGACAAGTCCACTTCTTCACCATTGGACCCTCAACGTTCTAAACAGATCTCCCTCCCCCTGAACTTGAACCGTGGGTATATACCTGCCTTCTTTGACAAGCAAATAACCGAAGTATCAAGTATGGAACAAAGCTCACTGACCAAAGAGTCAAAAGTAATTAACCCCGAAAAAAAAAGGAACGGCTTTCACTGCTGAAGATATAACCATAGAGAGTTCAGGGACCACAGATTTTCACAAGTTTTAGGCTAACCTTACTTTAGCTAAAACACCATTTATTACAGGTGTAAACACCGTTCTAAGTTACTTGGACGATGAAGCTATGTATTGGTGGATATGATACACGTAGCTACATACACTACTCTTGGAATAACTCTGAAAGGAAGAGTACACTACTCTTGGAATAACTCTGAAAGGAAGAGTACACTACTCTTGGAATAACTCTTGAAAGGAAGATAGAAGGGAAGGGAGTGTGGGGATGGTGATTTTACAGAAACATATTACAACTGGCGATGACACTGCCGATGCTTTGAGATGCGTGCAACCGTAAGACGTTAGCAGATCCATCATTTCTGCAGGACACTAGATTGAATACTTCCTTGCATCAATGCCATTTTGGTGCTGAGGCCCAGCATTGGATGGACGACATGACTTGAGTTACTGTAAAAGTGTGTATTTGAGAAGCTTGCAGCGAGCCATCGTAAGGTAACCTTTTCAGTGCTCATGATGCGTGAGTATCATACTTCGACTTTCTTCCACCAATCGATGAGTTACTGGCATTTGGTCTGTTCATTGTTCGTGATGGACGACGTGGTGGAGGTGGTGGTGGCTGCAAAAACAAGTGAGCAAAATGTCAAAATCTAATCTAGTATGCTACATATAGCTCACCAATAAATATCTTAGAATCCTTGGAGGGAAAAGTCCCAATATGATTATTTTGCCGTAAAAGGAAGCCATGCATTCGGTTCCCTCACCTTTACATTTCCGATCTGTGAAGGAGCTGTTTTCTTTGATGCAGATGCTTGAGATTCCATTGTCGCCTGAATGCCCTACACAAAAGTACAAGATAATCGTTAACAAGATCATTTTAACTGTTGATGAAAATACCTTCACAACCTTATTTCAGTTTTACTTGTTTCCAGTAGTATGATCTGCAAAGACTTGGTGGTACATGGCACTATACAACATCATGATCTCATCAAAATCCTAATGTAAGTTGGCCTGTAGCCCTAGACTAAACAAAGTTTAGGGTATATGTGACTACTGAACACAACTGTTGGACTCCTTTGTATAGCCTATTATTCAGAGTTAATTTGTTTGCTGTGGCAACTGGAAGTGAATTTACAACCAGACTAATAAAATTTATTAGCAGGGGGAAGAAACTAGCCCACTGGATTCGAACAGGGGCCACAGTATTACTAGTCTATTATATACTAAAAGTTGATGATAGACGTTTTAGAGTTGGGAAACATATCGTCTGCCGTCAGCGTGAGCGACGGCAGAGGGTCGTAGGGCAAATCTTGCCGTCCGTTGTCAATCGAAGAGGTGCTCGCACGGATCATTAAGTAAACGAACCGGTACGCATCAAGCTGATCAGAGACAACGGCCACGAAGGCAGAGAAGAATAACAGCAGAGGATACGCAATCTTAGAGTTGCTAAGAAAAAAGAGAGATAACTAGAAATTCTCAACCAAAAAAAATCCAGCCCTTAGTATAGTGGACCCTAATTAAAGATGAACTATAATAACCATTGGATTTTATTACTTAGAGATATATATTACATTGTGATTTAAAAACTAATAGAGAAGATAATTTTAATCCAATATGGTAGACATGGCCAACTAAGTTCCATGAAAAAAAAATCGCATCTATTCCACTAAATGCATGCATGAGAGACTGACATATGCTTTGGTTAGTCACCTAAAGCCTTTTCCTTTAATATTTTTTCTCTAACTTGCAATTATTTTGTTTTTTTTTCTTATAGGTGTTCTCCTGGAATAAGTTTTTTTAAACAAATATCTCCAATTTATTGAGAGGAAAAAGAATCGACATCGCTTATTGGAGAGACTTTCTAATCATGTATGGCTTATTCGCATAAAAAATTGCTAGAAAAATAAAAAAATCTAGCCATCAATCTGGTGTGACCTAATATTCGACATCACTTATTGATGGACCTTCCGATTGCGTACAGCCTATTCAAATAAAAATATGCTAGAAAATCTAAAAATACATCTAGCCATCAATCTAGTGGGGTCCTACTTAAAGTTGAGTTATATCCATCATTGGATATTATTATAAAAAAGAGAAAAATGCTAGAAATTCTTAAAGAAAACATCTAGCGATTGATCTGGCAGACCCTAATCAAATATGCACCATAGTGAGTAGCGACCATTGGACGCTATTGCTTATATATGTATGTTATTCTATAGCTGCGCATAGTTTAGGCTATTATACACACCAGCCAGTTTAGGCAAACTGGACCAAGCTCGCATGGTAATGTGTGCGACTGTGCGTGGACAATTTATTACTTGCGCATGGGTTGAAGACAAGGAGTATATAAGGGTAGTTTCGGAAATTACTAGATTGAAAAATGGATTGACCGTCTCCTTTACTTCACTGCTTATGCGGTAAAATATTGTAAATATCTAGTAAAATGTCTAGTTAAATCTATATATGCGGATAGGAAAACATATATAAAAGGATAGTACAAACTATCAATGGACAACAAAATGACTGATCAATTACTAGTCCGGCTAATAGTAAAAGTATCAATAGATTTTACTATTCATAGTAATAGTTTATACTATCAATTCATATGGCGTTTAGTGGTGATATGTATATCATGATGTTGCTCTCGTCGTTAGTAAGCTATTGGTGAAAATCGATTGTAAGTCGGAGCTGCCAATAAAAAGATATGGCTAAATAAAAGGAAATGAGATTCATATACAAACTACGGGAACAGATTTACCAATCGATTGGGCATACATGGATGGGTTAGATTACTGGCCGCACCGTTCCAACCTCGATTATTACACACACACACACACAGTAATATTGCTTCAACAGAGTATTGAATACGTACTCTGCTAGATACCACTAAATGAATAGGCTGTAAAAACAACCACTCAATGAATAGGCCGTAAAAACATGTTTTTGAGATAGTAATTATATATTGATGGAATAGCATAGCAGATTTTACTATCCATAGTAATAGTTTTTACTATCAATTCATATTGTGTTTAGTGGTGAGACTTATATCATTATGTTGATGTCGTTTTCAGTAAGCTATTGGTGAAAGTCTATCGTAGATTGGAGCTGCTAGTAAAAAAATATGGCTAAATAAAAGGAAACAAGATATGGTGTAGAATAGGGAGCTCTACGTGCACACGAAGAATAGTGCTACCATCCGCGTGTGTGTAAGTGTGTTTTGTGTGTGTATATAAGAAAAATATCTTCTACTCCCGGGAGTAGTTACTCCCACATCTAAATACCATCTAAATGAATTTCAAATACTCCTTTATCACTTTGGGTACACTTATATACTTATTATAAGATACTCCAATGTAAAAAAACACCAAAAAAATTGCAAGGAAAGGCAGTTTTTAGCATATTTTGCAAATACCTTCATATACGCATGTAAAAAATGAGTATGTCTAAAAAAAATATACATACCACCTCTGAAAAAATGTAAATACCTCCTAGCTAGTCTTATATACTCGTATACTACACGTACATACCATTCGTTAAACAAGATACTCCCTACGTTGTGAGATACGACATATGAAGTAACTACTCTCGGAAGTAGAAAAGAGGCTTCTATATATGTATATGTGCATGTGTATGTATGTATACACACACACACACATGTAACGCTATTCTATGTGTGCGCGCAGCTACGAGCTGGTTGTAACCCCATATATGCGTGTCCAAACCATTCGGTTATGTGTGTACGCCCGTGTGTTCGCTAAACCATTTGATTACATTTTAGATGTAATGTTTTTTAGAGTTATTGCAATTAAAATTTTAAGATTTTTTGTGCAATTAGCATAGGGCTTACAACGGACTAAAGGGAGCTAAATTAGCACTAACCGTATGAACTATGAAAATTCGGAGCAATACATAGTTGTATATGTATGTCATATCAGTCGTATTATGAAATGTGATTAGGGATGTCTTATACAATAATGAAAGAAACATTGACTAACAAATGTACGTTAAACTTTTGAGGGACAAAGCAAGAGGTAGAATTTAAGCTACAATAGGTAAGTTGAACAAGAAGAGAGAAGTATACAAGTTAAGAATGTTGTCTCAATAGAACCATGCATATAAAGACAGACTAGCAATAGATTTATGTGGCATCTACATTCTAGAAGGGGAGGTTGGAAATTATATTGAAATGAAAGTCCAATAGCTAACTAAAAGGAAGTAATAGGACTAGCCGCACAATTGCGCGGGCTATTTTGCTAGTTACTCATAATAGCTGGCAAATGGTATAGCTATTTATGTGACCAAGGTAAATGTCTGTTGAACCTGCCAACATTATCATAGGATCCACAGCTCACATACATAAAACAACAAGAATCATAAATGAGTTTTTAGCAACTCACCACTTTCTTTTTTGGCCTTGCAAAGGTTTCTAGTACTGGTTCAACACTGGAACTAAACTTTTTTCTCAAAGGAAGGTTAACAGAGCTACAAAATAAAAAGTTATTGTCAGGAAAATAAGGTAAAACCAAATTTGAATCATATTTTAAAATCTCTATAAGACGTTCCAACACTAATTTAGATTAGCACATTGGTTTCTGTTTGCCAGCCACTTGCAAGTCCATTCTTTTTGACCTAGTAGTATGACTGTCAGATGTTGAACGTCCTTTCGGTCCTTCAACATTGCTGTTATTGAAGCAGGAAAAAATGCAATTAAAATCTTGCATACAAAGCCAACTCTTCCAACTTCCAAGAAACTGTAGATATGTTTTCAGGAGTAACCTTTTTGTTTCAGGCTTGCTACTTTTAGAAGCATTTGGGGTGCCTGCCATTTTCAGCATACTCTGCATGACGAAGCAAATTTATTAGGACAGATTTGATGCCATTATGTTTATGGTCTACCAAAGAATGGAGTAGAGAATAAATCCATATAAAGATGCTAGATGCTACAATTATTAGATGAATGATGCTTTGGTTACTGTTATGATAAGGGCCGGAACATACTGTAGTGGTTGTTGCACCCTTTGGATGAGCCACAGTTGCTCTTGACTTGCTAAGGGTTCCTGGATCCACTTTCAGAACACTGTCCCTGGTAATAGGGTGTCTTTCTCCAGTAGATGGCCGACGTATAGTGGCGATATCAGCATATTTTGCTGCACTCTCTCTGTTGACAGGACGTCTTTCAGAGGTCGAAGGTTGGCATGGTGTGGTGACATCAGCTTGCTTCTGTGCACGCTCTCTGGTGACAGGGCATCTTTTGGCAGTGGAAGGCTGGCGTGGGGTGGAGACATCAGTAGTAGGTTTGTTTACACTCTCCCTGTTGATGTGGTGCCGCTCTCCGGTAGAACGCCGTTGTGCCGATGCTGAGGAAGGTCTTCGGACCCCTGTAAGCCCAAGAGTTTCTTTTGCTGTAAGCTTGTTCTGTTCTGCTGTGCCTGCCATCTTCTGAAGTGCTGCTGCATTTGGCCTTTGCAATGAATGAGTATTGTTTGGCTTAGTCTTCTGGTCCATACTCATGCTGGTCTTCACTGAAACAGGCCTCTGGAATGTTTCATACAAAATGTGTTATGACTCTACCAAAGGACTCATGTTCTTGGGCGTATAAAGCATCAACACAAAGCATATGCTCATGCAGCTAGCAATATACATTTCAGTGAGTAGAAAACAGTATTCCAAACAATTAAAAAAGTATTTATTGTTAAGGATATAGATATTGTATTATATAGATTCTCCTTATAATGTTTTCCTTATATAAGTTTTTGTTGTATATATATTGCCTTATATGGGATTTCCTTTTGTACCCACTTGTACATCTATATATTCTTGCTTATTAACCTCATATTGAATACAAGTTCTATTCCTAACATGGTATCAGAGCAATGTTAGGGTTTTACCGGTTGTGGCACTTGTGACATCCCTAGCCGCCACCCTGTTCTTCCGCTATCGCTGCCCCTGGGAGAAGAAATCTCCACTCCCAGGGGCGGCCACCTACGCCGACGTGGCTCCTCTGCCGCTCCTCGCGTCTCCGGCACCTCGGCTTCCGCCCTCCCTCACCTTTGATTGCCGTTAGCTGCTAGCGGCCATCTCCCGCGACGCCATCGCCGCCTCGGCTTCCTCCGCAAGATGACGTGGCAGCCAAGCAACATCGAGTATTTCCCGACACGCCTGAGCTCTGGCTCACGTTGGCCACTGTTGCTTCCAACCGCCTTCCCAGACGCTGGCTGCCTTCGAGCCACCTATCCGCTTCGCCCGATTGCCGTTCGCCTAAGCCTGAGAGAGCTAGCTCCCGATCAGACTTGAAACGAATCCCACAACCGGTTTTAAATCCGGTTGGGCTCTGGCTCCAAAGAAGCTTTGACTTTTCATTCGGCTTTTAGCTCCAGCTTCAGTTTTTCAGCTTCAACTTTGGCTTCTCTGGCTTCCTACTCTTGGTTTCAGCTTCAACAATTCGGCTCTTTAGATCGGCTCCGGCTCTTTGGCTCTTTTTGTGTGCAACGGTGTGTCTTTGGGCTACTGCTGGTTCTACCAGTAACATTTCATTTAGAGTCTTTATTTCCGTTGCGTTCATCTAAGTCCTTAGCATCTTGATTCTTTTGTTGGCTTGGCTCTTTTTATCGGCTCAGCTCATTCCGTCAACTCCGATTTCCAGCTCATTCAGTCGACTCGATTCCTTCGTCGGCTTTTCTTAGTCGACTCGGCTCCTTCATCGGCTTTTCTTCATCGACTCGGCTCCTTCGTTGGCTCGTTTTTTTAAGAGTTGGATGCTACGACGACTACTTCAAGACTAGGGCTTTGGTTTTTCCCTATTTTAGTATCAACCCTTCCAAATGCAATACTATTGCATATGTCTTGCATTTGTGAGGGGTTGTTAAGGGTATAGATATTGTCTTATATAGACTTTCTTTATATAGGTTTTTCTTATATAAGTTTTCCTTGTATAGGTATTACCTTATATGGGCTTTCCTTTTGTACCCACTTGTACATCTATATATTCTGGCCTATTGGCCTCATATTGAATACAAGTGCTATTCCTAACATTTATGATAAACAAACACTTGTGCACTCATCTTGCTAGTCTGTAATGTCAGACAGGTAATAATGTAATAGTAGATAGCATCGAAGTTTTTGACAATATATAGTCAACAGTGATTTAGAGTACTGTACCCAAGTCTACTGTGGCACTGTGCTATTTATTACCTTACTAACAGATGTGCGATCAAGAGGACTATCTGAAAGGGTTTTGACCATCTTTGGTATTATCTTTGAAGCATATCTAATCCTGGAGTCTTTCTCAATAATTCTTTTAGGATCCCTTACAGCTTCATATGCTGCTCCAAGACCATCATGACCAGAACTCCCATTCTTCTGTACTATATCCATTCTGTTGTAAGAATCCGAATAATCACCACAAACATTTTCTCTAATATCCTGGTCAGTTTGCTGTAAAACTCCAGCTGATGAAGAAAGATTGGACGAGGAAAATTCTGCATTGAAGTTCTCATCTTCATGGACGTCATAGCATTGCAGTCCCTGCTCGGAGGTGGTTTCATGTGCAGCTTGTTCCACATAATCATCAACACCTGTTCCAGATCCAGTGGGAGTTTCAAGCTCTGCAGATGGCTCATCTTCTGCTGTCTGGCTAGAATCACTACCATCACCGCTGTATTCCAAAGTAAGTTCAGTCTGCTGGTTTTGCTGCTGTGAAGCCTTTAGTTCCCTGATCTTCTTGTAATACTCTTCAAAATATGCCTTCTTCTCGGCAACTAAACCATTGAATTTTCCAAATTCTTCGTGACGCCTATCATTAGTAAATACAGACCACTTCTCCCATGATAGCGACTCCAATTCAAATCTTCCTAGGGATATGGAACCATGATCGAGTGTCTGGGATACAGATACTCCCTGAGGAAAGTAAAGAAAATTGAAATAGAAAAAGGAAGTGAGACTACCAGCTGCCGGTGACGCTTAACAGGAACAAAACTGCATTGGTTCTTTATTTCAGAATACAACATGTCCATTTGAATAAAATTGATTTAACGTAGTACAAATAATTTGAAATGAAGCTGTTTATTGACTAAGACGCATCAGAAAACTTACTTGAGAACTATCGTGTTCAGTTGATTCTCCCTGTGACCAAGCAAGATAAGTTTGATTGACCTCAGCCGCCATCATCTATTGTGTGGCTACTTCATCATAGTTGGGTAGATTCCCTTGGGAAACCTGCAAAATCAAATACATTTATAATCCAAGCACAATAAACTGGCTAAAGTTCATTCGTATAAGCTAACAACCAAAAAGGAAGTTTGAGTACAGTTGGGTGATTGTTGACTACAAGGAAAAGATTGGAAATTAAGATTAGGAACATGTTAGTAAACTGACTTAACACCGAAGACAGGTCACAAAAGAACATGTTCTCAAAAACATTAACACTAAACCACAACTGAAAGACTGTCCGAAAGTGACTCAATATTTCCTATAAACAGTAATTTGATATACTGAATAATTCTCCATTACTGGAAGCTAACCACATGATAAATTCATCAAGTCGATTCTACTTGAAGCATCCTTCAACACCTATCCTTTCCTTTCGGGTCAAGATTCCACACACATAAAATCCCAACCTTACATACTGCAGTTGAATCCCTCAACCCCAAACCATATACAGCCAGAAACACCTACCTTCGTCTCAACAACCCAGCTTGTGCCATTACTCGTTCACATGCCAACCACTCAAACCAGTTGCAATCCGAAGGGTATCAAGATGTCGAGATAAGTACAAAAAGAAACCTAGAACACTAAATGCAGCTGTAACAAGCAAAACGCAAAAGAAAAATATGAAAGATTCCGTTAATACCAAGAATCAGAGAAAGCACCGACAGCACGTCTAATCCCTGGAACAAACAATCCAACCAAAAAACATCGATTTTTAAGCCACAGAGCGAACGGGGGAAAGGCCCAAAATCGCATCTGCATAATTTTGCAATTTTCGGTCTACTAAGACAACGTCAATGAAGAGCATAATTACCATTCCGCCAATAGAAAAATGGAGTTCTTCGGACAAGGGAAAGAAGAGTCTTTCTCAAGGGAAAACGTTGCAAGTCCTTGGCCTTCAGAGTTGTGCACCACCGCAGGATTCAGGACGTGTTCTAGCAAGCATCACTGCATCACTGACACTGCACGGAAAGAAGGAAAGGGAAGAAATCAAGAAAATAACAGAAAAGGAAAACGAAGAGGGGCGTAACTGACGGTAAGCATCAGACACCGAGAGATCCGAAAGAAAATTCTCGTGAAAGCTAGTGGAAAATCAACTTGTCATAGGAAAGAAATGGAAAGGTAAGAAAAGAGAGGCAGAAGAGCAGTTACATCACAGAAAGATAGCAGAAACTGGTTAAAAGGAGCACTTTTGATGAGCAAGAAAGATGCGCTGAACCAAAAAGAACAACGAATTTTTGCGCCAAAGTAAGGTCGAATCGAACATCCACTGTTCATTCCCTTGTGACGCATAATTCAGCAACTTCTCCGTGCACATTGTCGCAGAGAAATGGACACCAAAATCGAATCATTCACCCCCCACAAAACTACACAAATTTCAAACTACAGGGAGGAGAATAAAAGACCTCCGGGAAGAACAAAAAAAAAAAAAAGAAAAATCACACATCGCTGAGCCAGAACAAAAAAGTAAGACGCTCATGGAGCCCCAAATCCGGCAAAACCCCGCGGCATTGCAGAATTCGGCACCAACGCCCGAGCACAACCACAGCCCACCTCATGGAAACCTCATCTTCATCGCAAAAACCTCGACTTGTCTACGCAAAATCGTTATAGAAACCGGGGAAACGGGCCTGAATTCCGCGTTACCTGAGCCGCGAAGCCGCGACCCCCGCATGGGATCCCGCGAGCTGCCCGCCGTCCCCAGCTCCGGATCAGACAAGGCCACGAGATGGCCGCTGCTTAGTAGTAGTGACTAGTAGTCTAGTACTAGCGCTGCGCCGCTGCCACCGCGGTGCGGCCACGGGAGGAGAACACGCAGCACCACGGCACAGGTAGGTGCGTGGCTGCGTGCGCCTAGGGGCTCTTAAATTTCGGTTCGGTTGATCTCTCGGCGCGGTGGTCGGTGCACCGCTGCGTGTTATTATTATTACGACGATTGATTCCTTGCGTAACTACGCGCCGGCTTGGGTGTGGGTGATCAGTGAGAGAGAAGCATGCTGCTAATACTTGGCGTGTGTCTCTGCTTGTGGGCCCACGTACGGTGAAGGCAGTGCATATCCTAACGGATAGTGCGGGCTGCTTCAATGCCAGGCTATTTGCCTAGTAAGTGAGTTAACGTGATTCCTTCGGTAAGATAGTGCTTTATATAAGACGTATTTTAGCTACGCAACGAGCTTGAATACAACGAAAAAAAATGATCGTACCAAATACATTAAAAATACGAGAAAGTTACTCATAAATGCAGTGGAGGTCTGATGTGACAAAATAAGGAGAGACAATGAAATCATTAATAAATTCACGCTCATACCTCGTATTTTCAACAAATTTATAAAAATTATGTGTCTTACATTTTAAAACGGAGAGATAGCACTGAAATTTCCTACCGGTTCACTGGATAAAACAAGTTTGGTGTTGAACAAAATTAGCATGACAGGGATGGCAATAGCCAATAGGACCTACTCCCTAGTCCCTAGCAACCCATGGGGAACTCCCAGGGGATGGGTTTCAGTGCCATTTTGTCCCCTCTTCCTTTATACGAGCATATACATACACATCTATGCGATTAAATATTATGATATCATTGTTTTTAATATATAACTCTATTTTAAATAACTAAATATAATTATATTTGTTATATAACTCTAATATTTATATATAATTAATCTGCACCGTTATAATCTGATTTCATCAAAATAAGTGATGGAGATCAATTAATGTGAGAATTTCTAGGTTTTTCTCTGTTTTAGGATTGTTGCCGGATTTTCTTGCTCTTAAAACAAAGAAGATCACTTTTTTCGATTAATGTGAGAATTTCTAGGATTTTCTTTGTTTTAAGATTATTATAGGATTTTTTTATTCTTAAAACGAAGGAAATGTTTTGAATATCATCATTGTTTTATTTATATAGATGCCTTCTCCATCCCTGTTCCTTGCTATAAACCTAGTATACAATTATGTACTCATATATCGGTACATCTACATGTATCAATCAAAGGTATTTTGTCTCTTGCCTACTATATTTTATTATAATCTATATTGTATAACTCATTTTACACTATTCTACCATCTTATGTATTAATAGATTTATGTATTTCTAAATAACCATATGACAAATTTACGAGATTATGTTAATATCATTTAAATTTAGGTATTTATAGGGACCCGTTTCCGCTAATTTCCCGGTAGGAATGGAGACGGCGGAAAGTCGCCCTGATAGCTAAATAGAGAGCAAGAACGAGAGGGTATTTGCCGTAGAGAATAGCTCCGTTGCCATCTCTAAGCATGGATTTAAGGCTATGGTGACCAATAGGTTTGTACAATATAAGACTAAGGAGGATAATGCGAATATCAAACACCTTCCAATTATTGAATCTCGGAGATGGAGATGTTGACAAATAGAAAACTTCTGAGAGGCTTCCGTCGTTAGCATCTTTCTTCTGCCTATTTTGTGCTTGTCTATACCCCATCGTGGGGACTCATTAGTCCAGCTACAACACTCGTCTTGTCCTTTTCCTTTGAGGGTAAGTTACACCTGATTGATTTATGGTCCATGGCTCCATGCATCGATCTTTTAAAGGCTTTGGGTAAGGTAAGGCAAGGTGTGTGTCAACTGTCAAATGCAACGAGGCAAAACTGGCTCCCATAGGACTTCCCCCTAACTTCACTAGATGGAGCTCATGATCGTTTGCCTGGATCAGATTCAAGCAATACTATAAGAATATACAACATAATCAGTTTTTTCATCATCACAATCGATTTTAGTGGCGATACAAAATTATTAGACAGGGAGGAGGAAGACGCTATCACAATCGTTTTTCGTCCGATTGTGATAAATTGTCATCACAATCTATGCTAGCGTAGAACCAATAATGATGCGATGCACGTCACAATCGGTTTTAACTCAGAACCGATTGTGATATGGTGTTTGTTCTTTATACATCCTTTTAAAAATAGTATATATTACACATAATATGCACCGAAAACAACATAGATCACACACAATATGCATATTATATTTATAATATATATATAATACAAACACTTTACAATAGCATATCATATTCGTTTGCAATATAGAACACAAACATACTTAACAGTCAATACACATATCATATTCACATAATATAATATTGTTTACATGTGAACTAGTAGGAGCTTGTTGGGTTTCTAAACCTACCATCCTCGCTTGAACTTCTGTCTAGTACCACTGGTATATGTGATCTCGTAATTTGTTGAGATCTTTATTTTATAAGCTCTTGGGGGGGTATTGATCTTCTGCAAAATAAAAATAAGTGCACTAATTTAAGTTGTAAAATTTGTATGTAAAAGGCTAAGTGTATTATGTATGTACATATACCTTATGGAAAAGGTGTAAACCGCCGATTAAGATCAGCATGTGATGCAATGACATAGAAGCTGCACAAGTTATCATTCCCCTGTTGATGACACTGTGAATAAAGAAAATCAAATTAAGAGGCAAAAAATAGATATTAGAAAAAATTAATCCTATGCTAGGCACTTGTGCCTTGAAACACTTCTACTCCAACTTGGTTGTCTCGTTTGTCATCGACTCATCGTGTTGCCCTCCTTCAGCAACGTAAGACAAAAAACTCCTACATATATTGGAGAGATGTCATTAAGCCAAAAAAATGAACGTAGTTAAATATAGAAATTGTTAGGTTAAAGGAATGTTTTTACTTCCGCAAAACAGGCTTGATCGTGTAGACCATCAGTCTTTTCTCTATCTAGTTTAAAGTGTAGACTTTGTTTTCACTCGGAGCGAGCACAAGTAGGTATAGACTTTGTTTTCACTTGGAGCGAGCATGAGTAGAACTCAATGGTAACCTATTACATGGTATGCAATGTAAGAAAATAAATTCATATACGGTTTAGTTGCATGTACAAGTAAATTGAAGGGTAAACTAGTATTTACTCCTCATGGTACGAAAATAGAATGAATACCTTTTTCACCTTAGCCTGCAATGCATGCTTGATGTAGTTGGTAAGGAATTTTGATTGAAGCATAGCTACGGTTGCAGACACTATCTTGGGGTCGATGAACCCGTCATGGCTAGCTGCCATATTATTCTGCAACTCGTGTCAAATTTTAAAAAACATAATACAAAATCCTATAACAGTCATAGACTCATGTTGTATGATGTGATACCTATAGTGTCCAGGATCGTACAGTAAAAATATCGATGGCTTTCAAGATGTACAAACGAAATAGATCCTCAAAACTCATTGGGAATATCCCATACTCCTTGTGATAGAAATGTCTCCCTCGATAGCTCACATTAAAATTGATATGACGCTCGGCCTCATTTGCCTTGTCAATGTACCATCCATGGAACAAGCGAGTGCATATACCTAAAGCATTCAATTTGTTGCTAGGGACAAAGAGCTTTCCATGTGCGTACCCCTTATAATCTCGAGGGGCTCTGTGGCCTCTGTCAACTTTACTTTCTGGACATAAGGAGTCTTTGAGATCAGGACAAGGGCTTTCCATATATTTGAATGGGTGTTATAGCCTCTGTCTCTAGTGGTTCTTTGGCTATCATGCTAATCCATTTGCACATCAACTCTATACTCTACGTAGGAGTTGACTTAGACGAAGGACTTGTCACGATGGCGGGAGCAGGAGCATATGCAAGTATGATAGAAACCTACAAAGCACATACATATATAATGTATTACAGTACTGGAAATGATCGAGAAGACGTGGGGGATTTTTACCATGAGTAGTACAACACCCGTCGTGGACCACTTGATGAATGACATCCGTGCTTATCCGAGAGTGGTGATATCTTCATTCTAGGAGAACTTCAACACATAAAATAGGAAGTCTTTGTAGATATAATTCACCTTCATCCTCATGTAACCCTTCCCCCAGAGGGTTACTATGCACCATGCCAACCTCCTTGCATGGAAATACAACCCCACGTCTAGCCTCAATGGAAAACCCATCTTCTATCACAACGAGTTAGCACTTGGCAGGCGCTTACAAGAAGTATGTAATTTGATCAAAAATATTGTTTAGCTTACTCTCATACCTTTAAGTTAGAAACAATTACTACCTTTAGCTGGAAACCGACCTAATAATTTTTGGAAGCATAGCTGCTAGGGTGGGTCACGATCCTTTCTATGAGAGGCGAGGCCATCTGACTCTAACTCTGAGAGATTTTGCCATCATCTCAGCCTTCAGGCGCTCCTCATGTGCCATCATCTCCTCCCACATCTTCTCTTTCATCTCCTCCCTCAGCGTGTCCTTGAGGCACTCCGCATGTACCTTCTATGATCTTGATCTGTCACTGGTAGTGTTCTCTTGGAAGAAGGACCTCTTCGTATGCCCCACATAGATGGCATGCACCCAACCCTTATTGTCGGGATTCCCAATCGCTAAAGATAGGATGTCCTTTGAACTTTGGCTCTGAAAGATCCTCTACTCTTTCTATTGGCTGACCTCTTCCTGCAAGAAGCAAATATAAATTAGTTTTAAAATACAACGAGAAGGGCAACTACAATATACTAAGGGCCTGTTTGTTTTTGCTTTGGATTCTCTAAAAGTGATTCTAGATTGTGGTAGTGGAGAAGTTGATTCTCTAAAAGTTAGAATTCAAAAGCACATATAAAATAGATTGTGAATTTTAGTGTATATGAGTAAGCTGGATTGTGAGGATCGATTCCTAGAATCGGGCTATTTGTTTTTTATTCCACTTTTGGGGCCAAAATCCACAATCAAAAGCAAAAACAAACATGCACTAAGTTAGATGTCTTACAATGGTGGAGACAATCCACGCGGTCACGGGTTTAGAACTACAAGCCAATCGTCGGAGGTTTTCTTCGTTCTTGCTAATACCTAATCATGTACCCGCTCCTCACATATGTGGAAGTAAGGCATCACCATCCTGGAGTTTGCACATTTCTCAGTTAGACACGCCCACTCTGCCTTCTTCCCTTCATATTCGATGGAGCCGAGGTGGTGCGCGTGTGTGTTTTGCTCTTAGATAGCGATGTTCTTCTCTCTCAACTCCTCTGCCTCGGGCTTACTCTTCATCCTTGTGAACTCCTCCCAAACATCAGGAGTCACAAACGGATATCTCTCAAAGGAGTACGACCTTTTAGCATGTACTCACCATGCATGATAACCATGAAGTGCCTTAAAGACACACCCATTCTCAAATTGTAGCAAATATTCTTCTCAATATGCATGACATCAATACAATGTCGGACATTTAACTCATTTCAGTATAATAAGTCCTAAAATATCGACCTTTTTTTCCAAATGGTCTTGGGATGAACATAATTATAGCTATTTCAAAACTGAACATCGATATCCTCCACGCGTGATTATATTTGCCTTCTACTCATAGGTTGTAGAGTCGAACGAACTTCTCTCTTTCTATCAAATTTGCCATCTTTCTTACGGTATTGATGACTTTGAGGTTGAAACCTATGGTGACCCATATACATAGTTTTCTTAGAATTCAATAGCCATAAGCTCTCAGTCTCCTATTTACAAATAGGACATGTTTTGACTCCTTTATCATAGTCGTAGGGTGAAGTTCCTCTTTTGTATGCATCCTACACCGCGACACCATCGTTCCATAATTTTACCAATTCCTCAATGAGTGGTGCTAGATACATATTAATATCATTTCTCATTTGTTTGGGTATTGAGATTAGTAATGACATCATGATATACTTTCGCTTCATGTACAACCAAGGAGGGAGATTGTAGATACACAATAGATTTGATCAAGTGTTGTGATGACTACTCATATTACTAAACAGATTTATTTCATTATTACTCAATCAAAATCTTATGTTCCTTATCTCAGCAACAAACTCCTCATGTTTCCAATCAATGTTCTCCACTAAGTCGAATCAGTGGGGTGTCTCAGCTTACCATCTTCCTTTCGAGATTCATAATGCGAACGCAACAATTTTGCCTATTTAAGATTTGCAAACAATCATTCCAAACGAGGAATGATGGCCAAGTACCACAATACCTAGGCTAGTGCCCTCTGCTAACCTCTTCATTGTGGTTGTCCGGTTCTTACGTTTCTTGTCATTATACTTCTCCTTTTGTTTATACCGGTACAACACAAACTGGACAAACGTGTAATTCCTTATGAGCATTACAATACAAAATGCAATCATTCGGACATGCATGCATTCTTTCTATTTTCATTCCCATGGGACACAATAGCTTCTTCGCTTCATAAATATTTGTTGGCAACTCGTTTCCCTCGGAAGTAGGGATGAAAACGGATAGTAATTGGATATCAATTTTTTGTCTTTGTTCTTCAATGGGAAACAAATAGGATATAGAATTTTCTATCCAAATTCATATTCTTGTTTGTGGTGTTGAGCTTATTCAAATTCATAAAAATGAACCTCAAATTCATTATATATTTATTTAAATGATAGAAACAAAATTGGATATCAATCGGATACGGATTAGGATATTTTTTCACCTTTTTATTTATGGGAAGCAAATAATGCGTAATTTTTTATCTAATTTTATAATCTTATTTTTATAATGAGCTTGCTAAAGTGTTAAAAAATGAAAACCAAAATCGTTATATATCTATTTAAAAATGTCGAATTTGTTCAGAAATTCGGATATCCGTTTTCATCCCTACTGGAAGTACATCCGATAAAAGAACTAAAAGTGTATTGATACTTGTATTTATCCAACGATATTTTACCTTCAGTTCGAACAATACAAGCATCGAACCCAACTTGGTGTATTCTGATGTGCAACCCGAGAACAACGGTTTGGCATTGTCTTCCATTAAGCTTTTAAAATTTTTAAACTCTCTTTCCATGTAATTTCCCTCCACATCCCGCAACGTTTGTTCTAAATTGTCTTCCTCAAACATATCACGCTGCAACTTGTGATTGGGTTCCAGTATATCTTCGTTGTATACCATACGTATACTACTTATCTCCCTATAATGGATCCAACACGTGTAATTCCTCATGAAGCCATGTTGAATCAAGTGGTCTTTAATTTGAGTTAAGTTGTTAAATCTCCTAATATTGGTGCAATCAAAGTAAAGATAATATATGAAGTTTATACCCCACTTCACCATGTCTTCTTCTATAATTTTTTTGAACTCCTTAACATTCCTCTAAAATTTAGCACTCACATGGCTTTTCTGATACATCTATTCTTCACGGTCCATCCGCAATTAAACTACGTACAATAAATTAAAAAAATTGGAGCGGCAACTAGCTATTTCAAATATTGAGACATTACTTAATTACATTTAAAAAATAGAGAACGGGTTTCAACATACATAATTTTACTCTCGATACCTTCCTCCCTAGTAAGAGCTTTCAATTTCTTACTTAGGAGACATACATTCAAAACATCAACAATAATATCGAATTACCTAATGTATAAGCTTGTAATCGTTCTAACTTCAATGAAAGAAAATAAGGGTGAAAGTATTAATAAAATTGAAGAATTAAATGATCTTAAAGAAATGTCTATCTGTTGACCAACTAAGTATGTACCAACGATAACTGTCGACGATTCGGGATAGCGTCCCCCGCCGAGCTTACTTGTTGAATGAGAGATCAACGTGAGGCCCTTTTTCAAAGGGTTATGCGTCGAGAGTATGCGAGAGCAAGAAGCGAGGTATCTTGGGACAATCGGAAGGCACAAGGGTCAATTTTTATTGGTTCGGCCTCCACGGTGGAGATAACAACCCTCGTCGATGGATTTCACTAGTATCTAGAGGGTGTTACAAAGCGCTTGCTCGGGGTCCCCAGAGGTCCTAAGGACCTACCGGAGGGCTCAGAGCGTGAGTGTGTGTATTACAAGAGGTTCCAACCCCAATCCATCGTAGGAGGGGGTATTTATAGAGAATTATAGGAGACAAAACATTTATTACAAGGGCGCCTCTTTGTTGAAGGCGTTATGCGGTCTGATGGCGCGCCACCGCCAAAATACCACGCGGCGTGGAATGCGTGGCCTTGAACCGGTAGTAGATCCGGCGTCGATCCTCGGCCAGCTGCGCATTTATTGCCACGTTGCATTATCGCGGGCCCCAGCTGGCTTTGCTCGGGGGCGTATCGATGGGGGCGGGGTAGCCTCGTGGTAGAAACTACGAAGGTCGACCTTCGTCGCCATTCGAACAAAACACAATCGATTGGCCAAGGGTTTGATGGTTGTCTTGGTACAGTATATCCAATCCCCGACAATAACTCTTAATCTCTAATTAGGTTAGATCCTAATCCCATTCGAGAATATATGGTCCATGCAAGTTTCTAAGCAGTTGTATAACTCCAGATAAAATTTTAGCAACAACAATAATTCTATATTAACACAAGAGTACTATAAAGATAAATAGATGTGCGTTTGTCAAATAAAAGGTGTGAAATTTGATAGGATACACACAATTTTAATGCAACCTAAATTCTCTTTGTGACATATCAAAGTATCTAGTGCAAAATTGAAGAGGTTTGAAGGAATGCTCATCTTTTAAAGAAAATCACAAATAAAGAAAAATTAAGTGATAATCTTCTCAAGCTAGGGCTTCAACTTTACCCTCTTAACACTCATCCTTGAGTATTTCATAATTTCTCACCTAAGTATTGCTTCTAACTAGAGTAAAGGTGTTTTTAGGGTGGCGGCGGTTTTTTTGCCTCTAGAACAACAATAAAGGAAAGTTCAGCCTGAAGGTATAAATAACCTAGCGAGGTACATCAAAATCGGTTCTAACCTAAGAACCGATTGTGATAATTCCTCACCAATTAGTAACGTCTTGCCGAATCACCTATCACAATCGATTTTTTTAAAAAAATATTAGGAACCGATCTAGATGAAGCGATAGTGTTATAGCATTATGTAGTAGTGAACATAAGAAAATCACACTATCTTGCAGGTAATGTTTCGCTGTAAATGTCGGATTAAGCCCTAACTTTTGTCAAGAGACAACATTAACCTTCAAGCTTCCCCCAGGCATTGGGTTGGAAACAAATGGCGCAATCCGAACCGAATCTAGCCCGAACTTCATGCGGCAAAGGCAGCCTTCTCGTGCACAAGCGCAAGAGTGAAACATTTTGCTTTCTCGTGCAAAGCACAGTAAGCAATCAACGGCATCACGCGCCGAGTGCTAGCTAACCCATGGTACAGATCACACCTGACCACCATGAGGGTTTAAATTGGCTTCTTAGCCTTTTGCTCGTGCTGATCGATCGGTCGCGATGGAGAGGGGAAAAGTAGCTGATGGATTTGGATCTCGGCATGCAGGAGGGAGCAAGCAAAGAAAGGGGAGAAGGCAGCACGTTGCCATCGCCACATGGAGCTGAGCTCCATGGATGGACGGATCTCTGACACGAGCAGCTGTCGCCCACGCTACTCTACTTTATATCTTGCAGCAGGAGAACCGAGGGAGGAAGGAGGCGTTTGTTTGGACTCGATCACGCCGGGGCAGGGCGAGCGAGGAAGCACGCAGCCGATCGATCGGGCACTGCAGCTGCACGCGCAATTATGCCCGCCGTCTCGTCGCCTATTGCCATGGGGGCAGAGCAGCACAGTAGCACACGGGGGAGACGTCCCATGGCGCCTGCCGTGGAACACTCCTCGGCCACGACGTGCCATGTTGCCCATTGGCGAGCTGCCTCTTGCCTCTTGTTGGGTTCAGTAGCCTGCCCTGCGCCCAGCGCCCCCTCTCTCTCTCTCTCTCTTATCCGTGGATATTCTAGGATAGCCATAGGTGGCAAGCATTGTTTTTTTAACCAGTTGACGGCCAGGGGTGTTCTTCGGCCGACAGGCAGACCGGAGTTTAGTTTGTTCCGTTTATTTACGGCTAATTAACTTCCGTTACCATGCAGGCCATCAGTCAGAGCACTGTTCATATACTTGACCACGCTAACATGTCCCAGCGAACGTCTCTCCCGTCCCCATTTTCAAAATGCGCCGCCGGCCACCCCGGCCTCGGCGGCCACCGCGTTTCGCCGCAGACCTCTACGTCGGGGGGAGGACCCTCTGCTCCTCCCTCTCCATCCCGCTTTGCGGCAGATTGCTCGGAGGCGGCTCCCCTAGGTCGCTCTGCCTTGCCCTCTCCGCCCAGGCCAACTGAGGGTCTCCTTTGCCTGGATTGGGGATTGGATGAGGACGACGAGGTGTTTGCTTCCCCTGGTTCCGCCTCGCCGGTGCCTTCTCAGGCTCTCAGCTCTTCGCCCCGGCCACTCGTCCCCTTGTCGCCCGGTTCTTTGGCGGTACCTCGAGTCTTGGCTCTTGGACTTCTTGAAGGATTATTGCACTTCGGGTCTCTGAGCTCTTTATTCGCCTCAAATCTCAGGACCCTCTGAAGTGTCGGCTACCTTCCTCCATGACCAATGGGAAATTATCCGTCTGCTGCCCATTGCGATAAAAGCACCAGTCAAGTCGCACCTGCATTGATGAGTTGCCTCTGAATCTTCTCAAGAGATCCCCAATTCCTGTTTCAACCGCCACCTTAAAGACCCAATGTCAATCCTGAAGATTTGGTAGATTCGCTTTCAATGTCTGTTGCTACAAGCTCAAAAGTGCTCCTCTGCCTCATCTGCAGCCGATTGGCACCTTGTCAAGCCGAAGCTCTGGTGGAGGGCTCGCCAACCCAAGGCTTCCTCGCACGCCCCTAGCCTTAGCCACCACCGATCTTCCTTCAAGCGACGATTCGCATCTCATGCGACAGCTTCCTCCTCCTGCTCTCGAGGCGATGTTTCATTGCTTAACCCGACCACAAAGTTCGCTCCTGCAGAGACCCGGTGAGGTGTCTCTCTGTAGCGTTTGGTCACCTTGGCGTCCTTCGCGCTGGTCTCCGCGACCTTCCGTAGTCGCCTCCTTCATCCTTTAAACAAAACGCCATGGCTTCCATTCAAGGCTGCCCAGAAAACCGTCCCGCCCGTTCCTACTGCACGTTGCTCTCCTCCGAATCAATGGCGGAAGAGGCTGCTAAGCTAAGCCGGCAGGCGGCGCTCCTGGTCGTCACGGGCGACAGAGCTTCGTCTGCGGTCTCCAATACCTACAAGGCGGCGAAATCCATTGAGGCGAGGCTTGGAATTCCCTGGGCTGACATGCGCGTTACGCGCCATAGCCCGGGGGACTTCCTTGCTTGGTTCGACTACCCCGAGCAGCGCGATTTGGTGGTGCATGCAAGACGCATTGAGCATGGCGGGGTGGGCTACGACATCAGGCCTTGGCTCCTTAATAGCAAGGCCACTCAGGTCTCGTTGCCGATTCGAGCGCGGATTGGCTTGGAAGGCCAGCCACTCTGTGCTTGGAATCGATCGATCTTGGCGGAGGTGCTCGGGGATGGTCTTTGCCGACCGCGCCGATCACCAATCCCGGCGTCGCGAGGGGACGAGCATCTTCTGGGTATGGGTCTGGGTTCATAGCCCGGATGCCATCCCCAAAATCTGCACCTGCTCCATCTTCGCTGAGGACCGCAATGGGCGTGCTCCGCGCACTGGCTTCGCTGGCCGAGATGAATCTCCGCCAAGATCAGCTCCCCCGGAAGGCTTCTCGTATGAGGTCCTCATCCATTTGGACCTTACTGAAGATTTCTCCCAATCTTCAGGGCCAGATGATGTTTCTGGCTTGAGGACCATGTCCTATGACTGGTCACTAGGCGTTGTCGATGGTCTGCGGCCCTTATACGCTTCGCCGTCCAAGCGTCTTGCGCTGTCGCTATGGGGATCGCCTTGGCACATCACGTCCCCGAGGATGGCGGCGATCATCATGGAGATGACCACGACTTGGCTCGCGCCCGCTGATCGTCGAGGCGGCGCTCTGGCGCGATCGCGCCCTTCCTGCAACGCTCGAAACCCGGCCAGGGGCGGCGGAAAACCGTCGAACGAGGAGCCCACGTCGCCAACAAAGGAACTACTATCCTGCTGATCAAAAAACTCTGTCTTCCCATCGCCGAGGCGCGATGCCTCCCCTGCCGTTTTGGAGGTGCAGCCGGCTGGCGTCGGCGTGCAGAGATCAATGGGCGCAAGCCTCGGCGGCGATTCGATCGCCGTCGCTCGGGGACTATCTCGAGTCAAGGCTTTGCGACCTCCAAATGGGAAGCCAACTTGAAGCAAGAAAGCGCCCGTTCCAATGGAGTTTTCGCCTCCTCGACCTCTTATGCGGCGCCTCCGACCAATAATGAAGACCAGTACTTCCTTTTACACTGTGAGCCAACAAAATGCTTGATCCTCTTTTGGACCCCATGATTGAAGAAGCGACAAACAAATTTCGGTTGACTCCATCTTTGTGTGATGATGGTAACATTGAATCTCTTGCTTGCCTTCTTTGGATGGAAGCATCCCGGCGAGAGCAAGCCAATATCACTGTGTCCCCCAATTCAAACATGGCCCGAACCATTGCTTCAAGAGTTTTCGGCAATGCTACAACATCCTATAGCCTAACCTCGCTCGATGCCGGCAACTCTTGACATGGGTGGGGCGCATAGAATATGCATCGATCGAAGAAATCCTCATCCAAAGCGCCCATTGTTTTTGCAAGATGTCTTCACTCGACCTCGAGAGCCCATCTTCCGAGGCATTGTTCACTCAAGAAGAAGCGCCGACATATCTGAAGAAGGCCTTGTGTTCAATCTTTGGTGGCGAAGCTCCTTCCAACAGATTCAGCACATGCCGATGCTCCCGCCGTAGTAGCGCCTAGCGTCCAAAGTTCGCTCTATGCCGACTTGCGGATGGCGCGACAATTGTTGGCGCGTCGTCTCGCCTACGCTCTCCAAAAGAAAAACAGCCAAACCAGAAGCAATTGAAATACTTAGGTCTTTTGATGAGCCGCTCTCGGACAAACATCATTGAGGCCTTAAAAACATCTGCCGCCTTGATGATCATGGACAACACATCATGCAAGGCTGCTGCAAGCATGGCGAGATGATCGATCTTTGGTGATGGTTGATCAAGACGACTCACAACCTAAAGGGCGTTCTTGGCGGCACCTTCACCATCTTGTGAGGATTTCCTACTTTTGTTGTCGGTTTATCGAGTTGGTCCTAGTCTCTTTTGCTTTTGCTCAGCTCGTGCATGCTTATCCGTGGCAAAAGGTGCTTTGTTGCCACTTTGTTTCTTGCATGCATCGGTTGGATGGTACAATAAAGTAGCTAGCGTGTGATGGTCCATAGTCTCTCTACATTGCATGCATGGGAGGTGGGCCAATAAGTATCCAAAGATGCTCCACTTGTTGTATTTTGACTCTTTCATGCATCCCGCCACATGGTCAAAAACAATGTAATCGGCGCTTCAAGTGCTCATCAGTATTAATGAAGTGTTCCTCCTGAATTCATGACAGACTGCACTGTGTTGACTTGGAATGTTCGGGGACTCAATGGGGGGGCTAGGCGTGCTACGGTTAGTCAGCTTCTTCAAGCTACCAGACCTGCCATCGCATGTTTGCAAGAAACTAAATTGCAGCATGTAGATCGATCCTTAGCTCAACAAATCGGTGGACAGTGCCTAAATTCTGCGCTCCAGTTGCCGGCTCAGGGTGTTCGGGGAGGGATTCTCATTCTCTGGGACAATGACAAGGTCAACCTCACGAACCCGGTCGCTCGCTCATACTCCCTCACAGTCAGAGTGTCAGTTAGAAGCTGTAATGAGTCTTTCCTCATAACTGCGGTGTATGGCCCCACAAATGACCAGGACAAGAACGTCTTCCTGCAAGAGCTGTCAACCTCTAAGCCTGCAGCTGATGAACCTTGGCTTGTTCTTGGTGATTTCAACCTCATCTCTGAAGCAAGAGACAAGAATAAACGTCCCATGGCGCCTGCCGTGGAACACTCCGATCCTCGGCCACGACGTGCCATGTTGCCCATTGGCGAGCTGCCTCTTGCCTCTTGTTGGGTTCAGTAGCCTGCCCTGCGCCCAGCGCCCCTCTCTCTCTCTCTCTCTCTCTTATCCGTGGATATTCTAAGATAGCCATAGGTGGCAAGCATTGTTTTTTTAACCAGTTGACGGTCAGGGGATGTTCTTCGGCCGACAGGCAGACCGGAGTTTAATTTGTTCCGTTTATTTACGGCTAATTAACTTCCGTTACCTTCTGCTCCAAACTGCAAAGTCCAGCTAGTACAGCCTGGTTGCTTAGATGGGGATTACGATTGAACTCGCAATACTTGCGGACTTCAGGTATTTCCAGTATATTAGTGGTAAGATTTAATCTGCGTGTTAAGGTACACAAGCTACGCCTAGCTAGCTACAACTTCTCTTGCCCTCCTAGAAGAAGAAGAAGAAGAAGAAGAAGAAGATGTGCATGTGGAGTTGGACCCACTTGCAAGTGACGAAAGGAGCGCAGGAAGATCAACGTGAGCTCAGGGAAACATCCAAGGAGCCCCCACATGAAGGCCACATGGCTCTGAAAGGCATATCATCTGAATTTCTGATCAGAGGCTTGGGAGCTGGGAGTCTGCTGCTCTAGGAATCTTCTCCTGATGAAGTGCATACTCTACCCATTATTCTAGGCATGTCTCATGGAATAACAGGGAGAATAAGCCCATGTCTCAGAGCACAAAAGTATTCCTGGCTTCTGCATTCAGCATGCACGGTCGATAAACTGAAGTCAATATAATTGGACTCTTGGTCAATCTTCTCGTGAGAATTCACGCTGATTCAGTTAAAATATGTTCTCTAATGACTATGTTACTTCTCACTGGGGACAGGCAGTGTTGCTCAACTAACTAATCTGCAAGGCGCCTTTGATGCTTTCATAGGACAATGAAGCCCAACTGCTTGAAATAGATGCGGACTAAATCATGCGTGTCCCAACCCCTGAGAAAAGGGACCAAAAGGATGGTACATAGCACTGCAGCAGCACTTTGTGAAGGACGAAATGCGAGCGAGCTATCCTATTCCTCTACCTTGCTCGAGTGCCTTATCATTGAGGGCTCCAAGACATCAATGCTGCCCTCCTCTGTGGCCCTAGCCTTGCTTCACTCTTCTGCCCTTTTCATGCTTTTTCATTGGTCTAGATCAAGGCCAACTGCATGATCAAGCATGCAAACGGTTTGGAAGAGCAGCGAGAGAGGGGAGCCCATGACAGGGGCAATCCAATCATCCATGTATGGAATAAAATCACTGAACTTAGATTGTCCTCGCCACCAGCTTATATCAAACTAGGATTATTCCTACACTTTGCCTATAAGGAGGTTCTAGTGTGCCACGCCATATTTTCTTAGGCAGCTGATTTCGCAACCACAACTTGAAATAACCCAAAAAAATTTTCAAAAATGAATTTATTCGAATTTTTGCCGGAATTTTCCCGAATTTCCGTGTGCCATTTTCGAACCCTTTCCATTTCTGGCAAGTCTACAGATTTTACGCTTTCCTCTTTGGGCATTGCGCTTCCTCCGGCCGGCCCACTCTTTTCCCCGCGCGGCCAATTCTTTTTCCCAGCCCATTTCCTTCCGCGCTTGCGCGCTTTTCTTCCTGCGCGTGTTGGCGAAATTCTCACTTACGATCCAGCGCTCTCGCCTTGTAGCGTCATGCTTGACCCGCTCCGCGCCCGTCTCCGTCGTCGTAGCCATCTCCATTGTGCCCCGTCACCTCACCGCTCGAGCTCGCCAATCCCGTGCCACCGCCGTTTCACCGATTCGCCGACGCTCTGACCTCTCTGCTGCGCCGCGCCGAAAGCCGACCCCCTCCGTATTTAGTTCCCCTGCTCCGTTGCGTCAAATCGGCACTCGAGCACCACCTCCGCCGCTCATCTCTCTCTTCCCCGACCCGAGCTCTTTCTCTCCCCGCCCCCACGCGTATAAAAACCACACTTCTCCATTTTCGCCGCGCCAGAACCGCTGCAATCTCCTCTCCATCTCCCGCTATTTCTTTCAAGCTCTTGTGCCTTCCTTCGCCTCGCTCATGCTCACTCTCCCGGCTCCGTGCGACCTCGCCGCCACTCCTCTCCGGTTCTTCCCCAAGCCCGTTCTACCCCGCCTCGAACTCACTAAGCCTCGCTCTACCTTTTCCGCCACTTCTTCCTTGTCCCCGAACCCCAAATCACCCTCGCCGCCACCGTCTTCCCCAGCACCGGCACCAAATTTCCTCCCGAGCACCACCGCCGTTCTCAGTCGCTGACGTTGCGGTCCCACCGATCAGCGTCGCCCTGTTTATTGCCATCCAGAGCATGTCATATGTCTTTGCCGCTTCAAACCTAGGCGGCCGCTGCGCAGGGCGCGGCGCCTCGCGTGGGCCTCGCACGCCAAATGGGCCGCACGACTTCACTGTGCAGCCCAAAAGCCGTTTCGGATTTTCCTTTTTCCTTTCGGATTTAAACCCGATTTAAAATCCGAAAATTGTTTTTAATTCCAGAAAATTCCCCAAAAATCCCTAAAAATACAAAAATACATTTTCTTGACCGTTTCGAGCCACTGAGTCCAAAAATGAGCTCCGTTTCGCCAAACCAAGTCCAGAAAATTCCCAAAACGCCCCGACCCTCGTTCCGGCCATTTTCTCTCTGATCCTTTTTCCGATTTTCTTTCTTTGTTTTGTTTTATTCGTTTATTTATTATGTGCATTTTCTCGCGCTAGATTCGACGTCGACGCAACCATCGGCATGGATCTCGGAGCGGGAGGCGATACAGGCCGTCGCGAAGAAGAGGCCGCTCGAAACCGAACCGACATCAACCCCTTCTCTTTAGGCGAACTTTCAACTCCGCAAGGCAAGCCACACTCCTTGAATATGTTGAACCCAGTTCCATTATAGAATATACATATATTTCTTGTATTGCATTATTTTTGTTATTTCAGAAAACTAGAAAATGCGAAGTTTCGAATGACATGATTAGATATACCCCAATGGTAAACCTGCTGCTATGCCTTAATTCCTTTTTAACCCTAGGATATAAAATATTGAACCTTCGTAGATGTAGCAATTCATACAATTATTACTTTTAGACAAATGCTTAATCTCTAAAGGTTGACTTGGTTGATTTTCAAAAATTGCTACGGTGTGGGGGACAGCTTGGGCGGACCACGAGAGGTGGATACTGGCCCAACCTCCAACCGATGACGAGGCCAAGGTTGTGGTATGGTGGTGGTACAGTTGGTATCAATGGTTTGTGGTATGTCTCTTGGCTGAGTCTTTGGCATTTAAGGACCGATGCTTTGGGCAAGGTAAATAACTTCAAATTCCGCTCAACCACAAGTTGGACCGGCCAATCCTATTGACTTGGTCCAACGTAGCTCAGTACATTGTACTTCCCTTTTTAATACCTATAGGTAGTAGCTGCCATTCTGGAAGAGAATGGATCGCGCAGCGATCGGGGCGGAACAGGAATGGAGAGGCCATTCGGCGGTTCACGCAACAGTGGGTGTCCACAATGTTCAAATCGTATCACCCACGACGGCCAGTGGGTACTGAATATTGCGGACCTTGAATAGTCCACTGGGTAGGAGCTAAAGAAGGGAAGTTCAACGAAATGCTATGATTATCCCGGCCCGGCCACATGCATTAGAGTTGCATGATGTTTGCGCATGGCACCAACGGTCGATAATATCTTGTGGGTAAAGCTGAGCACCTCTGCAGAGTGATATCAATGGTATTCGAATACGCCGTGCTTCCGGCTAATGAAGCTGAGTTAATTTAGGGTGATTCCTGTAACTGCGCCCCTGTAGCTTTTATAATTAAAACCTGTCGTGGATGTGAACTTTGCAGATAACCCCCCCCCGTGTTATATTGCTATCTATGGTTTGTGTTTCAAATGTAAAATGAAAAGTAATAATTACAACTTGCATCCACACTACTTGAAACCTGTGCCTACCTTTGTTTATCCCTGCATGTAATATTCAGAATTTCCGTGTGGTTTGTTGAGTACGGTTGTGTACTCACTCTTGCTCCCAATTCCCCCTCTCTAGATTTCAAATGAAGCTGACGATCTCCAGAAGACCGTAGATGACGATGTTATTTGGTTTTGAAGGCCTTGATCTATCTGCTCAAGCCTTTCCTGTGGGTGTTCTGTAATGTATTGGTTGCACCAGCACCTTTTTGTAAAACTCGTGCCGTTAGGCCCTAAATTATCTTTAAAATATTCCAGATCTTCGTGACTACAATCCGAGTCGGCATAGGCGCCCGGCTAACAGTAAATTTCTCAATCGCTTCTTGCGCAACAGATCGACTATGGACGCTGGCGCTTGCGAGGCTAGAGGATGGCCCAACCAATATTTTTGCCCAATGTGCTATCGAAACTTAGAACGGTTCTCCATCTCCTAGTTGAATGCCCCCAGACTCGGCAGTTGTGGTTGTCCATAGCGCCAATGGGTTCGCATTCGTCACTCGGTAGGACACACCAAGCAAGATCAGATTATCCTACAAATTTGAGCAATGGAATCTGGGGCGGCTAAATTGTCAAACGTCTCTTCAAAAAGGTGTCAAAACCTTAGTTATCCCGACTTGTTGGAGTTGGTGGAAAGAGCGCAATAATAGAATCTTCCGTCGTCGTATGGGACTCATGAAGAAATCCTTCAATCGGTCAAGGATGAAGCTTTAACACAGTCGTTCGCGGTGAACACCTTTCAAATCTGCTAAACCGCCCTACTTAGCAATCGCTCTTTTCTTTTCTTCTTCTTTTAGCTTGTAATCTTCTCAATGTCCGCTTTCATTTGGTCTGAGATCTTTACCGATGTAATGAAGTAAAACCTTGTTTTCCTTCCTTCTTAATTCTAAAACAGCTTGTCTGTTTTTTCGAAAAAAAAAACTTCCGTTACCTTCTGCTGACCAGTCCAAACTGCAATACTTGCGGACTTCAGGTATTTCCAGTATATTAGTGGTAAGATTTAATCTGCGTGTTAAGGTACACAAGCTACGCCTAGCTAGCTACAAATTCTCTTGCCCTCCTAGAAGCAAAAAAAAAAGAAAAAAGGAAGCATTGCCCATTGCCATGTGAAGTGTACGCAGATCGAACGAGCCATTGAAGGAGCTTGGCTCGTCAGATGATCAGATCGATCTGAAGTGTGAGCATCACTGACGTAGCGTTGGCTGGGGTCAAAACAGATGTGCATGTGGAGTTGGACCCACTTGCAAGTGACGACCACATGGCTCTGAAAGGCATATCATCTGAATTTCTGATCAGAGGCTTGGGAGCTGGGACTCTGCTGCTCTAGGAATCTTCTCCTGATGAAGTGCATACTCTACCCATTATTCTAGGAGAAAAACTAACCAACGGTATACCGTTGCAACGATATAGGATGAAACTTACCCGTGAAACATGAAACTTTGGTTGAAACTTATCCGTGAAACTCGAAAACACGATGAAACTTACCGTGAAACATCATGAAACTTACCCATGAAACCATGATGAAACTTACCCGAAACTAATGAAACATGCTTATACGTTACCAGCGGTATACCGTTGGGTAGTTGCTCTCTTATTCTAGGCATGTCTCATGGAATAACAGGGAGAATAAGCTCATGTTTCAGAGCACAAAAGTATTCCTGGCTTCTGCATTCAGCACGCACGGTCGATAAACTTAAGTCAATATAGTTGGACTCTTGGTCAATCTTCTCGTGAGAATTCACGCTGATTCAGTTAAAAAATGTTCTCTAATGACTATGTTACTTCTCACCGGGGACAGGCAGTGTTGCTCAACCAACTAATCAGCAAGGCGCCTTTGATGCTTTCATAGGACAACTTAGCCCAACTGCTTGAAATGAACCATGCGTGTCCCAACCCCTGGGGAAATGAACCCTCCTAAGTTTTTTCCTCTACCTTTTTTATCATTGAGGGCTCCAAGACATCAATGCTGCCCTCCTCAGGGGCATGCCTCCAACTCCAGTTTGGAAGAAAAGGATAATTCATTAAGGAGTACCATGGAATTTCGTCAGTTGTGACGAGATTAACTTAAGTGTTGTAAAATACTAAAATATAACCTCTAATCAAACACATCTTGTCAAAGTTCACTATCAAAGTACTAGCCTAAGAAATACTGACTGTGAGACAGGGCTCTCACCTAGGAATACTCCACGGGAGAGCTCACGTCCCAACGATTTTCCGAGAAAAAAAACGAACATTTGCCGTGCAGTGGCATGGATGGGGATAGGTTGTTCGGCTTTTCCTTTCCGTCGCTCAAGATGGGGGCCCAACTTTTTTTTTTTGTGTACTTGAAATTTATCAGTTCTATCTTCCTCCGTTATCCCAGTGCGAGTACAGTGAGTCAGTGACATATAAAAAATGGGAAAAAAAGAAGTGTTTGCCACATGCATTAGGTAAGCGTCATCATTCTTGACATATGGCAGGATCAAAAGAAATCCACTCGAAAAGCCTGCGTTTGAAACTTCAAATCGTCTGCCTGCCTTGCCTCAAGGGGCGGAGCTAGGATTTTAGATTAGAAGGATCATGTGGACTAACTAAAAATTATCATAACACACAATTACTCTTCATATATACAAAACTTAAAAATTCAAGTATACACATAATTACTAATTACTAGCTAATAAATTCAAGTATATATACGACTAACCAAAACTTGGTTAGGGGGCCACAGGGACCAACCGAAACTTGAAAATTCAAGTATACGCACAATTACTAGCTAATAAATTTTATTTTCGTTGGGGGGAGGGCAGGCCTCTACCCGCCCCCTCTCTCCGCCCCTGCTTGCCCCTTAAAACTATGAGTAGTGCTTAAATGCTTTCCCTCTTGGTATAATTTGTATAAATCTTAAAGCAAACGAAGGGGTAAGTAATTACCATCTACCATTCATTCATACTTTAATAATTATGTAACTGTAAAAAGAAAAACATTGAAACACCTCTCTAAAACTATTCACAGAACATGCCTGGGATATATGAACAGACAATTGTAGTATCGTGCTATTCAATAAGGAACTAATTGTAAATATGCCCTAAAGTTGAGGTGGCTTTGTAAATATTCCCTCGTGCAGCTATGACATATGGGTCGGGGCCTATGTCATAGACACATATAAACAATATTCTGAAAACAGCTCAACTTGGGGTTATCCTCAAATCCCCAATTTTACTCCTCATTGCAGTGCTCATCACTTCCACACACACACCAAAAAAAGAAAAAAAGAAAAAACAATGAGTTGAAACACCAAGATGACATGCATTCAGGGGAAAACAGTAGGACTCAGCAAGTTTCACCCAGAAGTTACACAGCAATATCACAATATGTGAAGAGCAGATTAAGGGCGACCTAAAGTGGAAGAAGAAAACTTTGATGACTAATCAGAATCCCATCTTCCAATCAGCGTCAAGGAGGATGGACTCTCTGTAAAGCTCTTCCCATGTATATATGTGCAAATACAGTAACTAGAAATGCGATTCGTCCGAGTCACGATACGGTATTCGGGTTCGCGGTTCGCCACTTTTTCTTATAATTTCCACTATGACCATAATTCCATATCCTAAACCAGTTTGTATTCGATGAATCCGATTCGTAATTCGCAGGGGTTTACAACAAATCCGGTAACTATGTGTGCAATGTCCCTTGTTGTTTGCAAAGGAGGTTGTGAAATGGACATTAAACTTATCTTTTTGTAGCAGTGGCAGTTGAGAGGGGAATCGATTACAGAACAAGTACACTGCTAGTGTCCATTGTCCAGATAGTTAAAAAAGATTAGGAGCCTTATACTCTCCATCGAAGACTACTAAATGGACAGCCCCATTAGTTACCTGAACATTACAATGTGATCGCTAGTACCAGTAGTGTACTGTAGATGTGATGTCAAATATCATGAAAGATCTTCAGATAAGGACCATATCAATATTATAAGCACATAGTATACTCTAACAACAGGATAAAATCCACATTTGGAGTTGTATGATATCAGTGGAGTGGTTGAAATGGTGGTAATATCTCTTTCTGGGATTCTTTTCCTTGACATCATTCATACAGTCCGACAATTCAGGTGAGTTGATGTCCACTTCTTATGAGATGAGAGGGAAATTAATGTAGAAATGGAGATCAGGACCCTGATATGTGTACCATAGGAGCCATTATCGCTTAGCTTGGAGCCTTGAACCGATGATAATAAATTCAAGAAGGCAAGAAGATTAATGTCTCTTCCATTGCAGGTGGAGGACGTGCGCTGAGGACCAGCATGACTTTGTTTGCCTTAAACTGATGACATATAGAAACCACGAGCTAAGAAATTTCCTTCTTATTTAACTAACTTTCTTTCTTTTTTCCTCTCCCTCAAGTGTATATTAAAAAAGCACAAGAAACTTTTCTTTGCCAAGGCGCGTTGTTTCAACGGTCCTAGTGTTGGGTCAAAAGTTTGTGGCTATTTTTAAAAGCACAATTCGACGAACAAACATGATGGCACTATAGAATGAAACTATAGAACTCGGTTCTGTAGAATGAAGCTATAGAATTCAGTTCTGTCAGAACAAAGTTAGTGGCAATTATTTAGTCTGTACTGTAGGCATTACTAGAGCCTTCACCACTGGCTTACATCCGGTCCTTTTGAGTCTTTTTCCTCCTTCCTTAGCTGACAGCTTCAGTTGGAGCTCTCAAACAGTCCAGTCTGAACCGTCTCATTTGCGTCAGCTGAGCAATTAATTCTGAAGACCAACACAGATATTCAGATAAGATGCTAGCCAATTATTATGATAGCATGAAAAGCTTGTCTTCCATCTTAGTACGTTTCATGCATTATTTTTATGTGCAACTCATAGCAGGAAGAAAGAACTGAATGTGATATATGACCTACCATTATTAACATAGATTGATTGTTCCTAGTAGATCAAGAACCATGAAATGTCAAATTAGCATTCGTATGTAAATTAAGGACGAGAAAACATAATAATAAAGTAAAAACAAAACAGATAGAGAGAACTCTTAGTTCTATACCACATGGACAAGTTTCCTTGGATCCATTACATTGCTTTCCAATGCATGGAAGCACCTCCCTTTTGCATATGTGCTTTGTACTTTAGCCGACCCCTTACCTCGTTCCCATCCCAGCACGGGATGAATTTTAGCTTCAACTCAATGTGATACAAGCCCACGCGTATGGTTTGGAGATTTTCCATCAATGCAAAGGAGACATGCATGCATGCAGCATGATCTGCTCAAGTATCATCGTCGATCTCATTGGGGGAAGGCGCACCGAGCGCGAAATATGTCCCAATATCTTTCAGGACATGGAAGATGGTGCCCAGTGTTAGGGCATGTATAATGGTATAGAAAATGTATAATGGTATAGACAACTGCTGTCTATAATAGGCTGACATGTTATTTATAGACAGCGTTAGAGACAACTCATGCAATGATATAGACAACATATTTATGAGTAGATATTTTTTCCCACACACAACCTGTCTTGGTTTTCGTGCTAGAGTCGACTCTAGATTAAGAGACGGCTCAACTCTCTATACACACCCTCTCTCATCCACGTCATTTTTTATCCTACGTGGCAAAACTTAGAGACTGCTGACATGTACCATTGTACATGCTCTAATGTATTATTGTACATGTGTGTGTGGGCTTGTATACCTACTAGGGCATTGTCCATGTACATGTTAGACCCAAAGGTTTTGTATCCTCTATATAAGGGGCTTGAGGTACCCCTAATCTAATTGAGGAGAATTTTACCCTAATTCTGTCACCCAGAACCTTCACGTTGTCAGTTTTGCATTCGCCTGAAAATCGCTCCATTGTCCTGAGATGTATGTACCATGTAGCTTGCTTTCCATCCCGTCTCCTTTCCGCAATGCACCTGGCATCAAACAATCATGAGAAAACTGCGGAAATGGACGAATAGGCCATAACTAGTCTTGAAGCAAAGCGTATTCAGGATACCTACACTAACATGTGTTAGTTCAGACAGACATTAGACAAACACGGTATGAAAGGAAACTATTTGCGGGTGATGGCTCTAAGCTCTTGTAAAATATACACGGTATCTACAAGTCCCGTTCACTGTAGTTCAACTAGAATTGACACCTATGACAATGTTTTTTTAAGGTATCACGATGTAAAAGTGGTAGCACCCGAAGAGACTCGGTGCGAATTTGAAGCAATGTTCCCTCCTAATTAACAAGTGAGGGTATTCCCAATGGAGTTTCTTAGATGATGTCTTACACATTAATTACTATGCCACATAAGCACTATGCTGAATTGACAAGTTATTTATTGATGAAAGAGATTGAAGTGATGTCTTATATAAGAAACCATTCTTGTAGAGAACCAATGCAGTTAGAAACCACTGAAAACAGCATTGGGATGGCCTGGATGTCTCCCCTACATATTTTGTGGGCCCCACATTGATTTGTTGTGGCATTTGGATCGTCCTGCACACAAAATGTTTGTCATTGTGGCTTGCTAGATCAAATGTTTATTAATCCCGTGACATGCTTAATTGCTTGGTCAAATGTTTGTCATTGTGGCTTGCTAGATCAACCAATATCCTATATATCTCTTTCCATATGCATGCGTACAAAATAAAATGCACAACACAATTGAGATTTGCATTGGATCAAAACATCTAGATAATTAATGCCCTTGGATTACTAGTAGACACCACCCATTGTGATATCTCACTAGAGACACCACATACTTAATGCATTTATTTATCTATAGATACTACCTAAGAAACTACCCATTGAGAATGCCCTGATAAGCTAGAATAAAAATTGAGGGTGGACTCAAATAACTAAGTTAAATTGGCATGAACGTAATCTTGTATTCCAGTGAAATCCAAATTCATATATAACCAAAAGAGAAGTAAAGCAAAAAAAAGGAATGCAATGAACATACCTTGCTAATGAAAAGTGTATCCTCAAAACATGTAAGTATTTATTTGCTTTATCATATGTATATCAAAAGTAGCAAAGATTAATCAAGACAATTAGAAAATAAATTAAATATCAAGACTCAAGTCTGCAAAGGCAGACCAATCGTTTAGGTCCCCTCCCCCGGGGAGGAGGGGGTGTACCGGCGCCAATAGAGAGTAGGCTAGAGCCTCATGGAGCCTCTGTTGGATTCATCTTGCTCCAAACATATCGGTCAAAAGTCTTCGCATGTTTTTTTTAAGTGTAGGAGGAGTTCTGTCGTTCTTTATAGAAGAATTAGAAGTTCACAGTACAACTGGCCGGAGGAACCTACGACTAGAGAAATACACGTTGTGGAAACGTTACAGGAGGGGCTATAGGCACCATGCAAGCGTGGTAATCACTGCAAGAGCATAACTTTTGCTCTGTAAGCTCCTCAACAGCTGATACTGTTTTCCTTTTTTTTTAAAAAAAAAGAAAAGTGGTATGGCTACACCCTTTATAGCGCTAGAGATTGGAGGATGGCCAGGCCAGGTGGATTTTGGTGATTTTGCGAAAAAGTCCCTCCGCTTCTTCGAAATTACGGATAGGTCCTTCCGAATTACAAATAGGCCCTTCGCGATTTTTTGTGAGACAAAGATATTTTTTTTCTTCGCGTTTGGGTCCCTGGCGCGGTATTTTACGGAAAAACCTCTCGTTAAGTTCAAATCGCGAACAAGCCCTTTTCTAATTTTTCAGGATAGTGAACAGGTCCAAAAAATTAACAAACAGGTCCCTGCTTCTTACGTTCAGGTCCTTTCTCCGTTTTTCCCGGAAAAAATGTTTTCGTCACAAAAAAAACCCGGAAAAAATGTTTTCGTCACCCAAAAAACCCGGAAAAAATATTTTCGTCACTAAAAAAACACAGATTCATCGAAGATTTATAGTAACTTATGGATTTGCCAACGGGTCATAACCGCGAGTTTTTTTTAAAAAAAATGTAAATTCGTCCGAAGATTTATAGCGACCTATAGATTCGCCGACGGGTCCTAACGACCCATTTTTTTTAACAAACACAGAAAACCAAAAAATGAAAAAACCAGATTCGTCGAAGGTTTATAGCGGTTTATGGATTAAGCCCACGGTCCGAAAGCGACCTTTTAAAAAGGAAATACATAAAAAAAACGCCACACTTTTCTTTTAAAAACAAAAAACGCAGATTCAACGCAATTTTCTAAATAAAACACGCCGATCGACAAAAAAAACACGGATTAAATCGAAGGTTTATAACAACTTATGGATTTGCCAACGGGTCATAACCGTGGGTTTTTTTTAAAAAACGTAGATTCGTCCAGAGATTTATGGCGACCCATAGATTCGCCTGCGGGTCCTAACGACCCATTTTTTTTAACAAACACAAAAAACAGAAAAACGATCAAATATCCTGAAATGCGTAAAAAACGGAAATCAAAAATTCGATATATTTTATCAGACGACGGGTTGTAACCGCGGTTTTCTAAAAAAAACGTAGATTCCTTGAAGGTTTATAGCTAACGACCTATTTTTTTTAAACAGATATGAAAACCGAAAATACGACCTATAGATTTGCCGATGGATCCTATCAACTCTACAGAACGGCGCAGCGTAGCGCGCTATTATCGCTAGTTGTTTTTAAGCAGGGCATACTGCGATAGCGTGCAGGGTCTTCTGAATGCACCAACTAGACATCTGTGAAGGGAAAATGACAAATGTAGTAAAGTCGGAATAGAGGCCTAAAATGATATGGGGATGAGGGGATCTGAAATGCTCTCACACCCTCCAGGCCTCCACAAAAGTTAATACCAGAATAGATGGCCTTGCAAAGTGCAATTTAATGGATTTCCCATGACACTCTTACCCAGCACCAATTTTGCAGTACATTTTACATTCAATGTTCGCATGCAGCAGACTCGGTACTACACGCAGTGATGCAGCAGAGACGTTGAACCTCTGGGCCGCGCGTCGGGATCATACCATGGCCCAAATTTAACCCAAATTAACGGCCCGAAAGATGCCAACAAACTGTAATACTGACAGGCCGGCCATGACAAATTCCATGGCCATTCTGTATTTTACACTAGCAACGATTTAATATCGTACGTAAAGCCGTAAAGGTACGAGTCCAAGCTTATCGGCGAATACCTGACCAAAAAACTGCGACGCCAATACGCTATCGGGTAACGAGTAGTCTGACGCAGTGTTAGGATACGCACACTACCACTGAATTGGGAGCGATCATACCCCGATTCTGTGGGATTCGGGGGATAATGCTCGTTGCGGTAAAAGTAGTTACAAGTTCGAGAAATGGTGGTTACTTCGTGAAGAGTTTAATGAAATGGTTTATAAAGTTTGGAAAAAATCAGTAAAGGGTTGTATGGCTATTGATACTTGGCAAGTCAAAATTAGAAATATTAGGAAGGTCACTAAAGGCTGGAGCTCCAATGTTGAAGCTGATTTAAAAAGAAAGAAACGTTTACTTCTTGACGAGGTGGTTGTGTTGGATGTTTTATCTGAATCTAGGAACCTTTCTGAGGATGAAAACTGTAAGCTAGTTTCGGCCAAAAATGAACTTGAAAAAATTTGGGTTATAGAGGAAATGAAAGCCAAGCAGAGAGCTAGAGATAGATATGTGAAAGAGGGAGATAGAAATACCAAATACTTCCATGCGGTTGTGAACCAGAGGCGGAGAAAAAATTTTATTTCGGTGCTAGATGGTCAGCACGGGCCGACTAGTGACACTGGTGAAATTTTGACCATTGCTTGCGATTACTATAAGTCTTTGTTTGGCTTTGAGGACAAACCAAACATTAATATTTTGGAGGTCTTCTTTGATTCTAATGATAAAATCTCTGATGAGGAAAATGTGGTCTTAGAGGCTCCTTTTACGGAAGATGAAGTTAGAAGAGCCGTTTTTGAATCTTATGCTGATGGGGCTCCGGGTCCTGATGGGCTCCCTTTCTTATTTTACCAAAAGTTTTGGGATTTAATCAAGGAGGATTTGCTCAATCTTTTTAGAGACTTAGAGAATGGGGTGCTGGACCTGTTTCGTCTTAATTTTGCTATGATTTCGTTAATCCCTAAAGAAAATGATGCTCGGAGCATTAAACAATTTCGTCCTATCAGTTTATTAAACTGTAGTTATAAAATCATTACTAAAGTTCTTACAAACAGGTTCAGCCCGATTGGTAATAGGATTATATCTCATAGTCAGACTGCTTTTTTGAAGAATAGATATATTTTAGAAAGTGTTGTTACTACTCATGAGATCATTCATAAAATTCATCAAGACAAGTCGAAAGGCATCGTGCTTAAGCTGGATTTCGAGAAGGCGTATGATAAGGTTAATTGGGTTTTTCTGATGGATATTCTGAATAAATGGGGTTTTGGAAGTAAATGGCAAGGTTGGATTTATGCTTTGTTAAAGAATGGTTCTGTTGGGATTAAGGTTAACAATTGTGAAAGTGATTTTTTCCAAACAGGTAAAGGCTTAAGGCAAGGTGATCCGTTATCACCTATTCTTTTTAACCTGGTTGCTGATATGTTCTCTAGAATTTTGCAAAAGGCTGTAGATAAAGGGATCTTAGTAGGGCTTTGCAACAACTTCTGTCCTGGTGGTATCATTAGCCTTCAATACGCTGACGACACCCTCTTGTTTATGAAAGATGATATTAATTTTGTTCTTCGTCTTAAGTGGTTCCTCACCTGTTTTGAACTCATGTCTGGTTTGAGAATTAACTTTCACAAGTGTGAATTGATCCCTTTAAACTGTGAGGATAATGAGATTAGTCGGTATGCTAATATCTTGGGCTGTAAAGTTGGTTCTTTCCCTATTAAATACCTAGGTATTCTCCTTCATTATGATAAAGTTAATAGGGCTGAGTCTCATTAAAGCTTGTTTATCAAGTATTCCCACTTATATGCTGTCTTTCTTTAAGTTCCCTAAGTGGGCGATTGACCTTCTTAATTCTCATTTGGCGAACTGTCTTTGGAATGATTATGATGGCCATAAGAAAATCCATTTGGCAAATTGGCATTTAGTTTGCATGGAGAAAAAGTATGGTGGGCTGGGTATTCCTAACATTAGGGATCTTAATCTTTGCCTCCTTGCTTCTTGGATTAAGAGATTGTATCAAAATGAAAGTAAACAATGGACGCAGTTAGTTAGATTTAAGTACAATACGGAAAGGCCGAACATTTTTGCTTGTCTTTCAGACCATGGTTCTGTTTTTTGGAAAGGGGTTCTTTGGGCTGCTCAGGCTACGAAATTTGGATATAGATGGTCTGTGGGAAATGGGAAGAAAATTAGATTTTGGGAAGACATTTGGTTTGGTGCTTCCTGCTTAGCGGTTCAATTTTATGATCTCTATGCTCTGGTTAATGAAAAAGGTATTTCGATTGCCGATATTTGGGATGGTTCCAATGTTAGATGTACCTTTCGAAGGCCCTTCTCTGAAAGTTTGATGGTTCGTTGGTTTGAGCTTGTGGAGATTGCTAATAGTATTATTCTCTCTGAGGAGGAGGATTCCTTGGTCTGGCAGTACTCTAATAATGGAGTCTATTCGGTCAAGTCTCTTTATGCGATCATTAATTTTAGAGGGGTGATCCCTGTCTTTGTCCCTGCTGTTTGGAAGTTAATTGTTCCTCTAAGGGTCCATGTTTTCCTTTGGCTTCTTTCCCATAATAAGATCATGACAAAGGATAATTTGTTGAAGAGAGGTATGGATAGAGGTGTTGTGTGTTACTGCTGTGATGAGGCTGAAACGGTTAACCATATTTTCTTTGACTGTGTAGTTGCTAAAAGCGTCTAGTGGTTAATCTCTGATTTTTTCGGTATTAATCTGGGTGCTAATTTCGATTCTATTGCTCATTTCTGGGTAAGTAACTCAAGGAATGGTGCTTTAAATTCGGTTTGTGCAGCTGTTTTGTGGAGTATCTGGAAAATTCAGAATAACATGATCTTTCGTTTACAGGATTGGCTAAATGTGAAAACTGTTTGGAGGATGATCCTGTTTCTGCTCAAAAGTTGGAATCCTCTATTCGCAGGAAATCTGGAACTCAAGATAGCAGAATTCTGCATCTTCCTGGAAGTGAATATTCGGGCTCCTCTGCCTTTGGAATTTCTGGAGATGTAGAGAGGGCGTTGTTGCTTGAATGTGATAAGTCTGGAAACCTGACGAACAGAAAATCTTGATGCTTTGGTCATTAATGGTGCTGGAAAGGAGTTTCTCACTTGGTCGACAAAATCTAAGTTGCTGGAAATGAACGAAGGATGCTGAATGAACTCCCTCACTAGAGGTTCCTTAATATGTTTTTTTGGTCCTGCTATGTCTGGGTGTGTGCGTTGGAAATAGTTTTGTGCTAGTTGGGTCATCAGGAGTTCAGGTTGCGAATGCTTGTTGTGATCTTGGTGTTGTCTGTAAGGTGGTTTCGAGTTTCGTTCACAGTTAAGTTTTTTTAATTGTTGCTGAAGTGCAAGTTAATTTCCCGAGCGCGCGCGCGCTTGATCAAACCCGCTGCACTGGCCGGCCAGGCCGCGGCGACGTCGGTGCGGTGATCCGTCCTCACAGGCCGTGGCGCGCGGCACACCGGGCAAGTGCAGCGTGCTCCCCTCTTGTTGTAGACTTGTAGAGCCACGCGAGCGCCTGGAAGGCGGACCAGGCCGCACCGCACGGCAGGTTCGCGGGGCCGGACGCGCGCGCGGCTCCTGAACTCCTCCGTGCAGAGCCGGCGCGCCACCGTCTGTGCATATCGCCTCCTCGGCGCACACCCGCAGCGCCGCCCTGGGCTCGATCGAGCCACCGCGCCTGCTCGTCCTCCCGGCGCATGAAACAGTGCACAACCTGCTGGATTCGAAATGCAGCTTCGAACGACAAGAGTAAGAGCCCGGCAGGGATTAAGCTACAGCTTCTCATCGATTCTGCTCCAGCTCCTTCGAATTCAGATCTTCCGAAGAATCAAGAGCTTCAAAGAAAAGCGTTCGGCTGGCAGTGGGGCTCCTAGATTTGGTCATACCTCAGCGGCGGTCGGCAGCGTGACATTGAGGTGACCAGTGGCGCTCTAGGCGGGGTCTCCAGGCGAGCGGCAACCGAGGTCGAGGTGGCAGGGACAGGGAGCGGGGTCTAGCCGACGAGGACAGGGAGTAGGATCGAGGTGGCGGCGCCGAGGACCGAGCGGGGTTGTGGACCAAGTGATGGGGACGAGGCGGAGTAGGGAGTCGAAGTTGGAGGAGCAACATGGAGGTTGATTCTCGCGTGTAGCGTAAATTGGAGAATCGCTCTATGCTGATTCCGCTTTCAGCAAGGGGAGCGCGAGGCCGTTCGGTAGAGCTCCGACTCATCTGTACGAGAATATGGGAGCCGAAGCGCTACCGAACGATGTCTAATGCGATCTTCGTTGCATTGTAGGTAGCAGCGACTAAAATGAAACTGGGTTTGCTACTTGTGGGGTCTATTTGGTCTGAAGCTAATTTTGTTATATCTAAGATTAGACGTGCTATATTTTCTTAAGTGAGTGTTTGCTTTGTTGTTATAATTATGGTTTATTATATATTTTTAGTTCTATGTTCTACACTTCATAGACTTTTTTTAAAAAAAAAACTTGATCACACTTGTGACAATAAACGCTATTGTAATAAAAAGTATGATAAACTATTCTTAACAAGATTAGTTAGGATAAAATTGACTTTTAAAGTTCAAACCATGAGCCTGACTTGCAGCTTGAGTTCGCCTCGAGGACTAGCCGGAGACAGGTGCGGTCCAGCGTGGCCCGGTCGGGTGCACGTCGCCCCACCGCCCAACGGACGCCACCCGAGTTGCGGGCCCCACACCTCCCGCCACCGGCCACGCATCGCCGCCACGCAGGACCGTTTGGAACCGGACCCACCGGTCGGTGTCTCAATCGGGCACGCCACGTTTGACAGAGACCCACACACGAGCCTGACGGTCTATGGGTTCTCCGCCACCTCGCGCCAAAATAAAAACCAATTAATTAAATTATATTTAGTGACGCGGCACGCGCACGCGGTTACGGACACACCAATTCGCTCGTGCTCGTCTTGTCGCGTGACTTGCGTCCCCCAGTGCCCGACCCCACTCGCCGGTGATACGATGTCGCCGGCGGCCGCCGCCGCAACTTTGCCGCGCGCTCTCTCCAGGGAGCCTAGGAGGGATCCGCTCGCTGTGGGCCTCGCGCCGCCCCCACCGGGGGTTAGGGTTCGCGCGTCGCGCCCCCGCCAGGTACAATTCTCCGCTTGCTTTGGGCAATCGAATCGTCCTTAGATTTCTCGGAGCTCGAAGTTGTATGAGCCAGTACGCCGGGGGACTATGGGTACTCTCGCTCGCGTTGGTTAATTGAAGCTAGAGGGCATGGTTTTGGTGCAATTTTGAGGGCATTCGGTGGCGGGTGGTGATCAACGTAATGTAGATGCAATCAGGGCAGCTAGACTGCAGAAACGCATGCTATTGAAGTGTCAAACTGATAGATGCCACACTTCTTAAATTTTGGCAGACAATTCTATGTGTATTGCATTGGCCCATCAACATATTTCTGTTGATTGCGTTTGTCCCTTTGTTACCAACTTGCCATTCGAATGTCCTGAAATCTGACTTATTATCCCGATCCAGAGGTACTAGAGGGTAGAAATTGTTAGGGCATTTCAGGATCTAATGGTCTTTTTGCAGGGATATTGGCTTACTTGCATGACTTGTGAATTTTGCAGCAACTGCTTATGCAATTGTCCAATTTCAGTAATGCCACTAACATTCTGAATTTTTAATCATGATTGTATCTTATGTTTTTTCTTGGTTTTAGGAAAATGTTCGTAGTTGTGGCTGGTTGATATCAAGTAATTTCAATTCAAGTCCATTGCTTTGTCCTCCATGTCATTGTGCTCAGATGGCTTTGGCCAACACAAGGATTTCTTATCAGCCTGATGTTGACAAGCATACTGGAGTTCTGGTAAGGAAGCTTGAAGTGAAGCAAAGTATATGATACATTCTCCACCCCCTGCTGACTAATCCTTTGTACTCATTTCCTACAGGCTTATGACCTGGTTCAAGGGAACCTTGTAAGTGATTCATGCCAATGATTTGTCACTAGTTGTTAAATTATGTCATACAACAGCTCAATGTTTGAAATGTTCCTGTGCAATGCATGTTATTCATAATCATCACTTACTTTATCTCAGGTGCAATGGAACTCATTTATGGACAAATCAATACCTGATCCACCAACAGCTGTTCTCCTTCATGGCATCCTTGGTAGCAGGAAAAACTGGGGTAAATGAGCATTTCTGATTAAAGATTGTTCTGCTGGTGTTGTGGCTCAATTGTGATTGTGTTTCGAGTTTGCAAATGAGTGAAATACTTTGGCATGTTTTTAAGATGTTTTGGATGTGTTAGGGACATAAAATTGTAAAACTAACTAACTACGTTGGTCATGAAGGGTCTTTTGCAAAGAGGTTGGCTCAGGAATTTCCTATGTGGCAGGTCAGTATATCTAAAGTTCAATTAATCGTCTGAACTATTTGACAATGCAGAAAGAGCAAAAAGAGCTATACCTGATTTATCTTCATGCAGTTCCTCTTGGTTGATTTGCGTTGCCATGGTGATTCTACGTCAATTAAGAAAAGAGGACCACACACTGTTGCCTCAACTGCCCTTGATGTTCTAAAGCTGGTTTGTATTCTAACTGCTATTCTCTGTCTTGGCTTCTACTATCCACATTAAATGTGTTAAGTGACATCCAATCTCAATATAATAAATCTGCAGTTTCTTTGGAAGGACAGCATAAAAGACTATATGTGTGCCCGAATAATATCTGTTAATATGCGTGCATCACACAACTAGCTTTATGCATTGAGACTTCGAGAGAGAGACAACATTCCAAGTGCTTGGCAACTTGACATGCCTCTTGATGGCATAGTACAAGAGCATTGTACTATTATTATTGAAGCTTTAAGAGACATAGTAACACCACATCTGGATCATATAATATAAAATGCATATTCTAATGTCTGTTGATTTTAGAGTAACTGCCATGAAGTAAATTATGAAGTGCTCTGTTGCTTGGCACTGCACCTGTTTTAAATATTTGAAATCATATTTATCGTCATCTCTTATTTCTCAGTCTTTCATAGCATAGTAGCTTTCAGTTTACTTCTCTTATCTTTACGTGTCTCTATGACCCTATGCTAATTCATCTAAATGCAACAGCTAGGGCAGCTTAGGCTAACTCCTCGAGTGTTGGTTGGTCACAGCTTTGGTGGAAAAGGTTTTTCCTGTTTCCTTCTATTTCTCTTATTTCACATGTTATTTACCATTTACATGTGGTATGGTTTACATTGTAAATAATCCATAATTGTCCTGGTATTTAAAATTGTGTTTTGCAGTGGCTTTGAGTATGGTAGAACAAGCTGCAAAACCATTTGCCCGTCCTGTTAGGGTAAACTTGACTACTTGTTGGGAATGATATTAGTGTGGCAATAATGTGGAGGCAGCAAGTATTTTTTAATCGTTGTGCTAAATTCTTCTGTATATTCTGTTCCTTAAAGGTATGGGTTCTTGATGCTACTCCTGGCAAAGTTCGTGCTGGGGGAGATGGCGAAGATCACCCTGCTGAACTTATCGAGTTTCTCAGAAGAATGCCTATGCAGGTTGGCCTTTTAGAATTATCTATACTTGTATTACTGCAAAATACATTTCAGTCTAGAAAAGCGGCTTCTTTATAATTCCTCATTTGTATTTTGCTGTTCAAAATCCAGGTTTCTTCGAAGCAGGAAGTTGTTGATGTTCTTGTTAAAGGACAATTTTCTGTGGATGTTGCACGGGTATGCTTGAATATTGCCCTTTGTTTAGATGCCCTTGCAAGTATACTTTCTTTTACTGATCTTAAAAAGCTACTTGATTTCTCTTTCTCTAATTAAACAAAATTCATTTTAATTCTATGTTGATTCTTTGTTTAGTGGGTGGCCACAAATCTCCGACGAAGCAGCCCATTAGGACCACGGATTTCTTCAAGCTTCTCATGGATTTTTGACCTAAATGGCCTCTCTGAGATGTACAAGTCATACGAAGAGACTAACTTATGGTAAATCCTTGGCAATGCCTGTTGCAATCATCTAAATTTGTAAAATGTGTTAGGCACCTAACTGAATGCACCATTCAGGAGGATTGTAGAAAATGTACCAAGGGGAGTTCATATTAATTTCCTTAAGGCTGAAAGAAGTTTGCATAGATGGGCTATTGAAGACCTCCAGAGAATTCATGTTGCAGAGGAACTGGCTGCAGATGAGGGTGGGGGAGTTGAAATGCATGTGCTTGAGGATGCTGGACATTGGGTATGCATGCTGCCTCCTTGTAGTCTAGATATTGTGGAAACAAAGTAGCTTTTACTATAATTACAGATGCCCTCATAGCAAGGATGTGCTTATGGGTTGTGGTCATCTGATATAACTCTGCTAATTGGGATGTTGCACAACATATATATGTATGTACTACAAACAACATTTAATTTTGGATCCACATCTCATTTCAGGTTCATGCAGACAACCCTGACGGGCTCTTTAGAATTCTTTCATCTACTTTCCGTATCGAGACTACCATAAGAGGGATGCAGAACTGAGGTACAGAACTCCAAACAATACTGCTACATCGCTACTGTATGTGGGTAGAAATGACATGAGAGAATACACATGAATCGCATTTCAAAACCTGTATTTCAGTTTTGTAGAATACAAAGAGCTGAAAAAACTTGACCGATGGGGCTAACTGCCATCATTGGCGTGTTAGTGCATTCGTTCATTCATTCGTTTCCTCTATCATGTATGTAACATGACAGTCGGCTGTAGTTATGCTGTTCTTCAAGGACCAACATGTAATTATGTTATCGTACACTGAATAAATGAGTAATTTTCACAAATGGTGGACGACGGCCTCGGCGACAGGGAGTTCCTCAGCTCCGATGTCTCTTTGCTGTGCTCGGCGAGCAAGTACGGGTTGAAGGGGAATCGCATCTACTTCATACAAAATTTGATGGAGGAGCCGGACGGTGGGTTGCTGAGGAGGAAATGGCGGAGGAAATGTTGGAGGCTATGCTGCCGTGCCAAGGTATCACGGAGCTTATGTGAAATCCTTTCTGGATGCTGCCTATTGATGATTGCTAAGAGGAAGCACAAACACTCCAGCTAGATCAGTAGTACTTAATTGGGTAGTATTTCTATCGGTTGCTAATAGAGCAATGTAAGGCTTAAAATTTTGCACACATAGGGAGGATATAGTGCATGTATGAAATGATAAAAGGGAGCTATCTATAGATTTATTCCAAATTTTGAACACATACGGACGATATCGTTTATTTCATATCATATTCTATATTTTTTCCCTTAAGAGTTTGATGCGGGATAGTGTTGGATATCCATTTCTCACTTCGTGTATTTGCTCCAAAAGCCTTTAGTCAGTCAGATACGAGGAAATTAGCCACAAGACATTAAACAATATGGACGCAATTAGACTATAAGAATAGATGCAGACAGACATTGCTTGTTCCATATTATATTCCGTAATTTTTTAATTTTTTGATACGGGATAGCGTTGGATATCCATTTCTCACTTCCGTAATTTTTTAATGCTAGAGACAAACAATACCGAACATCTATTTATCCCTCGGATATTCACTCTTGAAAGACTTAGGGTCTGTTTGTTTCAGCTTTGGATTCTCTAAGAACTGATTTTGGATTGTGGTTGTAGATAAGCTGATTTTTCAAAAGCTGGAATCCAAAATCACATATGAAGTGGATTGTGGATTCTAGTGTATATGGGTGGGCTGGATTGTGAGAATCGGATTCTAAAATCAGGCTGTTTGTTTCTGATTATTCTTTTAGGGCCAGAATCCAGAATCAAAAGCTAAAACAAACAGAACCTGTCGACGATTCGAGAACCGGTCCCCCGCCGAGCTTACTTGTTGAATGAGGGATCAACCTAGAACCCTTTTTCCGCGGAGGGTATAGCGTCCGAGGGCCTGCCGAGCTATGGCCGAGATGGTCGGGGCAACACAGCAAATAGGGGGTCTTTTTGAATCTGGTTCGGGCCTCTCGCGGAGGAGATAACAACCCTACGTCCAGTAGTTGCACTAGCTTCCAAAGATGGATTACAGGGTGCTTGTTCGGGGGTTTAGGCCTCCGTTTCCTCTCTTCTTCTTATAAGTGGGTGTTCTTCCTCTCAATTCTCCTAAGGGGTCAGGAATCAGAGTGTCCAATCCTAAACTCTACATGCGATAGGGTATTTATAGATGATTACAGTGTTACAACATTTATTACGGAGTGACGCGCCACTGCTCCCGGACGTGGGTGAAACTGTTCCTTTGCTTTTTGCCATACCGCGACGTGGGCACAGTGGGTTCAGATCGTGGCCGTACGGTCCTCCAAATCGCCGAGTGATTAATGCCACGTCGCCTTCGTGAATCGTGCCCGGCATTTTGGTGATGCCCGAGGTCCCTCCTTTAGATCTGGTCGTTTGGTCGTGCACCTCCGAGCTAGCATGCTCGGGGGCGAGCTCGATTGAGGATGGGGTAGTTCCGAAGGTTAGCCTGCCCGAAGACCTTCCTCGGAAACACCGTCTAAGGGTGAGTATGATCGATAGCTGACCGAGGTATGACGGTCGTTATGACAAATATCTAATCCCCGACAGAACCTTAGGTCGGTGAGAGCTTGGCCGGGAGGAGCGGCCGTCGTCCACTCCGTCCACATCAGGTTCGAGTCCAAGACTCGTCCAAAGCAGCGCTCAGAGCTCGTCTTTTCGGTTGGATGGAACTCTTTATCCTTTGCTTAGGCCTTAGGTTGGGGTTCAGAGTGCATCGAATTCTACAGGATGGCCCACCCTTGTCCTACTGATATTCAAGTCGAAAAAATTGGGCCAAGGCAAGGTCGGTTTGACCGAGGCATGTCGATTTCATTTTTAAGACTAAAGCATGTCCAAAAAATTAGAACCTGACTGACCCGGTTTTGGCTTTCGAAAAACGGGAAAGCAAAACCCCAACTACATGGATGTCTATGTTACATATGGTACCGTCGGATCTAGCTCTAAGATTAGTGCACCTGGAGAAATTCAGTCCAAAAAACATATGGAAGAGTCAAATAAGTCTCTCTCTCTCTCTGCCCTTGTCTTCTCTCTCCACCGACCTCTTCCCTTACCAGCCAGAGCGGATGAAGAAGGCCAAACATCCGAAACGCGAAGAAATTTTTTGAAACAACATTGTTTACACCTATTCAACTAACTCAAGAACAATAACTTGTACCAATCGGATTGGGGAAATTAACAAAAGAAAAAAAAGAACATGAATTGGGATTCATCTCCCATCCCTACCCGTAGCCGCAAGCAATTGGGCACCATTACCGAGCCTCACAAAGCAACCATCAATGCCTGCAAAAAAACAAGGACGAAATTACATACGGCCTAGGCTATGATCTCACAAATAAAATAATAAAAAAGAGGAAACTTACTTACGATGGTCTACAGCCATCAATAAATCTCTCTTCCGAGCATTCTAGCAAATGAATAACGGAATGATTTGTGTCCGGACGTTCGAAATTTTTAAATATGTTGTAATATTTTTTTCTACGCGTATAATATTCTGTTACAACACATGCAATATTTTCCTTTGACAAACAATGAAATATGCTACAGTAAATAGATGTTGCAAGCGTTCAAAAAAAATGTTGCACACATCGGCAAAAAATGTTGCAAGTGTAGAAAAGAAATGTTACAAGAGACATCCGATGGGATGAACAATAATCGGACGTCTGAGCGCTAGTTTCTCCCAATGAATAAACCATTGAACCTTGAATTCATCCCTAAAGCTGCTGTCCACAGTTGACACAACTGCCATGTCCCTGGGTTATTATCGATTACAGTTTGCAAGTAATCGCTGATGTCGGTGAGAGAACTTTGTTGGAGATAACTTAAATATCTGAACCACTATATCTATTGATTTTAACTAAATAGGTTGTTAGTCCAAATCTTTTACAATAAGGACTCCTTTTATTATATAAGCCTATCCCCTTGTACTTGTAATCCTTGGAACATTATAGTGGATTATTTTTCATAATTTTTCCTTTTTTTTAAAGAAATGGCAGGAGGTCTGCTTGCATTAAAGACGGTAGAAGTCTGCAACAACATGGGAAAGATACAGGGACACGAAGCTAGGTGTTAGAAAACGAGCGAATCCACTAACGCTAGGAAGAACTTGAAGAGAATCTAAAAATGGGCCAGCATCCCGACACAAGGTTGATAAGACCTGACCACCACGATGAGGAACCAACTATAAGACGGAATCCTTCCTTTATGCGAGCTTTGATGAAGCATTCCACATCCTATCCGGAGACCCCATGCAAGGGGTCCTCCCGCTGAAAGACGGATGATCTGAAATTTGGTTGATAGGCTGCCGACTTAGCTTGCAAATATGTAGATCGTCTTGACATTCGCTTGTACTCTGGTCTTCGTCTGGCGAGCTGATCCCTGTGAAAACCTTTCCACATCTTGCGCTTGCGAACCGCATTTGGTCCCTATCACTCAGGCTAAAGAGGCGTTGTACTGATGTGCCCTCCTTTTGGCCTGTACATCTTGAATAACACAGGCAAAAACTGCGTTAGTAGACTGATATATGTTGTTGAAAATTCTCGCATTCCTTTCCTTCCATAGATTCCATAGTATAAATTAGGATCCCGTCCACCTGCTTGCCGGAAGGGGTAATCACTTTCCGTGGGAGGAGATGCCACCAATGCGAAACCGTAAGGCCTGCGTGTGGAATGGGTGAAGACAGTTGCATATGCGAGAAGACTCTGGACCACACCTGGTTGGCGAAAGGGCACCGAAGAAAAAGATGCGTCGTTGTTTCAGGCTCTGAGCCGCAAAGAGGGCAATAGAGAGAATGAGGCCAGCCCCTTTCCGCCAACCTATCCGCTGTGAGCAACTTGTCTTGTAGGAATAACCAAGCAAAGAATCTGCATTTGTTTTTTGCGCTAGCCTTCCAAATTCTACTGTAATTGTTGTCCGGCATCGACCCCTGGAACTGAACCAGGTACGCCGACCTCGTGGAGTATTACTCGTTTGATGTCCATTTCTAGATTATGTCATCCTCTATATTGATGTGAAGGTTGATTTGCTGAATGGCCTGCCATAATAAGAAGAACTCATAGAGCTGAATAGTAGATGTGATCCTCTAAGCGGGGTGATCTAAGAGTCGTTTGTTAGCTCATCATAAACCGATTTCATCCTTCTTCGCACTATGAGATAGCAGTTGGGCGCAATGTCTTTTGGAGAGTGGCCATTGAGCCAGTGGGAAGACCAGAACCTGGCTGTCTTTCCATCTCCTAGCCAGATGGTAGTGCTTGCTCGGAAAAGTGATCGATCTACATGATCGCACAGCGCCCCCATTTGATCCCCATGATCGCACAGCGCCCCCATAATTTTTTTCTCGTAAAGGTTTTTTCACGTTAAATCTTTGTCTTCTGTTTTTCATGCCATGCTAACATAACAAGTGGTATCATAGTAGGATTTTTCAATATCAATCCGCTGCCCCGGGAGGAGACTCCATCTCCTCCTCTAGCCTTTTTCATTTTCCTTGTTCTCTTCCTCTTCCTTGTCCTTCTGATGATGCCCTGCCTCATCTTGCAAATCACCACTACCAACACCATGAGCCCTTCGATTCTACCCCTACCCCATCTTGGTGATCACCACGAGCACCCTCCTCTCACATTCTAATGCCATAACAAATAGAGAACCCCAATCAACAATAGGGACAAACAAATCCTCATGGTGACACAATGATTCCTAGAGTCAACTCCATGCCTCTCCATCTCTTGTAACTACCGAATATAGTCAAATTTCTCTTCCTCAAGGTCAACATCCTTATCACTGTCATGTGGTTCTTCGCTATCCACCAAGAGTAATGCACCATCGATCATCACGTACTGGCAACAAGTCATCCTCATTAATGTTCAAATATTCGGTACCTTCTACCAAGTTTCTAGTCTCATCTAACTTCATGTCATCAATGCTCAGCCTTGAAAGATCATTGGCATCACCAACAACATCCTCTACCAGTGCATTGCTTGATTCAAACTTCTTCTCGAACAGATGTATGTCTACCTTCTTTGTATGACCATTCTCCCTTAGCATATCCATAACATTTTTGTCACCCTCAATTTTTCCCATGTATGCACGACAATGCAGCTAGGGGCGTGGGAGGGGAGGGGGTGAAGAGCATTTCATCACTTTTCTAGTATTCAAGATTCTTCATTATGGATCAACTAAGTTGAAAAAAGCTGCTCAGGTCATGATCCATCGACATCTCGACAACCATAGCTCCAGTGCACGACCATGTTAGAAAAAACTCAAAGTCCAAATCTCGGTTGCCATCCTACCAGAAAAAAAACAAAGATCAATTTACATCATTAAATTCGAATCTAGTGTGATTCGAGCAAATTTCATCAATAAAAATATGAACTGTACTCAATCTTTGACCTAATCTGCACTATTAGAGAGATCAAAATGATCATCATACTTGGCACATAATCTACACCTATTCCGCACCTTCGACCTAATATGAAAATCAAAATTAGCAAAATACTCAACACGAACAACCAAAATACTCATTCATAAATAAAATTAGGATGGGTACATACACGCGTGTGTGTTCACTAAGATAGTTAGAGGCCCCATGGGTTTGCACAAAATTTCTACATGTGTAGGATGCATACACGTGTGTGTATGTGGAGTTTGTGTGTGGTGTGTGTAAGTGTGTATTGTGTGCGTCCTTATACCCCACAAAAAAACAACCAAATCTATAATTTTTCTCTGATCAAACCTTGCATGAAAAGGGGTGAGATGATTTGCCAGTAAGTACCCTCTACCTCTCCGGTGAGTGTGGTTCTCCAATGAGTGGGGTGCCAAGAAAGACAACGTAGGCTAGCTTGGAAACAAAAAAACATTCTTCCTAACGTGAGCCACCTTGAAAACTGCAGCAACAGAAACATTACATACAAAGACCTTGTTTGGGAGCTGTGGTTGGACTGAAAAGATGCTAAAAAAATAAAGCTACATACTGAAAAGTGCTTTTACCTAGTTAGCAACACTGGGTGCATCTCAGGCTCTTAGCTTCGTCTCCTCTTGGCCGTACGCCTTTGCGTACAAGCAGTTGTCGATGCAGGAGGAGACATGCTCCATGATCTGCTCTAGTACTACCACCTCACTAAGAGACGGTTCACCGAATGCGTCTAATGTGCCAATGCTATGACGGACCGCCCTTTTCAGGGGGTGCATATAAATACCTCCATAACTACTCAGGATTTTATCTGTAGGTAACCAAGTGTACATTGCCAGACATAAGAGCGAAAGCAAATATTTTATAGATCAATTAAGGGCCTAATGGCCAGAGTTTTACAAAAGGTGTGGCTGGCACCAATTACATCACAAAAACACCCACAGGAAAGGCTTGAGCAGATAGATCAAGGCCTTTAAAACCAAACTTCATCGCCATTTACGATCTCCTGGAATTCGCTGACTTCATTGAAATCTAGAGGGGAAGGGTAGGAGGCAAGGGTGAGTACACAACAGTACTCAACAAACCACACAAAAATTTTGAATACTATATGCAGGGGTAAACAAAGGTAGGCAGAGGTTTTGAGTATTGTGGATGCAAGTTGTTAAATACCAATTTGCATTTTACATTTGAAACACAAACCAAATAAACAGTTAATACCATGGGAGTTGTCGACGATTCGGGAACTGGTCCCCCGTCGAGCTTACTTGTTGAATGAGGGATCAACCTAGGGCCCCTTTTCCGCGGAGAGTATAGCGTTCGAGGGCCTGCCGAGCTATAGCCGAGATGGTCGGGATAACGTAGCAAACAAGGGGTTTTTTGGCCTGGTTCGGGCCTCTCACGGGGGAGATAACAACCCTACGTCCAGCTGTTGCACTAGCTTCCGAAGATGAATTACAAGGTGCTTGCTCGGGGGCGCTAGGCCTCCCTTCTCTCTCTACTTCTTACAGGTGAGTTTGGTGTTTTCTAATCTCTCTGGGGCTGTTGGGCGGTTCTGAGAATGACCCTCCTAGCCACCGGCAACAACCGTTATTTGAGAGGAAAAACAAGGAGGAGCCGGTCCCTGATCATTACATGCGACGAGGTATTTATAGACGGTTACAACGTTGCAACATTTATTACAGAATGACGTGCCACTACTACTCCTGGACGTGGGTGAAACTGTTCCTTGCTTTTTGCCATACCGCAACGTGGGCGTAGTGGGCTCAGATCGTGGCCGTACAGTTCTTCAAGCCGCCGAGTGATTAATGCCACGTCGCCTTCGTGGACCGTGCCCGGCTTTTTGGTTATGCCCGAGTTCCCATCCTCGGACCTGGTCATTGGTCGCGTACCCCCGAGCAAGCATGCTCGGGGGCGAGCTTGACTGAGGACAGGGTAGGTCCGAAGGTCGGCCTACCCGAGGATCTTCCTTGGGGACACCGTCCAAGGGTGAGCATGGTCGGCAGTTGTTCAGCAGCCGATGTACGATGGTCGCTATAGGAAATACCCAATCCCCGACAGGAGTTGTTTACAAAGTTCAAATTTACGACAAGTCCTGTTCATGAAAACTACTTGAGCGCGGTTACAGGAATCACTCTAGATTAACTCAGCTTCATTAACCGGAAACACGGCGTATTCGAATACCATTGATATTACTCTGCAGAGGTGCTCAGCTTTACCCACAAGATATCTTCGGCCATAATGCCACTCGAGTTTAACATGCAACTTAAATGCATGCGGTCGGACTGAGATGATCATAGCCTTTTGTTGGACTTCCCTTAGGTTACGAGGATCCACAGTCTCTAGGACCCACTGGCCAAGGCGGGAGACGCGATATGGTCAACTGTGGATACCTACTGTTATGAGAACCGACGAATGGCCACCCCATTCCTGTTGTACCCCAATCGCTCCGTGATCCATTCTCCTACCAGAATAGCAGCTACCTCCTATAGGTATTCCAAAGGGAAGGTCAATGTACTAAGCTATGTTGGAATAGGTCAACAGGTTAACCGACCTAACTTGTGGTTGAGCGGGAACTGAAGTTATTTACTTTGCCCAAGACATTGGTTCTTAAGTGCCTGAGACTCAGCCAATTACATACCACAAACCATTGGTACCCACTGTACCAACCACCACACCATATCCTGGCTTTGTCATCGGTTGGGGGTCGGACCAGCATCCACCTTCTGTGGTCAGCCCAACACTGTCCCCCTAATCATAGCAATTTTTGAAAATCACCTAAGCCATCTCTCAGAGATTTTAAAATAACAAGAGCTAAAGGTGAAATTATATTAACTGCTAATCTACGATGGTTCAATATTTGATAGCTTAAGGTTAAAAAAGAATCAAGGCGCAACAATAGGTTGAACATTGGGTTATAACTAATCATGTCATTCTAAACTATCTCCTTTTTATTTTTCTAAATTACCAGAAATAATGCGGTATAGAAAATATACTTATTACTGTAATGGAACTGGGTTCAACATGTTCAAAGGGTGTGGCTTGCCTTACGGGGCCGAGGGTTCTCCTAGCGGGAAATAGTTGAAATCGCGTCTGGTCCCGAACAGCTCCTGCTCTTGGTACGTCTCCAAGAACTGCTCTTGCTCTAAGAAGTGCTCCAAGGGTTGCTCCAACTTTGGATCTAACGCGAGAAAACGAAACCAGTAAATAAACGAATAAAAACAACAAAAGAAAGAAATCCGAAATTAAATTGGAGAGAGAATGGCCGGAAACTGGACGAAAGGGTATTTTGGGAATTTTTTGGACTTGGTTTGGCGGAACGGAGATTATTTTTAAACTCAATGGCTAGAACTGGTCAAGAATATGTATTTTTGACATTTTTGGATTTTTAGGAATTTTTAATTAATTTTTGGATTTTAGATAAATTAAATCCAAAAATAAATTGAAAATTCAAAAAGCCGAACGCCGATGCCACACTACCCAGATTGTGTGGTCCACTTGCTAACTTCAGCCTATCAGCCTTCGCCACCACCTGTGGTGGCGTACCTGGCGCATCGACCAGCTAGCGTCTGGTAAGCCAGCCATGACGCCGACACTGAGGAGCCTGGCGGCAGCGATCAGCGGCACAATGAGGCCCTGAGCGAGAGAGGGAAGAGGCGATAAGCGCCGTGGGAGAACGTGGGGAAGAAAAGCAGTGGGCATCGCGGCGGAGGAGGGCGCGAGGAAAGAAGAGTGGCGGGGAAGAAGCGTGCACCTCGGCGAACTTCGGTCACGACAAAAAACGGGCTCGGGAGGGTATTTATAGCGAGAAAGAGAAGAGAGGCGGCGCATGGGGAGAGAGAGCATGCCATGAGGCTCGGCGCGTGGAGGGCTCGAGGTGGCGGGAAGGGGCTTGGCGGTCTGCGAGGAAGCGATGCGATGTGCTACGCGATGGGCGTGGCGATGGGATGGGGCGAGGCGATGGGGCCTGCGGCGTGGCAAGTGGGCGGCGAAGACGTGGCTAGGGTGAGCGAACTGGCGAGGTGGAGCTAGGGGCAAGGCCAGGGGGAGGCGGCGCCAGAGAGAAGGGAAAGGAGGCAGTGGGACACGGAGGCGAGGGCCATGGGGAAAGAAGGTGGGCCGAAGGGGAAGGTAGGTTGGGCCAAAACAGGGGAAGGCAGAAAGCCAAAAAGGGAAAGCGAATGCGGGAAGAGAATTTCCTGAAAGGGAAAGGATCCAAATTAAGCTAAAAAAATGAATAAAATCCGAAAAAATTCAAATAAAATCCAATAAATTCAAATAAACCCATTTTGAAAATTTTGAGGTATTTCAAATGCCCTTCAGGACTAGGTCGCAAGATGGTTGTGAGCATGTGGCGGGCCAACTCAAGATCAGGACGGAACGGTGCACTCCGTCATTGCTTGAACGGGACGGGACGGGACGGGACGGAGTTGACTAGTTTAGAATTGACCTTTTTGCTTTTAGTTGCCGCACACGTTTCACGCTATAATTTGGTGAAACCACGGTTCAGTCTGTATTGCATATTTCACGTGTGCTTCGCTTCGCTTTTGCTTTGCTTTGCTTTGCCTAAATGAAGCGGACCTTTTAGTGGTTAGGTACGTCGTGCGTGCTTCCTTTCTGTCTCGTGACCGGCGAAGACGATCCACAGGCTAAAGAACGGGCCCAAGATTCCACTCTCAACGGTCTAGGAGACGCTGCATTGAAATTCGGCGGTCAAACATGTTTTCTTTGAGACTTTTTTTGTTGGGTTTAATAATACACAATAACTATCGAATCCTGACATTAACTATCCATGTCAACCATGTAGGCAAAAAAATTCTCGCAACAAGGTAAAGAACACAAACTATTTTTAAGAACCTGTTGTTCTTGAATGATATGCTGAAACAATTACCGTGGAAAACTATTTTTAATATCTCGTGTGCTGTTTTATCACGATATATAGTTTCAACACAATTAACTAAAGGTTTTACGGTGTAAAAGTATTAACGGTGGTAAATGCATTTTGTATCTATTATATTGTGAAAACTAGCAGTGTTGCCTTTTCGAAAAAACATCATTGTAGAACTCTATTTGTGAAATATTTTTATATTATATATTATAGAAGAGAATAATATGCCTATTCTGTTTCTCAATACTTGTCACATATGACCGAAACTTTTTCCCCAAATACTTACATAGCAAAACGGGGTAAACGTAGCATAGCATATCATTTTCTATCTATACCATTATATTTTAATTTCATTATTGCAATACCAATCTCTTTCTTTTAGTACTTCGTTTAGTGCATATCACATTGCTTATATCAATATAGCCGAGTAAGTGCTTGTTGATGTATCACCCTTTTAATCTCTTTATTCTGTGAAGGTCCACCAAATAAAGATTCAGAATATTTTTTCTATTTTTAAGAATTTTTGGTATATTCTATATTTTCTTAGCGATTGTAAAAAACTTATCATCGACTTTTATTACATAATAGTTAATAATTTATATATATACAAATCAAATTTCTTACCTTATTTTTTTCTCAAATTAGGATATTTCTATAATCTTAATTACGAATAAATCTAAAATTTATATTTTTCACTTAGTGCGGAATTAAAAACAATCCATAATTTTCTTTTATTTTATTCTTCTATTATTTTTTATTTAATTTAGAGTTCACATGAATATTGAATGGCTAATTCCTTTTTCTATTCTGAATTTATGTTACTTTTTATTGTGTTTTTTATTTAATTTTGCATATCAGTTTTAGTTTAGAATTCATATACAAATTCAATTTCTAATTTTTAGTCCCCAACCTATCCATGTGGGTGAGCTGAAATTTTGAACTTCCAAACAAAGTTTTAATGGATAAAAATTCTTACCGTTAATCAGTGGAAACAAGGAAAGTATACTTGTTCCATTCCATCGACCCTTCAAACAAAGCTAAAGACAGACATGCAGTAAATGGCACTAAAGTTTGACTAACTGATTTGCAGGTTTTGGCCAGCATGTGGAAGGAACAAAATTCTGAGCATTCGGGTTTTCAGTAATTCTACACGACATTAAAGTGATGTCAGCATTTTTATCTGAATTTAAGCTCCAAGCGATGAGGAGGAAAGCTAATACAGCCGCACATGTATGTGCCAAAACGGGCCTCGTGTCCCCCCTACTGTCACAAATAGTTATTATTCTTTAATATATAGTTTTAACTATCGATCTCTATTATAATATATAGATTTTGATAAACATTATCCGGATGTTTTGTTTGCAAGAATCATCCAAAATGTGAACCGTTGGATATACACTGTGATCAGTGGATTTTGACGAGCCTAATTTGAGTAATGGGCTTCAGAGTCTTTTTGGATTGATCCAACGGCTATAAATTTAAATGATTTTTAACAACAAAGCATCCGATAAAATATTAACAGTTAAGCTTGACCGTATATATATCCAAAACAACAATTTTGTGTGACCGAAGGGAGTAATTCATGATAGTAATTATGAGTTAAAGTGTGTAATAAGAAAGTAGCTTGGGTGCCTTCTCGGGGGAAAAAAAACTAAAAGTTTCACTAGACTTGAAAAGCTAAAATTATACGGCGCAAGTTTTAAGCGAAACAGAACTTTAATTCCAGCCCGCAGACGCGATCGATCGAGAAGATTGTACCTCATCAGAAATGACGGCGAGCCCACAATGCCTAAATGTACATACGACCGTAGAACGCTCCCTACTTTGACCGTTGGAAAGTGTTCAGTTTTGACTTCGCTGGAGCGATTTGCTCCCGTACCGACCGCAAATATCACCGCCAGCACCACACGGCTGTAGTAAGTACTGTTCGCATCCACTCGCTATTTTTTTGTCGAGGTCAAACGCCAAATCAATTCAACTAATCCGCAAGCAGGTCAACTCTTTCTAGGGTTGACCTCCCATACCTATATATATGTACATACTAGTACCTACACCTGGACGCTCAGCACAAGTCAAGAATTGAGCTGTGCAACCACGTACAGGAGGAGAGGTCAGAGTTCAGGTAGTTGATCGGCGGATCGTGATCATGAGCCGGGCGGTTGAGGCGGCGGGAGGCGAGGAGGAGCGGTGCCGGTACAAGGGCGTGCGGCGGCGGCGGTGGGGAAGTGGGTGTCGGAGATCCGGGTGCCCGGCACGCGGGAGCGCCTGTGGCTCGGCTCCTACGCCACGCCCGAGGCCGCCGCCGTAGCGCACGACACGGCCGTGTACTTCCTCCGCGGCGCCGGGGTCGACGTGTCGGCACTCAACTTCCCGGAGCGCGCGGCGGCCGCGTACGGCGGCGGCGCCGGGGCGCATGTCGCCGCGGTCCGTGCAGCGCGTGGCGTCCGACGCCGGCATGGCCACCGACGCGCAGCTCGTGGCTGCGCGGGAGAGCGCGCCCGCGCCGAGGCACGCGGACGCAGGTCACGCTGGCATTGGCATTGCGCAAGGTGGCGCGAGCGCGCGGCACGACGAGTGGGAGCACGATACGTATGCTTGTGCTTACATCGGTGGGAATACTAGTAGGACTACGAGCACCAGTAGGGAGCAGCTTGTTTCCGGGGAGATTAGCGTCGACGACATTGAGATTTTGATGTAAAAATACAGTTAAACTTTGCTACTGACTGATGCAATAAAAAGATTTGAGCAACATGTCAATCCAATCTTCCCCGATGCCACAGTTACATCCATTCATCAAACAACTCCTCTCCTGTGATTCTGTCCACTCGTTAGCTAGCACGTGAGACGAGACGGGACAGTGGTGTGCTGACCAGGAAATGATCTGGTCTTGCTCGAGCGACGAATTAACCACAGTCCACAGGCTGAATCAAGCCAAGCCCCCTGTTCGCGTGCCAAACATGGCATCTGCCGTGGCCTCACCCTCGTTTGACGCAAGGTTCCAGAACGAACCAATGGAACCTTTCCTTCCAGAAACAAGAGCTGCATGGTCATGCTCATGCCTTTACCAGCTACTACTCGTACGCTTCAATGTTTTGACATGCCCTCCATTTCAACAGCCAGAACATGATTTTGACTCGGCTGCAGGTTCTTACTGTCTGTTGGTGAGACGACGGATGAGGTCGTCTGTGATTGCACTGCAGCAGCTCTGGTCCATGACTTGGTCGTTAACAGCTTCTCCAGATTCGTGAATCTGGTGAAACTGAAAATTCTAACTTCACCAGATTCGTGAAGCTGAAGTTATGAATACATTAAAAGTGTTTAGATAGATCATCTTGTTTACATTTTAGACCAAAAATATAAACTTAATTCATTTTATTTTAACCTACAAGTTTTAGATTTCAGGTGAAACTGGAATCTGGAGCTCTACCAAACAGGCCCTAATTAACCCTCTTACTAGGACTCCTAAAATCTTACGTCAATCTGGGTGGACTCTCCAGTCTAGAGAGAGAAAGGTGTTTAACAGTAACTTTCACTAAGAACAGGAAAGTCCAGGCCTCCAGGGCCTGGACTGCAGCAGCTCTGGTCCATGACTTGGTCGTTATTAATGTACAGTAGGATTCTCGAACACGTACCTACACCCTCAGAATTTGGATTGTACTGAATCTACTGATTAATTAATTAACCCTCTTACTAGTACTCCTAAATCTTACGTCAATCTGGGTGCACTCTCCAGGCTAGAGAGAGAAAGGTATTTAACAGTAACTTTCACTAAGAACAGCAAAGTCCAGGCCTCCAGGGCGTGCAAAATTTGAACGGGTGAACGAGCTCGTGTCGCTGGAGTGAGCATTTGAACTCAATCCCTCTCTACCTCGTCCCTTGACAAGTTCTTCTCCACTCCGTTCCGTTGCCTCGAGGAGATGGCACTGTAAATTAATTAACCCATCACGCCGTGGCTGGCGAAAGTTTGATAATCATCGACATAAATAAAGACCGAAAGAGCACAAGCTTTTGGACGCGGTTATCGGCATGGTTGACGAAAGTAATTTGATACTGAACCCATCACGCCATGGTTGACGAAACATAATGAACCCATCACGCCATGGTTGACGAAAGTTTGATGGTCCCCAACAAAACAAAATGCGTTCATGAGTGCAGGCTGGTGCAGATATGTACGATGCGCTGCGTTTCTGAATCCTGATCAGTGTCCCGATCTCCCCAACTTTGTGCCTGACGCGTTAAGCTCATCTAGGGCGGTAGATGGTTGACCACAAACGCGGAACGGAGCACCTTTTGGGGGTTCATCTTGTACCTGTATTTTCACAGTAGTACTAATTGGCACCGAGCATGCTTCAACAGTCTTTCTGGAAACAGTGGAACGGCATGCTACTTCAGAAATACTGTAATCTAGAGAAAAAATAGAAACGGCATGCAGGCTCCAATCAACGCATGCTTCAACAGTCAGGCATGACGTCATCAGAGGCAGTATGCACAACAGATAATTTGGACTTGGCAGGCAAAAGCTGTTGGACAACTGCGCATACCGCCGCTAATTTTCCATATCTAACATCGTTTCACTTACAGAGTAACAGTATACCTTATTTATCAAAGTACCACAGTAAAACAAAGGAAAACGGTCTCCACATCAAACTCCTAGGACGGAGTGAATGCCCTAGCCAGCGACAGGGTGAGATTACTCAATTATGTACAAAAGGAACACAACAATTATTTGCAAACAATGCTGCAAATAACCACTGCTTACGAGCCATCTTCCTTTGGTTTTGGCTCAGCTCTGAGTATTGGCCTCCCATCAGCTGCAATATCTCACTCCACAGAAAAGAAGGGTCCTTCGTCAGCGCATCGATGATCAGGCCTGAGCTGCAGGAAGTGACAACCCAGTATCCTGCATCAATCTCACTCAACAACTGATCATGATCCCAAGCAGAGTACCCTACATAGAACTTCAGGTCCTCGGGCTTAACTGAACCATTCTTCATCAGAGCACTAGCCTTCTCCAGGTCAGTTCTGAAACCAAAGCAGATGCCTGGTGCCACTTCTTCAAACCCCTTGATTCGTCTGCCATCATTAGTCCTCATCAAGAATATGCTCATATCGACAGGGCCTCCAAAGTACAGGGAACAATCACTAAAAGGTGTTGCCTGGTCGTCGAAGGATGGGTTCACATGCTTCATCTTTGTGTACAGTGGACGGTTCAGGATGACACCAAGTGGACCGTCATAGGCATCTCTTGAACCTAATCTGAGGAGGAGGATGACAGTTCTCTCGAAGGTACCGTTGCCATCAAGCTCTTCAGTTGCAACCAAAACACACCCAGATTCTGGCATTGGAATAGAATGGGCCCACTTCCAAGGAAGACTGTGTACCAGTCCATCCAATGATTTCTGCGGTAGAGTTTTTGCATCTACTGTTTGCTCCTGATTGCAACACACAATAAAGAACAAAATAGGAAAAATATTTAGGGGCATCTCAATAAGAGATTAGGCTAACTTAAACACCAATTAGTGTTGGGTAGAGACAGGCTATTTCTTTTTTAAGGAGAAAAAAAAAATGAATCTGATATGTACATCAAGTTATAGATTGGATAAAACAGACAATTTTCTGGACAAGCAAAAAGGGTAAATAAGACAACGTTTGTGAACTAGCAGTTGTGCACTGAGAATCTTGTTACACTACATAATGAAACACTTCTGCTGTATGATGTTGTTTAAAGGTGAAGAATTTCGCTTTCCTCAATTCTATTGCTAAGATGTTTAAGAGGAACTGGGGTAAATAAGACTGGAAGTGAGAATGTCAGAGCAGGGTAGCACATATGTGATAATCAGCAAACGTTTCAGTCAATTTAGGCTAATCTAAACTAGGATAGAAGTTGACTCTAGAATAATTAAAACAGAATGTGTGCTATCATGGACCATCGAATACAGTTTCCTCTTCTTAAGTTTTCAAATTCTCAAGTGGCCATTTCAACAATTGCAAAGATAGGTATAATGCTGGGAGAACATACAGGGCAACTGGAACTACAGAAATTCACCCATCGCTTCCTTTCTCATATGATGCCAACAAATAAGTATGAGTGAAGCAAGATACTAGTCCAGCTAATATCCAAGCCCATTTCATATTTTAAAGCGCGTTGAATAAAGCCTATCCTAGTTGGGCCATTATGTAATCACTAAAAAATAGCTAACTTCTGCACCCCCAAAATATGAAGGCACATTATCTAGCAAGAATGAAATTATAAAGACCATATAACCTAAATTACGTATGCTGACAATGGAGAGCCACAGTTAGACTAAATTAGTTCAAAATGATTGGTCTTACCGACTTTGGAATCACAAAGCTTGCTCTCACGTCTCGCCAATATGACAAGTTGCTAGGTATATACACTGTGTCATTGTATTTTGGTTCGCCCTGATTTTGGCTTATTCCATTAGAATCATCTCCTTTGGGAGCAGATGCATCACCTTTTCCTGCATGAAGAAATCATCAGTTCCAACAGCCTATAGCTAGTACATCAATCGATTTATGACTTCAACTAAGGAGAAATATCCTGTACAATTACCTATATGTGTGCAAGCGTGCAATCAAGCGATCTGGAGCACCCAATCTATATCTAACTTCTTTCCGTCCCCAACCGCAGTGCACAGGATAAATCGATTGATGTACTAGCTATATGCATCCAAGGTAGATGAAAAGAAAGATTTCATATTTCTAGAACACAGTCACGGATTGAAAGTACGACGGAAATTGCTATCACTATATAACCCAAAAGTTTCCCAAATTTATGTTCCATAAAACATGAATTCAATTACACATTTCCCATTGTAATATTGTATGTACCTAGAAATAGGGATCAAACTTTCCATAATATGCCGATTCAACAATAAACATATTAACAAAGCACTGCGGTTGGGGAAAAAATAAATGCAACAACCAGAACTCCACAATTTCTACACCCAAATCAGTGCATATAACCAATTTTCAATCACAAACTGCACCCACAAAATTTCAATCTTCAACTAGACCCCAAGAAGAGCCCATCCTTCAAGCCGGTTACATATGCAATGCACCCAATACCTCGTCAATCAATACAACTACAAATCCACGGAGACAGGCATAAACGTTCCACGTTTCCATCACCAATTACACCACAACAAACACCAGCCTCGATCTCAAGATCACATATTTCCAACTCAGCCATCTTTGGTGCCTTTCCCAGCTCCGATCATTTTAATCCGCATCCAATCTACAAAGATTCGACCATTTTCCACACAAAAATCGCGCCGAGATCCCACCTTTCGCACTCCGGTCGCACCAATTGACACCAAAGCACCAAAGCTCGACCAAGAGAACCTACCGGAAGAAGAGGCCTTATCCTTGGGCCCGTCGCCGTCGCCGTCGCCGCGGCCGTTCTTGCTCTTCCTCCCGGACGCGTTCGCCGCCAACTTCGGCCACCGCGCCGGCTGCAGTCTCCAGCTCCTAGGCCCCATAGCCAGCGAGCCGATCTCGCCGGCTGCAAGGGGCGCCCAACTCGCCGGCGGGGAGTGCCTCGGCGTGAGGCAGGGCCCACCGGCCTTCAGGTTGAGCGTCCACATGTCCATGGCCGCGAGAAGGTTGGCGGATGGGGGTGGAAACTGAGATGGGAAGGAGGGGGTGCATGTCGCTGGGGCCTGGGTCCCTGGGTGACAGGGAGAATGGTTCTTGTTTCTTGTTTGATTGATTCAGAGTTCAGACTTTCGCTGACAGGGGGAAACTAGGATGCAAATCGTCGATCCCGTGCACTTATATAATTATTAAATCTTATTTATTGAATCTAGATAAATAAGGGGACAGTGAAATGGCTTTTTTTATAAAAAAAATCCTATATAAGGAGGGCAGTAGGAGGTTTTTTTTGTTGAAAAAGTCAAGCAACCGTTAGATTTTGATCCGCTAGCCATCGTCGCATGATTGCATGAGTACACAGGATGGCTAATTGCACACAAGTTTTTCCTTGCTGACCTGACCAGAGATGTTTCCAAAACTATACCCTTCTAAATTAAATCGTTTCGAAACTGTGTGTTTAGTCATTTTATTTCTTGTGCACCAACCAATATTTATGGATCAACGACTTCGACTTGTACGATCTATTTTAAACGGAGCGAATTCTGGAAGATCCTGGAAGTCATTTTATCTATCATTTACCCTCTTATACGTTGTACTGTTTTTTTTTTTTTGGCCCCATTGACACCCATAAGGCATTTCATATCACGCAAATGCATCCATACAATTCCATTTTCTTGTCTTCTCTCTAATTTCTCGTGGGTTCCCGATGAAATCAAGGACCGCAACATCCATCAACACACTGGATACAATAGAAAACTTGTCGTGGTACCCCTTCCTCATCGGTAACCTCGGCCTATTTTCACCATGACCTTGCTATCGATGATAGCGCTATCTCTAACTGGGCTAATGGGTTCTATCTGTTGTCGTGCGATGTAGGGATAATTGTACAGTGGCTAATGTCTCACGATTTAAAAATATTCGAAAGATATGGGGAAAATGAACTTGTAGGGAGTATTTGGATGGTAAAATGGCATCTGGTGTGTCAATGAACAAAAATGATTTGTTGGGGGGAAATGTCAATGACAGTGTCTTATAGGTTTTTTTTATTTTCTCTAAAATAAATATTAATATTTGAATTTATGATTTGACTCGATTTGGGATTGAGTAATAAATACATGTACTCAGGGGTTGCAATTTGCAATAACACATAGTCTAGTTTCGTCTAATGGTTTTGTGGGCTCATCTGCAAATATGATTCGCAGACTTTGGAAGAGTAGCTTGAGAGTTATCACTCACATGAGGCAGCAGCATGCTAATGCCACTGCAGCTATAAGTAAGCTCCGAGTTGGCTAAGCCTATTATCTCTTTTGGGGATCGGAAGAGGAAGATGGTGTACTCAATCGAGGCTATGATCACCAACGCTCAACCATACTATCGGAATTGTCTCTCGCTTCCTTTGGAAAATACAATGGTATCCGTACCTCTTGTTTTTTCTGTTCTCTTGTCATATTAGCACGTAGAATTAGAGCACGATCAACTTCAAACTGAATTTTTATGTGTTCTCATGTTTAAATTTCACAGAAAATCCTTTCATGATAGCAAGGTTTTAAAATGCAATTGAGTTTAGTCTTCAAATTTTGTAGGATTGTAGAAACTCACCTCCTCTATGTATAGTAATATTTTGAGAATTTTTTAAAACTTGTACATGTAGGTTTCATAGAGTTTTTACGGTAAAGGTAATTTTCAGTGTGTGTGTGTGTATATATAGTCACCTACAATCAAATCATAAAAGCATAATACTTTAGAAGGTATTGATATTTTATAATAAGAATATGAAGTCAAGCGGAATCAACATACTAATACATGTCCAAAATACCATAAATAATAATTATACCATAATATTTTTAACAATAAGTACTTAATAACTGATAAATACAAATATTGGATTATTAAAAATGACGAGATGATGTCTTTTACAAGGTATTCTCGTAGTTCAAGCTTATAACATATGTATTTGGGCCATTTTGTAATGTTGAATTTCAAAATAGCCCAATATTTTAGCCTATGAGTACCCATGTATGAAAGCAAAGCTAACACTAGCTACAATCAATGTCAAATCATGGAGCTATTGATAGTTATAGCACTTGTAGCTTACTATAGCAAAACATTAACCCGTAGCTTAGCATTTAGGTCCAAAAATCGCTAGCTATTTAGAACACTGGATGATAGAATGCAAATTGGTAGAACTATTCTTAATGGCAACATATCCAGTAAAAACCTTCTTACAGTAAAAACTCCATGAAATCCATGTGTACAAAGTTTTGAAAAATTCTCAAAAAATTGTTATATGTAGGGGAGATGAGTTTCTACAATCTTGTAAAATTTGAAGATCAAACTCAATCGCATTTGGAAGATATAAAAAACAAATTCAGCCTAAATACTGATTTTTTATTGTTCTGCACTATCTATCTGGCTGTTTGTTTTTTTTCATATATTTCAAATGCAATTGAGTTTGGTCTTCAACTTTTGCAAAATTGTAGAAGCTCACATTTCCTAGCATGGTAATTTTGTGAGTTTTTTTTTCAAAACTTGTACATATGGATTTTATGAAGTTTTCACTAGCCATATGCCCATGGAAGCTTTTATTGGATATATTGCCATCTTTAATATATATATATATATATAGGAAGTATGGGATTCTCCCAGTATTCATACACGAGAACAATTAAATTATTGGTATTAGGTAGCAGCTGGCTCTCATAGGTAATATTATTCTTACTTAGGGAGCGAAGTTCAATTGTTGATTGATTTGTTTAGCTTGGGCATGTGTTCTGGTCCTTGTAAATGATTTGTGAATTCTTGGCAAACAACAAATGATGAAAATGATGATCTTGCTATCGCGCACTGTATCATCCTCCCTTCTTCAAGAAAAAGCCGTCCCCGGCTTTTGATTAGTGAAAGTGCACTAAAGGGAGAGAACAATGTGTATGCATGATATATGTATTTGTCATCTGTTTTGACACTTCTTTTTGTTAGCACATAGGATTTTATAAGATTAGTTTTATGCATAGCAAAGGTTGTACTCACATCATTCCCCTCCTCATGAGAAAAAGTCATCCCCGACTTTGTGAGCACATTATCACAATACGGGGGTTCCACACTCTAATCGCATTACTTTGATTAGTAGCAAGCAAGTCTAAAGTATCATGTGAGCTAGAGTAGAACAAGTTTCTATTCAAGCAAGAAGTAATTTCATTTGTTTCCATGTCAACAACAATATTGAGGGGTTCTTGTGTTTTGAAATCAGAAGCACGTCACATGTAATGCAAATTTGATGAACAAGAAACATGTTATCCACACCATATTCTCCAATTAAATTAAACTTCATTATCCATAAGTGCGGAAACTAGCTAGTGAAGAAAATTCAAGAATTTCTCACTAACATAAGTTATTTTAACGAGTTCATCAAACATCATGATATAGCACAAAGTAGCATCATTGGAAATTTTGGTGACAACTTCTTCACAAGTAACCAATTCCACGCTATGTAAATTAAAGAAATAAAAATCAGAATGTGGAATTTTAGTTGCACATGAGTGTTCTCGGACTTGGTGTGCTCTCGATCAATTTTCATATCAACACCATGTTTGTTACCTTTACCGTCCTCCTCCCGGTAATGATGTTCGTGTTGTAGGATCTAACAATGGGACAACAAGTGTGACTTCTCCAATCAGTGCCTATCTGCGTGTCTTCATTGTCAATTGGTATATGTGGTTCATCGATCAACTCCTCTTGTATTTTCTGTTGCACATGAAAAGAGACAACACTAGAAGTAGAGGTTAGCGTGTTAGGTTCAGGAATTTCGCCCCATGTCCTATCAACATCCTCTCTAATTTCTTGTGCCATTTCATTCACAATCGAATATAGATATCGCTCTCATTCTCACAAGGGTTTTGGTTCTTTTGAACTACATTCAATCGTAAACAAGATGTGACACATTTGCCATCAACCGCGACCTTCTCCTCTATAGCTTGTACCAAAGGAACAACACCCTTTAACGTTTTTGGTCAAGGGAAAGTCCCATGCTGCGACCTTCTCACTAATTCTCATCTCATGCTGAAATTTGGGTTCACCATGCTCCTTAATTTTTCTCCTCTTCAATTGCACAATCCACAAGATCAAGCATGCTTTTAAAATACTTATGTCCAAGTCGAAATGCGATCTTGTAATTCAAGCCGTCTTTGAAGCGTGCCTTCTTACGTATTGTAGATGTGATACACGCATTTGCATTGCACAACTCAACTCATTGAAATAATCAAGGACACATCTGCAACCTTGTTCGATGCTTGCTAAGTGGTGAAGCGACTCTTGCTCATAATAGGGTGGTACAAATTCTTTTCTCATTATGCCCTTCAAAATCAACCACGATGTAATGAGACTCTTCCAGAAAGTTGATTCCACCAACTATAAGCATAGTCTTCAAGCGACAAAGATAGTGGCTCAAAACACTTCTTTATCTTCGGAAGGTTCTCAAATTTGAACACCTTGTCCATTTGTTGTTCCCACTCAAGGTATTCCTCGGGATCATTGCTTCAGTAGAATGGAAGATCAATACGTTCATAACTTTGCCATGATTAGTGCAAACACGATACCAAAACAGCAAGTATATCGAAATATATGTGAAATCACTCATCCTCACTTATCTCATACCACCGATGTTCTTACTCACCCTTTGTTGATTGATAGAGGAGTTCACACATAGTGGTGAGGCAAAAACAAAATGAGGTTAAGCGAATTCACGGTGAGATCAAAGCCTACAACGATTTTATATGTGGAGCTTGGTATGAAAAGTGTATATGTCCTACACAATCTGAATTCTCGATATAGTCTTGTTAAGTAGTTATCCAAATGAGAATGCAAATCCTAGTTGCTGAACACAAGGTCCGAATGATGAACAAAGCAACTCACACATAAGGATAATGGAACCAAATGCAATCAAAGGGATGAGCTAGCAAGAACATATAAGTGATAATACAATAGCTCAATTGCAATGGTTATGGAAAGACGCTAGCTGATTGAAATGATTTAAACAGGGCACAAGATTGCACAAACAGAAATGATTATCACAATATTGTGAATATTTTCACAACTTTTTTTATCACATAGCATAGCGACAATTTTTTGTTTCTCCTTTCTTTTTTTCTTTTGATATTGTGGTCATTGTACTAATGATCTTGAATAATGATTCTCATCTTTCTTTTGATTGATTTTTTTTGCAATGAAAGAACAAGACAACAAAATGCAGCCTATATGGACAGATCGACTAGTCTTAATAGGTTCAAAGTATTACAGAAAGGAAAGAAAAGCTATCAAAATAAATTTCAGATTTCTCATGACATAAGTGAAGATGAATTCGACCCAATATTTGACCAATTTCTAAACCAAACTAGAGGAAGTGACCTACAACAAACCTCTGGAAATTTTATGATCTTTCCAACAAGCATAAGAACATTGTAATTTGAGTTCGCATGTGGGAGATAAAACTAAAAATTTAGCTTAGCGAGAATAGATCAAGAAAAAGTTACCTTGCGAAGGATATGGTTGTTAAAGAACAAGAACACGATCTCTTGGATAAGAACTTAGCAAGACGCACAAGAACAACAGATGTGTATACTAAGGTTCAATATTTTGTGAGGCAATTTCAGGATAGGATAAAAATAAAACTACAACTAAGGGATAAAGATTCTCTAGTGACAACCGAGGCTCACGATACCAAATGATGGTATGCATTTAACCTTCATGACGTAGAATCAAAGATACTCGTGAAACTCGACGAGTCTTGTGCGATCAATCGTTGCACCTTAAGCAACAACTCAGCAGACACCAGTTCCCCTAACCTCACGTTGTCCACTCAACCAAGTCAAGCGGAATACAATCCTCACTGCAATCGCAAAGAGTTTGCAAGAACAACGGGAAGGAATGCACGATTCTCAGAGATGATTCAATTGTGGCTAGAACACTCAAGAACATGCATAAAGCATAATTGTTTCAATCAGAAAATATCCAAAAGTTGTACACACATTGAGAAAGATCCTATTAAATAGAAGGAATGGAGAGAGAGATGGAGAGGTGTCCAGATCTTGATCCGACGTTTTACATGGCATTAAGCCAATATTGGTGCACATCACCCTTATTAAAGCAAATAAAAGGTTGACAGTTTCTGGTCTCCATATTAATTCGATGATAACTCTCGCTCTTGTGGAATTATTGGATGGGGCCGAGATCCGTTGAAAAACTGATCTCATAAGCTTTCAAAGGCGTGGTCGAACACATTTATTGGATTTAAGATGCAGATTTCTATGAGCATTTTACTCCCAAGCGGTCATTGGAACCCGAAATGGCCTTCATTGCATTCATTACTTGATTGATGGCTTGTTGTCTGCACCTTATGGGATTCTCCAAAGATATTCATACCGAGAACAATTAAATTATTGGTATTAGGTAGTTGCCTCTCATAGGTAATAATATTATTACTTAGGAGGCGAGTTCACTGTTGATTGATTTGTTTAGCTTGGGCATGTGTTCTCGGGTCCTTGTAAATGATTTGTGAATTCTTCGGCAGCAACAAATGATGAAAATGATGATCTTGCTATCGTGCCCGTATCACAAATTCCAAGCACCTGTTTACAAACTTGAGCTTAAAATTATCTTTTATTTCACAAACTTAAATAATAACATCACAGCACTTAGGATTGTAAATTTGTAATGCCATAATTCGAGATTGATTGATCGACCGAAAGAGCCATCACCTACTGTCCCATAGGCGCAAAGGCATTGAAGAGGTAGACGTCATCCGTATGTGGCTAACACCATTAGCGGCGTGCGTGGCTCGTACGCCTTGCTCCGGTCATACCATAGCCCCACCTTATCAACCAGCTCCACCGCCTCCTCGTCTCCCCTCGCGAGTGCCTCCCTCAACCTATTGACATCATCCACCGCGGCGAGCTCCAGCAGCGTCGCCAACCTATCTCGTCACCCACCACAGGCGGACCGCCTTTCGCCGCATCAGACGGATCGAAAATCGCTCATTACCTCCACTCAACGGATAAGCTCAACACATCTGCAAAAGAAGCAAGCAACGATGTAGTTATATAGATTCAGCAACCGAGGAGATATCTATGTAATCCAGAATAAGAAATTGTCGAATAAGGAAGGCAACAAAAGGAAAAGAAGCGAGAAGAGATCAAACTCCATGAATCGGAGCTCTGCTTCTTTCGGAAGGGAATCAATCAATCCAATCTGAAAAGCACTGGGAACAATCGCCATCGATTCGAATGCCAGATCAATCGGAGAAAGGAAAGCAATAAATGAATCATGCATATTCATTTATCTCCTGCGACGGGATGATCCAATCCAATCTAACGGGGTGGTCACTGCCCGTTTCCCACTCAGCCATGCGGGTGTGCACACGTATCGGGGTGAGGGTGGAGAACGGACATACCACCACCAACTTCTAATTAGAATTATTAGAGATAGAGGTAACAAACTTATCTAGTCGTGTCATGCATAGCCATGCGCATGTTACTGGCTGACCAGAATCAAGTTCATACGTGATTAGATAAAAAGAAAAGATGATCTTATCTACACATACAAGTAAATATTTAATGAAAAGGATGCATATGGCAACTCAAAGGCACATGGTAACTCATAAAATGTACGCGTGCAGTATATGGAAAAAGAATCGGCTGTGCAATATTTGAAAATAGAATCGGCTGATTGAGATAAGAGTCTGATACACCGCAGATCACACATGCATGCATATCCAATCAAATTAAAACTTTATCCGTTTGCCAATGTATAGAAGATCGAGATAATGATGATTTCTTGGGTATGCCTAGGAGGAGAACGGACCACCGCTACCACTTGTAATTAGAAGTAGTCGAGACCAGAGATCCTTGCTCCTTTAGATTTGTCTAACGTAAATACTTTGGGCTTGTTTGGATAGGCTGGGTGCGCTAGAATCAAATTCAAACCCAAAAAGCTTTGAACAGACAGGCATTTTATTCAATTCCCTTGTAAACTGGAAGGATTCCTATTATTAATTCAAACAAAGTGGATGCTACTTTGAAATACAACCATTCAACTATAATGGTCTGTTTTACCAAAGTAGACATTGAGATTTATATTATCTTGGAACCTTAAAAATAGAACAAATTTCTTTTTTTGTAAACTGATTTTGTAACATAAAAGCACAGAATGATTATATTTCTTTGTGACTGATGAACAGTATTGTTAGACCTTAACCACAGAATGCAGGTTTTGGCCATATCTCTAAGCCATTTCTTTTAAGTTTGTGTAAAGAAATTTGGGAGTAGAAGCCCTTAATTAAGATACCATTACGCACATAATCTTTTAAAATGTTAATTAATTAAAAATGGTCCCGGCGGGGCTCGAACCAGCGACCTTCGGCTCATAAGACCAACGCTCTAACCGACTGAGCTACGGGACCAACAGTTATTTAATATTTTGAGAAAAAGCTATTATTGTTTTAGAGAATAATTATTCCATAGGACCTACAACGTTCCGCATAGCTTGTTTGTGAGGATGAGCCATAATTCCACCGAACCGGTACTCGGTCCGGTGTGGGAAAGAACAGTTTTTTAAGGACATGTACTTGGTGCAAACAGCAATTATCTGTAATACATATTTATATCGCATATAGATAAAATTAAAACAACTCATATAATAAATTATCTATAATAGTCTCTTATATAATTAATAGATTGTCTATATAATGATACACACAATGTAAAGTCATCTATAAAATAATTTGTTAAATAATAATCAACATCTCTCTTTTACATCACTTAAAATCTAATATAACATACACTTACGGATAGCTAACATGTATCGCTACATACGCAGAGAAATATGTTTTTTGGAAAAATACTAGCAGAATACCGAACAAATTAACCGAAGCTTTCTAAACCCTCCTTCGCAGCAAAAGTGCTGTTAGGTGCTGATTATGACCGGAAGATCGTATACTTAATTTTCTAAAGCTCGCAGGTCTCGCAGGTTTATGTTAGTTTAAATAATCAGTAGAATCAAACAATCAAGTTAAAGTGGAATTTAATTAAGCTTAAGCGATCATTGTCTCACATATACTTTATGCATGTATACCATATAAGAATGATATGTATTGAAAATAAGAATAGGGTATGCATGGCCCTCTAGTATAATGCAGCAAACTTTATATAGTTAATTCAAAAGACACTTATCGCAAGTAAAGATTTAATCAGATACATTTGGTTTAAGTAGAAAACCCTAATAGGTTTAATCTTTAAATATGCCCTTAAGCATGTGTGTCATCCTCACATGATTCTCATAATGTAAACATTGTTTTAAAAATAAGTATAACTTGAATTGATATATATATATATATATATATATATATATATATATATATATATATATATATATATATATATATATACCTCTATATATATACTCTTATTATACTAGGACATTACACCCTATATAAGGTATATTTCAATGTCCCAGTGATATCCTATATATATATATATATATGTAGCGTATATATCTGCAGGATATAATATCTTTACTCCCTGTGTAGTTACTCCCATCTCTCAGGAGGGGTACCTAAACGAACTTGAAATATCCTTTATCACTTTGGGTATACCATACAATAATGATAAGATACCCAATGTGAGCCATATGAAAAATTGAAGGAGTCCATGATTTTAGCATATTTGCAATGTACCTTCATATATGTATCATAAAAAGAGTATGTCCAAAAATATACATACCATCGAAAAATGTACATACCACCTAGATGATCTTATATACTGTGATACTACGCAGATACATATCTAGCATGGGAGATACCTATATCTTGGAGATACGTATAGAGTATTTTCTCCTGAGTAGAAAAGAGGTTTATATATATATATGTAGGATAATACTGTGTATATATATATATATATATATATATATATATATATATATATATATATATGTGTGTGTGTGTGTGTGTGTGTGTGTGTGTGTGTGTGTGTGTGTGTGTGTGTGTATGTATATGTATATGTATGTATATGTGTATATATGTATATGTATATATGTAGGTATATATATGTATATATATGTATATATATAGGTATATATATATATGTATATGTATATGTATGTATATATATATGTGTGTGTATATATGTATATGTATATATATATATGTGTATATCTATATATATGTGTATATATGTATATATGTGTGTGTATATATATGTACATATATTTATACATATGTATGTATATGTATATATATATATGTATATGTGTACACACGTGCACACCAACTAATAAAAGTCATGAAAAATTACGAAAAAATTGTAGATGTATTCATAGATTACTCTACCCATGTATAAAATTGTAGATTCAAATTCATTATATATCAAGAGTTACAAAAAAGAGAAAATAATGACAAGTTTAAAAAGTTTAAACTTCATACATATGAATTTGATCCTGAAACTTCATACATAGGTAGAGTAATCTATGAAGTACATCTACAATTTTTTCTAAATTTTCATGACTTGTTAGTTGGTGTGCACAGAAGCCCTATGTGCATGTATATATATATATATATATATATATATATATATATATATATATATATATATATATATATATATATATATATATATATATATATATATGGGTCATTTTCTATAAGACTAAAATGTAGATAAACTAATCTCTAAAATTTTAGAAATAAATGTGACCATAATATTGTGAAGGTATTAAGATTTAGCCCTATATGAACTAAACCTATACAGATTAATAGTACATACATAAAACTTAGGTAATTATAATATTTCTGGTTATGCAAAAGTGTTTAGGTTTAAACCCTATTTGATCATAAGCATACCATAGAAGGAACCTCTGCCAATTCAAGAGTTTAAATAACCATAGCAAATAACCACAAAAACCATGAACATATGTTCCATAACAGTAGCCTAAAACTTAGATTTTATATACATTAGTTTATTGGGTATGGTATCTTGTAGCCATTTGAATTTAATCATTGATAGTCTTCGTAAGCAACCATCAAAAGTTGTGAAGATCAACAACTAGATTTGTTAGAACTTTGGGACCTCACCCTTGTGCAGATAATTGAACTTGAACCTTATTAAAAGTAAAGCTCGCCTCAACTAGAAATCCGAACAATGCCTAACATGAAGCCAACCCTTATGTTCTATTAGAATAATAACCTATATGTTATGTAAAGATATTTAATATTAAATACTACTTGCACATAGCATGTTGTATAATGAGTTATGTCTTAATTCTATCAATCCCAATAATTTTAGCTTCTTGAATTCGTAAACATACGCATGTATATATAGTTTTAGCTTCTTGAATTCGAAAAATAAAGATAAGTAGTCTATAGAAAACAAGAAACCATATCCTAGAATAAACCTAAGACTTAGTTCATGTTTAAGCGCTAAAAATAAGTTAAAGATTAAAAGGCAAAATGATGTACGATATCCTAACCCTAGCCACACCCTAAAACCACCCGCCTTCTGTAATAGATTTCAATTTGGTTTTATATCTAATTTTTTTGCCCTTATTGAAAACTTGGTATTTGTTGTGTTCCTCGTTCATGATATGTAGACTCCGATGTTCCAGACACCGTCGTCGACAACGCCAACTACAACTTCAACTTCATCATAAACAACAATCAGCAAGGCAAGCACCCCTTTAATCATATTGATCCCAGTGTTTCAATTTTGTTTTATTTTATCAAATCTATTTATGCATACGCGTATTTTTTTAGTAAATTTACTATATTGTGGTACTGGTAGTTATAACCCTATCTCATGGAACTTTCTTAATAAAATATTGACCTGTGAACCTTGATAAATTTAGAATTAAGGTTAGACAATACATAATATCAATTTGGGTATATGTGAATACATAATGTCAATTTGGGTATATGTGATGATTAATAATGATGCTTATCCATACTTTAGATTTAGGATGAACAAGTTGGATAAACTGATCAAATAAAACTTTGAAATACAAAGACATGATGATGGTTACTAGTATTTTGGTATAAAAACTCAAAATAAAACTATGATTTGAAGTAGGCGATTATCGGCAATAGCCAGATGTGCATGGAACTTACATATAGTGTAGGAGGAGATTGTCACCCGGATCATATTAAGGACCAAACGTAGTGCACGTTAAATCCAAGAAAATAAGTACAACCACAAGTGCTAGTATAGAAAGTTTTAACTTATTAAGTTACTTATATTTAGCTTTGCACATTAGAATGCTGGAGTAGTATGAGCTTTCTATACTGATTGCTCGAAGGGGTGCCCTCACCGAGGTGTTGAGAATAACGCTTGTCGATACAACAATATACGCCATACTATGTTGAGAAGTGGGATGATAGGATGTGAAACCATTTGTCATACTGTGTATACAAATATCTTCTGTCGCCATAATATGGATTTGTCATTACTAGAGCTGGTGTAAAGTTATATCTATATAATATAATGGTTATGTCATCACTCTCTGCGGCACACCAAAGAAAGTTTGCTAATAGCTTGTAAAAAGAGTCAGCCATGTCTTGTGGGTAAAGCTGTACACCTCTGTAGAGTGTAAATCTTTTTGAAAAGTTGTTCCCGCTGTTAAGGGACACTTGGTGTGCCTACACTAGTTAGAAGTTTTGGTATTTTTAAAATAGTTTGAATTGAAAATGTGTTGGAAAGCTTATCTTGCAGATGATTCAATACTATATTAACTGGAAAGTTTGGTATCAGCTGTTGTACCGTGTGTTGGCAAGTAATTGGATTTATGCTATGTGTTGGTAATGGACGATTTGATCCTCATGTCATAGAAGGCTGTGAGTTATTATTTTATACTTTACATACTTGTTATTTTTCATACTTGTTAAATGTAAATGTCACCATTCAAAGCTTTATATGGAAGAAAGTGTAGAACATCTCTCTGTTGGAATGAAACAAGAGATCGCTAAGTCTTTGGTCCTTATATTTTGCAAAAGCCTGAAGAACAAGTAAAATGATCCAAGAAAGATTGAGAACAACACAGTCTAGGCAGAAAAGCTATGCTAACAACCGTCGGAGAGAGTTAACCTTTACTCTTGGTGACTATGTGTACCTAAAGGTCTCACCACTCAAATGGATGCGTCGATTCCATGTTCGTGGAAAGTTAACACCAAGATTCATTAGACCGTTTCCAATCTTAGCCAGAAGTGAAGGAGTGGCTTATCAGTTGGAACTGCCATCGCAGTTGTCAAATGTGCATAATATGTTTCATGTGTCACAACTGAAGAAGTGTCTTAAAATACCGAAGAACAAATGCAGATTGAGGATGTTGATCTAAATGAGGATCTCACCTACCCAAAGTATTTGATTAGAATTCTGGATGACACAGAGTGCAGAACAAGGAACAAGGCAATTGAATTTTGAAACGTTCAATAGAGCAACCATTTAGAAAGTGAGGCAACCTATGAGCGCGAAGAAGATCTTAGAGTGGAGTACCCCAATCTTTTTCCCTAGTCCATTCAAATCTCAGGGTCGAGATTTCTTTTACGGGGGAGGTTTGTAACATTCCAAATTTTAGCCTTTTAAAATTTTCCTTAAGTTTTAAAATTTTTGTAAATTTAAATTGAGCTCTCAAGTGCAATCAAATCTAATTGAATCAAGATTATAAGTTCAAATGAGTTGAAAATAATTTATTTGGGTTCCAAATGCTTAAAATTATTTTTTAGATTTTTATAGAATTTTTTCTAGTTTATTTTATATTTATTTTAGTTTTTCTTAATTTTTTGGAATTTTCTTAAAAAATATTTTTCTTATTTTTTCCGCAGAATGCTTTTTTTCTCTCACCCTTGACCTTTTCCTTGGCCCCGGTCGATTTCTTTTTTCTTGCCACCACCGGCTTCTTTCTCCCTAGGTCGACATCCTGTTTGTTCCTGGCTCGCCTCGCATCTCGCCCACTATGTGGCTCATCCACCCACGCCAGGCGTGCTAACTGGCCCCACGGATCAACGAGAGGGCCTTCGTCCCTAAGCCGTCGCCCGCATGGACTCCCTACGCCGCCGAACTCGTGCAATGGCCGCTGCGATTCTTGCGCCTTTCCACGCTGTATCTGGGCCGGTCACCTTGGCATCCATGCCTATTTAAGGCCGCCGTCTCTTCCTCTGTGTCACCGTTTCTGTCGCCATGCGAGAGCTCACCGGATTTTTCTTCCGCGTGTAAGTTCAAGCGCCTTTGGTTTTGGTGATTGATGTTAATTAATGTTTAATCTGTGTTTAATGACAAATCTAATCTTTATGAGACTAACATGTTTTATTGAGCATATATTTAGCAGTCTCATATTTGGATGAAAAATGGAAAACCCAAGGTATGTATGCATATTCTTTCTAGTATTAATTGCATACGTTGGATTCAAGTTAAAGTATAAATATCCCCATGGTATTAACCACAAAACATGCATCATGTTTTCTAATCCATATATTACATGGATGCACATACTTAGGGAGTTTGTAATTTAACTTGAAGGTTTCAATGTATTGATCTATTCTTCATTGACACATATAAGGATCAAGACATAGAAACTAAATCATAAGTATATATTTAAATTGCCTAGTTATAGCATACTGGTAATATAGGATATACTCCAATATAATCAAATTGAATATGTGCATATTATCTCCAAGTCAATTATATCTATGCACATATACATGTGGGGTTTATTCTATAGTTGATGACTTAGAGTAATGGTCATTTCCATATAGTTCACATTATGGATCATTACTTTTCATCAACATGAGTATATGAAAACTTCATGTAGTTAATATATATACTCATATCAATTTAAATGAAAAATTAAATTGAGTTCATTTGTCTTATTAATCATTAAAGAACATTTCATCATGTGTTGATGGTGTTCCTTGATTAATTAAGGATAAATGAATAGTTCTTAAGTATGATTAAGCATGTGTTGCATTATTGTACTTAAGACACATTTATATCATTTAATTTGATTTGGGTTGTGCTCAATTGATCTAAAGGCATCCATTATGTGTTAATGGAGTGCAAGAAATAATTGAGATAACCATGCATCTTGGACTAACCATTTCCATGAGTTGTGATTGAGTTAGGTTAAGTCCAAAGGTGGTTGAGAAGATGAAAGCGGGACAAGGAAGGCATCATGAGGTGATGGGCGCCAAGAGTAGATCCGAAAATAAAGAGGAGTCGAGTGATGATCTCGAGGAGCAAATGAGTGAAGATCATAAAGACCCCAAAGGATTGATTACGCATGTGGCGAAGGTATAATTCGATAGGCTAAGGACTTTGTAGTCTTTGAGTCTAAGGTTTTTATCGCCGTACTATTAAGAGGGTTGTCTCCAGCTTGAGCATCATGTGTTGATGATCTCAATCCGTGTTCACTCGAGCTCAAATCATTTGGATTTGGTTTTTGCATAAGAGCTAACCATTTGGCATGTGTTGCGAATGAGTTGAGCTTATGCTTGGTTGTTGCTGCATTATGCTCGGATTTGCATGTGTTGCAAAGAAGAAGAGTATATGCATTTGGTTTTACTTACGCTTTGATTTGCATGTGTTGTAAGTGGGATAAGCGTATGCATTGGCTTTTGCATGAAGTTCACTTTTGCATGTGTTGCAATTGTTGAAGCTTCATATTTTGTTTTATCTTTACAAAACAAATCTTTCAAAATCAAAGTGGTTGCTTGAGCTAGGTTTTGCATGTTGCAAAACGAGGATGCTCAAGCTAGTTGGATTTGGAATTTACGTCACAGTTCTTTGAAGCATGTGAATAGTATTTGCAAATGTGTTTTGCAAATTATTTTGATCATGAGTTGATCATCACATGGTTCAAGGTTGTTGACCCTTGCTAGCTTGTAGTCATGTTTTTTATCAAGTCTATGTAAAGTATTTCGAGAAAATCAGATTTTAGACTTGAATGACTACATTAGAGTTTAGTTTTGGTGATATTTAAAAATATCTATGGTTGATTAAATCTTGCAAATGGGTGGAGATTGTAGCCCTCGTGATAAATTCGTGATAGAATCAAAAATCACCCAAATCGGAGTTCTGAGTAAAAGTTATGAGCTTTTTAGTGAATGTTGTTTCTTGATTACTACGCAAAAGTACTACTGCCCGTAGGAAGCTAGTGAGTACCGCCCTTGCGGTAGATTTTTGCAGAGGAGGTCTTTTGAACTCTAGGCCGGATTACACGCCTAGTGGGGCGGTAGAGTACTGGCAATCTTGTAGCAACGGCTAGTTTTAGCATTTTTAATGCCTGTTTGCCCCCAACGGCTAGTTTTCTTTGTGAGGCTATAAAAGGAGGTCATGGGGGGCATGTGCTGGTTGATTGAGTATTTTGGGAGAGGTGGTTCATGTGTTGAAGCTCTCATTTGTGTATTGGCTCTTGTGTGAGTTTTTGGGAGGTGGTTTGCATGTGTTGCATTCCCAAAGTTGATTTTGAGCTAAGAGTGAGACTAATTGCATGTGTTGCAATTAGGAGTGGTTGAGTGACCTCTTGTGCATGTGTTGCACTTGAGGAAGGCCTTGGTGCATGTGTTGCACTTGGTGATCACCACAGCGCATGTGTTGTGTTTCGGTGAAGCTCGAGCGGACTCGGCTTGTTACTCTTGGATGTTGCTGAGGCTCCTAGAGCGGTGTAGGCGTCGTATTGGGAGCTCTCAAGGTTGTGAGAAGCCTGGCGAAGTTTGTGAAGGTTCGGGTTGAGCCTACGCAGCGTGAAAAACCACATCTAGTGGAATCGGCGCAGTGCTCAAGCGGAGCCGGTCCAAGTGTTTGGGCTAGCCTCAACGTGGACTAGGGGAGACCGGCAAGTCTTCGAACACCACGAAAAAATATCGGTTGTCTCTTTTACCTTCAAGCATTTACTTTATTGTATATTTATCAATTGTTTGATTGTAATTAGAATTGCTTAGTATTGATTGTTTGCTCAATTTAGCAATTCTAGTATAGAGACATAATTTAGTTAGTGCACTAGTAAGCCTAGTTGATTTAGACCTTAATTGTCAAAACCTAGTTTATCGCTTCCGCATTATCTTTGATTAGGTTTTGACATAGGGGTTGATTAGAGCGATTGTTTTAGAAGAGCGATAATTTTGTAAAACGCCTATTCACCCCCCCTCTAGGCGTATCCTCGATCCTACACCGCGCTGTGCCTTTGTCATCCACCGAAGCTTTTTTGTCACCACCGTTCAGCCATCGGTGAGATTCCATCAAACCCTCTCTCACCGCCGGGTGCGCCAGATCGCTCGCACCGATTCCACCAAAAACTTGTGCCGATCCATTGTAGATGGGTGATGGCTACGCCACCTTCTTCTGCATCGACCAAGTTCACGCCGCTCATCAGCTTCTCGCGCCATCGTGCGCCAACTCTGTCGCTGTCTTCTATGCCTCGCCGCCAATCCGCCATTCCACGTTTGATCTTCTCGGTGAGCTCAGCTCACCGTGAACCAATCACCGACATGCGGGCCCCACATGTCGGTGAATTCCCAAATTCTTTTTCTTATTTTCCAGAAAATTCTGACCAACCGCAATGCACCACGTTACCCCCCTTTTCATTTTCTTAGATTTTTTATTTGAGAATCTTTCGAGAGCCTATTCTCTTTCGTTCACGCTCCGATTCCAGTTAAATTCAAGATATACCTTCCATACCATTCTTTCTAATTTTTGAATTTTGTTTGAATTTATTTCATTTATTTGTTCTTGTTTCGTGTGTAGACGACGCATCAAAAGCTCACCGAATCAACAATGGAGGTAGAACCAAAGAGGAGGCGATGAAGGCAAGTCTTCTTTGAACATATTGATCCCAAATTTTATAAAATACTTATATTGTTTTAAATTATGCATACTTACTTTTTATGCAATGTACGTTAAATATAGTTTTAAGGTATAGTTAAATTCAAAAATTTGTTATACCCTCATTGGTATTGATCATGTCTAACCTTTATCACCTTAGATGATATTAGCTATTTTATTTGGTGATAACCAGTAGAATAGCATGGGACAAGAGCTAGAACCGCTTAGTCCAGTTTAAGTGTTTTAGATTATGCCATTATGGAAATCACTTCAAACATTATTTAAACCTATTTTGTGAAGTTGCGGCAATTGTTATTGCTGCTATTATTTAAATGAAATAAAATAGAAATAGTTTAGACCGGGGCGAATGGATGTTTGGCGGTTGTTGGTTGCACAATATCTTGGAAAGTTAAAGTTCTATCCTAGTCAATTAAAGACCAAAGCGTGTATTATCATAGACCAAGCACTACAGTATAACCACAAGTCTATATGGATATGACTCGCTAATTAATTTGTATGTCTCCATATTGGCTTTACCAACGATGGAATGTGGGTGTCGGATCGAGATGTGTTTTTCCCACATGGCGCAAGAGGGGCTTTTGATTGGGTAGTCGAACTGCTCAAATGTGAAACCTTAGCAGATGAGGTTAATAGCGAGGTTGTACATTGTGATGGCTTTGTCATGATCTCTCTGTCGACACGCCAAAGGAAGTGTGTTAATTGCATGGCAACAAGAGATGATCATGTCTTGTGGGTAAAGCTATACACACCCTGCAGAGTTAAAATTACTTAAGTAGTCGTGCCCACGGTAAAGGGCAGTTGAGGCACGCTTGCACATTGTAGATTTTATGGTTTTGATTTAAATGAAAATAATGTTTTGGAAATGCGTGAGTGGATGAAACTCTCGGGTTATGGTTTGGTGGTTGGAGCTAGTCAGGTGGTTGGAACCTATTTAGTTGTTATATCAAATTCAATTATTATTCAATTACATTTTATACAAATGATGCTTTATGAAATTACTATTGATATTTAAAGTTAAATATTGCTTTATGCTAAAAGAGCCATATTATACCTTCAATTGTTTAGCCTTCCATATATTTACCATGCATTATGTTTACAGTTTTGTGTTTACCCTTGCAACATCCCCACTTCCACAAAGGAGTGCACAGAAGCTGAAGGTAACTACGAGCAGTGGCGGAGCCAGAAAGTTCCAAAGAGGGGGGCTTAAAAAGTGACATCCAAAATCAACTACTATGACTATCGACATATTGTAAAAGAGTTGAAATTTAAATTGTATGCAATATAAGTATGTAACTATGAAAGGATAAAAACGTACCATTTATTGCTTCAAAAGAATTGACAACTGATTTTTACGAGTTTTCATGTTCTGAAAACGTTGTAAGATATCTTCCATGTCTATGTTTGCAAACACGTCTCGATCAATGTAGCATACCATAAGATCATTCAACCAGTCATCACTTATCTTATTGCGCAAATTTGTCTTAATAATCTTCATTGTCGAGAAAGCCCTTTCAACTATAGTCGTCCCCATAGGTTAAAGTAGTGCCAATTCAATCAGTCTATAGACCAATTGATAAATTAGGTACTTCTTTGCTTGAACTATCTTTACAGCGAAGCTAGCAAGATCATCATTATTTTGAAATTCATCTCTTGATTCTCTTCTCATGTCATCGACAAATAAGTGAAGTTGTTCTTCCAAAACAACACGATCATATGCCGAAAAATCATCAGAATATATTTCTAAAAGTCGCATAAGTTTGCCATGATCAAAGTTTGCAAATGAATCTCTCGGATCTAGACAAGCAATGCATCTCAAAAGCTCTGTAGAAGTTTCACTGAATCGACTCTCAAACTCTATAGCAAGGGAATCAATCACAACAAGAAAAATATCAATATTATAATAATGATGATAGGTGACAAATTGCCTTTCACGTCTCATATGACCTCTAGCATGCTTTCGATCTTCCATATTGGGCACTGGAATTTCTGAAGCACTACAAAACTTCTTTACTTCTTCTAAAAGTGTTTCCCATGCGTTTTCTCTAAATTATTGTAGACGGGCTTTCACACTAGAAAGAAGTATCATGGCATTAACAATGTTTTGATACTTTTGCTACAAGAGACGTGACAAATCATTTCTCATACTTAATATTTTGATCATGAGATGCAAGATAAACACAAAGTCAAAGGTTTCTATTGGAAATCCATCTTCATTAACATTCTTTAGAACTGTCAACACTGAATCCCACATTGTACTAAAACAAATTAGAGTTGTAAGATGTGAACCCCATCTAGTTTCACCTGGCCTTACTAGAGAAGTCTCCTGATTCTTGCCTTTTCCTGTAACTATCTCACATTTCTCCAATTTCTCAACCATGCGCTCATGATGATCCTGGAGTAATGCATCATTTCTTTTGCAAGAAGCTCCAACAATGTTGACAATCATAGTGACATAATTAAAAAAATCACTAACAACTCGACTGCTCTTAGCAACAGAAACTACTGCCAATTATAGCTGATATGCAAAGCAATGCACATAGTGAGCATGCGGGTTCGCATTTAAAATTAGTGCCTTTAAACCATTAAATTGACCTCGCATGCTCGATGCACCATCATAGCCTTGTCCTCTTAGTTTAGATAGAGACAAACCAAAGCGAGCAAATAACAAGTCCAAAGCTGTTTTCAGTGAAGCAGAAGATGTATCCGTAACATGCTCAACAGTAATAAATCTTTTAATTACTTAACCTCGCTTGTTAACAAACCTATAGGAAAAAAATAAGAATAAAAATCTTATATACTTAACACTTAATAGTAACAAAACAACTAACATTATTGATAAACTAACCTCAAAATCACGGCCATGTGTTCCTTAATTGATACATCTTGTGACTTATCAACCAATAGAGAGAAACAACTATCCCTCATTTCATCCATAATGACCTTTGTCATCTCATCAACACATGATTTTACCAGGTCCTTTTGAATTGGTGGTGAAGTCATCAAATTATTTGCCGGAGCATTATCAATTGCATGGCAAACCTTTGTAACCTCATTTTTATACCATTCTAACAGGTTCCTTAAAGTTACCTTTATTTGATGAACTAAATGATTCATCATATCCATGAAAAACAAGACCTTATGACAAAAGAAACCGAACAACCTTTGTAATAGCAGTTAAATGAGCTCTATATTGAACTCACATATCATTCGTGCAAGTTTTTATCACTTGTAGAATACTTTGCTCTTGATTTTTGAAAGCCTCACATAAGCCTCTTACGTTGTTGTGAGAACTATTGACTCTACCAACATGTTTACGGAACACTGGCGGATCCAGAGGGTGGGCCAGGTGGGCCCCGGCCCACCCAAAAATTCCAAATTGGTTTATTGATCTGAAGGTAATATCTTTAGATCCGTTGATCCGATCGGATTGATTCTTATTGTGTTAATTTCGAAATTGCATCTAGTTTCTACAGTTAAAATTTCACAACAATCCAACGGTAGGATCTTTGGGAATTATTATTTTGGTGAACGTGAGTCAATCTGTTTTTATTTGGTCTTGCGTTTGATTCAGTAAAATTGCGAAGAAAATAACTTTAGATCCGTAGATCTGATCGAGTTGATTTTTGTTGTGTTAGCTTGAAAATTGAGTCTAGTTTCAGTAGTTAAAATTTCACATCGATCTAACGGTGGGATCATCAGAAATTGCTGTTTTAGTGAACGTAGGTTAATCTGTTTTTGTCGAATCCGAATCAGTTAATTGGGGTGTTTCGAAAATAATCAAAAATTTGATTTTAGCCAACAAGAAGTAGTACTGTAATCTTCTTCAAATTAATGTCATTAGAAAGCGTAGACCCAACAAGAAGTAGTACTGTAATCTTCTTCAAATTATTGTAGTCGTGTAAGTTTCTTTAAGTCAAATTTCATACTTAGTTGTTGATTGTAAGATGTTCGTAAGACACCTTATTAATATATCATGATGCACTTTTGGTAAATTCTATACTTGTATTGTATATTGGCATGTTAAATTTACGGTATTTAAAAAATTTATGCCAAGTTGGACCACCCATATCTAAAATCCTGGATACGCCACTGTTACGGAATGATTCTTTCGTTTTCTTCCAATTGGAAAAACTCTCTTTTGTGAATACATCATTTGCAAAATAATCAAACCCTGGTTGTTTGAAAAGATAACAGTAAAAGCAAAATGCTGCATCTTTCTCTATGCTATACTCTAGCCAATCAAAATCATTAAACCATGTCTTTTGGAAGCTTCTTGAAATATTTCCCTGTTGTTTATTGGGAAAATTATGACAGAATGGTTGGCATGGACCCTTTAACAAGTATGACCTTCTCACATCATCTCT